>JAKSZU010000013.1:22151526-22751526 GCA_026018925.1 Tupaia tana
TTATAAAGAAAAAAAAATTCCCAGTGCAGCTTACTAGGTAGAAAAACAGGCAAATACCACACAATGTCAGAGGCAGCAGATGTGGTTCCTGAGATGGAAGTACATGGGTATACTTTGACATCGTTTGTACTCTCTAAACTAATCCAGTGTAATGACGCAGAGAATATCCTCAACACTTGTCAGTGGGGGAAGAAATACATTTATAAAGGTTTGTTGTTGTCTTTAATGCTTGATATTTCAGAGTTATTCTTAGAGTAAAATAAAAGGTGCTTCCTATGTGGAAGATATTTTACATGATCCTGCCATGAAGCAAGGCTTTCTTTTATGCCTTCTGCAATCATTTTGGTTGAGAAAGTTTGCTCTTGAACATTGGAAGGATACATGCAGAGTGGGTTGCCACTGAGTTCTCATGCAAAATCATTAAGCATATAAACCATATCACAAAAATTTAAAATCACCTGCAATTTTTACTGAAACTAATTCTAACTTAAACCTAGAGGATGATTTTGGTTTTAATTTTTAAAAATTTAAACTGAAAAGAAAAATCGATGTTGCAAATTAACATCATGATACTAAAGGCTTGCTCACTCCATGGCCTTAAATTATCCAACTGTGCCCATGGTAAAAGGAGAGAGTTAACATATTTGTAGACTGCCCTTCATGACTCATTTGGACCAGTGAAGAGAGCCAGAATTGCAAAGAGAAAAGCTGATCTTGAGAATCAGACAAATTCAGGCTAGAATTCTAGCTCTAACGTCTTCTTAGTTGTGTGACCTTGAATGGCTTATTTTACCTCTCTAAATCTCATCTGTAAAACAGGAAATGATATTACCTCTTCATATCATTGAATCACAGTAAAGTATTGATCAGAGGAGAATCTATTGTTTGGGAGGAGAGGAGATTATTCAGGAGAAACTTTGGAGGACAGCCTATCCTTGTGATAGGATAAGGAGGGAGAAAGACAAAATGGGAGAAAACAGGAAGCCAGTAGGTTAGTTTGTTATTTTTTTATCTCCAGAGGGTAGGTAGCAAAGAGCAGAGAAAGACTGTGACCTTCAAGTTAAAGTCCCTGGCTTAGTCTATACTGAGCATATTCCATTACCCAGATATCCTGGCAAGATGCCTCTGATTTATGGTAATTGCATGTTGGCACCCCATGAAAATAAAGTAAGCCATAATTATGGACATCATCAGAGTCTACTTAGCTCCACCTGGTAAAGAATCCGGGAAGAGTGTCCAAATGTCTTAAAGGGAACTAAAATGTGTTCTCTATTAACAGCTCAAGTTGAGCCCATGCATCTGTGAAGGAGCTTTATAGGCCACCTGTAACTACTTTTACTAACTATGTTTAGTCAGTGTTGTATAATAAATTTACATTCTGGTGTCAAGTCTATGCCACTGTCATTGCTTAGAAGGAAATGCCAAAAATAAACAACCCAAAGCTTGAGAAAGAGAATGTTCACTCTCCTTAAATGCCCTGTTACGGGTTCAGAATAATCCAGAGAATTAGATGAAAACACAAATGAAACATAGAGTCAACAGTTCCTCCGTTCACTACAGAGTTGTGAAAGTTAAATAACAAGATAATGTGCATAAGATACTTGGGACATAGTAGGTCTCTAACACATTCTCGTTCACAGGACTATCACTGCTGTTGCTGCTGTTGTTGTTACTGGTACTACTATATCCCCTCAACCCAGGTATATAAGAAGACTGTCTTCTGGCTCATAGAAACTTTTGTTGCCTTCAGTCTTCATGCCAACCTCAATACCTCCTCACAGACTACAAAAGGAACTCACATGCCCCAAAAGCATCCAGGATCAATGGAGACTTACCAAAGACGTGGCCAATGAAAGGCTTTGCATCACACTACTAATTACCAACACAGCAAAATTCCATTTAGACACATCAGTTTTCTCCAGTTGGCTTTTCTCTCATCATTGAACTGTCTCCTGATCCATAATACCTTTCTCTGAGCCCTGGCCAGCCTCCTGACTGTTCTACCACTCCCCATCTCCTCGAGGCATTTCTTTGCTCTTCCATTTTGGTAGGACCAGAGTTGCTTCCTTACTTCATTATGCGGAGCGAGCCTTCCTCTGACCAAGCTTCTAACTCTAATTTATAGATCTTATCCAGCAACTAAAAAGGGTCTGAAACTACAAAAGACTGTTCAAAGAAAGTAATTTAAAATAGAATGTTTAATTACATCATTACATTCAGTTCAGTCTCACTTTACTAATCACTCAACCTCACATGCGTATTCTCATCTATCTTCTCTTTGGAACTACTTATTAGCAAAACTTCCCTCTCAAATCTTATCCCAAGCACTGTTCAGTTCGGGCCTGTTTCTCGTGCTGTCTCCCATCAGCCATCAACCCTGTGTGTCTCAACTTCCCCTCAGTCCAGGATGTCAGTGAATTTGGAAATTCAATCTGTGTTTAGTGCTATGAGATGAGGAAGACAAAGCCAGAAAAAAAAAATGTAGAGTTTTTTACCTCAGGGCAAATGTGCTCACCAGAGAGAGAGAGAAATGACAGTGAGAGTAAGAAGTCATCCCCCAGGGGGTATGCCCATTCCACAGTCCCTTCTCCTCCATTCTCCTGGGTTGTTGGGCATGCACACACGCACATGTGCTCAGAGTAATTCTGAAGCCACTGGGTCCAGGACTCAAACTGCAGTCATCCATGTGGGAGACCAGCAACATAAGCACTACACTATCTGCTGGCCACTAAAGCAAGAAATTTAATAAAAGATTTAAGTTTCTTCCAAACTTCAAACCGAACACCCAGCAAACACTCACCCGTGTCTCATTTTCTCAATGTCTCTTGAGACACTTGGTCGTCTGCAACTAAGTTTGTGTGTGCCAGTGCCCACGTACACTGGTGCACACAGGCACCCTAGGGCGCAAAACAGAAAAGGAAATCTTGAGGGCCAAAGTTGCCCTCACCATTTAAAAGGGCCTGCTTGGGACCAGCAGATGGCATAATGGTTACATCATTAGACTTCCACATGGCCAACCATGGTTCTAGTCCTAGATCCAGCAGCTTGAAATGTGCACATGCCCAAAATCCTGAGAGGAGAATGGAGGAGAAGGGATTGTGACATGGCCATTCCCCTGGGGGTGATTTCTCACTTTCTCTCTGTCTCTGTCTCTCCAGAAAGTGCACATGTCCTATAGCAAAAATCTCTCTAAAAAAAATTTTTTTTAAAAGTGCCTGCTCATCTAAATAAGTGAGTAAATCCTATTCTATATTATTCTCTAATTTATGCTAATTCAGCATTTATTAATTGAAGTTATCAAAACACAGTATTTTTTTTGTGAAGTTTCTGCATCTTCTTTCCTCTCCCACTAAAGCAGATTTCATTCTAAACACAAGAGGAAGAAAAGGAAAAATGAGAGCAGACATAACCCAGTCAAAAAACCTGGATTTATGGAGTTCAACCTTGAAAATATTTTTTTAAGACATCAGGCATATGAATTAAAGCTCCCACCAGGCTGCTATAATTTATACAGCAAGCACTTGGCAGGTAATCCAAGCACAGTGTGATACGGGTAACAAGGGGATTGTCTTCACAGAAAACCAGACCCTCTATGTGACAGGCCATGGCGTAAGAACGAAGCACACTCACTTTGCAACTAGAATAGGGTGTTTCCTATTTATTGGACATTTACTGTTAACAAAGAACAAGACCTAAGAAGAAAAGAACGTGCTCCTAACGAGAGTGTAAACATGACCTCACAAAAAGCAGAAGACAGTGAAGGAAAGGGAGTTGGCCCCAAACAGTGAGCCACCATGGTTGCAAACTTGAGGAAACCAAGGAAAGGAGAATGAAAATGCAATTCAGTGCACAGCTTTTGACATTTTTCCAAGCTTATTAGTTCATTTATCTAGCTATGTTTCCAAACAATACATTTTATTTTTAAGGATGTGGAAAAATACCTCCAAAATAATATTTGCTTTTAATTTTCTTATTTGATGACAACCAATAAGAATTCACACTTCTGTCTCTGAAGGTTTGAACTGTATTCCACATCTAGCTCAAGATAAATCATGCTCCAAAAAAGAAAGGAGGAAAGGAAAAGAAAGAAAGAAAAATTAAAATGAAAGAGAAAAAGATATCTACTTCACATCTGAGCTTTGGGGAAAATGTGCCAATTTTGCCTGAAAAGCCATAGCCACTTAAAATAGAGCACAGAACATAGGTCTCTCCCACCCTAAGACAGACACCACATATGTAAATGATGCAGAGGGAACAGCAGATGGCGTAATGATTACGTTGCTGGACTACCACGTAGTTGACCACAGTTCGAGTCCTGGATCCAGCAGCTTAACACACACGAGGCACATGTGCATGCATGCCCAACATCTCAAAGGGAGAATGGAGAAGAGATTGTGTCATGGCCATTCTCCCCAGGTGGTGGTGGGGGGTGATTTCTCACTTTCTGTCTCTCTGTCTCTCTCTCTCTGTTTCTCTGGCAAGCACACACACACTATAGAAAAAAATCCCTCGGGAAAAAAAAAAGAAAATGATGGGAAACCCCTGAAATTAATGTTGGTGTTGGTAGACATAAATGATACCAGTTCATTTCAATTATTACTGCAGACAGTAACAATTATAAGCATCCCCTGAGCCTAGAGAGTCCTGTGTGCTGGTTTTATGATTAACCATCTTGATAACAAATCTTTCTTTAAGGGGCATTCATTCTGCTCATAAGCATGGTCTCTGACAGAATGAAATTACTCTCATGTTCTGTTCTGATCAGTTGTTCTCTCTCTGATGAGCTCATTGGAACACAGTGCCCCATTATTCCCTACTTCAGGTTTGTGCTTTTTTATCCTCACTGCTTGATGCTTTTCTCAGAGGAAGAAGAAGCTGAAAGTCCTAAAGAATCAACATGGAAGTGGATCGTGGCAATGAGGAAAAATACTAAATGTGGGATAGACTCCCCTCCCTTTAAGGTTTTTGGCATAGAATGTCTGTGCTCACCAGAGAGGAAAGAGACAGAGAGGGTCCATGAGAGGGAAAGTAAGAAATCACTCCTCAGAGGGACGGTCATGCCACACTCCCTACTCCATTCCCCTTCTGGGACTTTGGGCATGCACACACACACGCCCAGAGTGATTTTCAAACTGCCAGGTCTGGGTCTCAAACAGCAGTCAGCCATGTGGGAGTCTGGTGCCTTAATCACTTTGCCAGCTGCTGACTCCCGAAACTCCTAGATTTTTGAAAACCTGGATTCAAAAAACACGAAACTAATGGTCAAAACCCTGGATTGACTTGGCTGCATTATATGCAGTATGCAATTTGCATCACTGAAAAGATAAAAATATCTTTACTTTCTTTAAAAAAAAAAAAAACTTTGAAAACCAGCAAAATTACTGTCACAAGTTAGACAGCGTACACTAACAGATCTTGCACTCTGCCTGTCCTATTGCACTCAGTTGACAAATTGGCTCGTTTTTTTAAATCAGCAGATTTTAAATGAAAATGCAGAGTTACAGATTCTATTGAAAATTTGTCAGATCTTACAAAACAAACTTTGCGTTTGTCAAAGGCTGCTGAGTGGGCTCTCCAATTTCCTGCATTCGCACCACTCACAATGATTCATAGACATTTATCTTGATTCACTTCCCTCCTTTAGGTTACCTGCCTACAAGGTGAATTAAGGCATTGGAGTTTGCTACTCCTAGCCCAGAAGGGAACAAGGTGGGTTAACAAGTGATGCTGGGGTAACAAAGAGCTTGGAGAAGCCACGCGCACCCATCATATGTCAAAGGCGTGAACGCGGAGGCACACTGACAAACGAATCACAGCCTCCCATTAGTTAGGCAGTCTCCCCTTCACGGCTGGATATACAATAGATAAATAAATAGCAAGAATACATGTGATATATATTTAGATTGCACATTAGACTTTAAAATTTGTGCCTAACTGAATGCATTAGCCTGTGTTTTCGGTTTATGTCTCCACAATGCCATGGAAACAGTGCGGCATCCTAACAGGCCTCTCCTGGCAATAAATAAACAAAGTCTTTGTCTATTCATGTTTCAATTTCTTTTTTTTTCTTTACGTAATTTACAATTTCAAAAAAAAAGAAAGAAAACAGATCGGTGGTTTTTTTCCCCCCATCCTACCCCTTCCAGTTTGCTGTCTTGCGAAGTACATCTGCAAGAAATGCAAAATGCACCTTCTAGTGGTTACTGAAATCCTAACCGGCTTCGTCAGCACTCAGAGAGCAGGATTCTCCCGGCTGGACTCATCTTTCCCCTTTATAAAATGCCATGATAATTAAACTCTGTAACGACGTTCTTTAAGCATTTCAGTCTAACCCAAAAAGCACTTAATATAGTTGTTTAAGGTTGAAAGCTGATATAAAAGAGACATAAAATCTGCTGGGTTTTGCTCCCCTCCTTCCGTCTAAAAAGCAATATTCACTCCACTTCTACAGAGATAGCAGCAGCAGCCACGGCCCTTAAATGGCTCCGAGATGGCAGCGACACGTTCTCACCTCCCTGGCTCCACAGTGTGGGGAGCAGACGAGTCACTTGCTGTCACCATGACCCTAATATGCAAGAGCGAGGTGAAACCTGAAGCTCAAAGTGCTCGGAGCACAGGGTCTCCCAAGGCTGCTCTGTGCCGTCTGGCACCTGCTGTCCCCTGCCAGCCGGTAACCCAAGACTTCAAAAGGCAGATTAATATCTGCATGACGAAGTGGGCAGATTTGATTAGGTGGTGCAGATCTGTAGAGTCCCCTGACCCCAAGGGCAGGAACGTCAGTCACAGGAGGAAGGAGAGGCAGCAGGGCAGGTGCTGTCTCTCTGTAAGCCATCCACGTGAGTTCCTGCGGGGACCTTGGCTAACTGACTGGGAGCCTCACATCACCCAGCCTGACCATCCAGCTGGCAGGATCCGCTGCCGTGGGATGCCCCAGCTTCATCCCTGCCACAGACGGAGTGTGGCAAACCTCAGGGCCAGGATCTAGGGAGCAGTGTCTATTTTCATTAGTCATGAAAAGCAGTCCATGGACCAAGTTTCAGAGCACTCACAAAATAGATCTGTTATAGCATCTGCCCAAGAGGAGAGAGATTTTCAAGTAGAATTTCCAAGTGCCAGACCTTCATTCAGAGAGCAAAGTGTCCACAGACATGCCTTCCTAGGTAATAGTCAAATGTTACGGCCTTTGAGTCTCTTAAATGGTATATAATAGCCTGTTCATCTGAATTATGCTTCCATCTTTCATGAAACAACAGTATGACTATATGACATTATTAGGTACTTACCATGTGCTTCTGAGATAGTATTATCCCCTTATTACAGATGAAGCCAAGTTTAAAGAGGTAAATAACAAGTCCAAGGTCAGAAAGCTACTAAGTTGCCGAGTGAATATGAAACTCAGACCATCTGGCAGCAAAGCCCATATTGCTTCCTCCCACACTTTCGGGGTACCTACTATGAGGTCTGCAAAGGACATTTTCTCCGTATGGTCACAACTTCCACATTCCTGAGGTCCATTTCATCCCCAAATGAAAACTCTGTTAAGACTGAGTTTTTTTGTGTGTCTTACATGTTGGAGAGAGGAGAGAAATGGTACCCAGTTTGTTTTTGTTTTTATTTTTTGTCATTGTTTTGTATTTTTTGCTCTTATGAGAAGTTTATACTTCTCTACTGTCTGCTTCCCTCAGGTGATCCTTTTTTTTTTAAGCCTTATGATTTTGCTTTCCAACATGTTTATCTTAGAAGCTACTCAGAATCTTTTACAGTCAGGTATAAATTTAGGCCGTCGTGTTCTATTGTCATAAATGGGTTCTAGAAAAAGTTTACATTTAACATAATCTTATGCTAAAAAGAATAGGGCTTAGAGGGAAAAGAGAAGTGGAACACATGAACTGAAGACCTATGAGACATTGCAACAAGTCCTCTATCCCAAATAATAACCACATTAATAAAGTCCTAAGCTGGTTCATTCTAAGACATGTGTACTTAGAATCACTTCCATTCTTTGCATACTTATTTATATTCTGGGCTTTTATTTCCTCTATGGATATGTTGACCTTTGATCACGCTCTCCACTCCAAGACACTGTTTCATCAAAATCCAAAATATGACTCAGAAGCAACCATCCTGCTTTTTCTTTCTTTCTCTTCCTTCCTTCTTTCTGTCCATCCGTCCGTCCTTCCTTCCTTCCTTCTTTCTTTCTTTTTGCTACAGGGCACATCCACTCGCCAGAGAGAGACAGAGAGAGGGAGAGAAACCCCTCTCCCATGAGGAATACTTACTTCAGAGCAATCCCTTCTCCATCTCTCCGTCCTTTTGGGATTTGGGGCAGACACGCATGTGCGTGTAGCATGTTTCTCAAGCCACCAGTTCAGGACTCAGCCCTGGGGGTCTGCCATGCAGGATACGACTGCCTTAACCACCAGGCTTCAGAGCTCAGGGACAGTCATATTTAGCAGTCACTTGGGGGAAGCGGAGGATGGTGACAGGGGTGAAGTGGCTCCGACAGTTTTTTCTTCTGTACTGGCAGCCTCCCCAGGTATCTTCCTGCGGGCAAACTGTACCGGATGTTGCAAACCTAGACACTTTTGTACTAAAGGAAGTGGTGTCCATAGGCAGAGACTTTAAATAGTTGGTGGAAAATGGGATAGGAGTTTCTCTATTTTTTAATTTTTAGTTTTTGCTGTAGGGTGCATGTGCTTACCAGAAAGAAAGACAGTGACAAGGGGACTAGGGGGATGAGAAATCACCCCCTGGAGAGATAGCCTTTCCACAATCGCTTTTCTTCCAGTCTTCTCTCAGGATTTTGAGCACTCACGCACACACATCCAGTGTAACATTCAAGCCACCAGGTCCGGGACTTGAACTACTTAGTTATGTAGGATCCTGCTGCCTTAACCAGCATACCACCCCACCATACAACCAGTGGCCCCGAACAAGTTTATTTTGGTGCAAAAATGGTGAAATCCATGCATAGTTTTTGCATCTTGCATATTTTCCACGAACTTTTTGAAGACCTCTAGTCTTCTGCATTTTCTCTTACATTCTGTGCACATCCCTGTGACTTTTCCCTTGGCAGCAATGAAGTTTGCTCCTGATTTCTGGATAGTCACGTTCTCACCAGCATCCCCATGAGCTACTTGGACTTTCTAGTTATTCTGCTATTAGAGACAGAGCCAGACTTAGTGAGGACAGAAGATCATAAGCACCTTCAAAATCCTTCTTGAAGGAAAAGAATGCAAAATTATAAATGGCAAATTTGACAGGAAAGTTGCTATTTGTTTAAATTTTAAAACAATGGACAATCACAACAATTTACTAGTTTTAAAATGTTCGTAATTGCTATAAACTTCACAAGATCTAGAAAAATTGCATATTTTCATTAGCTAACTGTCCCGACTCAGTTTTTTTTTAAGAATTATTTATTTAACTTTATTTAGCATTATTGTTACTTTTTAAATTTGTTATAGGGCACACATACTCACCAGAGAGAGAGAAAGAGAGAGAGAGAGAGCCTCCAAGTCCAGAACTTGAACTGCAGTCAGTCATTTGTGAGCCTGATGTCTTAACCACCATGGCACCTGCTGACTCCAAGCCTGGCTCACTTGTGTACTACTTTGCCTACTATATTTTTGTTTATATCTTCTTTAATTAGCTCTTTGTATGACAACAAAGTCATTTGCTAGAGAAAAAAAAATCAGTCTTTTCTCAAGCAATGTAGACCAAATGTGTTTTATTCTGACTGATATTTTTTTTTAAAAAATTAAAATCTATCAAGTACATGATTTGTTTTTATAATGTCTCCCACGTGTTTAGAATTGGCACCAATTTAAGGAAGTATTTATCAGGTTTCTTTCCTACATGAGCTATAAAAGTGCAAGATTGTGGGGCTCTTTAACTTCCCATGTGTTGTGACTGGTCTTAAACATTCTTGAGGTTTTCAATGTTCATTAATAAATTAGTTGCAACCTCCTCACTCCTGTGGCACCTTTTTAAGTTATGTTGTCTTTGTCAATGACTATATTTTATGTCAAATCAGTAAGAAATTGAAATATCTCTCCAGTGTTCACATGGTTCCTTCCTTCTATTAGCTGGATTATCAAACAACCCAAACACCTAGACATTAATTCTGTTAAAAAAGTATCTTGCTCTCAGTGAATTGCTTGCTGCTATTGGTATTCTGGATAAGACCTATCAGTTCTCAGACCTCACTGCATTACCCTGGCACCAACTCCCAAATTTCATTATTGCATACTTTGCAGAGGACCGATGGGACAGGGGCGGGAAGGGGCAGGCTTAATCCATAGAAAAGTGCCTTTTTTTTTAGTAAATTTTCCAAACACACATCATCACATGAACATGATGCTTTATGGGCTTTAGGGTAAATCCGCCCTGCTGACATCATCTCAGCACTGGCCAATTGCTTCAGAGCTAATTTGCATGGAAGAAACTCAAGGTGTAGCAGAACCATCCACATCAAATAAATGAATAAATAGGTACATGGCATATTACCACGGGTGTGCCTTTTGCTAATACTGAAACTGTAGATTAAAAAATAAATATTATTAATACAATTGCTGTATTAGCTCATTAACAAGCACAATAAATATAACATAGCTATTTGGGTTGATTAAGCAGGCCGACAGGACTAGTTTGGGAATTCTTTTTACTTTTCTATTTTCTTTTTTCAATGAGGTTAACCCTTTAACTATGGTACCAGAACTCTAATTAGTGTTACGCTGATCATTTAAATTAGAACAGGGCATGGGTTTGACTAAGGCTCAGCCTAGTTTGGGTGGTAAAGTCAGATGCATTTTAGGAAAGCTCTAGTAATCCTGTCTTGCCTAAATTTGCAGCTTCATTCCTATTTTTCAAGTTATAACCTGTGGAAACTTGTTAACATGTTAAAACAATTTGGAAGGGGCTAAAAAATCAAGAAAGTGTTTGCAGTTAAGCTTTGATTATTTTATCAGAGAAGAATCACACACATAGTGCTCTAAGGAAAAGAAATCTATGAACAGCAAACCTTAAATGAGGATGGTTGCCCAAGAAACTGTGTAGAATGAGATTCTATTTTGAAAGGAATGCCCTACTGAGAGATTAAGAGGCCCAAGATAGCCACATGAATTCAGGAGGAACTTCGGTATCCCTAGACAAGACAGAAATGGAATCTGCTTTCTCTACTTGTTAAGAGAGTTGTTAAATGAAAACAGTCAGTCCAGTGTTCCTTTCTGAGAAATCTTTTATTATCCCTTGCATGTTTCTTCCAGTAATAAAATAAACATAACAAAGCCAATAAAACCTTGCAACACAAACTTTTTATGGCTTAGTAAGAATTTCCAGTTTGGGGCCAGATGGTGGACCCACATGGGAGGATCCCAGGTTCACTTCCTGGGACCAGAGTCCACACATGGGTATGTAGACCAAGTAAGATCGTCATCCAGGCTGGCTGAGTGTGGGGCTGGATCGTGGAGTGAAGACCCTCTGAGGGTCCCTCTCTTTCTCTGTGTCTTTCTCTTTCATAAAAGAAAGAAAAAAAATTAAATAATGAAAAAGAATTTGCTATTTAAAGTGTGGTCCAACACCAGCAACATGGGCAACACCTGAGAGCTTGTGAGAAATGTAGTCTCAGGTGCCACCTTAGAGCTACCAAATTATCACATGAGTCAGGTGCACATTAACGCTGGGGATGCACTGGGCTTTTTACAATACTAAAGGTCAATGGAACTTCAAAGTCAATGAAGTATTGACTCGGGCCAGTCCTCCTTGCCAGTGCATGGCCATTTCTCTCAGCTTGCAACAATTTTCCCTACCCAAAGGTTTTCCAACACTTAGCTCTAACACTGCTGCCTCTGGAAGACCTGGCCTGACTTTCCAGCATTGTTAAAGCTCTCTCCTCTCAGTCCTACTCTGCTCTGCCATGTCTCCATGGACAATGCAACGTAGCATATAAGCATGTGAGTGTGTGATTGGCATGTGCCCTCCTCTTACATGGCAACACTTATTTCCAAACTCTGCTTTCTTGAGAACCAAGACTGACCTAAAGTAACTGGCAGCATTGTGAGATGCACGTATAAATGAAACTAGAAACGTATTGACCAGTCCCCTTCAACCCAAATAGGAAACACAGATTATTATCTGTTCATGACAATGTGTATGGCAATTTCTTTGCCTGGACTAACATACAGTGTATTCATGCTGAGAAAATTCATTTTATATGTTGTAAAGATGTATAGTGATTGAGTGTAAAAAACAGGAAAAAATAAAATAAAAAATAATAAAATAAAATAAAAATAGAAAACAAAAACTCTGGGTGAAAACGTTTTAGAGGACTTTATTATTTAAAACCTAATAAATTTCCTTAATGAAAGTGCTCAATTTCCAATAAAGAACATAAATGAAGAACATATTTTCTGCGAGTAGAGGGGAAAAAATTCTGCTTATAGTAACTCATAGCTTATGTCAAGAAAAAAATTTTCTTTTCTTGCTTTCTTATTCCCTATTTCTTAAAAACAAGAATTATTTAAAATTCTCTTTCCATCACTCAAAGAAACAGAGACAGTTGTGCATTCTGAGTTAGGTTTTTGCTTATCTGACCAGCAGGGTCAGGATAATAAATCACTCAACCCGTAGGGAATAATAAAATGCTTAATGGATTTGTGCAGTTACCAGAGGGGGGAAAAAATAAAGAGGCTAACTTTGAGGATTCAATTCATTTTCAAATACTGCACAGTACTTAAGAAAAGACAGCATGAAGATCATATATAGGTGAAGGGGAAAATATTAGACAAGTGGCATTTCCATTGAAGAAAAAGATACGACCCATTTTCAAATATCCTGTTTAAAAAAAAAAAATCTTTCTACTTTCATTTCTATAAACAAGCTTTAAACATGGCCACCGCTCCCTACCGCCACCCACCAGCAGTTCCCTGACAGACTGGGGTGATGGTTGCATTGCCTCTGCTGATCTAAGGTTGCCTCTACTTCCAAGGCTATTGCTGGTGCCCAAGCATCAGACTGTAAGGCCAAATATCCCCTTTTCTGTTACTGAGAGTGGGTGGGCCAGGGGGTGGCTATGAACTTGAACAAGAGCAAGCTGGGGGAATCAAGGACAAGGACATATAAATATACTTCATACAGGCTGGTTTCTCCCCCTCCTACACACACCTTATTTTTACTTAATTATTTCTAATTGACAAATAATAATTGTGTATCTTTCTGGGTTACAATATGCTGTTTTGATCTATGTATACCTTGTAGAAAGATTCAATCAAGCTGATAAAGCTATTCATCACCACACCAACTTAGCACGTTTTTGTGGTAAGGACATTAAAAATCTATTCTTTTAGCAATTTTTAAATATACACTCCATCACTATTAGCTGTGGTCACCATGCAGTACAATAGATCACTAAAATGCCTTCCTCCAGTCTGAGGTTTTGATCAACAATGTCCCTTTCCTCATCTCACCTCCTCCCTATCAGCCCTTGGTAATCACCTTTCTGCTCTGTTTCTATGCGAACAATGTCTTTAGATTCTACAATAAGTGAGATCAGGCAGTAGTTGTCCTTCCTTGGCTGGCTTATATCACTTAGCATAATGTCCTCTAGTTCCACTCACGGTGTTGCAAATGACAGAATTTCTTTCTTTCTTTAAGTCTGAATAGTATTCTATGTATGTAAAGGGGCTTCAGTTCACAGGAAAAATTTGTAATATGAAAGAAAAATACATAGACTTCACAAAATAAACTCACCATATTCCATTTTTCCATGAACCTTTTGAAGTTTCTTCATATATAACAGTGTGTTTCATGTCTATCTCACTATTTTTTTTTTTTTTTGAGAGGCTTTTGCTACAGGGTGCGTGCGCTCACCAGAGAGACAGAGAGAGACAGAGAGACAGAAAGTGAGAAATCACCCCCCCCAGGGGGGATGGCCACACCGCAATCTCATCTCCTCCATTCTCCTCTCGGGATCTTAGGCGCGTACGCACACATGTCCGGCATGAGTTTAAGCCACCAGGTCCAGGACTTGAGCCGCAGTTGACTACATGGGAGTTCAGCGACATAGCCATTAGGCTAACTGCTGTCTCTCTATCTCACTATTCTAAACTCACAAAAGCTAGGAAATACACTGCATTTCACTTCAAAGTATCCTTCTGAAAGTAAGGAGTATTCATTTTGCATTCTGCATTATGAAACAAAGCCACAAGGAAAAAGTTAAGTGAAATTGTTGAGTAACTACAGTTTCTTAACTGAAGGGAAGACCTGTTGTGTTGAATATTCATCACCCAGAATGTAATGTTATTTAAGTGCCAGAATGTAAACTGTCCATGGAATTTAAGAAAACACAACGAACAATTCCACGGGAGTGTTCCTCCCAAATAAATGTAAAATATTTTTCCTTTCCCTACTTTACGCTTGCTCTGTGGTCATGAGAAAAATACTTGACATTTACCTGTTTCAGGTACCATGTCGGTATACTTGCTTTGGCTGGACCCGTTTCTTAGCTTGACCCCAAGAATCAGTAAAACTAATTTCAGCTGTAAGTTGAAAATACTGTAACCCTTTAAGGAGGTTATAAGCAAGATACAAATTTTAGATATTAGAGCTAGCGAACATATGTGCAGCTCCTAGAATTGTGCCTGGCACATCGGAGTTATTTAACAAGTGTTATTTATGTCCCCCTTCCCCACCAGAGAAAATTAATTATACATTTTTTATGTGTTCGGTGAATGCAAAATAAATTAGAAGAAAACAGAGGGGTTTTATTTTTCTAAAACCGTGGTATCGTTCTTCCCTTCATTTTGGCCTCTGTGTTATCTGCTCACATAGTTCTACGGAATAGTCAACGTATAGAAACAAAGTTTGAAGCATGTACCTAAATCTGGAGATTAACAGCCTAATACAGAAGAGTGTATTCTGACAGGGGATTAGAATTTCTGTCCCCCCCCCCACCCCCCCGTAGGGACTTATGATGGAAGTCCCAGAATTATCATACTTGGTGGGCCTTGGCTCTAGGCATGCTGCCGTTTGGCCTCAGTTGGTCTGAAATCCAGGCACATGACAACATTTTTGCTTCTTTTACAAGATTTCCTGGAGTTTGCACTCCCTTCGTGATCTTGGCAGAGATTTTGCTGCTAAAATAACATATAGAGTCCTCACCAACACGGTGTGCTGCTGAAATGCCAGAACACTGCAAGTGTGGGCAAAACCTGTGAGCGACGGTCCCCACCTCCTACCTGGCCAGCCCCGTCTTCTCACAGTTGCCTCAAGTTGTCTTGGAAGGAGAGGGGAATTTTTTTTTTCCATTCCTACTGAAATAAAAATAGACTTTCCAGTTTTAGAACTCCCTGAATTTTTCTCACCTTCCATCGCTGAGCAAGTGCTATAAATGACCTGGTTCGAAACTGAACTAAACCTCTTTACAAAATGCCCCATACAAATGAAAAACCCTGAATGTAACCTGCGCATCTTCAATGGAACAATAAAGATGTCCCTCATACTAACGTTAGCCAAGTGCATGTATTATTTAAAATCCATAAGCAGAAGATTATCTTGCATATTTGGCCAACAACCACCTCTGGTTAAGAACAGGAAGACGGGTCTTTCTTTACTCTTACTATTGTCAGTCAACATTTGAATACCCAACTCAAGGCTTTAAAGAGCCAGGTTTTTTCCAACGACACTAAATTCATTCTTTTCTTTTTCCACTAACAGAATTTTAAGTGCCTCCTGTTCTTCATGTTGGGATATAGACAAAAAAATGACAGCCCCTGCTTTCAGAAAGCTTCCATTCTAGTGGGAGAAGGTGAATAATACATGCTTAAAAATGTGACATGCCAGGTGGAGAGTGCTAAGATCAAGAATAAAACAGGGAACCAGCAGTTAGCATAATGGCTATGTCTCTGGACTCCCACGTAGTCGACCTCGGTTCGCGTCCCGGACCCGGTGGCTTAAAACTCACGCCGGGCGCGTGTGTGTGCGTGCCCAAGATCCCGAGAGGAGAATGGAGGAGAAGGGATTGCGGCGTGACCATCCCCCCTGGGGGGTGATTTCTCACTTTCTGTCTCTATGTCTCTCTCTGTCTGTCTGGCGAGCGCACGCGCCCTATAGCGAAAAACCTCTCCAAAAAAAAAAAAAAAAAAAAAAGAATAAAACAGACGAGGCCCAGGCTGGTGGCACAGTCCATAGCAAACTAATCTGCAGTGCTAGAAGCCACACGGCCACTGCGGGTTTTGATGCCTGCGACTTCTGGAAAACATGCAGGGTGTGTGTGCAGGTGCCTGAGACCCTGATGAGTTAGAGGTCTGAGAAGAGGGGATCACATGGAAAAACTTGTGAAGGGTGCTCTTCTCTCTCTCTCTTTCTCTCTCTCTCTCTCTCTCTCTCATGCATGCACAGCTCTTTATCATAAATAAAATTAAAATAAACTTAAAACTGTAAAGTAGAGAGGCCAGCAAATGGTGTGGCGCTTAAGGTGTTGGACTCTCACGTGGCCCACTGCGGTTCAAGTCCTCGACCTGGCAGCTTGCTTTCTTCCTTTCCTTCTCTCTCTCTCCCTCTCTCTCTGGTGAAAACATGTGCCCTATAGCAAATTAAACGAAGATAATAATAAATAACATCAAATAATTCTTTAAAAAAAAAAGTAGAGGAAGAGAATAGAAAGTAGTGCAGTGGTCACTATTCTAGATGGGCTAAGGGAAGCCTTCATAATAAGGTTTATTGGCATGCGAGTGGACTCCTGAAGGGACTAAGGAAGCAAAACATGCAGACATCTGGGAAGAGAGCCTCCCAGAGGGGTCCTGCAGCAGAAACAGTGTCCTCATGCAGAGTAGACGGTTGGGTCCCTATGTGTAGGACCAGTTAGTCACAATGACAAATCTGAGTGTACTTTGAAGTGAGTGGAGAAGCCATCAGAGAACTTGGAGAAGAAGGAGAGGGTGTGATTTATATTTTGTAAAGGGTCATCTATCTGGCTGTGCTGCAGAAACTAGATTTCTGAGAAATAAAGGGAGAGTAAAAAAGAGCAACTAAGGTGAGCTGCTCAGGCAGGTAGGGATGGAGGGAATGCAAAACTGGTTAGATTCGGGGCACATTTAAAAAATATATTTCACATCCCACGAGAGGTACGAAATGAAAGAAAGTAAGAAAGCACGGATGATTCCAAGGATCTCGGTCTGAGCAACTGACAGAACACAGTTGCCATTGACCCTGGCTTCCCCGAATCACTTGCCAGTTGTGCAGTGAACTGTGGACAGAGTACCAGTGCTCCAGGTTCTGAGGCAAAGCCCTCCGGCTGTGTATTTCTTCTGGCTCTCCCCGATTTATGTGGTTACTATGGAAAGAGCATGCCCTGCTGTCTGCTGCCTCCTCAGCCCAGGTCTTGGAAGGGAACATAGGGATCAGAGCTAACCCTGACCCAATGCTGAGAGCCATGCCAGTCCAACAGTCATCTCAGAAACAGTCATCTCAGCCATCCCATAAACCTACATTCCAGAAACCGCTGTTTGTTGCTGTAGCCCACCCAGTTTTGGGGAGGTTTGTTAGGCATCTTTATTGCACAATAGGTGACCAGCACGGTTGGATGATGACATATTCTATAATCAACTGGTGTCTTCAATTTACTTTTCCAGCCTGGAAACCTCTTCTAAATGTCATTCTCACATAGTCAACTGTCTATTCGACTTAGATTGCTAATAAGCAACCCCAATGTAGCACATTCAAACTTGAACTCTTGATCCTTTTCCCCACAACCCCAACCTACTACTACACATCTTGGTAGATGGCAACTGTGTTCTATCAGTTGCTCAGACCAAGAATCACCCTTGGATTCCTCTTTTTTTTTTTTCATATCATATGTCTAGTGGGATGTGAAATACATTTTCTTTTTCCTTTTTTAGGTTTATGCCATAGAGCTGTGCATTCACCAAAGAGGAGAGAGACATAGACAGGGAAAATGAGAAACTGCCCCTCAGGGGGGATGGCCTCACCACCCTCCCATCTCTTCCATTCTCCACTTAGGATTTTGGGCACACACACAAATACACCCATTGTGAATTCTGAGCCACTGGGTTCAGGACTCAAACTGTGGTCAGCCTTGGGAATCCAGACACCCCAACCACTGAAACGAATCCAGAACCAGACCACTTTATATCCCGTCCATTGCTACTTCCCTAAGCTCACCTTAGCTGCTTTTTATCCTGCTTTATATCTTGGAGACCTAGTCTCATTAGCACAGTCAGATGATCCTTTAAAAAATATAAATCACATCATCTCACTCTTCTTCTCCAAGCTCTCTGATGGCTTCATCACCCACTCCAACATTGACATGTAGTGGTAGGAGATGCAAAACCACATTGCAAAGGGCAATGATTGATGTGTACTTTTTTTCTTTCTTTTTAGAGAGAGATTTTTGCTATAGAGCATGTGTGCTCACTAGAAAGACAGAGTGATAAAATAAGAAATCATGCCCTAGGTAGGATGGCCACACTGCAATGCAATCTCTTCCATTTTCCTCTTTAGATCTTGGGGAGGCACACACACATGCCCAGCATGAATGTCAAACCACCTATTATGGGACATGAACTATGCTCGGCCATGTGAGAGAGTCCAGCACCTTACCCACCATGCCATCTGCAGACCTCTGGATGTGTGCTTTTAGTATAGGGAGAGCCCAGTAAATTGGCAACAACTCAATTTACCTTTTAACACTAATGGTAGCCTTAGTTACAGCTATAGCTCACTTCAAAAGACTTGGGATCCCTTAATCTTGCAACCCAGTGAGTCTCTTCAAATGTCTGTTCTTAAAGTCATTTTACATATGTGTTTGAGATCATTATGCTTGTATTTTTTTTATTAACAAGAAAAATGGGTTGGTATTTTCTAATAATATAGTGCATATCATATTTCAAATGAAATTTCATAAAGAAATTCTTGATCATTGCTTCTCAGATGATCTGTCGGGGAACAGTGTTTGTTTTTATCCCAATAATACATGGACCTATCTTGCAAAATACAATAAAATTAACTGCTAAGATTTAACATTCAAAAAAACCCTCAGAATTCAAGATCATGTTTTTAGGAAAGTCCTTGGTCACATTATTGAGGTTATTTTATTAAAGTTCCTATGGCTTGCCCAGGAGCACTGTGGTAAGTGCTATGCCTTGGGAGCCTGATCCTTCGTGGCTAACTGTAGTTTGACTCCTGGCCCCAGCAGCTTGAAAATCATGCCAGGCTTGTGTGCATGCTTGCCCAAAATCCTGACAAGAAGGATAAATGGAGGAAAAACTACACTGTGACCATGCCCCATTGGGGGGTTCTCTCTTTCTCACAACACGTATGTACATGCACGCACACACACACACACACACACACACACCCTTCAGCAATTGAAGAACACGTGTAAATGTTTCCGAATACTCTCCAGGGCTGGCTCTGTGATTTGGCAGCAATGTGCCACTCGAGAGGAGCTGGATCTCATATGGCGACTGTGGTTCTAATCCCTGGTCCAGTAAGCCAGAAACATACAGGGCACACATGCGAATGCCAAGAATCCAACTATCTGGAGAACTGACAGAAGGGGATCATGGCATGACCAAATCCTGTGGAGAGCACGCCTCTCTTTTTCTCTCTCCTTCCCTCTCTTTCACTCTTAAGTGTGTGCAAACATGCTTATGAATAAAGGCTGGGGGGAGTTTCTAAACACTCTCACTTCTGCATTACCTCGCTGAAGATAGTTTATGGAACGCCATCCACCCTTTGAGCATAGGTGATTCTGCCATAACCAGATCCCTTTACCCCTAAACCTTAGTGTAATAAGATTTTATAACAGTAGTCTGAACACACTTAACTGATAAGGTTTTGAAATTGAATTTGACTTATACCCAGGTTTACTCAACTATTAATTCAATTTGCCAGACTTTTTTGGTCCCCAAGATTCCATGCTTCCGTAATTAAGTAAAAAAGAAAGAAAGCTATATCCTGCTTTATGATTTCTACTGTTTTGCTTGATTCTATGGCAATGCCTTTTAGAATTTTCATCCATGCTGTACACACACAAATTACTAAAATCTCCTGGCCACATCCTGAGGCTACCTTAATTGACTGTTATCAAGCTGTGCTTTTTAAATGTTCCAGCATTTGATCTTTTAAAAATGCTCTGAGACTTAACTGATGTCAAACTGGCTGGTCTAATTTCCTGCTATGTCTTTAGATCCTTTTTAAAAAATAATTGGGTGTTGAATAAGGTTCTTTTTTTCTTTCTTTCTCAAAAGATTGGTACTAAATTTAGTTAAGTTCTGACTGGAAAAAAAAAGCTATTTTGTCCTATTAATTGTCTGTATTTGGACTTGCTATATCTTAAGTCAGAAGCTATTCCAGAGTCCAAAATAATAAAATTTAAAAAAATAAATAAAAATGAAGCCATGTCTACTCAACCCTAGTAAAGGGGCACTTTTTTGGACCTAGAGGTATCTGGATGTCGCAGATACTGAGTTGTGAATGAGGTATGAAAAACATTGTCTGGACATAGACTTGCATCAGACAGAAAAAGAGGAAGGTCAAAGTGTGTTAACATTAGTACTGATACTGAAATCATGAATGACATCTTTCCAGAACATTCTCAGAAAAATATAGACCATGCATGACCAAGGCTCACAACCAGCAACTTATCCTTCTAGACTTTCAAGAGTTGAGGGAAATATCCAAATTTCTCCTAAGTTTATTTTGTTTTTTATTATGATAGCTGCTGATTTAAAGCAAAATCAAATTCATAAATATTGAACAATTTTTATTCTTGTAAACTCTTCCTAAATGGTAATGAACAGATTATTAGTAACATCTCTGAAGCAAGAAATGTTTATTTTGGTCTATAGCTATGTAATGCCGACAAATTATTTGATTACTGAAGTCAAAACTATTGAAGAAAAAGTAAAATCAGTGTGTAGTTAAGTGAAGTTATCTGGTCAATTCAGACAAAAGAGTTGATCCTGTAGACAAATGAGATAATTTTTATAACATAGTGTTTTCATTTATTATATATTATTGTTCAGCTTCACTGAGAACAGCAGCTAGTTCTCTCTCTCTCTCTCTCTCTCTCTCTCTCTCCTTTTTCTTGCCACAAGGCAAGTGTACTCTTCAGAACAAGAGAGAGGGGGAAAGTGAGAAATCATTCCCTTGAGGGAATGGTCATGCCACAATCCCTTCTCCTCCATTCTCCTCTTGGGATCTTGGGTACCTACACACATGCACCTAGCATGCCTTTTTTTAAAGATTTAACTTTTTTTTTTTTAATTCGACCAGAGAGCGAGCGAGCGAGAGAGAGAGAGAGAGAGAGAAAGTGAGAAAGCAAGCCACCAGGTCTGGGACTTGTACCATGGTCAGTCATGTGGGAGTCCAGCGCCCTTATCCACCATGCCACCTGCCAGCCCCCAGCATGATCTTAAGCCATTGAATCTAAGATTTAAACCATATAGTTGACCATGTGGAATCCAATGCCCTAAACTCCACACCACCTGTTACCTGCTGGCCCTTCTAATTCACTTTTTAATTTCTCAAGGAAACTTGCATTAACAGGGACACAGGTAATTGCTAAACATATTATTGGATGTCATCTGTATATTTAAAAGAGATGTTTAAAATATTTTCCTAAAAAGTATATTCACAGGTGGGATTCATAGTAAAAATAAAAAAAAAATCAGATGTTTTGTAAAATCAAAATGTTAAGTGGTTACATTTGGTTCTCAGTTTTACTTAGAATAATAATTGCAAATGCATACTTCTTCCCTGAGCTTAGTCATACTTGCCTCAAGTGATCCTAGAGCGTTCTACCTTCTCTTGTCATCTGCCCTTGCTCACGTTTTCTAGCTTCTAAATAGCTTAGGGAAGAAGGGCTGAGTCATTTGACCCCTTAAATGAACAAGGAAATTCTGGTGTATAAACTGTGCTTGATCAAGAAGCCTCATGCTAGATACCACAGAGAAACTCAGAACACTTGCTATTCAGGCACACTTCATTTTACTCCACTTCACTTTTTGTACCTCACAAATGAATTTTTGCAAACTGAAGGGATGGCAACGTTTCATCAAGCAGCTTTGTCGGTGCCATTTTATCCACACCATGTGTTCACCTCATAATTCTGCGCCAGATTTTGGTCACTTTTGCAATATTTCAAAGTGTTTTGTTATTACTCTGTCTGTTATGGTCATCTGTGATCCGTAATCTTTGATACCACTACTGTGATTAGGGCAACATGAACTCCACTCATGGAAGATGGTAAATTTAGTAAATAAATCTTGTGTACATTCTAACTGCTCCACTTCCTGGCCATTCCCTTCTCTCTCTCTCTCTCGCTCTGTCTCTCTCTCTCCCCCTTCTACCCCCAGTCCTCCCTATTCCCTAACATACAACATTGAAATTAGGCTAACTAGTAACCCTACAATGGCTTCTGAGTGTTTGAGTAAAAGGAAGAGTTGCACATTCCTCAATTTAAATAAAAAGCTAAAAATCATTCAGTTTAACAGGGCCAGATGCTGACTCAGCAATAAAGTATAATGCTCTGTGAAGCAATCCCATTCACATGGGAAGGTTACTTGTTCAGGTCTATAGACCTGAGTATTCTGAGCATGTGCCCATGATCCAAGGCTGGGGATAGACTGTCATGTCAGGATCCTTTTGGGGCTGCCACCCACCCCTCCACCAGATAGAATAAATAAACTTTTTAAAATTATGTAAATAAATGATTAAGCTTAGGAAGGAATGTGTGTTGAAAGCCGAGATAGGCTGAAAGCTAAGCTTCTTGTGCTAAATAGCCAAGCTATGAATGCGGAGGAAAAGTTCTTTAAAATTTAATGTACCTCTGTGAACACATAAATGATAAGAAAGTGAAACAGCCATGTGGATGATATAGAGAAAGTTCTATTGCAACATATAAACTATTAAACCAACGCTAGGCCATAGTGGCATAAATGGGCGTGTGTCACAGCACAGTGGTTGGGACTGTGTGAGAGGCCCAGGTTTGATTCCTGGCTCTAACTACAGGCCATATATGGTAGCAAATTCCTGTGGTCTTAGCTAAACTGAGTGGCCAGAGCAAGAAGCACAATGTGGTGAGACCCTGTCAAAATATCTTCCTTCTCTTTTTCTTTCTCCCTTCTGCATGCTCTCTCTCTTAAAAAATAAAAATATTGACTAAACCAAACACAATATTTCCTTAAACCAAAGCCTAACCTATAGTAAGGCTCCAAACTCTTGTCAATTTTATGAAGTCTGAGAGAAAGTAAAGAACCTGCAGAAGAAAAATTAAGATATTTAATGAAAGTGGCTATAGTAAACAGTAGATTCAATTTAGACAAAACAATCTTTCATTAGAAAAAGATGCCACCTGAGACTCTTATAGCAAAAAAGAAGTCAATGCCCAGCTTCGAAGCTTTAAAGGATAGTCTGACTTTTGATAGGAACTAATGTGCTAGTCACTTTATATTGAAATGTATGCATGTTTACTATTTTGAAAATCATAGGACCTTTAAGAATTATGCTGAATCTACTCTGATAAACTTTATTGGATGACGAGTTGTTTCTTATGGAGGAGCAAAGAAAGTGGTTTTGTGATAAAATTTACTCTTGGTAAAAACACAATGAACATTGCTGAAATGAAGACAAAGGATTTAGACTGTTGAACTGACTTAGTTGATAAGCAGTGACAGAGAGGATTGACTCCAATTTTGAAAGTTTCACTGTGGGTAACATGCTATCAAACAGCATCACATGCATAGAGATAACTTTCATGAAAGGAAGAGTCAATCAATGAAGCAAATTTCATTGTTGTCTTACTTTTAAAAATTGCACGGTTACTTCAACCTTCAGCAATCATCACCCTGATCAGTCAGCAGCCATCAACATCAAGGCAAGACGCTCCATCCGCAAGATTACAACTTACTAAAGATTCCAGTGATTGTTAGCTCTTTTATCAAAAAAGTATTTCCAAATTAAGATACGTACAATGTCTTTTTAAGCATAATGTTACTGCACATTTAATATACTATAGTATAGTATAAACATAAATTTCATATACACTGAGAAACCAAAAACATTGTGTGACTCACCTTGGACCAACTTGATTGAGGTAGTCTAGTAATGAATCTGCAAGATCCCTAAGATATACCTATACCATATTTTGAAGTATCCTTGTATACCAGGTATTAAGTTTACATAAGAAAGTATAGACTAAAAATATAGAGACAGTGATCAAAATTTGTTGAAATGGCACTACGTATTTACTTATTTAATTATGTAAATTCAGATCTCTACTAATAGACTATATTAGTAAAATCAATGACAAATTTCAAGGAATGATCCCAATAAACCTAGGAATGTTATTATATCTGTCTGTTTAGGCAACTATAATACCTGCCACATAATGTAACTTAAACTACGGAAACTTATTTCTCACGGTTCTTGGGGCTGGAAGTCCAAAATCAAGGCATCTTGGGGGGGGGGGGGTTCTTCTGAGGCCTCTTTCTGACTTGTTTATGGCTTCCTTCTCACTGTGTCCTCACATGACCAGGAGAGAACTCTAGAGCATCTTCATCTTATGGGCACCAGTCCAATCAGATTGGGATCCAACCTTTATGACCTAATTTATCTTTAATTACCTCTCTAGTGGCCCTATCTCTGAATACAGTCATGATGAGGGTTAGGGATTTAACATACAAATTTGGGTGAGAGGGCATAATTCACTCCATTACATTATTTATAGACTACAAAATAAGCATTAAAAAATGGAAGTTTTTCTTTCATAAAGGATATTAAGAAAACTATGCTTTACTCCATAACTAATTCTAAGAAGATTAAAATTAAATCACAAGAAAGAAGGAAAAGTATTTATGGCAACTAAGAGGATTAAATAAAAGGATAAATTATTTTAAAATGATCAAAAGGGGTAGCATTAGGAAAATTAAAACACCTAGGTATTTAAAAAAAAAAAGTAACAGCATTTAAAGAGGGAAACAACAGGTTGGTAGAAATGAAATAAATAGGAAAAGGACAGCAAGAGAATAGAGACTGTGGGTGTGCGTGTGTGTGTATGTGTGTGTGTATGTGTGTACCTATAAACATTTAAGAGCACTGCTAAACTTTTATTAGATAAATGCACAAAAAGAAAATATAAATATGAGATAAACAAATATGACAATGGTTTATTCTATTTATATAAATAAATAAATAAAGTGTGGTATTTTACACCTAGTTAATAATTTTTAAAAATATACTGCTGTGGATAATTCAGAAAACCTATATTCTTGTTTAAATGTTTATTTATTTCTTCCATAAGGGAGAAAGAGAGAGAGAAAGATATAGGGGTATCCCTATACTCACACCATGATCTACGCCAGGCTCAGCCAGCCAGAGCATTAAGATGTGTACAATGAAGCAAAATGAGAAATAGCAATTGACTGTTTTAAAAAATAATTAGAATAATAATAATGATGATTGGGGAAAACATAGAAAAGATATTGAATGTTAAAGTGGGGAGATTAATGTCTCTGTACTGACTGACATGCATGGCATTCCCTTTTGAAAAAGCAATGTAATACACTGTAAAGTTATATGTAATTCAATGTAATATAAAGAAGAATATGATGATAATAAAAAAATATATATAAAAAAATAAAAAAAAAGATGTGTACAATGTAGAGCATTACATTACTATTGCACTACTGTTGCTGACCAGGACTCCTGTATTTTATAGCATGCTACAGACTGTGCAAACTGTAAAAGTCTTTTATGAAAACATGAGGAAAATACAAATCAAAAGCATTAAAAATTCTTTCCCTCATTTGAACCCAAAAATCCCTTTTTGAGAATATACTATTAAAAACACCAGTAAAGTTATGTAACATTTCTCACCTCTTAAGCCGACACTGTTGACTGCCTACATAGCTTCCTGTGATGGTTAAGTTTATTGGTAAAATCTACTGAACCACATGGTGCCCAGATATTTGGTCAAGCATTTTTCTGACTGTTACTATGGGAGTGTATTTGGATAAAATTAAATTTTAATCAGTAGAGTGAGTAAACCAGATTGCCCTTTATAATGAGAGGGGGGCCTCATCCAATCAGCTGAAAGCTTGAGTAGGACAAAAAAGCTGATCCTCTCCTAGGTAAGAGGAAATTCTCCTTACTGATGGCCTCTGGACTGAGGCAATGACTTTTTTCTTTACCTTTGAACTTTAACTGAAATATTAGCTCTTCTTGGGTCTTGAGCCTTCTAATCTTTGGGCTAGAACATCTTTGGATATCCTAGAAGGTACAGACTGAAACTAAATCATTGACTTAGTGATGATTCACCCTACAGATTTTATAATCTGTCTTCCTTCACAATCATACAAGCCAATCTGTTTCTGTCTCTCTTTTCCTCTCTCCATATGTATGTACATGGGTATATAAGAGAGTCTTCAAAAAGTTTGTAAAAAAACACATGTTATGATAAAACTATGCATGGATTTAAAGCATTTTTCACACTAAATGAACTCATACTTTAATTCCATTTTTCCTTGAACTCTTCAAAACCAATGCACACGTACATACACCACATTGGTTTTGTTTGCTCTCAAGAATGTTGACTAATACATCAGTCTACTTTCTCTTTGCCAGTTGAAATCCAGCATACTTTTGGGGGGTGGGGGATAATATCCCTATCCCCAGAACAGAATTATATTTTATTCAAGTCAATCATGACAGTCCTGCCCTTTGCAAAGTTGACCTTGCTTAGATATACCACCTGCCACCTGGCATTAAAATCTAAGGTGAAATCTGATGGGAGCTCATGTGAAAAAAAATGAGGGGGGGGGTAGTCATAAACAAAAACCCTGTTGTTTTTCCCTCCCTGTTCTTTTGGGTTTAGAGGTTACCCTGTAATGATGTGATGTCTGAAGCACCTGTAGCCATCTTTTGATTATGAGGAGAAGCCCATAAAAAAAAAACAAAGAGAATCTGACTCAAACCCCAAGAACTGTTGAGCAGCCAAGTATGCATCTGCTTAGTGTGTGGACAACAAATATCCTGTGGCTTAACCTATAGATAACGAGGCTTTCTCTTCATTTTAAATATAACATCCTAACTTGTATCATCTACTTACTTCTTTACTTATTTGTTTACAGTAGCCAAAGATTTATGGTAATTACCTAAACCATATGGGAATAGTAAAGCAAATTATCATATATCAACTCGGTGGGGCATTATTAAAGTTAAATATTAAAACTATGCAACAACATGGCAGAATGTCTCTCAAATGAAGGATAATGTTTATAAGCTAATGCCAAATCTTCCTCAATAAAATTAAAATAGAAAAAGTTATAAATACATATGCAAGTATAATGTTCAGTGTAGAAAGACAATTACACAGTGTTTGAAGTGTTAAAATAGTATTAAAATACTATTTCAATATATTTTTAAAAAACACACAAACATACTGAATAGAGATTTCTGTGCCATAAAAGCACAATAATATGGTTTGAACACATGCAAAATTCATATTAATAGTTGCCTTTGTAGGGAGTTTGAAGAAATTGGATCAGAGATAAGGAATATAGAAAAATGTACCTAGTGTTTGTTTCTTTAAAAGGGAACAAATTTTAAGTAGATATTATAAATGCTAACATTTATTTATTATAAGTGGTAGACATGTGAGTCCATGTTATTTTATTTTTATAAAATAAAAAGGACTAGTCAAGCATTTCCCTACTGATTTTTATATAAATACTATATATATATATTATTGGGAACTTCTGTAAGTTCAGAGAAAAAAGGAATCAAAGTATGAGTTTATTTAGGTACAAAAACTTCTTGAAACACATATATAATTTTATAAACTTTTTAAAGACCCCTTCAGGATAATCAAACATGGATAATTTTAAGTATAACTATGATAGAAAAAAACACTGTGATTTAATGGTCTAGCATTCATTTTTTTACTATAAGATTGTATTGTGTTATTCAGAATTATATAAGCCTTATAGTTGATAAGGCATTGAGCTTATTGTTTTTTAGGGTATTTTTTTAGAGAGATTTTTGCTATAGGGTGTGTGTGTGCTTGCCAGAGAGACAGAAAATGAGAAATCCCCCTCCAACCTGAGGGATGGCCACACTACAATCTCTTCTCCTCTATTCTCCTCTTGGGATTTTTGGACATATTTTGCACCCACTGTGAGTTTCAAGCTTCCAGCTCTGGGACTTGAACCATGGTCAACTACATGGGAGTCCAGCACCTTAACCACTACACTACCTGCTGGCCTTGTGCTGATCTTTAAGTAAGCTGTTTTCCAGCTCTTACTCTGTCATTAACTGTATGCCTAGAGTTACTTAGCACTTTTGATTAGAGGAAACAGAAATTAATTGAACCGTAAGAGAAGAGGAACCCACCATGAAGGTATAAGGGACTTGTGGAACTCCAGGGGAAGGTATATAGCTGAACAAAGTACAAAAGGCTTAATTAAGACCAGCAGATGGTGTAACAGTTATATCACAGGACTCCCATGTAGTGGACGACAGTTCGAGTTCTGGACCGAGTAGCTTAAAACTCACACTAGGCGCATGTGAGTGCATGCCCAAAATCCTGAGAAGAGAATGGAGAAGAAGAGATTGTGGCATGGTCATACCCCCTAGGGAGTGATTTCTTGCTTTGCATTTCACTGGTGAGCACATGTGCCCTACAGCAAAAATCTCTCTTTAAAAAAAAAAAAAAAAAGAAAGAAAGAAAGAAAAGAAAAAAAAGAAACATTTCAGAGTGTTCTCTTTAACTCTCTCTCTCCCCTCCATCTTTACTTTCCTCCCTCCCTTTTCCTTCCTTTGTGCTGCTTTCTCTGTCTCCAGGCTTGCTTTGGTTCTTTGATCCACATGGACTAGAAACATGATAATGTATCTTACATGTTTTATGACTAGCCTTACAGAGAAAGAGAGAGGGAGAGAGAAGAGAAACACTGCATTTCTTGGTCTCACTGTCAAACTTGCAAGGAAAGAAATCCAGTTAGCTCAATCTGGATCAGGTGCCCACAGATGGCTCAATACACTGTGGCAAGAAGTTAAGAATAAAGTTGTACAAATGGCTGGGCCAATCTGAAACCACGTGCAATGGGAGGAAGGTTAGGGAGCAGCACTTCCTGAAAGGGAGAGGTTTAGCAAAAATACTCCATGCCAACCTATCTGAGATACTTTATGTTTTTCTACCTCTGTTTTCTCATCTGAAAAATAACAAATGGCAAGAAATCAGTGTTTGCTTAGAAATGTTAAAAAAATATTGGTCACAGGGCCAGCATATGGTGTATGGTAGTTGAGGCACTGGACTCCCACATGGCTGATCATGTCTGAGTCCTGGATACAGCAGCTTGAAAATCATGCAGGGTGCATGTGCATATGTGCCCAAAATCTTGAGAAGAGAATAGAGGAGAAGGGATTACAGTGTGGCCATCCTCCCCAGGGCAGGTTTTTCTCACTTTCCCTCTCTCTGTCTCTGACTGTCTCTAGCTGGTGAGTGTACATGACCTACAGCTAAAACCTGAAAATAAAGGTCACGTTCTATCTTTCATAGTCTCATAAAAATAACTTTAAGCTGTAAATGGATGGAAATGATACTTCATTTATGCCTTTCTTGGAGGGTCATGGGACTAAAGGTTCCAACAAGAGCTACAAAAAAGAGACAGTGATTTTGTTTAAAAAGAACATCCCAAACTTATCTCACCAAGAAATACATAATTTCTGGAGGAATATCTATCACCAAAGACATGCAGGAATCACAGCACTTTGCCATTTGTATGATCCTTACATTTCAGATCATAAGACTATTCTTAGAAAATAGAATTTTTTTAGAGAGACATTTTTGCTGTAGGGTGTATGTGCTCACCAAAGAGACAGAGAGACAGAAAGTAAGAAATCACCCCCTGGCAGGGGATGGCTACACCACAATTCCTTCTCCTTCATTCTTCTCTCAGGATTTTGGGCATGCACACACATGCACCCAACATGAGTTTTAAGCTGCTAGGTCCAGGACTCGAACCATGGTCAGTTACATGGAAGTCCAGTGGTGTAACCATTATGCCATCTACTAGTTCCAGAAAATACAATTTTTAAGAAAATGATAACCATAAATCATCTATGTTAATAATTTTTATTTGTTATATATTTGGGGTCTCTGGCAAACAAAATTACCCGAATAATTGCTCTCCTTAATCTGTGGAAATTCACGCTCAACTTTTATTGGTATGAGAGCTCCCCTGTTCTTGCTACTTTCTTCATAATAGTATGGGTTTTCTACTGTTGGCAAAATTATAAACAATTTAGAGGTGGATTTACACCCACAATACACCAATAAGGAGGTTTCAGAAAGGAATTAAATGCAGAGACTAAAATTAGGCAGCAGTTTCTCAGTAGGTTTGATGCAGAATTTAAGCTTCAAAGCATTTATCGACGTTAAGTACAGATTCCACGGTTAAATAACAATGTCCTTTGAGTTATTTCATTTACTGTCAGATTTATATTTAAAACTTATAGAGTACCCATATCTGCCTCTGATAAATCAGTGTAGTCTTTAGCTTTGTCTTGCACGAGTGGCCAACCAACACATTCAGCTCTTTATTCCTGGAGGGAGTCTCCAGTTGCTATCTTTATTACACTTTATTGAAAATGTGTAATTTCAGTTCCAAGTTTCAAATTGTGTTTTATTAGTAAGAATTATTTGCTGTTCCCTAGAAAGTGATTTCAAGCCTGAGATAATTATAGAATCATAGAACTATAAAGCGTGTCCAGAGGTCACCAAGCCCACGTCCCACTCTCAAAGCAGGCCTATCCCTTAGCTAAGCCAGCCCATATTTGAGCCTCTTTGTCCCAGAGGAAATTATTATACATTTTCCAACTGTTGTGTAAACTCATGTTTCAAAACTTCGACAAGTAAATGTGGCCATCTTCCTATTTGGAAGAATAAATAGAAACTCTACAAACTAACAGGACATTCCTTCCAGTCCCCTAATCTTTCCTTTTATCTGTTTTACTAAGGACTTAGGAGTCCAAGCTACTGATTCAGCTCTTTGTTTAAAATTTTTCTTTCTCCAGTAAAACTCCCTCATCTAAAATTTAATTTATTTTCATTTAAATATCATTTGAGCTATCTTTTCTTGTAGCTGTCTCTCATCTGTAAATAATGCAAACCTGTTCTTGGCCTCATATGCTTAAACTTCAAAGTCATATTAGATTCTTTCCTTTCCCTCCAGCCACACAGCCTACCAGTAACAGGTTGACAACACTGTCTACCTCCCACGTGCCTCCTAGTTACTATTCCTCTCCATTTCTATTGGTGCCACTCCTGCCACGGTTCGGCTTCCTGCTTCCCCTCATTTCTCACTGCTTCACTTCCCCTTCCTGCTTCTCACTCTTGGTAAAGCTCCATTAATTAGTGCTTATATCAGTGGCAGATTGAATTCAGCTATACATAATACAAAACTTTAGCCATATATACCTCATCACACAAAGGAATAGAAGGTTATTTTTTTCTCACCTCATGATAGGGCTGGCAGTAGGCAGTGTGGGATAGCACAGCAGTTTCTCAGTATCATAAGAAGCTTGGTTTTCCATACTTATGTCCTTAAGATCTTAGGACAGTTATTACCTAAGGCTGCACCCTACTTTTAAAGTGCATTTTGGGAAGACCTACCCTAGAATTTTAGCTTGTGTTACATTGGCCAAGACTAGATACTCTCGCCCTTTCTTCAAAAAGAAACAGACATGGTTGCTTTTATCTATTATTTTCTTTAAAGTGATTATGTCACCATCTCCAACAAAATTTGTGCCCTGTAAGAAAAAGGGAAGAATCTATTTGGATAAGTGTTCAGTAGATTCGATCTCACTACCCTTGCCTTCAGATTTCCCAAGGCAACATGAACCTTATGGCCAGATTGATCTTATGAAAGCACAAAACTCTGACCATGACTGTCAAAACCATTCAATGAAGGGCCAGCAGGTGGCATGGTGGTTATGACTTCCACATGACTGATTGCAGTTTACGTTCTAGATCTGGTGACTTGAAACTAATGTTGAGCACATGTGTACACATCCAAACCAGAAGAATGGAGGAAAAGGGATTGAGCTGTGGATAGCCCCGATCCCACAGGGGGTGGTGATTTCTCACTTTCTCTCTCTCTGTCTCATTGTCTCTCTCCTGCAAGTGCATGCACCCTATGGTAAGCCTCCCCATGCCCAGCAAAAAAAAAAAAAAAAAAAAAAAAAAAAAAAAAAAAAAAAAAAAAAAATTCAATGCATCTTCAAATAGTGCCATAAATAAAGTCTAAGTTTCTTGGAGTACCAATTAAAAGGAACGATGATCAAGTCTCAAACTATTTACATTATTCCACTCCAGGACACTTACATTCAAACTAAAGGAACCAATAATTATCACGGCTGTTTGCCAAACATGATGTCTAATTCCAGCTACATCCTGTCAGTGCACCTGAATGCTCTTTCTGCTACCATCTTCATTTTTCAAAATCTTCTCTGTTTCTCACAGCTCAACTCATATCTCACCTCCTCTGAGATCCTGACCATTCTTCTTCTGCTTGCCTTTAATGAATCTCTAATAATAGTAATAATAGTTAGATTTCATTTATCTTTGTATTCAACTCCTTATGAATACCTCCTCATTTAATACTGACAATTCTGGAAGATAAGTTTTATTATTCCCTTTTCACAACAGGTACATCTGAGACTCAATTTAAGAAACTTCATGCAACTTCACTGCGATAATAAATAACAGTCAGTCATCAAATTCAGTGCCATGAGAAGGCAAACTTGAATTCTTCTCATTGCATCAGGACAACTCCATCTACTAAAGCACCAAGCTCAGAATCAAAAATTTTCTATGATTCATCTTCTTCCAAGGAGCATGTTGTATTGATCTTTCTAGTTTACACAACTAGAAACTGCATCACCAAATAGTATCATAAACTGAATATCCCCTTTAATAAAAAGGAAAATACCTCTAACTATTTTTTTTTTTGGAGAGATTTTCACTATAGGGCGCGTGCGCACGCCAGACAGAGAGAGACATAGAGACAGAAAGCGAGAAATCACCCCCCAGGGGGGATGGCCCCGATGGCCACGCCGCAATCCCTTCTCTTCCATTCTCCTCTTGGGATCTTGGGCACGCACACACACGCACCCGGCGTGAGTTTTAAGCCACCGGGTCCGGGACGCGAACCACGGTCGACTACATGGGGGTCCAGCGACATAGCCATTATGCTAACTGCTGGTTCCCAATACGTCTAACTATTTATTAATGGGTATAGGGAGGGTTAGGCTTTGAAGATTTTTAAATTCCAACAACCTTTATTTGCTCTGTGCCTCTTCATTTTATGCATTATAAATTTTTTCAGAAAATATTTTAAATACCACTATGTGTTTAAGAAGAGAAACACCATGAAACTTTTTTTTCTACTTTCAATTGAGAAAATTTTCAGATTTTACAGAAAAGTAGAGCATAGTATGGTGAATCCTATATGTTTAATGGCCACATTTAACTATCTTTAATTTTGTGATATTTGTTTCCTCCATTGCTTTGCTGAAGTAGTAAGGTAAGTAGACATGATGACATTTCTTCCCTATGTACTTAAGAACTCAGTTCAAAAATAAATAAATAAAACACAATAAGAGCACTGTATTCTCTAATCACAATATCACTATCATATTCCCCAAGATTTGTAAGAATTTCTTAATAATAATTAATGTCCAGTTTGTATGGAATTTCTACTTTCTCAAAAATACTGCGCGTGCCATGGCCGGGGCTCTGCCCCTGCATGCCGTGGCCGGGGTCTGCCCCGCGTGCCGTGGCCAGGGCTCTGCCCCGCGTGCCGTGGCCGGGGCTCTGCTCCGCGTGCCCTATCCGGAGGTCCAGCCCGACCGGGGCTCTGTCCCACGGGCTGTGGCCGGGGCTCTGCCCCGCGGGCCGTGGCCGGGGTCTGCCCCGCGTGCCGCATCAGCTGATGGCCGTCTCTGCTTTCCTGAGCCACGTTCCTGAAACTGTGTTCCATGGAGATTCACCTACATTTGCGGGGCTGCACGAGACCCACCCTTGGTCCAGACCTGAGTGGAGTCTACGTTCCCTATTGTTGGGAACTTTATGATCTGATAATTGGAAAAAAAAAATCATGTTTATCATAAAAAATAATTAGAATAATAATAATAATGATTGGGGGAAACATAGGAAAGATATTGAATGTTGAAGCGGGGAGATTAATGTCTCTGTACTGACTGACATGCATGGCATTCCCTTTTGAAAAAGCAATGTAATACACTGTAAAGTTATATGTAATTCAATGTAATAAAAAAATAGATAATAAAAAAAATACTGGTTTGATCAAACCAGGATCCAAACAAGTACAGCTCTTCATTTGGTTGTTCTGTGTCTTAAGTCCTTTGGAATCTAGAAGATTCCTATCTTTTCCTAACCCTCTTTTTTTCCATACCATTAACTTTTGAAAAATCAGGCCAATTTTCCTTTAGAATAATATCCTACTTTCCATATATATTTGATTGCCTCCTGTTTTAAACTGTGTGTCCCATAAACTATAATTTAAGTTTAAAGTCTTGATTCAATTAAGGTTACATGCCTATAGTAAGAAATCATAAAGGCAAGGAGTGAAGTGAGCAAGATAACAGAACAGGCTTGAAGTCTCAGGCTTCACTCTCCTCCCCCCTACCACCAGAAAGTCCAACAGATAAGAACACCTTTGTGGAAACCTCAAAACGTCAGAATGAGACTGAGACCTGTGTGGGCCATAGAATTGAATGAAAACCATTTTAGAGGCTAAGAAGAGCAGTCTCACATTGACCATATCAGTCTTCCTTCTCCCCTAAATCAGCACAGTAATGCATACAGAGATATCTAGGTCCCACATTTTCTGCAGTGAGAATCAGGAACCCAAAGCAGACATCTAGTTTCCATACCATTCAGAAATTCTTCCCAGAATCTGTGTTGCCTCACAGAGAAAACTAGGTAGATAGCACAGCTAGACATTCTGGAGTCAGGTAGAAACATATAAAGAAGGTAGAACTCACAGGGACAAGCACACAGATCTTCGGGATTGTTCTGTGTCCCTGCCGACAGTGGCGGCCAATTAGAGATACCAGGTGATAGCATAGTTTACCTGCAAAGATCAACTAATTGCTCCCAGAGCATGGTGGGAAATTCAACCTGGCTTGATTCCCTCTATACGCAGTCTCCATGCACTGCTGCAGAGCTCAATCTAGAAAGACAATTGCCTCTGTACGTGTCTGCAGAGTGAAAACACAAGGCCTATTCCACCTAAGAGTCTAAACAGCAGATCACTCAGAGTCTACCCCAAGGTCCCACTTAACCTAGAAGACACCCACCACAGTACTTATCTGTAGAAGATAAAGGTTGAACTAGCCCAACTCAGGAGTCCAAATAATAGCTCAGCCTAGACGCAAAGCCCACTCAAAGGCTCTATCTACTCAGAGAGGCAACCTCAACCATGTATTTCTATGGAGTATAGCCCATGGAACCAACTATCCAGGGCAGTGACTTCACCTTATCTTGGATCCCAACCTATAACTCTGCTGTACTATGAACTCCAAATAGCAGTACTGCCTGGCCAGGAAACACCCTGTGGCCCTGCCCAATCAGAGGTGATTGCAGTGCTCACAAGTGATTTCACCAAGCAGTGTAGTCCAGCCAGCAGGCCTACATAACCTCAGAGCCAAGATAGCAGCCCGGTGAACTAAAAAACCTAACAGCAAATTCTGCCTTCCCATGGTTGCTATTAACTGGTCACCCAGAATCAAAGGTTAGACTAAGTAGTGAAGGTTTATCCCTGCCTGAAAACACTTGTAAAGGCCAGAAGAGGTGGCTGAGATGGTTGTCTCCTCAAATGTATAGACACCAATGCAAGCCCGTAGGATTACAAGGAATCAGAAAATCATGATACCTCCAAAAGAAAATAACAAAACTCCAATAACCTTTAAAAGACACAGAGCTTCGAAATGACAAGGAATTAAGAATAATACTCCTAAAGTCAGTGAACTACAGATATATAAAAATATTTCATTCCTACTTTTACATACAGGAACTATAGTGAAAACAATATACAATCAAAACAAGAAAACAAAGAAACAGAAACGACTTTTTAAAATTAGAAATGAACTTCTTAGAGATGACGTCTACACTGATTTAACTGAATATTTTAACAGAAATCGTCAATAATAGACTTAGTCAAATTAAAAAACAAAAAACAAAAACAGTAGACTTAGAACATTTGAAATTATCTTATCAGAGAAGAAAAATTAAAAGAAAGAATTTTAAAGAATAAATAAAGTCTATGGGAATCTTACGACACCATTAAGAGAAGTAATATTTACATAATAGGAGCTTCAGAAGGAGAAGAGAGGGAGAAAAAAGGGCTAGGACACATACTTAAAAGAATTAATGGCTAAAAACTTTCTAAACATGGGAAAAGATATCAAAATCCAGGTACAAGAAGGTACCAGGTATCCAAGCAAGTTCAACCCAAACATGAGTTTATCAATACATACAGTAAACAAACTGTCAAAAATCAAAGACAAGAAAAAATTCTGAGAGTGATAGAAATAAGAAACATGACAAGGGATTATCAATACAACTATCAGGAGATTTCTCATCAGAAACCCTGCAGGGAAAAAGAGAGTGGAATGATATATTCAATATGCTACAGAAAATAAATAATAAATAACTACAACAATAACAACAAACTTCCAGGCAACGATACTTTACCTATTAAAGGTATTCTTCATAAATAAGAAAAAATATATAAAACACCTTTTCACCAAAAAAGAAAAGGAAGTTCATCACCACTAGGTCTGTCTAGGTAGGCTTTATGGGAATTATGAAAGGGTGCTCTTTAAGTTGAAATTAGAGGCTGCTAATTAATAACATAAATCATATGAGAGCACAAAACTCAATGATATAAGTACTACAAAGGCATTTTCAGAATACTCTAGAACTATAATGTGATTTATAAAGAAATTTTATCTCTAGTATGAGGGTTAAAAGAAAAAATCACAAATACTCAAAGTTAAATAAATTGATAAGGAAAAAAATTACCAAAAAATCAGAAATTTTGAAATAAAAAATATAAAATCTGTGTATATATGTGTGTGTGTGTGTGTGTGTGTGTGTGTGTGTGAAGGGAGAATTTCAGAGTTATTGTACACAACCAAAGTTGTTATTAGCTTAAAATAATCTAAGTGTAAGATGCTTTATGAAAGCCCCATAATAACCACGAGGCAAAAATCTATAGTAGCTGCACAATACATAAATAAGAAGTATTCAAAGCATACCACTACAGAAAACCGGCAAATCACAAAAGAAAACAGCAAGAGAAGAAGAAGAAGAAAGAATCAAAATATCCACAAAATAACCAGAATGTACATTACAAAAATGAAAGCAGTCCTTACCTATTGTTACTTACACTGAAAGTAAATGGAACAAATTAAAAGACATAGAGTGGCTGAATGGAAACAAACAAGATCCATCTATACGCTGCCTGTAGGAGACTTACTTCCTTGTACAGGTACACATAGAAAGGAAAGGAAAGAAAAAGATTTTCTCTTTTTTTAATTATTATTATTATTATTATTATTTTCGGAGAGGTTTTTGCTATAGGGCGCGTGTGCTCGCCAGAAAGACAGAGAGAGACAGAAAGTGAGAAATCACCCCCTGGGGGGGGTGGCCACACTGCAATCCCTTCTCCTCCATTCTCCTTTTGGGATCTTGGGCACACACTCACACATGCCTGGCATGAGTTTAAGCCACTGGGTCTGGGACTAGAACCACAGTCAATTATATCAGAGTCCAGCAACATAGCCATTACGCCAACTGCTGGTCCTAAGAAAAATATATTCTATGCAAATTGAAACCAACAAGAACAGGGTATATCAGATACATCCTTATATTTTATATATATATATTTATATTTATATTTATATTTATATTTATATTTATATTTATATTTATATACACACACAATATATATAATGTATATAATATATTTAATATATGCATATATTTATACCAGACAAAACAGGTTATAAGATAAACACTGTAAATAAAGGCAATGAATGACAATATATAATGATAAAAGGATCAATTCATCAAAAGGATATGAGAATTATATACGCACCCAACATCAGAGCATCTAACTATAAAAAGCAAGCTTAAAGAATTTTAAGAAATAGGTTATAATACAATAATAGTAGGGTATATTAATATCCCACTTTCAACAATAAACAGATCATCCAGACAAAAAATTAACAAGGAAACATTGGACTTGAGCTGCATTTAGACAAAAATGGACTTAACAGACATATTATGTAGAACATTCCACCCAACTGCAACAAAATACACATTTTCCTCAAGTGCACATAGGACATTCCCCATGATAGATCATATATTAGGTCACAAAATAAGTCTGGACAAATTGAAGAGGATTAAAATCATATCAAGGGGCCAGCAGGTGGTGTGGTGGTTAAGGTGCTGAACACTCCCACATGGCTGACCACAATTCGAGTCCCAGACCTGGTGGCTTGCTTTCTCACTTTCCCTCTCTCTCTGTCTCTCTCTCTAACCAAATTAAAATAAATTAATAAATAAATCATATTTAAAAATAGGTCATTTTAAAAGAAATTTTAAAAAATCATATCAAGTATTTTTTCTGATTAAGTTGTATAAAACCAGAAATCATTAACATGAAAAATCTTGGAAAATAACAAAATATGTGGAAATTAAACAATATGGTCCTGACAACCAATAAGTTGAAGAAGAAATCAAAAGATAAATTTTAAAATACATTAGGGTCAGATAGTAACACAGTGGTTGAGTGTGGTACTCTGCGGCACAAGGCCTCATGAAAAGGTTGCCTGTTTATATCCAGAGACCTCCCTGAGTATGTTAGGCACATGTATGCCCCTAATCCAGGCTAGATGGAGCCAAGGACTGATTGATTGCACCATTGGACCATGTCAGAAGTGTTCTCTCTCCAAAATATATGACAAAGTGATAATTATCAAAACAAAGTATTTCTAGAAAAACAGAAAAAAATAGACATATAGACTAATGGAATAAAATAGATCAGAACTAATCTAGACATTTATAGTCAACTAATTTTCAACAAGGGTTTCAAGAACACACAATGGGAAAGAGTTTTTCCAATAAAGTGTTTTGGGGTAACTGAATAGCCACATCCAAAAGAATGAAATTGGACTTTTTTTCATACCAGTTCAAGTCCTGGCACCAGTAGCTTAAACAAACAAACAAACAAAAAAAAAAAACTGGATGGGTACCAGCAGATGGCGTAATGGTTGTGTCACGGAACTTCTACATAGTCAACCACAGTTCTAGTCCCAGACCCAGTGGCTTAAAACTCACCTTGGGCATCTGTATGTGTGTGCCAGAATCCCGAAAGCAAGGAGGAGAAGGGATTGTGGCATGGCCATCTGCCTGGGGTGTGACTTCTTGCTTTCTGTCTTTCTCTCTCTGTCTCTCTCTGGCAAGTGTAAGCACACTATAGCAAAAATCTCTCTTAAAAGCAAACAAAAAAATAAACTAAGGAAAAAACACACATTGGATGCATAGGCATGCATGCCAAAAATCCTGAGAGAATAGAGAAATGGAGGAGAAGGGTAATCACACCATATACAAAAAAAAAATCTCAAAATAGATGAAAGACTTAAACATAAGACCTGAAATGTAAAACTACATTTGAAGAAAATATAATGGAAAATCTACATAATATTTGTTTGATTAATGATTCTTTGGATTTGACCCCAAAAGCCCAGGGAACAAAAGCAAAAATAGACAAATAAGATTACATCAAAATAAAAAGCTTCTTTAAAAGAAAGTATTAAAGAAGGAAATAATTAATAGAGTGAGGAAACAACTAACAATTACAAGGAAATAGAAGAGCAAAGGGACAACCTACAGACGAGTAGAGACTATTTGCAAGCCCTACACTTGATAAGGGGTTAATATCCAGATACATAAGAAACTCAAACAGTTCAATGCAAGAAATCAAATAGCCCAATTAAAATAAAAAATACAAAGGACCTAAACAGACATTTCTCAAAAGAAGACAAATGACCCACAGATACATGAAAAAATTCTCAACATCACTAATCATTAGGGAAATGTAAACAAAATCAACGAGGAATCCCCTTCAACCCATCAAAATAACAATTATCAAAAAGATGAAAGATAACACATGCTGGTGATGATGCAGAGAAAAAGGAATACTTGCACCCCACGGTAGTAAGTAATGTAAATGAGTACAACCACTAAGGAAAACAGTATGGAGTTTCCTCAAAAACTTAAAAATAGGGCTACCATATTATCCAACAAGCTCACTTTCTGTGTCTACAGGCAAAGGACTTGAAATCAATCTAATAGAGACATAGCTGCACTCCCATGCTTGTTGCAACATTATTCAATAGCCAAGTTATGGGATCGACCTAAATGTCTATAAATGAATGAATGGATAAAGACAAAGTAGAATCTATACATAATGGAATAATGCTCAATCTCTCAAAAGAAGGAAACTCAGTCATTTGCAACAACATCGATGAACCTGGAGAACATGACGCTAAGTGAAATAAGCCTGGCACAGAAGACAAATAGCGCATGATTTCCCTTATATGTGAAATCTAAAACAATCTAACCCAGAGCAGAGAATAGATGGGTGATTATCAATGGCTGGGTCTGAAAGGAATCAGAAGATGTTGGTCAAAGGGTACAAACTTTTGATTAGACCAAAGGAGTTTTTCTTAAGATCTACTGCATAACATATGACTATAGTTCATTTCAATGTGTATTTCAAAATTGCTAAGAGTAAATTTCAAATGCTTTCACTACAAATAATCGTATTTGAAGTGATGGTTATGCTAATTAGCTTAATTTAATTAGCAGGTGTGATTTAATTTAGTGATGCATAACATCACTTTACATCTCATAAATACATATAATTATAATTTCTCAATTTACAATAAAAAGGGGACTGCATGAAGACAGTCTATTACAAAATGGGTCAACAAAGCCACAGATGATCTGCTGCAACGCAGCATTGAATGGAATTTTCGTATCTTATCTCTTCAAGCATATACACAGGTACTAGTAAGAAATAAGTAGAAATGACTGCAAATGCTTTAATTCAATTATGGAATTACCTCTATCTTTTTGCTGTTAGGAATAGAACTTTTGTGAACGTATGTGTATTTTTCAAGCATCACAGTATACCACAGATCTCAAACTTATCTCCTAACAAGTTGCCTTAAAGAAGAAAGAAAAAAAGGGAAAGAAAACAAAATTCCTATCAAGTATTATCTTCCCATGTGATCATTTATGACAGCTTGAGAATGAAATTGAGCCTAAACTGCCAACAGCTATATTTTCATAAGTGAAGGCCCCACACTGATTGCCAGTGGTAAAACTACAATATAAAAAGCAAAACAATGTGAACTGCTCACATAACACCAAGCAGCATTTCCAGTTTGCTTTGTTTAGTCTCTCATTCAATGTTGTGGAAACAACACTTCAGTTCTGGTTGAGAGGGTTCTTTTATTACAACACAATGCAATTTTTTTTCTTAGTGACTTGTGTATAAATAGTAGGCCACAATCTATACTACCAACACTCCAGATATGGCACTAATAATATCCAAGTAAGAAATAATTGTACAGTTTACTACACATAGTGATAATAAGCTGACTGACTAGAGTGGGGGCAGGAGGGTGCTTCAAGTACATAATGTTTTTTGGTTCGCAATCACCGTGTATTTTATTGTAACCTACCATACATTTACAAATATTTTATTGCATACTAATTGCTTTGGTTATCAATACTACTGACAAATTATAATAGTTAACATCATACTGGAGGTTACTGCATGCTTGGCTATATATTCAATAATTTGCAGGCATTTCCTCAATACTTTATTTAATACTCAAAATATAAAAAAGAGCAGACTATGCTACATATATTATCATTATGTACTTCTTCTGATAAAGAAACTGGGACTTGGCTAGTTTAAGTAAATAGTCAAGCCTATGAAACCCCTCACAATTTCTCCCATAAGCAGTATTATGAGAGAAGGTATGAATACTGCTTTGGGTGAAGGAAATCTCAGCTATAAATTTTCCTGAAACCAAAAATAAAATGAACTGTTCTGCCTCCTTCTCATAGTTATGCTTTTAACTCTGCTATCACTGTGTCATGATCCCCATAAGAGCCTAAAGACAGGCAAAGTGCCCACTGTTAAGGTGACAAAACTGGGATATTTCCCATTAGGCTCCAGACTAGGATAGCCCAAAGTGAACACTTTCTCTTAACAGAGTCACCAAGCAGATGACTTACTACCGACTTACCCAGCAAGTAGAGTTCAGTACCTCCCAACCCCACTATCTGCCTCCTAACACCATTCAGAGCTTAACACCTAAACTTAAGTACCACAAAGGAAGAGGGGAAGTTTGGGGGATATGAAAAGTTATGCAGTATCGGGTCCAGCAGTTAGCGTAATGGCTATGTCGCTGGACTCCCACATAGTCGACTGTGGTTCGAGTCCCGGACCTGGTGGCTTAAACTCACGCCGGGCGCATGTGCGTGCCTGCCCAAGATCCCGAGAGGAGAATGGAGGAGAAGGGATTGCGGCGTGGCCATCCCCCCTGGGGGGTGATTTCTCGCTTTCTATCTCTCTGTCTCTCTCTGTCTGTCTGGTGAGCGCACGCGCCCTATAGCAAAAAAAAACTCTCCAAAAAAAAAAAAAAAGTTAAAGTTATGCAGTATCAGAACACAAAGGTATCTTCTGTTTCCAATAACATGACAATTGAAATAACCAAAAACTTCACAGTTATGGAAAAACTTCTAAGTTACAGATGAAAGGGAACAAGGGAACATATATCTTCTTAAATACACACCAGAATTCATAAAAGAAAGAAAGAAAGAAAGAAAGAAAGAAAGAAAGAAAGAAAGAAAGAAAGAAAGAAAGAAAGAAAGACAAGACCAGACCTCAAGAAGAAACATAGGGAGAGAGAACTGGTTACCAGAACCTAAATCTGAGGCTGTTTTAGATAATTCAGATACCAGTTTCGGGAACCAGAGAGCTTGGATTTTAGAAGCCTCATTAAAAAAAAAAAAAAAAAAAAGGTGAAGCATTGGGTCACCAATATTTAGTAGTTATAATTAAAACTCCCACCTAAAGTCATAAGCTCAGGACTCAGAGGCAACAAACTCAAGACTAGCAGATGGCATAGGGTTACGTCACTGGACTCCCATGTAGAGAACCACTGTCCGAGTCCTGGACCCATTAGCTTAAAATTCATGCTTGGTGCATGTACATGCAAGCCCAAAATCCTGAGAGGAGATGGAGGAGAAGGGATTATGGCGTGGCCATCTCCCTGGGGGTGATTTCTTGCTTTCTGTCTCTCTCGGTCGAGTGCACATGCTCTACAGCAATAATCTCTCTTAAAAAAAAAAAGGCAAAAATCTCAAGAAATGATAATAAAATTTATCTTTCTCAGACTAAATTCTAAGTGGAATTTAGTCCCCTATGATAATTTGTAATCATTTATATGAATTTTATGTGTTTATACTCTGTGAATTTGTACTTCTAATTCAAAGTAGGTTCTAAGTTCAGTTAAGATTTAGGATACTGAAAAAAAACAGACAAAATAAAAATTATGTCTTTCTTTGAAAGGAATAAAGAAAAGTAAACACAAATTGAGTAAACACTTATCCAAAATGTTTAGGATCAGAAATACTTTGTATTTGAGATTTATTTTTCAGAATATTTACAGATACATAATGAGATATCTTGGGGATGGGAGCAAAATCTAAATGCAAAAATTTATTTGTTTTATATACATCTCATTCACAGAACCTGACGCAATTTTACACATTTTGTTTGTTTGTTTACTGTAGGGTTTTGACTGTGACCTGTCACATGAAGTTAGGTATGGAATTTTCCACTTGTGGTATCATGTCTATTCTCAAAAGATCTGGATTCTGGTACATTTCAAGTTTTGGATTTTCAGATTAAGGATTCTCAACCTGAACAAAAAAAACTTTTGTAAACTAAGCTTGAGAGAAATCTGAGCCCTTGGTAGGCTAGGAGAAAGCTCTGACAACCACTATGGCTGGGCAGGGGAGAGGTGGCCGGATGCAATTAGGTAGAGAAGTGTGCCTGCCAACGTATTGAGAAGACACCTTGCAGGGTTAAGGAGAAATGAACAAGGCCCTGGATGGCGTGGAAGCTGGGAAGGTAAATCAGAATCTAGAAGAGTTCCAGAGGCAAACAGTGAAGACAAACAAGTCACCCACACACTTTGTTCATGCTCCACTGTGCATTTTGTTGAGAAAGAAGCAGAGGAAGACAGACTGAAAATCTGAGACCGTTCAAAACCCATTCATCCCACAGGGCCCTACTAAAGTTTAGTCTAAGACTAAAACAAAAACATCTGTGACTTTTGCTCAATTCTTACTACCCAAATATTTATAAGATCAAAAAGGTGTTAGAAATGGGAGTTACACTAATCCATAGGTGAACTCAATAAAGTCAAGACTGCAGAAGAGCAAAACTCAAATCTGAGAGGACTCTGTAATCAGCCCACATTCTATTAGGTTGTTGGAAAACTCATGATGTATTTTTTTTCTGTGCAAAAGTGGGTCGTGACTTTTCCCACAACCCAATACCTTCAAGTTAAAATAATAAACTTGCATTATGTGGGAAATAAAAACTTTAAAAAGAATCATACTACTTCCATTTTTATTTATTAAAAATCAGGAAGATGTGACCTGTATCTTTTTAAAAAATGTAAATGTACATACGCACAAAAGCAAGCCCATAGAAGACCCCATTATTAATGTGAGAAGTCAAGGGCTTTAAGACAACTATTGTAAACATGTTAAAGAATTTATGCAAAAAGATGATATGATAAGTGAAAAAATGTATTCTTCGAAGAAAAACTCAAAACTCTCAAAAGGAACCAAGTGGAACTCTAAAACTGAAAAGAATATCTAAATAAAGGAAAATAAACCTTACAATGTAAAAACTTTATTTGATGAGCTTAACAGCAAATTGGACATTACAGGAAAAGTATCAAATAAATATTAAGACAGGTTAATATGAGTTATTTAAGGTAAATGATTGAAGAAAAATAATTACCAAATCAATGAGAAACAAAAAGAACTTATGTCTGGAATATTTTTTAAATTTCTCAAAATTATAGATAAAGAAAAAAGCACAACCATTTTTTAAATGGACAAAAGACATGAATATATACATCAGTAAACATATAAATATTCAACATTAGTTGAATGAAAAATAAAGCTACATGTATATCCATTAGAAAGACTAAAATTAAAAATAATAAGTATTGGCAAAAAGACTGAACAACAAGAACACTCATATTTCAGTGGGAATTTTAAATGGTACTGGTACAATTGTAGGAAATTGAAAGGTTCTTTCAAGATAACCCTAGGGACCAGCAGTTAGCATAGTGGCTATGTTGATGGACTCCCATGTAGTCAACTGCGGTTCGAGTCTCAGACCCGGTGGCTTACATTCATGCCAGGCGCGTGTGCGTGTGTGCCCAGGATCCCGAGAGGAGAACGGAGGAGAAGGGATTGTGGTGTGGCCATCCCTCCTAGGGGGCGCGGGTGATTCCTCTCTTTCTGTCTCTCTGTCTCTCTCTGTCTGGCAAATGAACTAGCCCTATGGCAATAACCTCTCCAAAAAATAAAAAGATAACCCTACCCTGGGGCAGTCTGTGGTGGTTAAGGTGGATGGATCCCAACATGACCAACTGTGAAATTTGGTCCTGAACCTGGCAGCCTGAGAAACACATCAGGCATGTGTACATGCATGCTCAAAATCCCAAAAGGAGAGAGAAATGGAGGAGAAAGAATTGTGACAGGACCATTCCCCATGGAGGATGTTTCTCACCCTCTCTTTCTCTCTCTCCCCTTCTCTGTCTTTCTCTAGCAAGTGCACATGCCCTCTGGCAAAATTTGGAGTGGGGGAATCTAAACCTATTCTAACTATATAGCCCAATAATTCCACTCCGATGTATTAAAAATAATACAAAAAATCTGTACACCAATGTTCATAGATACTTTCTTTTAAATGGCCCCAAACTGAGAGCAACCCCAGTGTTCATTAGCAGGTAACTAAGTAAACAAACTGTGTCATATTTATACAAGGAATTGCTATTCAGCAATAAAAATAGACTTACCGTTAATACATATATCAACACGATGAATTGGGAAAACATGATGAATGAAAAAAGCCAAACATAAAATAGTACATGCTATATGATTCCACTTATGAAATTCTAGAACAGCCAAAACTAATATACAAGATAGCAAGCAGACCATGATAAAATTAACTTTATGGAGGCAGGAAGAAACTTTCTGGAATGATGGAAATATTTATATTTACATGTTGACTACTGTGTAAGTTTTGTGAATGTATATAGAAAAAATAAACTAAAAGGCTCACAATAAACAAGGTTACTGTGAACATAAGATATAAAGAAAAACTGAATAAAATTTCAACACATTAAAAAGTTCCTAAAATTAAAATATACTGAGCACCAATTTAGATAACAGTTGAGCAAGGAATTAGTGAGCTGGAGGAAACATTTAATGACATTAATAATTCAATACAGAGACATAAAAAGATGGAGAGAAAGTTTAAGGGACAAGAATAGAATAAGAAGTTCTAATAAGCATCTAATGAAAACTTTAAAACTAGAAAGGGGAACAGCCTCTGCTTTGCACACATTATGCCATTTAATTATGTAACACTAGGAAGTAAATATTCTTCTTCCAATTTATGTAGAAAGGGACACTGAGGCTCAGTAACATTGAATAATATGTCTAATTTACACAGATATGGTATGCCAGAGTCTAGATTCAAGTCAAGATCTGGCTAAACTCAAATTCTAATCTTTTTTGTGTATGTGTGTTTTTTTGTTTTGTTTTGTTTTATTTTTGATACAGAGCACATGCAACTTCAGAGAGAGAAAGTGAGAAATCATCCCCTGCAGGGATGGCCATGCTGCAATCCCTTCTCCTCCATTCTTCTCTTAGGACTTTGGGTACACATGCCTAGCCTGTTTTTTAAGCTGCCAGGTCCAGGATTTGAATCAAACAGTTGACCAGGTCTGATTGAGCTGCCTTAACCACTACATCACCTAGCTGGCCCAGTCTATTCATTAAAAAATAATAATAATAAAATAACAGGGACCAGCAGGTGGTATAGTGGTTAAGGCGCTAGATTCCCACATGGCCAGCCATGGTTCAAGTCCTAGACCTGGCATCTTGCTCTTTCATTTTCTCTCTCCTTTCTCTTTCTCTTTTTCTGTCTCTCTCTGGTGACTACGTGTGCCCTACAGCAAATTAAAATAATAATAATAAATAAAATAAAATTTACTAAATGAATAACTTTTTTCTGTACCAAAAAAAAAAAAAAATACTCAATTACTCAATTTGGGAACCCCAATTTGGTCGCTTTACACAGAGACATTAAAAAGTTAACCCAAGTATAATGTTTGGGATTTTGTTAGTAAAATAAAACTTGTATGAAGTTAGAAAATCAGACGTGGCTAAGTTCATAAATAGTTATATATGCTATTGAATAATAAGGTGTAATCATGGTTTCTTAACATATAACAGAGATTAAAGACAAAAGCCATTTATCAGTACAATAGTTAATTTTTTTTTTTTTTGAGAGGTTTTTGCTATAGGGTGCGTGCACTCGCCAGACAGACAGAGAGACAGAAAGCAAGAAATCACCCCCCAGAGGGGATGGCCACGCCACAATCCCTTCTCCTCCATTATCCTCTGGGGATCTTGGGCACACACGCACATGTGCCCGGTGTGAGTTTAAGCCACCGGTCCGGGACTTGAGCTGCAATCGACTACATGGGAGTCCAGCGACATAGCCATTACGCTAACTGCTGGTCCCACAATAGTTAATATTATATGTCAAGTTGACTGGGCTTGGAGGTGCCCAGGCATTTGATCAAGCTTTATTCTAGTTGTGTCTGTGAGTGTTCCTGGATTAGATTAGCATTTGAATCAGTAGAATTAGTAAAGCAGATTGCACTTCCTCCAGTGTTGATGGGTCATATCTAATCAGTTAAAGTCCTGAACAGAACAAAAAGGCTGATCCTCCCATGAGTAGGAGGGAATTTCCTCCTGCCTGACTTCCTTGAGTTGCGACATCAATTTTTTTTCCTGCCTTTGGACTTGAACTGGAACATGGACTCTTTCTAGGTCAATTACATCAACTCTCCCAGTTCTCAGGCCTTCAGACTCAGACTGAAATGGTACCATTGGTGTTCCTGGGTCCCCAGTTTTCCAATTCCAGATCTTGGAACTTGTCAGCCTCCATAATCCATGAGCCAATTCCTTATAATAAATATCTCTCTGTATATGTAAATATATATCCTATTGGTTCTGTTTCTCTGGAGAACCTGGCTAATATACACATCATTGCTTTTCGTGTTAAAGCTGATGAGTGAATACATCTAGGTGTCTGAAATCAATAAAGAAGAGTTAAAGACAAAGAAGCAGATGTAATCATTTCATGTAATTTCACAAAAGAATAAAGCTTATATTCAAAAAGAACTCGCTATTGTACAAAGTGGTAAAACTTGCTAATATCACTAAATTCATAGAAATATTGCTTTAAAATAATACTATAGAGAACAAGGAGATGCATGTTCTGAGACTCAGCAGTGTGTTTCAGTCCTGTACAAGTCTATTAAATATTGTTCCACTCAGACCTCCATAAGGAAGAAATGCTTTCATTTCCGAGCTGGATAAACTTAGTAGGTTAGATCAGGAGAGACTTTTCCCATCCATATTTAACATAGAGTGAAAAAAGGCAAGACTTTCCAAGAACAGAGGGTTGGTAAACATCCAGTTCCCCAGCCACCCAGCAGCACTGGCTGATGTCCAGTTCAGGATAGGAAGTTTGCAAATAAGGCAAAACAGCAGGATCTACCCCTGCCCCGGGGAAAGGATAGCCCAGGCTGACCATGACTGGAACAGTTAGAAGACAAACTACAAGCAATGAAAGTGTGAAAGATCTAATAGGAATTACAATCTGGAGCATATCCTGTAGCATTTGGGATGCTTCACAGAACAAATGGATGACATTTAATCTGTGTCTATATTAGAAAATCTTAACTTAAAATATATATACTTGTATATTTAACTTTTAACTTAATGTTGCATTTAAGCAGTGCACACAAAAAGATTGGGGGTTGTTGTTGTTGTTGTTGTTTTAAACCTTATTTTCTTTCTGTTGTGGTTTGTTGAAAATTGTGATGATCCGGAAATAAACACCTATCTATTTCTGAAATGACTTTAATGAAAGACAAATCACACCCAGACTGGAAAATAATACACTCATAGTATGGAGAGCTATATAAAACAATGGGCTTAAAGAAAACCTGGGATTGGGGACCAGCAGTTAGCGTAATGGCTATGTTGCTGGACTCCCACGTAGTAGACTGCGGTTCGCGTCCCAGACCCAGTGGCTTAAAACTCACGCCCGGCGCGTGTGCGTGTGTGCCCAAGATCCCAAGAGGAGAATGGAGGAGAAGGGATTGCAGCGTGGCCATCCCCCCTGGGGAATGATTTCTCACTTTCTGTCTCTATGTCTCTCTCTGTCTGTCCGGCGAGCGCATGCGCCCTATAGCAAAAACCTCTCCAAAAATAAAAAAGAAAACCTGGGATTTATATCCATTTTACCATTTGTTATTTGTATAACCACAGCCAATAATATTATTAAAAGTAGGTACTAGGTATTAGGAACTTACTAAGAGTAGCACTCGGCTCAGTACTCCACATATATTATTGTATTTAATTCTTTGACAATGGTATGAGTTAGATATAATGATGCTCCCTTTTTTTAAATAAGAAAATTGAAGCTCAGAAAGGTTAAGTGCATCTCCCTACATCACGTAGTCTCTTAGAACCTTAGATTTCTTATCTATAAAGTTAGAAAACTAGACTAACAACCTAAAAAAAATTCCTTCCCACTCTAACACCTAAGATTTCCTTTGAGAGACTCTTAAATAAACTCCCTGTGATGCTCAGCACAATTTACACATTGCAATCATCAATTGATATTTGTTGAGAATTACCTAGTTCCATAGTTTAAAAAGTAGTCAACCCATAGGTTTCAAAGTTTTTATTAAGCTGACAAATAAAATGAGTGATCACAGTCCTAGGCTTTAAACATGCATGTACCTCAAAGCAAAAGAAATCTTTGCTGAGAACCAGCAGTTAGCGTAATGGCTATGTAGCTGGACTCCCACGTAGTCAACCGCGGTTGGCATCCCGGACCCGATGGCTTAAAACTCACGCCAGGCGCGTGTGCGTGTGTGCCCAAGATCCCGAGAGGAGAATGGAGGAGAAGGGATTGCGGCGTGACCATCCCCCCTGGGGGGTGATTTCTCGCTTTCTGTCTCTATGTCTCTCTCTGTCTGTCTGGCGAGCGCACGCGTCCTATAGTGAAAAACCCCTCCAAAAAAAAAGAAATCTTTGCTGTATACCAAGCAAGGTCCGGGACATGATAATGACTTCACATCGTGCGTGCTTACTCTGGGTTATAGTGCAGAAACTAAGTAGGAGATTCACAGAGGAAAAGAGGAGTGGAGTATTAACATCCATGTCTAGTTTTCTAATGTTTTACTTTGTATATTCAGCAAACAGAATGAGTGGCCTTATAAAAATTTTTTTTCAGTAGGTTTTTTGGGGCCTTCATTAGGAAGACTTGGGCCACAATTTGTTGCTTGTCATTGTCATACTACACTCCATTTAAGCCCACTAGGACTCAACTAACTCCAGAAACTGGGTCTTATCTGGAAACAGGGGCACTAAACAATGACCTAATTGAAAACATAATCTTTGAGGAATGAAAGAGAAGCAATAGAGAGCCATTGGAAACCAAAAGTAATGTCAACATTCTGTGAAAGGAATGATAAAAGTGCAAATCCAAAGTTGTATGGAACACCAAAAGGTAGTGCTATAAAGCCAAGAGGGAAAACAAAATATGTTTCCCAGAACTCAATGCCCATAGACAGAGAGATAAAAGGCCAAAAACATCAGAAAGCAATAAAAAATAATAGATAAATTTAAAAAAATAAAAAACTAGAACAAACTTGTAAGAGAGAAGTTACAACTTCAGGTGGTGCTAAAGTTCAGTGGAACCATGACTTATTAGGTACCAACAAAAAGAAAATTTGAAACTGGCATCTCAATTAGATTCAGGCTTTATTATGCACTTTAAGAAGAACTGAAAAAAACAGAAACATTATTTACTACTCTTTAACGTATACTGTATGACACATATTTGCCGTTTTAGCTCTTAAAAATCTCTTGTAAGAATGTGATTATAACATTTTATTCACTTGTACAACTTCTACAATCATTGTGATCCACCTCCACCTTGCCTGAAGTTTAAGAAAAAAAAAATCATGAAGTCATTCATTTTACAAATATACTGAACACCTGAATTAGGTATCTTGCTTAGCATTAGGGAAAAAGTGAAGTTCCAAATTCCTGTTCTCGAGTAATTCACAGTTTAATGGGGAAGACAGATGATTAAACAGTTAATTTCAACACAATTTAAAAAGTGCGATGATAGGTGTGACATGGTGTTGTAACCAAGTTCAGTCCTAGGAGTGTTGAAATTTGCATTGCTCAAGGTAGAGACAATCTGTTACTTTGGAGCTGCCAACAATTTTCTTAATCCTCTTTGGAGAAGGCAGGCTCCCCTTTTGGAAGGTATATGTGGGGTTTTTTTGGCAGGAGGATTAGAATTCAGAAGGGAGGATGGCTTATGTCATGTTATCAAGACATTCATTAAAGCAGAGGACAGCCACCATGCTCTTCAAGAATGAAGGCACTTGAAACAGAGAGCAGTAAAACTACTTGACCTCTGTCTAATGCCAACTCACCTCTGTAGCTTTAACATGTCTGTGCTAAAAGCTGTCCTAAGTAGTTTACACACGATAACTTGCCATACTCCACGAGACAGGAACTCACTGGAAGGATACGAGATAGAGTACTAGTTCCATGTTTTAAAAATGAGAAAACTGAGGCACCGAATTGAATTTCACCAGGGCACACCTACAGCAAGTACAGTGGAGTCAGGATCCTAACTCAAAAAGCCACCAGGGCCTAGGGCTTAACCACGTTCCCTACCTGCCCTGGGAACAGAGTGACTTATCTGCAGAAAGTTGAAATAGTCAGCCAAAGATCAACTTTCTAACATTGCCTCCATTAGACAGGGATCTGTGACTCTTCTTGTTGTTTTCTGTTTCTGTTTTATTCTAGGTTTCTCCCTTTCATAAGGCAGAGAGAAAGAGAGAGAGAGAGAGATACCCATGATAGGATCTTGCCATACTGCAATCCTAGTCCCATTCTTCCAGCCAGCCAGAATCACAGACATAACATTGAGCATACCTGCAGTGCTCAGGCTGACCTCGGATACCAAGCCAGTGCCTGCCCATATGGCTCCAGCACTGGGCAATGGTACCCTACCTCCTGTGCCAAATTTCCCCTTTGATTTTGGACAGGCTCAGAACCACTTTGGCCAGTAGAATATAGTAGAAGAGGCATATGCTGATTTCTAAATCTTTTTTTTTTTTTTTTTTGGAAAGGTTTTTGCTATAGGGCACGTGCGCTCGCCAGACAGACAGAGAGAGACAGAGAGACAGAAAGCAAGAAATCACCCCCCCTCCAGGGGGGATGGCCCCGCCACAATCCCTTCTCCTCCATTCTCCTCTCGGGATCTGGGGCACGCACGCACATGTGCCCGGCATGAGTTTTAAGCCACCAGGTCCAGGACTCGAACCGCGGTCGACTACGTGGGAATCCAGCGACATAGCCATTATGCTAACTGCTGGTCCCCTGATTTCTAAATCTTGAGAGACTAGCAGCTTCCACTTCAAGACTAAAAAGGCAGTATATATTTATAAAGTGTATATTCATGAGCAATAAGTCCCAATATGTCACTGAGAAGTCTGACAACCTGGCTGAAGAAACCACAACGAGGGTGTTTATGATACCACATGGATAAGCAAGGGGACCACTGAATCCAGCCTTCCAGCAATGAGGGACCTGTTCTTGGTCTCTCCTGGTCAGCCTTGCCTCTAGCTGGATAACCCCATGTGGTCTCAGTCAATGCAAAATGCAGTAGAAGCATAGCACTGTCCGAAATTCTTTTTTTTTTTTTTTTTTTTTTTTTTGGAGAGGTTGTGCTATAGGGCACGTGCGCTTGCCAGACAGACAGAGACAGAGAGACAGAAAGCGAGAAATCACCCCCCAGGGGGGATGGCCACGCCGCAATCCCTTCTCCTCCATTCTCCTCTTGGGATCTTGGGCACGCACGCACACGTGCCCAGCGTGAGTTTTAAGCCACCGGGTCCGGGATGCGAACTGCGGTCGACTACGTGGGAGTCCAGCAACATAGCCATTACGCTAACTGCGAAATTCTGACCCTCAAACTGACAAGGAAGGAAGGAAGGAAGGAAGAAAAGGAGGAAGGGAAGAAGGGGAAAAAAAAGAAAACAAAATGTTATTTTAACCACTGATTTATCATAGTTTGTTACTCAGCAATAAACAACCAGAACAGGTACATTGACTCAGACATAGGTATGGGATAGGGATAAGGAGAATATGGAGACCCAGGAAAGGTAGGTATAATGTTCTTCCCACTAGTAAGAGGAGGAATCTCTCAAATTGGTCAGGGATTCAAGGGTGAGAGACAGAGACAGAGACATCTCTGGGAAGCACATCTCTTCATTCTAGTGGGTATTTTAATCTAATATTTTATTTTAAACATATGAGTCCTTTCTATTATTTTTATACCTTCATTGAAATTTTGTTCAACCTTACAGTCTAGATTAGGAGGACACGGCAGGATAGGAAAGGTATAAGCAAACTGTCACTCACCACATTCTATGGAGCATCAAGCAAATGTCCTAGTTCTTAGGGCAGCCTTCCTGGGTTCAAATCCTAGCTCTAAATTACCTATTTTATCTTCTTGGACAAAACAATGCTTTGTGACTCAGTTGCTCTGTCTGTAAAATTAGAGTTAGTGCCACTCTCTCGTACCTTTAATCTCCACCACCAAGAGAGAGGAGGAAGCCTCAGAAGTCTTTCTCTTCCTGCTGCCTTACTAACAAAATCTGCCTTGAGTCCAGCTTAGATTGAGGAGAATAAGAAGGGTCTAGAAACCTGAAGTGACTATGATGCTAGCAGACAACAAGCATTTTAGGCAGAGAGGGGTGGCATGAGAGTGAGCCATGTGTCTTTGGAGAACCATGGGCGGATCAAAACCACATTATGTCTGGTGTGTACAGAAGGGCGGTGGATGGAAATACCCTGACAAGGGAGGACAATGCCAGACAAGGAAGGCCTTATATCTTGTGCTGACGGGTTTGAGTTTCACGTGGCAACAAGAACGGGTATGATTTTACAGTTTGGAATCATAGACACTGTATCTGCCACACATTTATATTGAATCTTGGGCTGGCTCTCTGGCAAAGATGAAATGTTCTGTTCAAGAGAATCCAGATCCCACATGGCAACCGCAGCTTTAAATCTGCCTTAGACAGTCTGAAACTCATTGACCATGCACCCAAGTACCTTAGGTCTGATGGGATGGAGGACTAGAAGACAGGCGTCATGATGTGACGGGCCCTGTAGAGGGTGCTTCTCTTTCTCTCCCTCTCTCTATCTCTGTCTTCTCTCTTCTGTGTGCATGTGCACACACTTTATCATGAAAAATTTAAAAATATTTCATCTTCACAAGAAATCTGTGTGAGAAGTAGAGAATATATTGTCATTTCATCTCTAATTTAAAAAAATTATGATCTAGACGAATCGTTACTAGGAATTAATAGGTTTGTTGAATCATCTTACGCCCCAGCAACCTGCAGAGGAAAATAAGATGGTGGTAGTAGGAGTCCATACAAGATATAACATGTACAGGGCCAACAGACAGCGTGGAGGTTAACGTACTGGATCCCACATGGCCAGATATGCAGTTCAAGTCTTGAACTGGTGACTCGAAAATCATGCTGGGCCTGTGTGCATATATGCCCCAAATCCTAAGAGGACACTGAAAGAGAAGGGATTGTGGTGTGGCCATTTCCCTGGGGGCAATTTCTCACTTTCCCTCTCTTTGTTTCTTTCTGGAGAGCACACATGCTTTATAGCCAAAATTAAAAAGATTTGACATGTAGGAACCAGCAGTTAGGGTAATAGCTATGTCGCTGGACTCCCATGTAATCAACAGCGGTTTGAGTCCCGGACCCGGTAGCTTAAACTCACACCGGGCGCATGTGCGTGCGTGCCCAAGATCCCGAGAGGAGAATGGAGGAGAAGGGATTGTGGCATGGCCATCCCTCCCTGGGGGGTGATTTCTCGCTTTCTGTCTCTGTCTCTCTCTCTCTGTCTTTCTGGCGAGCGCATGTGCCCTGTAGAGAAACCTCTTCAAAAAAAAAAAAAAAAAAAAAAAAAAGATTTGACATGTAAAGAGAACAGTTATAAGTCTTTTTTCACCACCCTGGATGCTCTGTGTGTTTATGTCCTCCTCAAATTAATATACTGAAACTTAATCCCAGGACCAGCAGTTGGCATAATGGCTATGTTGCTGGACTCCCATGTAGTCGACCGTGTTCAAGTCCCAGACCCGGTGGCTTAAACTCATGCCAGGTGCATGTGTGTACCCAAGATCCGAGATAAGAACGGAGGAGAAGGGATTGCAGCATGGCCATCCCCCTGGGGGGTGATTTCTTGCTTTCTGTCTCTCTATCTCTCTCTGTCTTTCTGGCAAGTGCATGTACCCTATAGCAAAATTCTCTAAGAAAAAAAGGAACTTAATCTCTAATGTGGTGGTATTGAGAAGTAGGGCCTTTGGAAGGTGGAGATCAGGCCTCATACAATAGGCAAATGTAACTCATGCATTCCCTGCACCATGTGACCAGCAAATATCTGGCTCTGATCAGATACCACACCTGCTGTCAACTTGCTCATAGAGTTCCCAGTCTCCAGAACAGTGGGGTATAAATTTCTCTTGTTTACAAGCACCCAATTTGTGGTATTTTGTTATAGCAGCCTGAATAGGAAACTGGAATTTTTCTGTATAGAAAAAACAACAAACATATTCCAGGACATCTAGCTTGTATACCTAGGTTTACTTCCCATGCTATCACATAGAACCAATCAGAAGATAGTGGTTTATATATGCCAAACTTTCCAAATGATTCTTCTCAGCAAAGTATTTCTGTCATATGTTATAAAGCAAGAAGACACCTTTGTTTCAGTAAACAATACTCCAACTGTCCACGTAAGAAACAGCAAATGATTTTGATGGCTACATCACACATCAAGGCTAAAAGTGAGAAACCAACATTACATCCTGACAGTTAGGTATAACAAATTTGTTTAATTATCAGCTTATCTTGCCCTGTGTTGGCACTGTGAATGAATTCACACTTTTTGCTGCACAAAGAGACTTCTAAATTCAAGTCTGCCTGATTTGGTCTCAGTTTTTATGTTTCAATTCCATATACCCTGCTTCATTCCAAGTTACTGAAGAATAAAGAAAGATTGTCTTTCTATAGTTGTTAACCTTCAAAGTTCCTAATTTAGAAAGGGTTCACTCTCAAGACTCAGAATGGTTTACTAGTTAGGAATACTGGGATGTTTCAAAATGAGACCCAGGTCCTCAGCAGTATCCTTCTCTATTTTAGATACCAACCCCCACTAGTAACTAGCACTTTGGTTCACATGAACAAGAAAGGAGAAAACAGTATTATTGAGGCCTCCTCATCTAAGGAAGAAATAATGAACAGAAGACATTATTATTCTATTATTTGTTAGTGGCTGAGAATTCAGCAGATGAAAAGAATAGACTTTGAGATCATTCCAAATTATTCTATGACCCCTTACTATTCACTTTCACCATAAAAAAATAAAAAAATATAAATAAAAAGTATGATGACTTTTCTAGTATTGGGTCAGGAAATAAATATTTTATGATTACTATTTTCCTCTTATTACCTTCACAGCCATACCATTTTTCCAGAGTAGTTTTTCTCACTAAAACCCTTCACCATCACCATAATGGTTCACTAAAACTCCTCACCATCACCATTATTGATTCATTTATTAAGTACTTAGACACTTCCTTACACTTTCTCAGCATTGCAAAAGCTTTATTGCAGGCTCTTGCCTTAAAAAGTCCAAACTTCTCTTGGATGTCTGTTTGTTCTATTCATTTTCCATTCAAATAGTCAATGTGGTTTTTCCAAACTTTGAGCCTTATTATAAGCCTTCTCCCACAAAACTTCTCTAAGACAATTTTCAAATTCTTCAAAGTAACTGTTAAGTTCTTCTTCAATATGGTACACTCTTGCTACCTGTGATTCTGCTATAATTCCAGCCAGAGTGAAGGGCCGGATGAAACAGTCTCAACTATGGGTATACGAACCACACAGAAGTAGTCTAGAAGCATTAGCGATTTAGGTTTATGTCTTGTAAGTTCCAGGCCTTAAGGAAAAAGAAAACAAGACATTACGACAGACTTGAGGTCTTCAGTCTAGAATTTGATGGCATCACACAGGGTCATGTGAAGTGGATGTTGTAGTTGTCTCCCCAGAACAAATTCTCCAATGGGAGAGTATGTCTTCAATTGTTCAATTTCTCTTTTCTCTTACTGGAAAACAACCAGACAGCCCAAGCTTGATTGATTCCAGAGGCTCTGATTGACATAAGCCAAGCAAAGTTAGGGCATCTTTCTTGCCATGGTAAATAGTTCAGGGTAGTGTACATAACCCATCCCTAATCCAAATGAACCATGTCATTCCTCTGGCTTCAAGGACAGCACATATTCTAAGATGTCCCAATCATAATAAAGCTCTAGACTCAAATAAATGTGTAAAGATATTCTGTCTCTTCCCCTGGCTGTGAAAAAGGAAGTTTGTATCCCAGAGAGCTGCTAGCAGCTATTTTTCCACTCGCATAAGCCAAAGGATAAATCCAATACATATGTGGCGGGGAATAGGGCATAATACTCAGAGAACCACAGGAAAATGGAGCAGCATTCCAGGGGGCACTGTGGATATCTGGATTGTTTCTTACATGAGCCAATAACCTTCTGTAATTGTTTAATTCAAGTCGTAACCTAGACTGTCCTCATCTTGCATTCTCTTTTCCCTCTCCACCACAATCTTTTTTTTTTTTTTTTTTTTTTTTTTTGAGAGGTTTTCGGTATAGGGCGCGTGAGCTCACCAGACAGACAGAGAGAGACATAGAGACAGAAAGCGAGAAATCACCCCCCAGGGGGGATGGTCACGCCACAATCCCTTCTCCTCCATTCTCCTCTCGGGATCTTGGGCACGCACGCACACGCGCCTGGCGTGAGTTTTAAGCCACCGGGTCCGGGACACAAACCGCGGTCGACTACATGGGAGTCCAGTGACATAGCCATTACGCTAACTGCTGGTTCCCTTTTTTATTTTTTTTTTTTATTATTTTTTGGGGGGCAATCCCTTTTTTTGTAAACTATTTTCTCTCACACACATGTGCATGCGCATGCACATGTATGTATGCAGACACACACACACACACACACAAACACCCCACTTACTTTATCTCTGGGTTTCAGGGGAGGCTGTGAGCATCTAAGTCCTTCCTCTGAGCTGCTGGGAACCTAGAAGTAGATAGGTACTTCCCTGCAAATGGTGGAGATATGAGGCCTCCCTATGCACTGGACTCAAGTACTTAGAACAGATAGTGGTGCAGCAGTAAAATGAATGTTCTGCAATGCTGACCCACATGGGAAGGTTCCTGGTTTGTATCCAGAGTCCTGCCTGAGTACTGGTATCATTTCCATGCCCATGATCAATGTCTGGCTGAGGCTAGAGGTAGATCATGCTATCAAGACCCTGTTGGGGATGCTACATCTCTGTCTCTCTTTTTCTCCCTCTGTCTTTCTTGCTCATGGATGAAACAAACTCTAAAAATTTTTATTTATCTCCCAGTTAGATATTTCTTTTTCCACGACTTTAGCAGATTATGTTGAAAATGTTTATTCTTTTGCCAATTCAAATTATACTCCCAAAAGCCACTTCTGTTAACCTGACTTCAGTACACAACAAGCCCTCAGAAAGCCAGGGAGAAAGTGAGGGAGGAGAGAAAGAGGAAAGTGTATCACTTAACAGTGTTCACCAAATTGCTCATGGTATCCCAGAAAGAATGACTGGTAAACAGTTTTCAGCCTTTTCTCTGCCTGAGTCCCCTTACCCAGACCATGACCTACCAGATACTGGCCCACCTTTTAAGACTTAGCATAAGGATGAAAGATATGAAGCCACAAGTACAATCAAACCTTCCCTCTACCATGCCTCCCTTGAGAGAGACAGACTTCTACAATAGTTCTTGCCATGCGTTATTACACTTACTTGCATTCAATTCTAAGACAATAAACCCACCTAAAGCAAAGTCTTTGTCTATAGCAAGGGCTCAACATTTTTTGTATGCTTAATCCCATCCACAAGCTAAAATATGAAAATAATTAGCTATAGATTTCTTATATAATGGAAGTCTCTAATGAGTAGTATATTCGGGGGAGGGGGAAAGACAGAGATAAAGGGCTTTGAAGAAAGCAAGATATTAGCCCTTTGGAGACCAAAAGAACAGACTTATCAAACAAACCAGTCCTGTCTAAAATATGTGACACTTAAGCTGAATCAACCAGTCAACACCACCCCCACTACGACCCCCGCCCAATAGGGCTACTATCCAATCCAGGCAATTAGTTCTAACTTTAATTCACTCCTAGCCAATCAAAATGCTGCCTCGTTTAAACTTAACCTAACAAACCCCACACTTATCCCAAATTCTGCATAAACCTTGACTTTTGCTCTCTTCTAAAGGCTGTACTTTAGCTATAGCTCAATTGGGAAATAAATTCAGCTTTTATCTTTCAGATTTGAGTCTTACATCCTATGACTTGTTCTTCCTTAAAACAATTATATGGTCTCACTTGTTGGAGAGGCCTGAAAACATACCTAAACTATAATGAACATGGTGCCTTCTAGGTAGTTGGAATCAATTATCTCTCAATGTTATTAAGCCACTCGCACATTTTACATCCTTCCCTGCCTCACCCTCTCTACAAGTATTTTGTTCTCTATTGATATTTTAACTTCTTTGCTTCCTTTCTTGTCCATTAAATAAGGATCAAGTCCAATGGTTTAAAAAGATAAGAATTACTTGAAGAGAGTTTAGATAAAGAAGAATAACTTGCATGTGCCTGTCTTAGTCCATTTTGTGCTGTTATACCAGAATACCACAGACTGGGAAATTTATAACGAACATAAATTTTATTGGCTCACAGTTCTAGAAGCTGGGAAGGTGCCAGCATCTGGCAAGGGCCTTCTTGCTGCTTCATAATACAGCAGAATGGCAAAGAAAGGGCTAGAGAGAGAGCAAGAGTGGGCAAACCCACCCCGGACATGACGACTTTAGTCCATTCATGAATGCAGAGCTTCTTTCACCCTAACACTTCTCAAAAGCCCCCATCTCCTACCATTGTTACATGGCAATTATGTTTTACTTTTTCTTTTTTTGGAGAGGTTTTGTTTTTTTTTTTCCTTTTTTTCTATAGGGTGCGTGCGCTCGCCGGAAAGACAGAGACAGAGAGATAGAAAGTGAGAAATCACCCCCCAGGGGGGATGGCCATGCCGCAATCCCTTCTCCTCCATTGTCTTCTCGGGATCTTGGGCATGCACGCACACGCGCCTGGTGTGAGTTTAAGCCACCGGGTCCGGGACTTGAACCGTGGTTGACTACGTGGGAGTCCAGTGACATAGCCATTACACTAACTGCTGGTCCCATGTCAATTACATTTCAACATGAGTTTTTCAGGAACAAGATTCAAACCATATCATTATCTAACACAGAAATAGTCCAAAAACTGTTTATTTCTTTTGTTGCCCAACACCAATAGGGATCGATGTTCCAAACAATGAGATACATGGGATTTAGCAGTCAATGTAGACCTTTGACTAGAACTGCAATATAGATTGCTAGAACCAAATTAATATTTTCTAGGGTTTTTTCTATTTTAGTATGCTATTTTAATTCTTGGAGAGATTTTTACTGCTGGTGTTTGTTTTTTATTTAGCATACTCTGTATATTACTCTGTATTACTCTATATTACTCTGTAAATTATTCTGAATTTCATTCAAGTGCTTATCCAATATACTATTATCTTTTTTCTTTTTTTTTTTTTTGGAGAGATTTTTTCTTTTTTTTGGAGAGGTTTTTGCTATAGGGCGCGTGCGCTCGCCAGACAGACAGAGAGAGACAGAGAGATAGAAAGCAGGAAATCACCCCCCAGGGGGGATGGCCATGCCGCAATCCCTTCTCCTCCATTCTCCTCTCGGGATCTTGGGCACGCACGCACACGCGCCCGGCGTGAGTTTAAGCCGCCGGGTCCGGGACTCGAACCGCGGTCGACTATGTGGGAGTCCAGCGACATAGCCATTACGCTAACTGCTGGTCCCGAGATTTTTCACTATAAGGCGCGTGCGCTCACCAGACAGACAGAGAGAGACATAGAGACAAAAAGCGAGAAATCACCCCCCAGGGGGGATGGTCACGCCGCAATCCCTTCTCCTCCGTTCTCCTCTCGGGATCTTGGGCACACACGCACACACACCCGGCGTGAGTTTTAAGCCACCGGGTCGGGACGCGAACCGCGGTCGACCACATGGGAGTCCAGCGACATAGCCATTACGCTAACTGCTAGTTCCCTCTTTTTTCTTTTTTAAAAAAAGTTATGTATTTGCTGGGGTCAGCAAATGGCATAGTGGTTAAGTCACTAAACTCCCACACAACTGACTGCAGTTTGAGTCCCAGACCCAGTGGCTTAAAAATCATGACAGACGTGTGTGCATGCATGTCCGAGATCCTGGGAGGAGCATGGAGGAGACGGTATTGCAGTATGGCCATCCTTCCTGGGGGGTGCTTTCTCACTTTCCCTCTCACAGTCTGTTTCTCTCTGGCAAGTGCACACACCCTAAGGCAAAAACCTCTTTTAAAAAATTACTTATTTAATTTTATTTCTTACTATTTTTTTTTCAATTTGCTATAGGCACAGGTGCTCACCAGAAAGAGAGAGAAAGTGAGAAAGCAAGCCACCAGGTCTGGGACTCAAACTGTGGTCAGCCATGTGAGAGTTCAACACCTTAACCACCACAACACCTGCTGGTCCCAGTATTATCTTTTTCTAACTCAATGTAGAATTTTCATTGTATACAAAATGGCTATAAGATTCTGCCTATGTGTTTGGCTCTGATGTGGGTGTGGAAGAGGGAGAGTAGGGCTGGAATCTGTACCAGTTAGTCAATAATAAAGTGGTTTGGCCCTAGGAAACTTTCTGTTAATCTTCTTTGCTTTTGACTAAAGTAGCACTAACACAATATCCTGCACATGTGAGCCATTCCATAAACATTCATGAAAAAAATTAAATTCAATTTTTTTGCCATGCCTTTTTACACTGTAAGAAAACTGTTAGGGTATGTGGAAAGTCATGATGTGCTTTTTGTGCAAAAATGTCATGACTTTCCCAATGACCCAATAAATGCTGTAGCAGTTGCCTGCCAGAAGTATCTGATTCTCTCTGTCCTCAGCATAAGGTAGGATTCTACCGACTTGCTTCCTAGTACTCTGATATGGTGACTGTCATAACAGACCAGATCTCTGAAGGACTGTGATGACCAGAGTCTTCCACTAATCTGTGAGAACATGCAGCATGAGTAAACAGGTAAACGTTGGCTGTTGTATGCCACAGAGAATACAGAGTTATTTGTTACTGCAGCAAGACATAGCATATCCTGACTGAGTCAAGTCAACATAACCCATCCAAAGAAATGAAGTTAGTTAGGTACTGAAAAAAGAAAAAAAGATCCTGATAGAGTGATTGCACCAAAAGTAATATTTTTGGACAACTATAATATTATACTTAACATTCTTGAAATGTTACTTAACGTTCTTGTCACTTAACCTTCGTGAAATTAAGAAACTTCAAGTACAAATAGAATGAAAATGGCCTCTCATTTCGCCTAATGGTAAAACCTCAACTGACAAACTAAATTTTAAAATTGGAGGCCACAGTGAGGTTAAAATAGCTTCAGCCCTTCCCCATACACTTCATGCTCCAACCCCAATAATTGAGGTTTGTCTGCTGGCTGCTGTTACCCCAGATGCTGTTGCTAATAATTATAACCAGGCCTACTTTCTCCCTTTGCTCGTTTCCCTCTTAGCATGAGTCAACAAACTTCGTTTTAAGCTCTGCAAGGGGCACTAGTCTTCCTTTTGTTCTTGGCAGAGAGAGGAATATTTTTAGAAAATAACCTTACTATTTTCAGAGGGGGGTCATTATCAGCCACAAAATGAGAAGAATATGTGTCCCGGAGGGCTCAGATACCCAGTTAGCGAATTTGAGCTCTCTGACTTCAACCCACAGAAGCCTCACCATCCTGATTAGCCTTGGTTGCAGGGGCGATTCAGGATGACACATCCCTTCTCTTGTTCCTTGGCCTTGGTTTCTGGGGAACAGAGTTTGGAGTTTTAGAGTTAAAAATAAAATCACATTCACGTTGAGCATCATAAATCTTGACTTCAGCAAATGAGTATACCACCACAAATTTCCCAGAGATCAGCTAATCCTTGTGACAGAAATGTAGCACAGTGTCGCTCTGCTGGGGATAGTGTACACAGTAAGTCTTGTCAACCCCTTCAGCTCAGAAATCTCCGTTTGTGCAATTGATGTCAGGTTGCCTGGACATCATCAGCATCAGGAAAAAGAGAATATGGAAATGTTCTTTATAGGTTTGTAAATTAGACTCCAGAGACCCTTCTTCCTCCCCTTCTCCCTTACCCTCCCCCCCAATAATCCAAACAGGGCATTCTGGAACCAAAGGCTCCGCTTTCAGAGTTCATTAACATGTCCTCAAAGAACAGTCCCTCCGCAATTCCTGAGCGGAGCTCGCCTTCTTTTACGTTGTGGCAAAGTGCAATTACAGTTTAAAGGGAATATTTATGTACATTAGTTAACGACATCCTTGCAACTTATTGCTCACACATCAACACTTAATTAGTGTAAGCATAAGTGACATAATTGCTACAAGGCATGCATTTACCAGTAATGTGAGGTAATTTCATGCACTATGCACATTTTAAATATCTACTTTATAGTTTGTCAGACTGAAATTTTCAAATCGATAAGAGATATTCACATGGATTGGAAAGCGGCCCTCTTTCCTATTGTTGACAGGTACACTGCATGGCCTTTTAAAGCATTTAATACACTACAGAATGTTGAAAGCCAGAAAGGTTAAAAGTGGGCCGTAGACCCTGCCCTCGGAGAGAACGAGAATCCCCTAATGTGGCATCAACCACATTAATTATACGCATCATCCTCTTTCATTTACAGCTGTTTAATATGCATTTTGATGTCTCTCCAGGCATTACAAATTCTGTGTTAGGAATATCGCTTTGAAATACAGCGGTCCTGTGAAAGGGGAGCTTCAAAACCCCCTCAAACATCTCACATACTTCTCAGAAATTAGGAAGAGCGGCCTTTCTAAAATGCACATTTATTCAGAGAAACTCCCTACACAGAGGTCTCCAGTGGCTTTTCTTCTACTTCAGGGTCAAGGCCAACCCCCAAGAAGGGACACAAGATGCTTACTGATCTGGATCTTCTCCACTTCCCAGTCTCCTGAGACAGTGCACCCCCATCATTCCAAGAACAAAGCTATGGACACTTGAGACATTCTGCCAATGCTCAGACTCTGCCCTCTCCCTGTAAGGCACCCCAGTTTGTTTCTAACCTCTGTCCAGTCACGCAATCCTACTGCAAGCTCCTCTCTCACCCCACAGGCCATCTCATATCTGTCTCTCTCACTTGATGCTTGACAAGACTCAGGTGATGAACTGTATTTCACTGAGCTGACCTCCACGTCTCCAAGGTGCGTACAATTTCCTATAGAGACAGGACGATACAGTGAATGAGCTCCTGGGCTTTAGAATAAAACAGTCCTCAATTCAAGGTGACTTCAGCCAAAACGCTTATCTGTGCCTCAGTTTCCTCTCATGTAATACGAGAGAAAGTGACGTAAATACCAGCCTCATTGATTGGCTGACCCTAACTGGGCTTCTTGAACTATGGACATGGATTTTTCTCTCTGGCCCTCTTTTTGGCATGTCACTCCCTTACCCTCTGAATCTCATCAACAGGCATACCCTTCCCCACTCACACATGCAGCGCTGGTCTCAGCATCCCAGCCCAGGTGAGCAGCCTGGGCTCCCTACTGCTCTGGAGCAAAGTGTGAGCAGGGACACCCCTAGAAATGCCGTGATTCTAAATTACCTTTTTCTTCCCTCAGGAAGGCAATCAACACATCACCTCAAGATAGAAGTGGCCTACATTTAAGTTCCAGCTCAGATTCTGAGTTATTTAGTAACTATTTAATCACCACCTATATACCAAGCGATGTGTTAGGTACTCAGGATGCTAAGGTGAGCGACAACCATCTCCTAGAGGAACAATGCTTGCTGCTGGGTCTAGAGAAGGTCTTGAACCCATTTGAGGCCTTTGCTTAGAGGAGAGACAATCACCCCTTATGGATAGGCTTACCATAAGGATAAAGAAAATATATGTGAGACTATATTATAAACTGTGAAGTGCTATGCAAAATCAGAATTATACAATTTTTCTCCCTTCTCAATTCTCTTCCAATTCTAAGTCCAAATTAACCTGGCAGTGTGTGTCGCACAGATAAAAGCACTTTCCTCTACATTTTCCATTCTGCACTCCCCATAAGTTCAGATCTTTCTGCTTGACAAGCTAATGTGCTGTTGCCATCCCCCTCGATATTAGTCTAATTCTGATTTGAGGCTATGAAAGTGACAAGCGAAGCTATTTTAGAGGTGCCTGGGGTCGTAAAACATTTTGAAAATTATTTTGCTGTCGAAGACACGTCAGAGTAGATCTGCATGAAGCTCCTATGGATCTGAACTGAATACGAGGTGCCTTTCTGTTTGGGCTCTGGAGATCTGACATGATAAACGAAGACGTCATCAGTCACTCTGCTGCTCTGAGTCCAACAAGCCAGGGCCTTGGGGATTGGCTCTGTAGTCAGAGAAAGCCTCGCCAGCAAGAGTGCCTAGAAGGTTCCAGGAAGAGGAAACCAAAGGTCTCTTACCAGGAAAAGACACTTTCAAAGTGTCAGAGATGATCCCCACCCCCCACCATAGGAGATATCCAGAAAGCATTAAAGAGAATTAGCTATCTTGCACTTTCTGAAAGAGTGATTGAGAAAAGTTGCAAAAGCCAGAATTAAAATTCTCTTGCCATTTATTCTTTTCCCTTAGTTTGTACAATGAGCCTAGCTGCCCTCTTTAAATAATGATAATAATAAACCCAATGAACATGGAAGGACACCAGCAAAAGATATAATGGGATTCTTTTTTGTAATTTTGCTAGAGCAGGATCAGAGATGGTATAATGGTTACGTCACTGGACTCACATAGTCAACTACGATTCGAGTCCTGGACCCAGTGGCTTAAAACTCATGCCGGGCATATGTGCGTGCATGCCCAAAATCCCAAGAGAAGAATGGAGAAGGGATTGTGGCATGACCATCCCTCCTGAGAGGTGATTTCTCATTTTCTGTCTCTCTGTCTCTGTCTCCCTGGCAAGTGCATGCACCCTATAGCAAAAATCTCTTTTTAAAAAAGAAGAAAACAGGGGACCAGCAGTTAGTGTAATGGCTATGTCGTTGGACTCCCACGTAGTCGACTGCGGTTCGCGTCCCGGACCCGGTGGCTTAAAACTCACGCCGGGCGCATGTGCGTGTGTGCCCAAGATCCCAAGAGGAGAATGGAGGAGAAGGGATTGCGGCGTGGCCATCCCCCCTGGGGGGTGATTTCTCGCTTTCTATCTCTCTGTCTCTCTCTGTCTGTCTGATGAGCGCATCCGCCCGATGGCAAAAAACCTCTACCGAAAAAAAAAAAAAAAAAGAAAACAAATTTTGCTACAGGATCTATGTACTGGCTGGAGAGAGACAGAGAGGAAACTGAGAAATCACACCCAAGGAAGATAGTCATGCCATAATCCTTCCTCCTCCATTCTCCTCTTGAGTTTTTGGGCACTCACATCTATGTACCTGGTATAATTTTCAAGCTGCTGGGTCCAAGACTTGCACGGCAGAGTTGGCCACATGGGATCTAGCTGCCTTAACCTCCACACTACCTGCTGGCCCTCATGTTTTTAATAATAGCTTTGAAGTGGGAGTTTTCAGATAGAAGAAGCCTGAAGGTACAACAGTGCCTTACTTATGACTGTAGATGGAAGAGGGAGATAAAGAGGAAGCCAAAGGTGGTGGAACCAGAGTGAGCACTATAAATATTAGGCCACAAAGTTAATTACTTCACCGTTAGCTCTGCATATTTGGGGCAAGGGGCATACAAACAAGATGCATTCTGTTTTTAAAGTATCAAAGGACTAGAAAAGACAGGAAATGTCTAAGTATGTTCCTTTAAACCTCCCAAACTAGGCTGTAAAGTCCATTCACCATAGGTTATTCAGTTCTGTATCTACCATATCTAATAATGCCTTATGCACAGATTTTCCTCATAGATGTCTGTTGAATGAATGAGTGCATAAGTGAGCAAATAATTATGAAAGAACTAAGAGACAGGAGGAAGAAGGAGAGGAGGAGAAGAGATAAAGAGAAGAAGGGAGGGAAAAGATCCATTGGATAGAGAATAATCAGCATGTAAAAGTAATGCATAAAACATCTAAAAGCATAGTGGTTTGTCTAGTGTAAGCTACTCAATTGATAAAAGCAACCAGGAGTATCATGCTAGGTAAAGTCTCTTTACAATCTAAATGATGTATAGCCATTAACTGTATAAATAATACATTTTTTAAAATCAAAAAATAAATTAAAAATCATATTTGTTGAATGTAAAATATAAGCAACCAGGAGTGCTTCGTGCTTTGTCAAGGGGAAGCAGGTCATTGCAACACCTTCCTCCCTTACTTGCACCTTGTCCTCTCTCTCACCCATCACAGAGTCTATTCCGCCATGAAGAAAACAGAAAGAATGTTACTTTTCAGATGAAAGTTCCTCTTGCACATGGACTAATTTATCTTAGTTTCCTGGTTCCTACAGCCTTCTGATATATAGACCTATAATTCTAGACTAAGGTGGCTAAATTTATCCTGCCTATTGCCACCACCTATTCTATGCACAAAGATAATCCACACAGGAGAACCACCACTGTATAAGTCTACCCCACTAATGCACTAGAAGGATTCAAAGTGGTGTGTCAGACTAAGCAGCTTTCAGACAAAGAATATTATTTTTAATGCACTGTGGCAAAGTAAGCGTCGATGGTGCTTTTGACCTTAATTATTTGTGATAACTAGCTGAACAGAACCACATGTTTCTCAGAGCTACAAAAGCACATTTCCACAAGCCTCCATCAAGTAACAATTATTGATGATTCTAATCTCTTCCAATAAATATTTCAGGCCATGGCAGAATCATGGTGTCAGTAGGAGACATACTCAAAATGTCCTCCTGGATGTGGGCTATTATTTTTCTAGCTACACAAAAGAGAGAGCTTTTATCCCCTCCTCAGCAGACTGATTTATTTATGTCACAAACCTCCACTTAAAAATTATAATAGCTAAGAAATTATTACTCTGCATCTTCTTCCACACACCTGAAACCTTTCTCGCCCTCCATTTTGCCTCACTTGTGTTAATTTATATTTATCTACCACCTTCAAAAGCTTTCCCTCTGGGCCCTTGGGAAAAGTTGCATTTGAAGGAGGATGAGTCTAGACCTGGGATAGGCTAAAAACCCTTGGGTTTAGTCTGAATAAGCACAGATGAACTCCAAAATATGGCCAGCCCATTTTTATATACTCACCATCTCAGTTTAGCTTACTATTGGGTTTCCAAATCATGATTTATGATTCACTATAAACCATTTGTCATGTTCCCTATAGACAAAAACTGACATCTCTTTTTTCCCTTCTAAAATAATAATAATACCTATTTTCTCTGCAACCTGTGGCTGTCCTCTGACTTCACTGATGAAAACCAACACAATAGAATTCAAAATGTAAATCGTCACTAAAAGACAAAAGCTTAGGTCAATTATATATTACCTCTGAAGGGTCTGGATAGGTTCTACCCTTCAGTTCATCTATTCCATACTTCAGTAAATGGGAGGCATTCAGTAATTCTCACTGATCACGAGTATACTAAGAATGAAAAGCTGGACCTGCCACAGTGGCATGGTGGCAGCACTGCCCTACAATGCTGGAAGCCATATGGAAGACCAGGGTTACATATACAGGTCAACTTGTACACACTGAGCACATGAGTGCATCTGTGATCTGGCTGGTTGGGAATGACTGGGAGCTGACAAGAGAAGAAGGGCAGTGTGAGACTCTGTTGAGGGTACTTGTCTTTCTCTGTCTCTCTCTCTCTGTGTCTCTCTCATGAGAGAAAGAAAGAAGGTCTTTCTAAATCAGAAACTTTTTTTTTTGGAGGGGTTTTTGCTATAAGGCACAGGCACTCACCAGAAAGAGAGAGAGAGACAGAGAGACAGAAAGCGAGGAATCACCCCCCAGGGGGCATGGCCACTCCATAATCCCTTCTCCTCCATTCTCCTCTCAGGATCTTGGGCACACACACACATGTTCCCAGTGTGAGTTTAAGCCACAGGGTCCGGGACTTGAACCACAGTTGACTACATGGGAGTCCAGACATAGCCATTATGCCAACTGCTGGTCCCCAGAAACTTTTTTAAAAAGCAATGTAAAGCTCCAGATAGGGCTGACAAGACAACTAAGGATGGAAGTCAACTTACAAAAGTAGACTCATTAAATCACATGGATCCTACCTCCAGTTTCCCTCAATTCTCCTCTTCACCTCTATCAGCCTGATTCAAACACCATTCTCTCTGGCCAGGGCAATTGCTCTTGCCTTCAAATACCTTCTGGAAATGTGGACCAAGACATAGGCCATCTATAAAATGAATAAATCTATATGGGATTAAATTGACCGCAGATTTATCATAAACTCTGAGTACTAGTGGGAACAGAAAGTGGCTTAGTGGTTAAGGTGTGGTTTAAGTCCTGAATCTGGTGGCCTGAAAATCATTCCAGGAGCATGTGTGCACATGCCCAAAATTACAGGAGGAGGATAGAGAAAGGATTATGGCATAACAATCCCCCCAGAAGGCTGATTTCTCAAGTTTCCTCTCACTGTCTCTGTCTCTCTTCGGCAAGAACAAACACTCCATGGCAAAAAAAAAAAAAAAAAAAAAAAAAAAACTTTAAAAAAGAAAAAGCTGAGTACTAAAAAATACAAATTGTGACCTAAAGTTTTATAGCTCTACAAAATTCCCATAAAGCATAAAATTTTTTAAAAGTATATTTAGATAAATATGGACTCAGAACAATGATAACTCAAGTACCATTAGTGAAAGAGTCACTTGAGTACATACTTCAGACCAAACCACATAGTTGACCATGTTTTAAGTCCCAGACCTGGCGACTTAAACTCACACCAGGCACGTATGCGTGCATGCCCAAAATCCTGAGAGGAGAACAGAGAAAAAGGGATTGTGGTATGGCCATCCCCCCTGGAGATGATTTCTCACTTTCTGTCTCTCTGTCTCTCTCTGTTTCTCCAGCAAGTGCACACATCTTATAGCAAAAATCTCCCTTAAAAAATAAAATGAAGTTGAAATTGAAAGTGGGAAGATAAATGACTCTGGAAGAGAGAAGCTTCTCCAAAAGTGCAAGATGCACTCAGGGACGGACAGAGAGAACCTAATTAAAACTATGACCAGTCCCAGTTACAGCAGAGAGTCAACGTGCTCCAGAGGGTTTTCTCTGGAAAGAAAGCATACTCTGTGCAGTAGATAAGACTGGATAATTTTGCAAATATGGTAAAAAATCTACTATTCGTTTGACAATGGTGATGAAATACGATGACGATAAATTCCTTGATTAAAAACTTAAAAACCAAGGAAAACAAAGTTATCATTCCCCCCCCCCAAAAAAAATCATGGTTTGAATGTCATGCTAAAAGATGAAAAAAACTGTAATAAAAGCAAGTCCATTTGACTTTGACATTAGGAACATTTTGCTTCAAATGGCAAAAATGTAACATTGGATGTAAAAACAAGGAAATGCAATTCAACCTCTTTATTTGAATTTTCAGTAAATAGTATGTGTGTGGCCACAGAAACGAATTCTATTTATTGGTTTTCAGCCTGCAGTAAAAGTTAAAGACAAAACACATAATAATTATGGTTTCAGAAAGGGAGGTAAATGTTTCGCCATGCCTACGCAAAATTAAAAGAAGGATCATCAGAAATTGGGAAGAGGAAGGGCAAGAAAGGAAATAGGAAGAAGAGTAGCAATGTAAGCATAATATTTAGATTTATGAAAGTAAGCAGAGAGGAACTAAAAATAACCATGTGTAAAAGTGGTTGCCTTTGGGGAGTAAAACTGAGGTTGAAAAAGAATGAGCAGAAAAAAATTATGCTTTTCATTTCAAACCCCTCTCTGCTTATGAAAAGTAAGCAAGTATACATTGTGTATTTCCTCTAAAAATGATATAAATAAAATACATTAAACGGACAAAGGGAACTCTTAAATGAAAAACACGCAGCATAATCTCAGATATGTGTTTATGAGTGTATATATGCTTATGAAAATGCCTAAAATGATATCTATTAAGTCACTCAGTCTTTACATTTATAAAATGTATTACTAGTGATTTTTCTGCTTTCTTTTTTTATATCTTTACATAGGCCCTGATTCATTTTTTACAATGAGCACATATCTTAAATTTACAAAAAAGATTTTTACCCTTGAAGATTAAATTTAAAAATGTGTCCCTAGTCCTACCATTAACCAATTATATCTCAGCATACCTATTTCTAGATTTGGAATAATATTTTCAACATTTTAATATTTTATTTCAATGAGATTATAAATAGTTCACATAAAATAGGATTTTTCAGAACATACCATATTTTTAAACTGCTCACCATCCATTTATCTTCATATTCATGATTCCATTGAATCACTTATTATACAAACAACCCAGCATGTCCATTTGTGCAACATATGTTTTCCTCAGAGTGTAAGATCCCGAATGTGGGACCAGCAGATGGCGTAACAGTCACATCACAGGACTCCCATGTAGTTGACCACAGTTCAAGTCCTGGACCTAGCATCTCAAAACTCACATTGGCCATGTGTGCTTGTGTGCCCAAGATCCCAAGAAGAGAATGGGGGAGAAGGAATTGCGCTGTGGCCATCCACCCTGGGGAGTGATTTCTCGCTTTCATTATCTGTCTATCGGGCGAACACACGTGCCTTATAGTAAAAATCTTTCTAAGAAAAAAACAAACAAAAAGACCCTGAAAGTCAGATCAATGTTTTTGCCTTTTTGCCAGAGGGTGCATGCATTCACCAGAGAGAGAGAAGGGAGAAAGCACCTACCAATGGGACCTGTCCTCCTGCCATTCCTGTCCTGTTAGGAGTCTGGGCACACGTACACACATGCATAGCAAGTCTCTCAAGCTGCCAGGGCAGAGATTCTAATTGCAGTGTTTAAAGGGAAATCCAGTTCCCTTTAAACACCAGGCCACAGAGCTGGCCAAAGAACTATGTTTAATAATTCTATTGTCATCAATCCTTTACACAGAAAAGGCATGCAACATGTGTATGTTGGTCAATTTAAGGAAAAGTTGGGTGCACTCTTCTTGTGTGTGTGGTTATCACACTTTCCCTTCCATAAAGGGTGTGTGCGTGCACACAGCAAAGGCAGTGGGAGGACTATGTTAATGTACTGGCCTCCCAGTAGATTAGGGTTCTCAGCAGCAGAACTAGCAACACTTTGACCAAGATCATTCTTTACGGTGGAGGCTGCCTGTGCACTCTGACATGTTTAGCAGCATTCCTGGCCTTGACAAGAAGCACCCTCCTCCCAGATGTAGCAGTCAAAACTAGGAATTGACCCGCAGGGGCACAAACTCACTCTGCTGGAGAATGACTTACATGGTGTCTGGATTATTCTTGAGCAGCTTCAGCAGTGACATTTCCTTAAAACCTTTCACTGGGTGGCTTAATCTAGATGTCACCTGGGTAGGCCAAGTATAACTCCTCTTTTAACCACTGTCACCCTTTATGTGTACCTAAGAAGAGTAGAAAGTTGGGATAGGAGGATTCCCACCTTTTCTATTTCACCTTTCTATTAAAGGCTCTACCTCTGGATCCTTTCTGTGATGCTGCTGTGAGATATTTCAGTAAAAATCCAGCCTCCAGAGATTCTACCCAGAAGGCACCACCCTCTGTATTTGTAGGTATCCCCAAAATGCCAGGGTATATTATTTCAAACTCTCCCAAGAACTCCCTTCCCGACATGCTTCATGCATTAGGCAATGCAGCCAGCCCTCAGGGAGGGAATAAGATGTCATACCCTCACCATTTTTTATAAAATAATTTTTAATTAAATAATTATTTTATTTATCTTTCTTTATTTATATTAATTTGACAATACAGTGACAGAGAGAGAGAGAAAGCCGTCTGGTCTGGACTTGAACCACGGTCAGTCATGTGGGAGTCTAACACCCTTAATCACCACACAACCTGCTAACTCCCCCACTCCACTTTTTAAGAAATATAGATATATACACTAAGTCTTTATTAATTACTCTCAAAACTCCACCTCTGGTTGTAGGGAAAAAAAAACTCACTCCCCTACTCTTTGTGATGGGAGACAGAAAAACAATCACTTCTCACCTTGAATATAACATTTCTCAAAAGCCTGAAAACCTCGGGACCAGCAGTTAACGTAATGGCTATGTCACTGGTCTCCCACGTAGTCGACCGTGGTTTGAGTCCCGGACCCGGTGGCTTAAAACTCATGCCGGGCGCATGTGTGTGCGTGCCCAAGATCCCGAGAGGGGAATGGAGGAGAAGGGATTGCGGCGTGGCCATCCCCCCGGGGGGGGGGTGATTTCTCACTTTCTGTCTCTCTGTCTCTCTCTGTCTGACGAGCACATGCGCCCTATAGCAAAAACCTCTCCAAAACAAGAAAAATTTAAAAAAGCCTGAAAACCTCAGTGGTATTCTCTCTCTCCCAGTTATTATGGACTGAATTGTTTCTCCCCAAAATCTGTGTGTTGAAATTTGAATGTGACTATATTTGAAGAGAAGGTCCTTAAAAAGGTAATTAAGTTAAAATGATGTCAGTAGGGTGGACTTTAATCCAGTATGGCTGTGGTTCGTATAAGAAAAGGAGATTAGGACACAGACAAGTACAGAAGGAAGTCTGTGTGAAGTCACAGGGAGAAGGCAACCATCTACCATTTAAGGAAAAAAAAAAAATTAAAAACCACTCAGAGGAAAACAACCCCTCTGACACCTGGATCTCAGACTGCTAGCCTCCGGAACCATAAGGAGATAAACGTCTGTTGTGTAAGCCACCCACCCGTGGCACTTCACTGTGGCAGCTCTCACAAACTAACACACACAGTCTTGTTCTAACCGACTTGGCGTGGGAGCTAGTTGAAAGAAAAGGACAGGTTGTGCCTCTGCTTATTAAGCCCTGGAGAGGTGTCTGGTCCCAGTTTTCCGTGACTCCATTTAAATGAGTACTTAGATCCTTGTCAATTTGGAGCCCTTCTCACCAATTCCAGAGCAATAGCAAACAAACTCCAGCTCATTTTCATATGATATATGCATCTCCCGGGATTTTAACAGCATGCAAAAAGGAAGTCAGTTTTTCAGCATCATAGAGTGAAAAATAGCTCCTCTGTTGTCCATTGCTGCCATACATCTCATAAATGCCTCTTAAGGCAATAGCGCCTCGCCCACGTGAACCTGGGTGAAGGTTCCATGATGCAGCGATGTGTCCGCTCAGTGATTTCATGAATGATATCCCATAAACATGGCCGACTTGGCCTGTTTAGAATTATCTCTTTGCATTTCTGGCTGGGGAATTGTTTTCAAACATTGGTCAAGGTCTGGATGGCATTCTTCTAAGTGGGCATAAATCATTACTCTGCGCGTTCTGGGCAATACTGGAACAGGAAATTATTTTGGCAGTCACCTAAACCAATCCCTCATCTGATGTTTCAATGACTGCCTTCTACCTATGATGTTAGTTTACACACAAAGTGGAGCTCTTGAGAAATATCACCACACTAGGACTCCATATGCATAAGCCCTGTCTAGGAAGTAACGAAGCCTTATGCATATTCACACGTTAAACACTGTTTTTAAAGAAGCTGGTCCTCATACTTCCCAGCTGAACAGGTGAACACCATCTGCATTCCACTCACCTTCCTCAGCACTTCGTCATTCTACTCCCTGCTATACTCCTGGAGCCCACTTGGTGTGAAGCATAGAGAGGGACAATGTGGTACCACTAGATTTGACAGTCAAGTCCTATCCCAGAAGAAGCAAATAGCTGGATATGTGACCTTGGCCAAGTCTACTAATCTCTCAATTTTTGAGGTTTCTTCATCTTTTTTTTTTTTTTTTTTCTAATTTTTGTCAGAGGGTATACCAGAGAGAGACAGAGAAAGAGCGAGAGGGAAAGTGAGAAAGCACCCGCCTCCACGGGAAATGGTCATGTCACAATCCCTTCTCCATCTCTCCCTCCTATTAGGATTTGGAGCACACAGACACACACACAGACTTGGTGTGCTTCTCAAGCCATTGGGTCTGGAACTCAAACCTCACAGTCAGCCAAGTGGGATCTAGATGCCTTAACCACCAGGCCACAGGATGGCCCAGTTTCTTCATCTTAAAACAAAGGGACAAAAGTCAAAAGCCATAATATTGCTTTCAGTTGTTAAATTCCATAATCTCACTGTGTATCTATGTATCCTATCCCACTCATCTAATTTCATCCACATCCCACTGCTAAGCTCCTAGCTACGCTACCTAACTCTACACAGACTTTTCCACTCTGTTTGACGCTACCCCAGTGAAATATTCTTGAAGTTACAGTTAACTTTCACAGAGTGTGGGGGGAACATACTAAATACGTCTGGCAGTGTTTTAGTTTCCTGTCACTGCCATAACACATTACTACAAACACAGTCACTAAAAACAACGTAACTATTCTCTCACAGCTATGTGGGTGGGAAAGGAGAGAGAGAAAGGAAAGAAAGGAAAAGAGAAAGAAAGAGAAAAAATGAAGGGGAGGGAAGAAGAGAGGAAGGAACAAGGAAGAAGGGAAATAATTCCTTAGATCACAAAGAAATAGGAGGCCAGCGCACAATGGGAACCTCTGCTTGAATGAGTAGAGTTTATAACAGTCACTCGCCTGTTTCATTTGTGAGCGCTTGCTCAAGCATGTAAATAGGCAGGTGGTCCTCAGACTGCTACAGCCCACTGTGTAATTGATGACACAATACTAAATATTTATGCATGTCCCAGGGGCTGAATATTCATTTGAACACTATGTAGAGAGCAATTAACAAGCTCTTTCCCTAACTCACTGGTAGGGCATTTTAAAATTGTACTGAAGGTTTTTCCCAAGGATGTTTGTCGACATCCTGGCCAATCCTGTGAAGAGCACTATTTTCAGACACATTCAGCAAACTTAGGAAGTTCTTGTGCAGTCCTCATTCATTCAATATCAATAAGAAATAGCATATCTGGTATAAATTAAGTGTTCATGATTATTCTTGCATAGCAGGTCACTTCATAATAATCTTTACACATGCCTTCTCATGAAGTCACCAGCGCCGCCCAGAGGATGGTAAAACCCAGAAAAGATAAGTGACTTATCCAAGATCAGACAATTAAAAAGAAGCAAAATTCAGGGTTCTGAACTGCATTGCTCTGATATTAAAGCCAAACTTAGCCCTCTACTGCTTTCCCTATTTCTCAACCAGTATCACACCAAAATCCACATGAAATGGTTCGATTTTTTTGTAAACTCTTTTCATATTATCTGTGAAGCCACAGCTCTTGGACATAATTTAACAATCATTGTAGTCATGAATCTAAAAGTTTTGATGGAGGCCAGCAGGTGGTGTGGTGGTTAAAGTCCTGGACTTCCACATGGCCAGCCGCGGTTTGAGTTCTGGACCTGGTGGCTCACTTTTGCACTTGACCTCTCTTTCTCTCTGTCTCTTTCTGGTAAGTGTGCATGCCCTCTAGCAAATAATAATAAATAACAATAATGATAAAAATAAATAATTCTTTTAAATAAAATTAGTGGGATCAGCAGATGGCTTAATGGCTATGTTCCTGGACTCCCATATTGTCAATCGTGGTTCAAATCCTGAACTCAGTGGCTTAAAACTCACACCGGGTGCGTGTGCACACATGCCCAAGATCCCGAGAGGAAAATGGAAAAGGGATTGTGGTCTGGCCATCCCCTGGGAGTGATTTCTCGCTTTTTATTGCTCTGCCTCCCTCTGTCTCTCTGGTAAGCACACATGCCCTATAGCAAAAAATCTCTCTTAAAAAATAAAAGTTGGGACCAGTAGATGGCATAATGGTTACATTGCTGGACTCCCACATAATTGCCCATGGTTTGAGTACTGGACTTGTTGGCTTAAAACTCATACCAGGCATGTATGCATGCATGCCCAGAATCCCAAGAGAAGAATGGAGAAGAAGCTATTGCAGTGTGGTCATTCCCCCATGGGGGGTGATTCCTCGCTTCCTGTCTCTTTGTCTCTGTGGTGAGTACACATGTCCTATAGCAAAAACCTCTCTAAAAAAATATTTTTAAAGTTTGATGATAACTCTTTTGTTTACATCCAGGTTTGACCTGTCTTCTGGATAGCAGAGATCGTTAAACATATTAACTTCTTGATAAGATATGAGATGTTTCTGCGTATTAAGTTTTAAACCTTTCTTATCTTTTAAATCACTTATATTCATATTCCCTTTATCTAATCTTTCAAAATGTCCGGTCATCTTTCTTTTTAATTTGTAAAATAGAGCTATTATTCACTACAACCAAACATGCCAGCAAGTCATGCTGAGAGATTTAATGAAGAAATATGACTTCGCCAACCTTTCACTACTTCAAGAAAGAAGGCTTGACGGAGTCCAAATGATAAGCCTTGGTATTATCCCTCTATTATTTCCAGAGTGAAGGTATTGAAATAAGGATTAAAATAATATTACACTTCAAGTTACCTATGCAAACTAGAACCGACAGACTTGTCTAAAGTATAGTTATCTGAAATTGTATTTATCTAAATCCATACATAAATGTGTGTGTGTATTCTGGTTTCATAATGGGATCTAGTTAGCAGTCCTTAATGGTCTCTCTCCTAACTTACACTAAATTTACTTTTAAAAGCAGAAAGGAATAAAGAGCTCATAATCATATCAAAACTAAAACAGAATCTCAAGAGACCAGGTGCTGGTCTAGAGGTGGCACAACTAGACCCAGGTGGGAGAAGGCCTCGGTTTATATCCTGAGATCTCCCTGAGCACACTGGGCCTATGAACTGAGCCTGCTGGGACACAGGGTGGATCAAAGTGTGAAGATCTTGGTAGAGGTCTCTCTTTCTCAAGAAATGAATAAATACTTAAAAAAACAAACCAAACAAACAAAGCTTCAGACTGTTGCCAGAATATGAAGAGGAAATTCCACTAACCACTCATAAAAATTAATTGAAAATCTCCAGTGGAGGACATAGCTTGATATTACTGGAGAAGAGCAGATCTGCCGATCCGAAAGGTGATAGATGGCCACAAGAGGCTTTATTTGCTCCCCACCGTGTCTACCAGATTTAGAATCATGAAACTCAGATGAACCAGGAAATGAATGGGTGTTTGCCATTCTACTGCAAAATGATGGATTTAGGGGTAACTAGTGGATCATTATTCCTTCCCCAACATAAGGACCAGCCTATTATAAAGCCACCTAGCACCTGAAATTTCTCTGAAACAACAGGGCCAGTGGATTTGGCCCCAAAAATGGGAAGAGGAAGAAGTGTAAATCCAAAGTATTCTACTTCTCCAGTTGCAAGTGTTTGAGTCAGCTAAGAATCAAAGGAGGCGGCTTGCTAGAAAAAGTGAAACTTATAACCTAGAAATAGACTAGACAGAATTATTAATTAGAATTCACAAGAAAATTATGAACACTTTCCAAGGTTCTATCCAGGAGTAGGAAAAGGAATTCTGACAAATTGTTAATAAGCAGAACAGAAACGTATTACATGCATCTACCTACTAAATGTAGGCTTCCAATTAACTGGTCAGTCCTGCAAATGTGTGATTTTATGGCATCATCTGGGGAGAGGGGAAGGAAGACAGGAGATGATGGAATGAAAGGTAGCTTGATGAAAAAGTAATGCAAGAAAAAATAAATGAATCCTGGAGAACAATTTTAAAAAAACTCAGGTTACAGCTACAAAGTAGGCCTAAAAAGCAGTCTGCTTCAAATTCTGTATTCAATAAATGATATGATTAAGAAATTGGGTAATCTTGGTAAACTTGGTGAAGAAAGCATGAGCATGTAAAGGTAATTTGTGGTGTGGTGGTCAAGGCAGCTGGACTCCACATGGCTAACTGCACAGTTTGAGTCCCAGACCTGGCAGCTTGAAAGACATGCCAGTTGCCTGTGCATGCATGCCCATGATCCTGGCAAGAGGGAGAGATGGAGGAGAAGAGGTTGCAGCATGACCACCTCCCATGGTGAAGAAAATGCTTTATCATTTTCTTTCTCTCTCTCTCCCTGTCCCTCTCTCTCTGGCAAATAAAAGAGAGAGAGAGAGAGAGAGAGAGAGAGAGAGAGAGATCATTAGAAATTTTAGGCAAACCAGGGGACCAGCAGTTAGCATAATGGCTATGTCACTGGATTCCCATGTAGTCGACTGTGGTTCAAGTCTCGGACCCAGTGGCTTAAAACTCAGGCTAGATGCATGTGCACGCATGCCCAGGATTCCGAGAGAATGGAGGAGAAGGGATTGCAGTGTGGCCGTCCCCCCAGGGCATGATTTCTCCCTTGGGACCAGCAGTTAGCATAATGGCTATGTCCCTGGACTCCCATGTAGTCGACTGCAGTTCGGGTCCTGGACCCGGTGGCTTAAACTCATGCCAGGCGCGTGTGCTTGTGTGCCCAAGATCCTGAGAGGAGAATGGAGAAGGGATTGCAGCATGGCCATTCCCCCTAGGGGGTGATTTCTCGCTTTCTGCCTCTCTGTCTTCCTGGCAAGGGCACGTGCCCTATAGCAAAAACCTCTCCAAAAAAAAAAAAAAGAAAAAGAAATTTTAGGCAAACCAGAATATTCTTAAGAAAGTTGTAGTCTATGTATACTGCAATATAAATTACATGGCAAGATTTTAATAGAAGGTAATGAGAATTCATTTGACCTTGTGAGAAATTTTCTAAGTAACAGTTTTAGTGGCATAGACTTTCATCTCTTTCACTATGAATCGAATTATGCTAACTGGTTCTAAATGAAAATATTTATAGAATCATAATATTAGAAATCCTATTTCATGGTTTCCAATGTTCAAAATCAACCTACAGACAAAGTATAGAAAACTTCATTATAGATCCACATTGTAGGACTTTACAATAGAAGAGTAATGGCTTAGCTGGCAAAATTGAAAGTGTAGGATGGAGAACAGAAGGTTGAAAATAGTTTGATCTTAAAAAGTGAGGGATTGAAAAGATACCACCTAAATATGGTATATTAAAAAAATTATATAAAGTCACAATGAGACTCAATAAAATAATGTAAAATAGGAATAAATATAACAAAATAAGTATCAATAACTAGAAGAAGAGGAAGAATGTACTGGAAGATTAATTTAAGAAAAATTTTTTATCTGTGGCATGCAGTCAATAGTGGATTAAAACATTATTTTAATGATAGTTTTGTGGATCCCATCTTATGAATATGCAACAAGCATTTCTAAGTTAGAAATTTTAGTTACTTTTAGCATGTCACTATGCTAAACAATGCTGCAATGGAAAAATGCTTGGATGTAAGCATATGTATCATTTCTGATTATTACTTGAATGCGATTTCTGGAATTGTCAGACCAAAGGACCATGACCCCTTTATGAGTATTATACACATTATCAATGAATTATCAAAAATTGTTTTCATATCTAGACATGGCAGCAATAGCAAAAATAAGACCAAGGATCCTTTTTTAAATTTTTTTTAACATTTTGTTTTGAGATCATTGTAGTCACACGTAGTTGTTCAAAATAATAGAGAAAAATGTCATATACCCTTTACTTGGTTTCTCCCAACGTTGACCAATTGTAAGTTACAGTACAATATTACAACCAAACTGTTAATATTGATATATCCACTGTTCTTACTCAGTTTTACATGAACTCATGTGTGCGTACGTGTGTGTGTGTGTGTGTGTGTGTGTGTGTGTGTTTAATTCTATGTAATTTTACCGCAGATCTGTAGGTTTACTGATGCAGAACATTCCATCACCACAAGGGTCCTTCATGTCCCTTTTATATCTCACTTACCTACTTACCTCTCCCATCAACCATTTCTAATCTTGGTAATGAGCAATCAATTCTTCATTTCTATGACATTGTCATTTAAAAATTGTTACATAGACAGAATCATGTAGACACATCCAAAATAACTATATACATACCGATCATTCCCCCTGGAAACCCATCCAAGTTGTTGCAGATACCAGTTGTTTGCTCATTCTTATTGCTGAATCATATTCTACAAATATATATCATTTTCTTTAACCAATTACCCATTAACCAAAAGCCTATTTTGAAATATTTATTGGAGTGTTTGATCTTGTCCACCTCATGAAAAAAAGATCTGCAAACCTGAAGAGATTTGTTTTGGCTAAGTAAAAGAAAAGATAAATTCACCTTAAGTTAGAGAGCATGGATGGAGTTAGTAATTATTAAGTACTTATTAAATGACTGTCATTTTGTTTTAAAAGTTGCCTTAGATTGGATATTATATACATTTTACTACTAATGAAAGCAAGGTTAAATAAATTCCCACAGCTACCAAGTAGTTGATCTGTGATTAAAACCCAAATCTCTTCTATCTGAAGTCTACACCCTTCAGCTTCCTACAACACACTGCCTGTGACGGGAAAGAGCGAAACCAATGGGCCACCACGGATTAAGAAACAGCACCCATCCGAATAGAACAGAGAAATCAGTCAACCACAAGTGAGTTAGGAGAATAAAATTTCAATTGCCTCCCTTTGACCACCATGGCTTTTTCGAACCTGGATTCTCTCGTTTAACATCCATATAACTCGGACTACAAATCAAAAGTCTCTTACTCTTACAACCACAGCAAAATCTTAACCAAAATATATAAAGAAAGAAAGAAATGAAAAAAAGGCTGAATCAACTGGTGACATTTTTGCAAATATAGTCTGGCAAAGAATCTCTGAAACAGGTGCTGCCATAGGGATGAAGCACTCACAGATAAAACAGTGCCCCTTTAATTCCTCCCACATGCTGACATGGTACACTCCATAATTTTTTGTCACAAGCTTTCTGATAAATCGTTAGAACCACTACCTCTCTCGTCAAGCTGACCTCGCATGACACGGAAGCACTGAGCTGGGGTCACAGGACTGTTCCCCTGCTAACTTCTTGCATGTGGCCACACCCCCAGCCACCTTTGCAGAATATGGCACCTTGCTTACTAGACAGAGATAAATTCCTCCCTGGCATGCTCATCAGACACTGAGCCAAACTCATCTCCTTCCTCCTCTCCTTTCCTCCCTCACTCTGGTTATTTATAGAGATCACAGGTGAATCAGGGGAAATTATTACAGCACGATGACTGCTGAAAGGCTAGAAGCTAAAGAAGATGGATTATCATGGCTCTGACATGATTTGTATGGATTTCCAAAATTAAGCTGTTCGCTTAGAGTGACCACCCTCCTCCCGCCCTGGTTTCGCAGCTGCCCTGGTGATAACCTTCATCTGCACTTGTGAGCCCAGAAAGCTGAGCACGTTTCCCATTACCTTTCAAGCGAGTGTGTAGGGTTCTTCTGGTCCCTCCGTAATAGCAGGGCTGCTGGTGAACAGAGTGATAAACACCCACTGAGAGGGATGTAGCGTGAAAAGATCTCATCACCTGCCATTAGCTCCCCGATGAATAATGCAGCATTTTCTGTGGCAGGTGTCAGGGGTGGGAGGGAGAATTGCTCCTGTGAATGCTCTGGTGAGCACTTCAGCACAAAGTAAGAGGTGAGAGTAACAGATGCATATGACAAAATTACACCAGCTATTGTGTTTTAAAAGACAGGGGAACTTTTACTTCACATATACCTGGCAGGTTTCCTTTCTTTCTTTTTCTGTCCATGCAGTCAGGCAGGCAAATATTGCTTTCTCTTACATTTCTACCATCCTGCTATGGACTCCTTGCAAAGGAGAGTCTCTTTTGGATTCCATTACTCAGCACTATGGTTTTGAATGCATTTCCCCAAAATTTACGTGCTGAAATTTGGTCACTATTGGGGCCTTATGGTAGCATTATTAAGAGAGTGGAAATGTAATCCTTCTATGGAATTAAGAGGTGAGAACTTCAGGAGGTAGTCAGGATTAGAAAAGATAGGGGTCCCCATGTTTGAATACTGGTGGCTTTATGAGAGAGAGAGAGAGAGAGAGAGATCAGAGACAACACAACCCTTACTCTCTTTCCATGTGATGCTGCAACTCTGCAGAGAGCCCTCGCCATTAAGAAGGCTCTCATAAGATACAGTCCCTCAAACCCAGACCTCTAGAACAATGAGCTGAGTAATCCTTTATTCTGTATAAATTACCCAGTCTGTGGAATTTAGTTATAGCAACAGAAAAACAGAATCAAACACTTGACTAATACCACATTTCTCCCTCGACTTCCAATTTTTCTCTGGCTTGCATATCTTGGTCTAGGTTTGTAGATGGGGGTCATTGCATTTTGATTAAACTTTGAAGACTTGGGTTAAATAAAAATGTCCAACAAGAACAAGTATATTAATTTCTGTATGCACTTGTTACCCAATGTGCATGAAATATACACACACACACACACACACACACACACACGTTACAACTTTTGGTCAGAAAGATGGGTAGCTAATGGGCTTATTGCTGTTGAGAACCTGCCTGAAGAAAATAATGTTATACCAGCAGAACCTAAGACAAAAATGGGATCCATCATTGGTTATTCTCAGCACATAAATTTATCTGTCCTAAGAGCCACAAATTGAGGTAATTTGTAGCCCCAGATCCCAACATGAAAAAAATTTTTGATAAAGTTTAGGTTAACTTCCCTGAAAACTGGTACAATTTCTGTACCCTCAAGATAGAGTTCTTTTTGTTTTCAGCTTATTGTCATTTATTGGGTTGTTGAAAAAGTCATGACAAATTTTTTCTGTTTTTCTATGCAAAAATGTGTCATGACTTTCCTGATGACCCAGTAACTTCCAAAGTGGTCAGATACGAAAAATCAAATTCCAGGACTAATTAGACACTACCCATATCCCTAAATGCCATGGCTTTTTTATGACAAAATATTAAATATTTTATTGTGGTGAGTTTTATCATTAAAATGAGGAAGACAGAAATAGCATTCTGGTTAAAATTAAGCTAGAGAATCTTTAAATGTAGTGCACACTATCACCGCTGAAATCATTGCTTAATAGGACCTAGTGAAGGCTGGCTCCCTATCCCTATTCTGGGTCTGCTCATATAACGGAGGAAATAAAGCTCTGAGTCTTTTTCTCCACCTCATGAAGAGAAAGGGCTGGTCCATATGGAAGCACCATGGTACATTTAAACAAAGTTTGCCTTTGGGGCCAGATGTGGCACAGCTGCAATACAACTAGACTCACATGGGGAGTGGGAGGTGGGGGCCAAGGTTCACATCCCAGAACCTCCCTGAGCATGCTAGGTACATGCGCACTTTCCTGTGATCTGGGCCAGTGAAACTAGGGGTGGATTATGGCATAAGGACCCTTTTGGGGATGGGTGTCTGTCTCTTATAGAATAAATAAAACAAAAATAATAATAATAAAACTTACCTTTGACTGTATAGATGTCCTTTCTTTGTCACTTTGGCCAGTAGTTTTTAGAACAAGTATCTTAATAAGAGTGAGCACATTTAGGCTGTTAACAAGACAGAAATTGAACCGTCTCAGAGAATCAGGGATATACAGTCAACATCTCATCTCTTCTACCTTGCTATTCCAAGAGGTCAGGTCTTTAGCTGCTTAATATCTACCTTACTCTTACCCTTTTCCAAAATATGCCAGATTTACATATTACCAATAATTTCTTCCTTTATCAAAACCCCCAGCCCCTCATTAGAAAGCCATCAGAGTCCATTAAATCAATAGTATCTATTAAGCACATCTGATATGCCACTTAATGCAGCAGCCAAGTGCTGGAGCTGAGCATCCCCTGCCCAAAGAATTACATTCTAGTAGAGCAAATAGACAATAAAACAAATACATAAAGACAGTGATCATTGTACAAAGTAAATAAAGCAACAAGGTATGCTAAAGAATGACCAGGAAAGAGAGCTACCTTTACAAAGATAGTCAGGTAGACCAGGTAGGAGAGGGCATTTGACCAGAAGTTAAAGATAATGTCAGCAGTGATAGTCCAGGTCCTCTGAGAAGTGGATGCCAAGACAGGGTTATAGGTGCAGCAAGGATTTTACTGGAGAAAGTGTCAGTGTTGAAAGGAAGGGAGGAGAGATCAGGGAAAGGCTGAGATTATCACATAGATGACAGTGTTAAGTCTGGCTTCAAGTAAGGAGAGGGGGAGAGAAGATTGGTGCAAGGAGTCTAGGCTGCCATGCAATCTGAGAGTTCATTGAAGCCATCATGGGTTTCCAGACAAAGGCAGCAGTCGAAGAAGCTCCATGTCTTCCAGAAATAGGCTGCCTTAGTTAATCTCCAACTCTCTGGATTTTCAGTGGGGAGCAGCACTAGGAGGTATGGCTTCTATTTAAAAAATCTATTTAAAAAATTTCAAAGCACAGAAGTTAAGATCTTTAATCATTCATTTTCACTGTTGAAGAAGGTCTGTGAGGCTCATTGAATGTCATGGCTACTATATCAACCATGCAAAGAGCAAGGGAAAGAAAATTACAGGGAGAGGGAACAGCGAGAACAACTGCCTGGAGTCAAAAACCAGCTGGAAGGAATGAAAGGAGTTTGGATTGATTTGATGATGGTAGAAAAATGGAGATAGGTCAGATCATGCAGGTTCTTACAAAGCACAGAAATAATAATGGGTTAATTATTGAGTGTGTATTACATGCCAGCATGGCTGTAATTGCTTTACATAGGCAATATAAATGCTGTTCATCATCAACATCTCTATAAGGTGGTAACTGCATAAGTGAGAAAACTGAGGCCAGAAAGGTGAGGTAGCTTGCCCAAGGTCACATTAGCTTGTAAGTGGCAGAGCTGAGATCAAACACAGACATCCTGCCTGCTTGCAACCACCACACTACAAATCATCTCTGGTAAGGGTTTTGAATTTTATTGTATCAATATGAAAACCAGGAAGTAGCATAAACAGAATTCATGAATATATACTAATATGAGGATCTTCAAAATGTTCATGAAAAATGAGTATTATGAATATATTTGGTCATTGGAAAAGTCATGATGCATTTTTGCATCGAAAACAGAAAAATATTTTTTCATGTCTCTTCCAATGACCCAATTCTTTGCATGGATTTCAAAATATCTGTGCACCAAAATAAACTTGTGCTTTAATTCCATTATCCCATAAACATTTTAAAAGTCTCTTTCTGTGTTTTCCAGGGCATTGGTTTAGACTCTTGAGAGGTTTTCTGTTTGTTTGTTTGTTTGTTTGTCTAGTTATTTATTTCTTCAGGGAGGAAGATAGAGATCTTCAACAGGGTCTTCATGCTGGGATCCTCCCCACAGCCCTGCAGACATCCAGGATCATGGGTGCGCTCTGCATGTTCAAGTAGACCTGAGATGAGAACCCAAAGCATTTCCAAATTGCTTCCAGCATTGCACAACAGTGCCTCTACTACCTGTACCACCAATGCAAGACCAAGAATCATTTTTAATACACCTAAAATAACACCTATTTTGAACTCACAAAATAGGCAAAACTGTAGAAGCTGTTATACTACTCTAACCCATTTATAGAAATACTTCACAAGTTACCAGCTTAGCATGGGTCAAAAGCAAGAGAAGGCTCTACAACAGGTCCATGATTCCATGCAAGCTGCTCTGATACTTGGGCGATATGACTTATTGGATCTTTGAAGTACCTGAGCCAGATATGAAGCCCATACGGAATATTGGGGAAATCCCTAACTCAGGTTTATAGGTGAATCATAGAACAGATCTATAGGATTTTGGAGCAAAGATATGTCATCCTCTGTGGATTACTGTTTTCCTTTTGTAAAAAAGAGCTTTTGGTTTGTTACCAGACTAGGCAGACAGTGTCTTGACCTGTCCATGATGAACCAGCGTTGTCTTATCCACCACGCCATAAATTTCCATCTAGACAGAACTATATCATCAAACGGAAATAGCATATAAAGATGGAATTCAAGGAGGTCCTGAAGGCACAACTGAGTTGAAAGAGAAGTAGTCTAAATGTCTATGTTCTCTACTTTTGATATAGTGCTTTCTCCCTCTTGACATCTCTTACTTCATGGAGAATTCTTCATGACCAATTAACTGAAAGAGAAAATACTCAGGTTTTCAGGTTTGGTTTACAATGGGCTTGCATGTTATGTGAGCTTCACCCAGAAGTGGGCACCCACAAAATTACAGTTTCTCTCTGGTCTGGCTCTGAAGGAGCCTGGTAAATAAAACTCCTCCTACCAGGCAGAACTTCACAGTGCAACTGGTTGGTTATTTTTCCTACCAGGAGAGAGATCATGCATTGATTCATGAGTGGAGCAAACAGACAAGATCATGGCAAAGGACAAAGAACACAACTAGAAAACTGGTGACAAGGAGATCTTGGGGAGAGGTATGTAGAATCATAGTCCCATAAAGACATCCATATACTAGCCTCCAGCACCTGAAAACATACTTCCTTACAATGGCAAAAGAAATTTTGCAGATGTGATTAAGGTTATAAGGACTTTAAGACAAGGAGATTACTGTGGATTATCTGAGTGGCCCAACCTAATCATACCATTTCTTGAATATGTAGAACTTCTCTAGGTTGTGATCAAAGGCTGAGTTAGAGGGAGAAGTGACTATGGAAGAATGATCAGAGAGATTCAAAGTTGCTACCTTTAAAGATGGAGAAGGAGCCATAAATCAAAGAAAATAAGCAACCTCTTAGAGTTAGAAAAGACGAGGAAATAGATTCTCCCCTAGAACATCTTGAGAGGACGCAGACCTGCTGACACTTTGATTTAGCTCATTGGGACCTATTTCAGGTTTCTGATTCCTGGAACTGTAAGATAATTAAATACTACAATCATAGTATTCCACACAGAATAGCTTCTCATCAAGGAACTCCATTTTTCAGCAAATGAAGCATGGAAAAGGGTCCACACTCATAGAATTCACTGGTCTTATCATGTAGTTCATCATTACAAAGCAGCTGGCTTGATAGAAAATGGAATAGCCTTTTGAAGATTCAGTTATGGTGGCAAATAGGTACCAACACTTAGAGAGATTGGGGCAATGTCCTCCAGGAAACACTGTATTCTCTAAGTCACTGTTTAATATATGGTGCTATTTCTTCCACAGCCAAATTTCCAAATAGAAGAGGTTAAAAAAAAAAAAAAAAAAAAAGCTTGTGTCACTATTAACCCTAATGACCCACTGGCAAAATTTTTGTTTTCCATTCATTTGACTTAAGGTCCTGATGTTCTAGAGGTTGTAGTTTCCAAGGGAGAAGTTCCTCACAGGGGACATAACAATAATCCCATTAAGTTGGAAACTGAAGTTATCACCTGGCCACTTTGAGGGCTCATGTCAGTGGACCAAAAGGCAAAGTATTAAAGGGATATTCTGCTAGCGTAAGTGACTGATTCTCACTATTAATAGGAAATTTAGTTCCTTCTGAAAAACAGGGGTATCCTTTTAATGCTTCTCTTTTTAAAAATTTATTTTATATATTCATCTCCTATATATCATTACAACTTGTAAAGTGAATTTACCCAAACATGAATACACTTCACACCAGTCCAGCTGAAGAAACCATATACATTATCATCAACAGATAATCTATTTCTGTTTCATAAATGTCTTGCCTCTCTATTTTTCTTTATTCCCTTCCTCTCACTCTCCTCCTTCTTCCACCCTCTTCCCACACCATCTTCAGTACCCATAACCATTTTCCATGCTTCTATATACACTAATCTTTCAGTTCCACCATAGAGTATAGTTGGTATATATTAAGTGAAGACATACAATGTCTCTCTTTCATAGCCTGGCTTCCTTCACTCAGTATATCTTCCATATCGTCCACTCTCTATCAAATGCCAGAGTCTTGATGTTTTTTATGGCTGAGTAGTATTCCATAGAGAAGCATTCCATAGTAGTATGCCACACTTTTTCAATCCATTCATCTGTTTAAGGACATTTGGGTTGGTTCCATGTCTTAACAATTTTGAATAATGCCTCAATAAAAAATAAATATGGAAGATTTTTTCTAACTGAGCGCTTTCCTATTTTTGGGGTAGATATTCAGGAGTAGAACTGCTGGATCATATGGTAGTTCTATTTGTAGATCTTTGAAGAACCTTCATATTGCTCTCCAAAGGGACTGGACTAATTTACATCCCCACCAACAGTATAAGAGAGTTCCCTTTTCACCACAGCCTCACCAGTATTTATCATTTTTGTTTATTTGTTTAATCTTAGTCATTCGGACTGGGGTTAGGTGTTATCTCATTCTGGTTTTGATTTTCACCTTCCTTATTATGAAGGATGCTGAGCATTTTTTCATATGTTTTTTGGCTGTCCATATATCTTCCTTAAAGTTTTATCTGTTCAGCTCATTTTCCCATCTTTTAATTGGGTTGATCATTTTTTTTTTTTTTTTTTTTTTTTTTTTTTAGGTAAGCCACTTGATTTCCCTGTGTATTCTGGTTATCAGTCCTTTAACTGAGGCATAGCCTACAAAAATATTCTCCCATTCCTAGGGTTGTCAGTTCACCCTAGTTACTTTGTCTTTTGCTCTGCAGAAACTCCTTAATCTGATGTAATACCACTTGTCTATTTTTGGGATTATTGCCTGTACTTTGGGAGTCTTATTTAAGAAGTCTTTTCCTATTCAAGTGTCTCCCAGAGTTTCCCCAGTGTTTTTCACCAGTAGTTTTACAGTTAGCACTTAGATTTAGATCTTTGATAAACTTTGAGTTGATTTTTGTTAATGGTGAGAGATAGGTTCCAGATTCATGTTTCTGCAGGTGGATACCCAGGTTTCCCAGCACAATTTGCTAAAGAGGTTTTCTTTTCCCACTGGATTGACTGGTGCCCTTTGTCAAAGATCAGTTGGCTGAATGTTTTAGGGTTTATTTTTGGGATCTCAATTCTGTTCCATTGGGCCACATGTCTGTTTTTGTGCCAATACCATGCTATTTTGATTATCACAGCTTTGTAATATAACTTGGGGTGAGGGAGCATGATGGCTCCTACTTCCCTCTTCTTACACAAAATTTCTTTGTCAATATGGGGTCTTTTATGACTCCAGACAAATATGATGATTTTCTTTTCTAGATCTGTGAAGAATATCTCTGGTAATTTTATTGGGATTGTGTTAAATATGCAGATTAATTTGAGTAGAATTGTGATTTTGATTATATTAATTATTCCAATCCAGGAACATGGGATATCCTTCCAATTTTGTGTCACTTTCAATTTCTCTTTTTAGATCTTCAAGTTTTGTTTATGGAGGTCCTTAACTTCTTTGGTTAGATTTGTTCCTAGGTATCTTGTACTCTTGTTAGTTACGGTAAATGGAATTATTTTCTTCAATTTTACCTCAGTCTATTGTTTGTATATAGAAATGTTATAGATTTTTGTTTGTTGATTTTGTTTCCTGCCACTTTACTGCATGCATTTATCACTTCCAGGAGCTTTTTCAGGGATATTTTTGGGTCTTCTATGTACACAAACATGTCATCTATAAATAGAAATAATTTTATAAAAAAGATTTTTCATCACAACCAGGCAGGTTTTATTCAGGGATGCAAATGTGGTTTACTCAAAACCATAAAATTAATACACCATGTTAACAGACAGAAAAATAAAAAAACCACATGATTATATCAATTGGTGCAGAAAAAATGTTTGATAAAATACAACACCCCTTCCTGATTAAGACTCTCAGCAAAATCAGAATAGAAGGGACATTTCTCGATACAATAAAAGCAATCTGGGACCAGCAGTTGGCGTAATGGCTATGTCGCTGGATTCCCATGTAGTCGACCACGGTTCGAGTCCCGAACTCGGTGGCTTAAACTCATGCCGGGCGCTTGTGCATGCGTGTCCAAGATCCCGAGAGGAGAATGGAGCAGAAGAGATTGTGGTGTGGCCATCCCCCCTGGGGGGTGATTTCTCACTTTCTATCTCACTGTGTCTCTCTGTCTTTCTGGCGAGCATGCGCGCCCTATAGCAAAAACCTCTCCCCCCAAAAAAAAGCAATCTATGAAAGACCTATAGCTAACATCATTAAAAAAAACTGGTAAAAGACAAAGCTGCCCACTTTCTCCATTGTTTTTCAACACAGTGCTGGAATTCCTAGCCAATGCATTCAGAAAGAACATAAAAGGCTTTCAAATAGGGAAAGAGGAGGTAAAATTAGCTCTTATCTCTTATAATTAGTCAATGGTTAGGTCTACATGTTCAAAGAAAGTTTGAAATATGGTATATAAAACATGGGGGGGAAATAATCATTTGGGAAGTTTACTACCAGAAAATTTATTTGACTGATTATTCTACTGATTCATTAAGTAGACTATTTGAAAACTACCTCTGTGCTATCTGTATGGTCAAACTGTCTGTGTGGTAATCCAACCACCTTAGGCTATCACTTTTTAAAAGTATTGGATGATCAAAAGTTTAATCAGTCCCATAGCATAGCAGTCAAGCACTGTACATAGGGAACTGGATCCCATATGACCAACCATGGTTCAAATCCTGGCTCTGCTGGTGTGAAAAACATTTTGGGTACATGCCTGTTCATGCCCCAAATCCTGACAAGATGAAGACATGGAGGAAAAAGATTAGAGCGTGACCATGCCCTACTAGAGGTGATTTCTATCAACTTCCTTCTCTCTTTCATTTTTTCTGACTAGTGCACATGCCCAGTGGCAATTAAAAAAAAAAAAAAAGAAGAAGAAGAAGAAGAAGTTAATACATTACTAAAACACATTTTGGGCCATTGGTAGTGTGAAGGTTGAGGTGGTTAGCTCCCACATGGCCAACTGCATGGTTCAAGTGTCAGATTGATGACTGGGTGTGTGTGTGTGTGTGTGTGCAGGCCAAAAATGCTGAGAAGAGAATAGAGAAGAAGTGATTGCAGCAAGGCCATCCCGCTGGGAGGTGATTACGCAATTTCCCTCTCTATTCTCTAGCTCCATCTCTCTCTGGCAAGCACACGCACCTTATGGCAAGAAATAAACAAACGAACAAAAAACCACATTTCAGGCTTGTGTTTTAAGTACAATAATTACCCTGATAAGATCTTGTGCCAACAATTAGTATTCAATAAGTTAGAAAATAAATCAGTGATATTATTTATTAACCTGTATCACATAAATCCCCTGATAAAATCTTGTGCCAACAATTAGTATTCAATAAGTTAGAAAATAAATCAGTGATATTATTTATTAATCTGCATCACATAAATCTCAGGATAAATAACCACTTCATTCAGTAGCTCTCAGAAGCAGGAAAGGTGACTGGCAGTGGTCAAGATTTTGGTAAAAAAAATATATGGCTAGTGGTTATTTATAGCTTCTTAATATCCTTCCTTAATGCCTGTGTTTCCATCCAATATCAAAATCACTTTCCAGCTTCCTAGTCAATTCTATAAACCATGTGTCGTAGAAAGCTTCTAAAATGACCCCCAGTGCCCTCTGCCTCCTATTAATGCTGCTGTGTAACCCTCTCTCCCTTGTGTGTGGGCTAAGCCTAGTGACTTGCTTCTAATGAACAGAAATAGAAAAAGCAATGGGATACCACTTAAATTAGGTTATGCAAAACTGTAACTTCTAGAGAAAGAGAAAGAGAGAGAGAGAGAGAGATCTATCAATAGATCTATAGATGAACAGAATCTATAAGTGAACATTTCTGCTCTATCTATAGATGTAGAGATGATCTATAAACAGAATCTATAGATTATCTATAGATAGATCTACAGATGAACAGAATCTGTAGATGATCGTTTCTATTCTTCTAATTAACAGAAATGGAAAAAGCAAGGGGATATCCCTTAGGTTAGGTTATGCAAAGCTGTAACTTCTGTTGATAGATCTACAGATACATATCTATATAGATTTCTCTCTCTCCCTCTTCTCAGTTCCTCACTCTGATGAAGCAAGCTGCCATGCTGTAAACTTCCCTACAGAGTAGCCCAGTTAGGAAGCAGCCAATGAAGGCCAACAGCCAGTGAGGACCTGAGGCCCTTAATCTAAATCTTTAAAGACCTGAATCTTGCAAACTACCATGAGTGAATTTGGAAGCAGATTCATCCCCACTGAACCTTGAGATACCTACAGCCTTGCTCAAGATCCTGATTTCAGCCCTGTTAGAAATCTTGAACCAGCTAACCCAGCTAAATTGTACACAGAATCCTGACCCATAGGATTTGGGTGATAATAGATCATTCTGTGGTTCCCTGGAGAGAATGATCTATTTCATGTGTCTTATTCCAGGACACAGGCTGAAAATAGCGGCACCTCTCTGGGATATGATTTCAGATCACCAAAAAGTAAGAGATCAAGTCTGAACACAAAGGCACATTTTAAGTTTCTAGCCATATCATGTCAGCTGACAGCCCATTAGTCAAAGGAAGTCATATGGTCAAGCCCAAAGTCAGGAGGTGCTTTCTGTCTACCATTAGGTGAAGGCAAGGGTGCAGACACATATTCTCAGCTCAGGGCCATACAGCACGAGGACCAATTCTTTGGTCTGCCATAAATCCAAAAACTTTACTTCTTCAATTATCTAAAACAATTCCTGTTTTATGGTCACCAAGAATACTTACTGAAACAATGTTTAAAGTAATATGAAGCAGTAAAATAAAGAAAATTAGAAAGAGTGTACAGGTGTTAACAATAGAGTAATGATCACTTAAACTATAGTATATCCATAAATAAAAGGATATGTGATCAATTTTTTAAAGAGATATTTGCTATAGGTCACGTACACTCACTGGAGAGACAGAGAGACACAGAGACAGAAAGCAGGGGGGATAGCCATGCCGCAATCTCTTCTCCTCCATTTTCCTTTCAGGATCTTGGGGACGCAGGCACACATGCCTGACATGATTTTAAGTCACTGGGTCCAGGACTCGAACTACGGTCAACTTTGTGGGAGTCCAGCAACATAACCATTTCACCATCTACAAGTCCTCTGTGGCCAATATTTTAAGATGGAATTTCAATACCTCCCATGCACACACAAATTTTATACCCACAGTAAAAGCTCCAGATTTGTTGGGTTTAAGGACACTTACCATTTGCAAGTGGAAAGAGTATATCATTGTGCTAAGCAAAAGAGAAAGAATCAAGTATATATGTACAAGGGCAGAAGAGATCTCTATTTTTTTTCGTTGGGCCACCATTGTTCTATGGAAAATCATGACTTGCTGGTCTGAGAATTTGGTGCCCCATCTAAAAAGAAAGGAATTATCCAAGTAGCAAAGAGAAGGCCATGCTGAAAGAGGGAAGAAAGATTGAGATAGCTCCAAAGGAAATAAAGGAAGTGAAATATTTGGATCCACAATGGATGTTTCCAAAGCTTAGAGCATAGATGTCTCAGAGACTCAACTATATGAACAGAGTGGCCATCAAGCCAATTTTCTCCTGGAGAGACCAGTTTAGAAATAACATGATTAATCAAAGTTATATATCCTACTTTTATTTCAAAATTACTAAAACAATTAGTGACTTATGCTTCTGCATTACCAATAGATTAAAACCAAGATACACATCTTTTCTGGGACCAGTGGCTGGCACGGTGGCTAAAGCAGCTGGATCCCACATGGCCAACTACACAATTTGAGTCCTGAACCCATCAGATTGATAAACACGCTGGGCACATGTGCATGCATGCCCAAAATCACCTTGAAAGGAGAGGAAAATAGACCAGGAATTACAGTGCAGCTGTTTCCTCAGGAATGCGCTGGCTTGCTCTCTGTCTGGCAAGTGCACGTGCCATACAGCAAATTGTTCACCTGTTGAAATATCCATTTTGTAAGATAAATAATAATGTGATTGAATGTATGGAAGAAAATGAAATAAAAAAATAAATAAAAGGAAAAAAAAGAAAAGAAAAAATAAATAAAAATAAAATTTTTAAAATATATATATCTTTTCTGTTTAAAGATTCTCATAGCCTAACACTCATTTGTCCCTAGTGGTAATCAAAGAAACCTTTCTTAAATTTCATTCTATTAAGTGGCTGAAAGCATTTTACAGTATAATAGTCTGTTTTGGTTTGAATATTTCCCCTCAAAAATCCATGTATTGGCTCTTGATTGTATTGACTATGTTCTAAAGGTATTAAATAAAAATAAATTCCTTCATGGAGGAACAGTATTATGAGTAGATTAATGATGTCTTGAAAAATCCATTGAGTTCTACTTCGTGTGAAAAAGGTTGGTTCTCACAAGAGTTGATTATTATGAGAGAGAACAGTCAAGATTGATCTCTATCTCTCTCTCTCTCTCTCTCTGTCTCTCTCTCTGCCCATGCCTGCCATCCTCTGAGGTTCCATCAGCTATATTGTAGGCCTAGGACTTTGGACTTTCCACCCACCAGAATTATAAGTTTGTAAATAAACTTCTCTCATCTTTATAAAATCACCCAGGCTCAAGTATTTGTTAGCAATACAAAAACAGACTAAGATATTTTCCAACAAAAATATCAAGTGTTACTCAAAAAAAAAAAAAATTATCTTAGAGGGGCTAGCAAATGGTGTAGTGGTTACATCACTGGACTTACACATGGCAAACTATGGTTCAAGTCTCCAGACCTGGTGACTTAAAAATCACACCAGGCATGTGTGTATGTGTCCCCAGGATCCCAGGAGAAGGGACTGTAGTGTGGCCATCCTCCTGAGGGGTGACTTCTCACCTTACCTCTCCAAGTCTCTGTCTGGCAAGCACACACGCCCAAAGGCAAAAACCTCTATATATCTATTTTTCTCTAACATCTTCATCTAGTTTGTGGGAGTGTTAAAACAAATTACTAGTTTTTGCTTATTTTATTAAGATAGTTCTTATTCTACACTGATAACCAAATCTTCTGGAGAAACATGAGAAAGTAGTGTTTATATTTTAATGATGAAATAGGGAAGGAAGTCTTATGAGTCAAAGAGGGTTGTGAAGCAGAAACCAACTATCATGTGCTGAATTATATCCCTCAAAAAGATGTGTTCAAGTTCTAATGAATATCTGTGAATGCAACCTTATTTAGAAATAGGGTCTTTACAAATGTAGTTAAGACAAGGATTTTGATCACTGATATTCTTCGAAGACAGACACAGAGAGAAACACAGAAACAAGGTCATGTGATGATGGAGGCAGAGATCAGAGTGTTGCAGCAATAAGCCAAGGAATGCCAAGGATTGCTAGCCACCACCAGGAGATGGGAGAAAAACATGGAACAGATTCTGTTTCAGTACCTCCAATATGAACCAACCCCACCAACAACTTGATTTTGGACTTCGAGTCTCCAGAATGGTGAAAGAATTCTTGGTGTTTTTGTTTTTGTTTTTGTTTTTGAGAGGTTTTTGCTATAGGGCACATGTGCTCGCCAGACAGACAGAGAGAGACAGAGAGACAGAAAGTGAGAAATCCCCCCCCCCCCGGGGGGGGGATGGCTACACCACAATCCCTTCTCCTCCATTCTCCTCTCGGGATCTTGGGCATGCACGCACATGCGCCCAGCTTGAGTTTTAAGCCACTGGGTCCGGGACGCAAACCGCAGTTGACTACATGCGAGTCCAGTGACTTAGCTATAATGCTAACTGCTGGTCCCAAGAATTCTTGTTGTTTCAAGATGCCAGTTTAGTAGTAACTTTTTTATACCAGCCCAAGGAATCTAATACACCAACTGTGGTTTGTTTTGTTGTTGTTGTTTGGTCCTTGATCCATGTTACAAAGTGCTTAACAAAAAAGACTAAAGTTCTTAAATGTTGAATTGAAACAGAACTCGGATATCCTAGGAATGTCACAGCATCACTAACTGTCCTTTGAAATGGCCCACCACACATATCCTGTGTTGTGATGGGCTTGATGCCCATAAGAGGAGGAACACATAAAGGAGGGACTAGGTGCAATCGGCTCATTTTCTAACCTGCTCATATGAGCAAGACACCATTCATAATACTTGGTGAATCCTGCCCTGATGAATGGTATTCGAGGAGCATAGCAAGGAAAAAACCAGGTCAGCTCCTCAGCAACTTTGAGCAGCTGCTGGGAAGCCAACAAGATTGGGCCCTGTGAATATGCCTCACCAAGTTCATTAGGACATGCCAGCACACATTATTATAACTGAAAATCATAAGCCAGAACAGACTCTTTAGGGAATAGGTTATTATCACCAGGCCGTTCAGCACCACATCTTCTCACAGTTGTTGTTAACTATATCCACTACCTTGGTCAGAGCTGAACTATGCCGACCCTCTTTTCCAATTATAACAATTGCTTCTTCGTAGGCCATTGTTCTTGAAATGTGATAAATTCACCAGTTTGTCAAAAACTTGGTCTAAAAAAACGTGAGCATTTCTTCTAGCAAAAAAATTAAGTATTACTCCATGTGGACTTTCTCAGTGTTATGTATAAGAAATAAAAATTCTTTCAAAAGGATTACTTGATGCCATTGTTAATGTTATTTTTAATGTTGCTATTGCTTGTTTTGGGGTTTAACTTGTACATTCACTTAAATGTTCAATGAAAGGAGCATTCTTTTAGATGTTAGACTTTCTCTGTAAAAAAAATAAATATGTGAAGTACATAAAAGTTAGGAATATTTTGTCATTTTCATATCCCTAAATAAATTAAAACATTCAGCTTTGAAAACATCTAAACAGTTGTTGGGTTTTAAACACATACTTTATTTTTATATAAATTATACTAAATAGATTGCTTTAAGATATCACATCTATGTAAAATTGTTCCTTTCTTAATGAAGAGGATTCATTCTTACACATTTCTTTGTCAGAAACTTTGATAACCAAGAGCAAAACAACAAAAGAACAGAGGGTTGCCTTCTGCAATGGCAGATAAAAGGAAAATTATATAAAAGGATTATTTAACAGTGTATAAAAATACTGTTAAATGTGACAGTATTCATCAAATATATATATATCCAGGGATCTTGAGTCTAGGGGACAGCAGGGAATATTTCCTTTCAGTTTTGTTTTGTTTTTAAATGTTGGAAGATAAAGATGTAGCCTAGGGCAATAGTTTGGGTATGGGAAAGTCCAGCTAACATTGGCTTTCAAAAAAATGTTTCTCTTTTGGATTTCAGGGTCTTACAAATGGCCAAAAAAAAAAAAAAAAGTCATTGGTTCTACATTTCAGTACTATTTAAGATTACTTCTAGCTAGGCTACATATGGGGTTTTGTTGGTTGGTTGGGGGGTTTTTGGTATTCTGGAAAGTACATCTTCTACAAAGTAAAACAATATAGAAACTAGCCTCAAAAGTAATTGGCAGATTTAATCAACACTTACTGGGTTATCTGCCCAGATTCTCTCCTCTATATTTGTGATTACAGCACTGGATCCCCAGAAGCTATGTTCTTAAAATATGACATTGCCTTCCTGGTCTAGTTTGACTGGACATTTGGGTAAGACTTGCAATCCACTAGGTTAGTAAATGCCTTCCTAGAAAATTCTAATTAAGCATACAGTATTATGGACATGGTTTGACTGGTTTCTGGAGTGGAAGAAATATAAACCTCGGAGCCATAAGTAGTTATTTGCTACTGTGTATATTGAGTAGTCATAAGTCTTAGATAAAAAATAATTTAAAAAAAGAATATATGGGGCCAGCAAGTGGTATAGTGGTTAAAGGCACCGGATTCCCACGTGGCCAATCATGGTTTGAGTCCCGGACCTGGCAGCTTGCTTTCTTACTTTCTCTCATGCTCACTCTCTCATTCTGTCCCTCTCTGATCAAACTGAAATAAACAAATGAATAAAGTTAAATAAAACAATTCTTAAAAAAAGAATATATGAAGGTGCATGGAGGAAAGGAAATATAAAAGAAATTTTATTTAGCATTTCAGTTTCCAGTTCCAGTTTGTTCCTGAGGACCAGCTGCAAACTCTATTCCAAAAGATGAACTTTACAATAATGACCACCCTTTAGAGTACTTGGCCCAGACTCAGTGGCACATTTAGTAAACGGAACTACAGTGCTGGAAGCCACACAACCAACCAAGGGTTTTGATCCCTGACCCTGTCAAACTGAAGTATGTTGGATGTACACATGCCCAAGATCCTGATGAGTTAGAAGACTGGGGTAAAAGGACAGTGGTGTAATGAGATCCTATCAAGGGTTCTTCTCTCTCTTTCCCCCTTTTTTTCATGTGTGCATGCATGCTCTCTATCATGAATAAAAACAATAAACTATTTTCAAAAGATACTTTCAGTGAGCCTCGGTCATTTTTCAATTAGAAAGTACCAATGGGGACCAGCAGGTGGTATAATGGTTACATCACTGGACTCCCATGTAGCTGACTGTGGTTCAAGTCCAGGACATGGCAGCTTAAAACTGATGCTGGGTGCATGTGTGTGTGTGTGTGTGTGTGTGTGTGTGTGTGTGTGCGTGCATGCCCAAAATCCCAAGAGGAGAATGGAGAATGGATTGTGGTGTGGCCATCCCCCCAAGGTGTGATTTCTCATTTTCTGTCTCTCTCTCTCTCATCTCTGGTGAGTGCACATGCCCTATAGCAAAAATCTCTCTCTGTGGAGGAAAAAAAAAAAAAAAAAAACAACTTGCCAATAATATGGAAATTGGTAGAAAGATGACTTCTCAGGTAAAACTGAGTGAGTTAAAGTATAGAGTACTAAGGTAGGATTTTACCACTCCCAGGGTTGGACATCTACAAGTTTTTATCTTGCCTTATGATAAAATGAAACCCAGACCTATGCACATAATAGAAAACTATTTAAAAACAAAGAACCACTACAACAAACGCATCTTAAAAGCAGAGATGAAAGACACGATATTCAAAATAATAGTAAGAATGACAACTGACTTCTCAACAGAAACAATATAAACCAGAAGATAAGGGAAGGACATCTTTAAAGTTCTAAAAGAAAAGATCTATCAAGCTCGAATTCAAAACCTAGTGACAAATCCTTCAAAAGTGAAGGTAGAAATCAGCACATTCTAAGAAAAACAAAAGGTACACTTGACAAACATAGCCCAGGAATGATTACTGCCAAACAAACAAAAGTGGGATTCTGGCTTCACAGGAGGAAGGTTGCTTGGTAGGCAATCAGTGGTGGATTCCATAGCAGAATTCTCATTTCTGCTGAGGAAAGAACCTATTTTCCTTTAAATGGTTGGGAAAAAATGGAAGTTGCAAAGGAGGGATTATTGTCTTAAAGCTAGAAATTGTTTTTAAATGTGACTTTAAAAAATAAAAAGGCCCTAGATCCTAAGCTTTTAAGTTTTTTTCCTGACTCCCTTATCTCAGTGCCTGGTGTGAAGCCCAAGGTCTATCAATACTTACTGATTGGCTGACTACAGATCACTTACTTCATCATAAAAGAACCCGTTCTCAAAGGATTCATTAATGCCAGTGTCCTTGCATATGTGATTACATAATATAAAGATGGACGATGCAATCCATATACTTTAACTCCTGTACTTGGAGTATTCCTGCTGTGCTGTGTATTTGCCAAGAGTTAAAATTGAAGAGATTCTGCATAAATGCCATTTAAATCCACAATCCAATTAATGCATTAAAAGCTGACAGAGTTTTGCTAAAAATCACCATTTGTCATGTATTCTGTGCCCTGGTATTATCCCCACAGATATATAAGGCTAAAAAAGGCCACCTATTACTGTAGAGATGTATCTAAAAAATCTCTCAGGCTGCCTGTAATAATCTCCATTATGTATAATGACCATTTTGATAATAGTCTTTAGAAGAGGTAATGGCCCTGCTGAACGGTTATTACCTGTCTGTTCATGCTGGAAGCAAGATGCAGAAGCCAGAGGGGACAGTCAAATGGTCCTTGTGGTGTATTCTGAGGAAATAAGAAATATTTAACAGAATGCAAGAAACAGACAAGCGAGTGCCTTTTGCAGCAGAACTGGATGCCTCTCTGACACAAGCCTTCCTGAATTTCATAATTTAAAGCAAATGCTCCCAATAATGGACTTGCTCTCAGCCTTCGGACCAATTTCATCCAAAGCATCACCACCTGGTCTATTAAAAGGAAGGGGAAAAGACAACTGAACGTTATCATATCCTTTCCCATATATTGTTAGTGGGGTAAATCCATCAGAAGAGCGATTCTGGAGGGGGGATAGTCCCTAAATAGTCCTCAAAAGGGAGGCCTACCTGTGGCTTAGGTCAGACTGAGGATGTGTCGTGGTTTGGAGAACTAAATTTGATGCAGGCTCAGTCTCAGTTACAACTAGAAACACGTGACAACTCAAAAAGGGTAATTTCAGACATTCAACAGTTTTATGCCCAGGGGGCAAATGTCATGCCCTAGCCCCTGGGAGCAGAAGAGATTTTGTAAAGCTTAGAGAAGGCTTTCCTTTATCCCTACTTAAGTCATCCTTATGCTGTCACTGAAATAGATGAGGGAAAAGTCTGGCTAAATGTGTAACATGGGCTTTTAATGAGAAAAATGGTCTGAAAGAGACTTTTTCCAAAAGGGTTTGGTAAAATGACACAGACATTACCGAAGGGAGGAGGATGTGGGGATTCCATGTCAAGTGAGACGAGAAAATTCTGGGAGATGTGTGGATTCCACAGTCAAATGAGACAAGAAAATAGGTCTTTGCAGTAAGATTTCTTAGAAACATCAACATGTATGTGTATGATGACTTTCCAAAGGAGAGTAATAATACAAGATCATGTAATGCTTTCTCTTACAAATATTTGTGAAAAGAGCACTTATTTATCAAAATATGTGAGAATTCTGTCCTTGGTCTATAGCTGCAATATTTAGTAGAGTACTCACTAGTTACATATGCTATTTAAACCTAAATTAAAATTGAATTGAATTGAATTTATAACATTGCTGCTCAATCCCTCAAGCCTATGAAAAGCAGTGGTTAGCGACTACAATATTGAACTATACAGATATAGAACATTTTTATTGGGGCAGAAAGTTTTATTGGGTAGCACGTTTGTAAGTAATAGGTAGCATTTTGTATTGAATTTAAAATAGACATCTGTTTTGTTAGGTTTTTTCCATAGAGTGCATGCATTCACTGGAGAGACAGAAAAAGACAAAGAGAAAAGGAAAGTGAGATATCACCCCCCCTCCCCAGAAAGGATGGCCATGGTGCAGTCCCTGTTCCCCTACTCTCCTCTCAGGATTTTGGGCATGCACATACACACACCCGGTGTGATTTTCAAACCACCAGGTCTAGGACTCGAACCATAGTTGACCATGTGGGAATCCAGTGCCTTAAACACCACACCACCTGCTGGCCCTAAAATACAGCTTTTTACTTCTCAATAATTGTTATAAAACATATACTGATTCTCAAAATGAATTATCCCTCCACAGAAAATAGAATGGGAAATAAAGAATATTCTCTATCCATACCCATCATAAATTCAAATAAATTACAACACTATTGGAATAAAATCTAAGTAATCTGGAAAAATTAAAGAAAGATGGAGGGTCTGGTATTGTAGAAATCTCCAGGAATTACAGCAGAAAAGGTCTCATGAGTGAGAAGAAAGAAAACTTGGTGAAAAGCATTTCCGGCATAGACATTTTAAAAAACCACATAGATCTGTTCACACCAATCATTGATCCATAACTGAAACATTCTATGTTAAATTCCAAGTTGTGAATACTGCTCTCTTCTAGGGACTATAATTTAGAAAAAAATTCTTACTGATCTTTGCTGGGTCCAAGGAGGAAGAATTGATTTGAATTACATAGTGCTTAGCACAGTTCTTGACACACTAAATATTGAAGACATATGAGCAGAAGGACAAGAAAATTTACGACAAAATGTTTTAAGCACCTCATGTGCTAAACACTGTGCTAAGGACTGATACAAAGATTCCTGAGATTGGGCCAGCAGATGGTATAGAGTTTAAGGCAGCTGGATCTCACGTGGCTGGCTATAGAGTTAAAGTCCCAGACTCAGAGTCTTGAAAAAAAAAAAATCCACGGGGTGCATGTGTGTGCTCAAAGTCCTGGAGGAGAGCAGAGGAGAAGGTACTGTGACATGCCCACCCCCATGGGGGGTGCTCTCTCACTTCACCCCCCTCCTCCCTTTCTCTGTCAAGTGCATGTGTTCTATAGCAAACAACAGTTTCAATGAAGACAGACCTGAAATTTAGCCATTATTCGCAAAGAGCTTCGTTCAGGTACAAAAACAAGTTCATAACAATCAAGATTGCCTATAGAGAGACATAACTAAAGTATGTGGAAATTCAGTAAGGTTGAAATCACTTCCAGATAAGAGTTTCATGAAGAATGTGACATTTAAATGGATCTTTAACAATTAGTATTTTGCTTGGTTGAGATGAAGGAACAAAGATGTGAATTTGTTCTGAGAAAACCCAGGAAAAAATCTTTTTTATTTTTAAAGAGGCTTTTGCCTTAGGGCACATGTGCTACTGGAGGGAGAGAGACAGAGAAGGTGAGAAGAAAAGTGAGAAATCATCCCTCAGGGAGATGGCCATGCCACAGTCCTTTCTCTCCCATTCTCCTCTTGGGATCTTGGACATGCATGCACACATGCCTGGCAGGAGTTTCAAGTCACTGGGCCTGGGACTCAAACCATGGTCAGCTCTGTCGGAGTCCAATGATAAAAACATTGCACCATCTGCTGGCCTCCCTAGGAAAAACCCTTATAGTAAAACTTAAGCTTCAACTTCTCCATGAAACCTATGCTAACTACCCCAGCCCTCATGAATCTAACAGAGCTGAAAAACTACATTGGTCACCTGCCTGGTCACACAGAGGAAGTACTTATGGTTCCTAAGATGGAATCTGAAATTGAACACCCAAAACCTACATTACTCTACCAAAAAGTAGAGATAGGATTTGCTGAAGGGGATCCACTCTGTGTAGGAGATAGAATTTAAGTCTTCAGAAACCCTCTTATTCCTCAGACTGACACTTTCTTATATAAAAATGCCGTCTGTATAACTCCAAATTCTCCTATTCTCTAGAATAAAGAATACATCAAGTTAGTAATAGCACTAAATCTAAGTTACCTAATGATTCTTTAGTCCTGAGACTGTAGATAAAAGATAATTCAATTTCAAATACACATATATAAAGGCAAAATTGTGTTAAGGCAGGATGTAGAGGAAGTCAAATACAAAACAATGTCAATTAAACTCAAAAGACAAAAGTTTGTGACACCAAAAATACATTTTTAAACTTCCAAAGTTCATGCATATTTCTTGCATCATTTCTGCATGTGAAAATGTTGAAATGTTTGAAGTAAAAATAGAGCTAAATATAAATTTTATCCATCAAACATTCACAAATTGTTTCATTTGTTTTTGTTTGTTTGTTTGTTGGGGGGGGGGGGGGTAAGTTACTTGCCATAGTGTGAGCTCACCAGAGAGAGACAGTGAAAGGGAAAGTGAGAAATCATCCTCCGGGGGGATGGCCATGTAGCAATCCCTTTTCCTTCATTCTTCTCCTGGGATTTTGGGCACATACTCACATACAACTGGCATGATTTTCAAGCTGCCAGGTCCTGGACTCAAACCTCAATCAGCCATGTGGGAATCCAGTGCCTTAACTACTATGCTACCTGCTGTCCCTTTGTTTTACTTTTTAATGTGCCATAATTTTAAGGGGACAAAAAATTCTCTTTAAAAATGTATTATCAAGGAGATGGATACCAAACATGAGGTGTGAAATATTGCTTTCCTTGACTAAAAATGAAGATGTTCTGCTGAGACTTCTCCCTCCAGATTCATTCCTAGGGGCCTCTATGCACTAAGTATCTAGACAGGCCCAAATGAACAGGACCCAAACATTGGAATACGATTATGGTCAGAATATTCCTCTATTCCCACTGAATCTGATGCACAAATGGAAATGGAAGAAAGATTGCAGACCATCTCCTCCTGCATGCCTCTGAATGCGCAGATTGAACTTCAAAACTTAGGAAGAAAAGCATCATCCATCAGATGACTGGAAATCACCACAGGGTCACAAGAAATATGAGAAAGCAAGAAAATACTTCTCCTCCAAGGGAAAAGGATAACTCCTCTTCATCCTCACACAATACAATGAAACCCACATAAATGTCAGATAAAGAATTTAGAATATTCATAGCGACAAAGCTAAAAGAGATGGAAGAGAAGAGAGACAATGAACAGCAGAAGAGAAAGGAGAAAGGAGCCGACGAGTTCCAGAAGGTGAGGAAATTCTTGCAAGCTCTAAAAGAGGAAATAAGCACTATAAAAATGAAATGGACCTGTTAGAGATGAAGGCTATAATACAGGAAGTCAAAACCTTGAAAATATTAAGAGCAGACTAGATCATACAGAAAATCAAATCTCAGATATAGAAGATAAAATCACTGGCCTAGAAAAATGCACCACGAAGACTGAGAAAATTGCTCAAAAAAATGAGAGTAATATTCGAGAAATACCAGATACCATCAAACATCCAAACATCTGGAAAATTGGTATCCCAGAAGGCAAAGAGACTCCTAAGGGCATTGATTATCTATTTCTATGAAATCCTACAAGAAAACTTTCCAAACCTAGAGAGGCATTCAAAGATCTAGTCTCAAGAAATACATAGGACCTCAAGCAGAATCAATCCAAGAAGATCTTCTCCAAGACACATTATAGCCAGATTGATCAAAACCACAGACAAAGACAAGATACTAAGATTGGCAAGAGAAAGACATTAAGTGTAGACACCCAGAAATAAGAGTTTAAAAACTAAGAAAATAGTCACCTTAATCATAGTGACTAGTCTGGAGGTGAATATTATATCCCAGAATTTAATCAGGCAGGTTGGATCCCAACAGAAGATAAAGTACATGAGACTGAACTGGTGGAATAATATTTTATGGCTTTTGACTAAAACATTGCTGATTTTCTTCTAAGCTTTGTTTTCCAGTTTTAAGGATCGTTGTCCTATCTTGAGCTGCTGATAGGTTCATGTTCCTACTATTTGAACAGAATCCTAATCTGTTTCCTAGCTTTAAATTTTGAGCAGAGTTCCTTAGCATTTCTTTGACTTATTAAAACTAAAACTGCTTTTCCTGAAATTAAAAAATGTATTTAAAAATACCTATTTAATGACCATAGTAAGCTATATAGTATCAGCTAAGTGCTACCTTAGAGTATATTCATTCTACTCAGAGTTTCACACCTAAAATCAGACATGTATTCACAGATGTGTATACCAGCTGAATTTGCTATTGAAAGTAGTTAGATTATTTAAGAAATTTTGTGAATCAATAAAATGTAGGGGAAAAAAAGAAATGGGAAAAAACTGAGATAGTATGGGACATGAGTGGGAAATGGCAGAAGGTGAGAAATAGGGATAAAAATATATATATACACACACATATATATATATATATATAAAACTAGAAATGGAAAATTATTGATGATAACATGTATTATTAAGCCATTGTGCAGTATATTCTGGATGGGAAATCACATTTTGCATACTGTAACAATGCTCAGGGAATTAATGCAAATTAATTAATTAAAAATTTAAAAAATAATGTATTATCAGGGCCAGCAGGTGGTTTGGTGGTTAAGGCGCTAGACTCCCACATGGCCAACCGCAATTCAGGTCTCAGACCTGGCGACTTGTTTCTCACTTTCCCTTGCTCTCTTTCTAGTGAGTACACATGCTCTATAGAAAATTTTTAAAATAATTATAGTAATAAAATTAATTCCTTTAAAAATGTACTACCTTGGGACCAGCAGGTGGCATAGTGTGTAAGTTTCTGGATTCCGACAGGGTCAACCGCAGTTTATGTCCTGGACCTGGCAGCTTGAAACTCATGCTGGGTGCATGTGTGTGCATGCCCAAAATCCCAAGAGGAGAATGAAGAAGAGACTGCAGCATGACCATCCTCCCCAAGGGGTGAGTTCTCTTTCTTTCTTTCTCTCTTACTCTCTTTTACACTCACTCACTTTTTCTTTCTCTCTCTCAACCTCTCTCTCCAGTGAGTGCATGAACTCTTTGGCAAAAGCCTGAAAAAAAGCTAAAAAGTATTACCTTATTTTTTTGAAGACACTTCTGGAAGCCAGAACTTCAGCAGTAACACAAACAGCCCCATATGGGAAAGGTCACATGTTCCATTCCAGGACTTCCCTGAGCATGCCAGGCACATTCATATATGCCTGTGATCCAGGCCAGCTAAGATTAGGATGGATTGCATTATGAAGAAGCTAAGGGAGCCTGTCTCCTGTTCTCTTTCTCTCTGAAAATAAATGAATAAACTTTTTAAAAAGCCTCCATCACCCTTACCCACAAAACAGATAAGGATAGGACAAGGAAGGAAAACTGTAGACCAGTATCTCTGACGAATATAGACCCAAAAATTCTCAGCAAGATACTAGCAAATCATATCTGACAACATATAAAAAAGATTATACATCACAACCAGAGATGAAAGCCTGGTTCAACACACACAAAACCATAAGTGTAATACAGAAAGAAAGATAAAAACCATATGATTACATAAATTGATGCAAAATAAAAGCATTTGATAGGATACAACATACTTTCATGATCAAGACTCAGGAAAATTGGCATAGAAGAGTCATTTCTCAACACAACAGAAGCTATCTATGAAAAACCCATAGCTATTATCATCCTGAATGGAGAAAAGTTGAAAGATTTTCCACTAGAAACTGGTACAAGACAAGGATGCCCACTTTCTCCTTTTCAATATAGTACTGGAAGTCCTCGCCAACACAATCAGAAAAGAGAATAAAATAAAAGGCATTCAAATAGGAAAAGAAGAGGTGAAACTATCTCCATTTGCAGATGACATGATGGTAACCATAGAAGACCCAATGGTATCCATGAAAAAATTCCTGGAAGTAATACATGAAAACAGTAATGCTGCAGGATACAAAATCAATATACAGAAATCTATAGCATTCCTATATACAAACAACAGACAGACTGAGACAGAAATCAAAAAAGTAATTCCATTTACCATAGCCACAAAATGTGTAAGATACCTAGGAATATATCTAACCAAAGAAGTTAAAGACCTCCACAAGGAAAACTAGGAGAAGCTAAAAAAAGAAACAAAATGAAACAAAAAAGTGGGAGGACATCACATTTTCCTGGATTGGAACAATTAATATAATCAAAATGGCAATTCTACCCAAATTAATCTAGATATTTAACATAATCCCAATCAAATTGTCAGAGACATTCTTCACCAATCTAGAAATGACAATCATACAATTTGTCTGGAATCATAAAAGACCCCATATTGCCAAAGCAATCCTGCACAGTAAGAGGGGAGTGGGTGGCATCTCACTCCCTAACCCAAAAATATACTACAAAACTATGATCATCAAAACAGCATGGTACTGGCACAGAAATAGACAGGTGGACCAATGGAACAGAATAGAGTCCCCCAAAATAAACTCCCAGACATACAGTCAACTGATTTTTGACAAAGGGTGCCAGTCAATCCAGTGGGAAAAGGAAAATCTCTTTAGCAAGTGGTACTGGAGAAACTGGATAACCACCTGCAGAAAGATGAATTTGAACCCCTACCTCTCACCTTTGACAAAAATCAACTCAAAGTGGATCAAAGATGTAAACCTAAGACCTCAAACTATAAAACTGCTCCTGGAAAACACTGGGGAAACTCTGGGAGACATTAGGGTAGGCAAAGACTCCTTAAATAAGACCCCCCAAAGCATAGTTGATAATCCCCAAAATAGACAAATGGGATTACATCAGACTAAGAAGTTTCTGCATGGCAAAAGACACAGTAATTAGTGTGACTCAACGGCCCTCAGAATGGGAAAATATTTTTGTAAACTATGCATCAGATAAGGGACTAATAATCAGAATACACAAGGAACTCAAGCAGCTGTCCCAATAAAAGATGATTAGCTCTATTAAAAGATGAGAGAATGAGTTGAAAGAAACCACTAAAGAAGACATACAAATAGCCAAAAAGCACATGAAAAAACGCTCAGCATCCCTCATTGTAAGGGAGATACAGATCAAAACCATAATGAGATACCACCTAATCCCAGTCATAATAACTAAGATTAAAAAAACAGAAAATGATAAGTGCTGGCAGGGGTGTGGTGAAAGGGGAACTCTCCTACACTGCTAATGGGAATGTAAATTGGTCCAGCCACTCTGGAGAACAATTTGGAGATTCCTTAAAGACTTACAAATAGAACTACCATTGGATCCAGCAATCCCACTTCTTGGTATCTACCCAAAGGACAGAGGAATTCTTAATCGGAAAAGTGCTTACACATCGATGTTTATTGTGGCATTATTCAAAATTGCTAAGACATGGAACCAACCCAGATGCCCACGAACAGATGAATGTATTGAAAAACTGTGGTACATATATTCTATGGAATACTACTCAGCCATAAAAAACAAGACTCTGACTTGTAACAGAAAGTGGATGAATATGGAAGATTTACTGCTGAGTGAAGCAAGCCAGGAGATGAAAGAGAAACACTGTATGTCTCCACTTAATATATACTGAGTGTCTGCACTCTATGGCCAAAACTGAATGACTGAAGGCTATAGAAACTAAGTAAATGGTTGTGAACACCAGATACAGTGTGGGAAGAGGGTGAGTGAAGGGGTAGAGGATGATAACTTTCTAGTATGGTGAACTGGACTGGTGAGAAATGTACACATGTTGGAATATTCACTTTATAAGCTGAGTAGCATGACTGTATAAAAGAAATAGAAATAAAAAGAAAAAAAAAATTTTTAATTAAGTAAAATTTTAACCTGTACTTCTGGGATTTTTATTCCCTAGCTCAAGATTTCAATTTCTGATAAAATGCAAATATCTTAAGAAAGCTAAGAATTTTATCTATTGTCCTGTTTAACATTTTAAACCACCATGAGGTAGGTTTGTTGACGAGAACTTGAGGCACAAGAAAAAGAGGCTCATTGATAGATGGCTGAGTTTTCAATAACAAATACTTCCTTTTTCACACTTATCCCTAGAGTCAGTGTGACATATGTCACCATCAGAAAGAATCACATCTTGGCAAAATAGTATAATAATGAAGGGCTGTTTATATGACATACTCTTTCTTAGCCCCCAAATCATGTGAGATACATCTGTCCACCTGTCCTCCAAGCAATCTGAGCTGTAATGTCATCGAAGAAAGTCTCAGTTTTGCTTTCAGCAAGTTCTTAAAAAGATAATATAAAAATGAGCCTTTGACAACTACATTTCTACTCTCATAGCCAGCTATGTTCATCATCACACCGTACAGTCCTGTGTACATGCTAGAAATTTAGAGATACACCCTGCAAAATATGGCTGCAGAGACACTTTCTTGACCTGGGAGCAAGGTCAGGTGCATGGCTGATGCCCACTCTGAGTTACACTCTGTGAGCCTCCTTCCGAGCTGCTCTTGGCTTTTTAACTTGAGGAGAGTAGTGGAGGCCCAGAACAATGAGAAAAAAATCTCCCCCAATCCTCAGAAGTCATAAAACCTGTCATACTCTCTGAGTCATATTATTGAACCACCTTTTCCTTCTGTTGCCTTCCATTTAGTCTATATCTAAACAGTTTCCTATGTCCCCTTCATGAAGCCCACACTACTAGAACTTAACAGCAAAGCACTGAAGATAGGCAAAGATTTTGGCAAACACAGAAGGGGCAATAACCAAGGAGGCCACAACTTATATCCCAAAAATTAGTTGGCCTTAGTCTCATCTTTTCACCCACTGATAGTTAACTTTAGGAATCTTCTTACTCATTTTCTATATTTATTTTGGGTACATGCTCATTTCATGGAAGTTTGGGGGTTGAATGCACATGCATACAAACTCAGTTTGTTATTTTATCTTACTTCCAAGGTACGTGATTTTGAACATGTTTATAAAGATAAAATCAATATAAAATTTAGATACAGAGACTAATTTTCTTCAGCCTCCATTTTCTGATCCATGAAATGAACTTGACATTGAGCTCATGCACCTGCGCTTAGAATGTCTCTTAAGCCGCTGGGTCTATAAGTGGAACTGCACTCAGCGATGCAGGTCCAGCTGTCTTAACCACCAGGCCACAGGCTGGCCCAGGTACCATCTTTTCTTAAATTTTATGTTAGACAGTGCATATGTATTCACATGCACAAATGTTCAAGAGAGCGAGCGAAATACCCTCAATAGAAACTCATTACACCACTGTGTCCTTTCCCCAGTCTTCTAGCTCATCAGGACCTTGAGCACACATATATGCACCAACATATTTCAACCCGATCAGAACAGAGATCTGCACCAAGGTGAGCCCTGTTCCTTCCAGCACTGGGGTTCAGTGCATTACTGACTGTGCCACCAAAGCTGGGCTAGCACTGTCTTCAGAAAACAGAACCTGCAACCCTGAGCGGAAGTGGATGAATCGATTGAGAAAACAGAGAGAGACAAATAGAGAAAGCGAGGAGGGGGGGAACCTGGCATATCTGCTGGAGAACGCCGCAGCACTAAGCTGTTCCCAAGTTCGTTCTTCTATGCTGAAATGGGGGCTGGAGAGAAACAGGTTGCAGCTGTGGAATGTCTTGCATCCCATGGCTCTTGCGTCTCATAGTTCTAAACCAGTTTTCCCTGGCCTTCTCTGGCTGACACTCAGCTTTCCTTAATTTGCATTGTCCTACAGTTAACAGCAGTATGATCTTTGTCATAGCTTCGCTTGCCCTACACTGTAAGCTCAAAAATCATCTCTACTTTAAAGGTTGCTAGTGCCTAGTCCAGATGTGGCGGCTCCCTTCTTCTTCTCAAGCCCATAGAGCTAGATAACTGCTGCATGGAGTTTTCACTAGATGTTTCTGCAGATTGTGCAGTCCAAATACTTATGGCCAGAAATAGCAAAGGCACTGTAATTGGCACTGCCTTGTCTTTTATCAACTCTTCTGCTTTAAGTCAAACATTTAATCTGTCCCCAGGTTGGAGATTAGGCCATTTGCATCAATTTCGCCTTATTTTCTTTTTTGCTTTATTGGGTGCTTTGTCCAGATTCAGGTCCTGCATCCTTTTCTGTATCTGTCTCATCAGCTTATCCTTTGGTTGTTCCATCATCCAATGGTCTTACAAGTCAAGCTGGAACCCACACTGGCTTCATCGAAGATTCTGGAAAAATACAAGCATGCTCTCAACCCCATGCTAATACAGGGTTGGGTCCCTTCCATTCTCCTGAACTGAGATTTTTCCATTTTACATACTTAAGTTTAGCTTTTTTCTATATCTTGGTAATACATTTCTGCAGCCGTGAGGGCCTCTGATGTGGAATTTTTTAAAGTATATAAAGCAAGATGAAGTTTAGAGTGAGAAGTTACAGGGATTATCCTGTCTCCCCCTTTTTCTTTTTCCAGTTGAGTTTTTAAACACTGGTTAGCCCTTTCTACTATTGCTTGACCCTGAGGATTGTAAGGTATACCCGTAGTATGAAAAACACGGAAAGTATCACGAAATTGTCGAAAAGTTTTACTAGTGTAAGCTGGGCTATTGTCAGTTTTCATATATCTTAGTTTTCCCATTACTGCTATTGCTGCAAGGAATGTGTGATTACATGTTTGGCTGCTTCTCCTGTCAAAGGAGAGGCAAAAATGAAACCCAAATAAGTTATCAACACTGACATGCAAATAACTTTGTGGCCCAAAGGGAGCATAATGAGTTACATCCATTTGCCAAATGTGATTAGGAGCTAAACCTCTAGGGTTAACTCCCATAGGAAAAGCAGGAAAGAAAGGAACACAATTTGGACAATTTTTGACAATGTTTCGTGCTTGTTGTCTAGTGATAGAAAATTGTTTGCACAGAGCAGAAGTATTTTGGTGAAGCTACTGCTGTAGGAAATGGTATGAGATCTTCCTGGAGATGATTGAAGATATAACCATTCAATAACCCCCTGAGGCTGCAGAATAGCTCCAGTGGGTGTATGTGATGTTGGGAAAATTAAGACAGTTATAGGCAAGTATGTGTTTACCTGTGGAAAAAAACAGGCATTTTGTGTGACTAGTTCTACTAATTCAAGAGCTATCCTACCTTCTGGGATCAGCTCTTGAGGAGCAGCAGGGTGAAGATTTCCTTTCAAGATATCAAAAAGTGGTAGCAGTTGACCAGTGGTTAACTTTAAACTTGGTCACAGCCAATTGATGTTCCCTAAAACCTTTTGAAAATCATTGAGTATTTCTAAGGAATCTGAAGATGAATTTGTTTGCCAGAGATAATGTGTCCTAAATAATTAAAAGGAATCATTTGTCGTACCTCTTCCGGGGGCTACAATTAGTCCCCACTATTGTAACTCAATTGGGTATCTCCAGTTTTAACAACTTCTATGGATCAGAGGCTAGAAGGATGTCATCAATGTAAGGAATAATGTAGCAATCAAGATATTGTTGTCTTATACTTAAAAGGGCTTCCCCAACAAAATGCTGACATAAAGTTGGACTATTGGACATGCCCTGAGGTAAAGTTTTCCATTCATACTTAAATAACGGCTCTCTATATTAAGTGGAAGGCACAGAAAAAGTAAAACATTGGTAATCTTTAGGATGTAATGGAATAGTATAGAAATTATCTTTAAGATCTAATACAATTCAATGTAAGCAGAGAAGAATGGCTGTTGTACTAGGAAGACCAGGCTGTAGTAATCCCATTACTTGTGTGGTGGCACTGCCCATTCTTAAATCTTGTAACAACTTCCACTTTCTGGACTTTTTCTGGACAAAAATAGAGTTCCAAGGACTAAAAAAACGTCGAATGTGTCCCAATTCTAACTGTTCTTGAACAAGTTGTCTAGCTGCCTTGATTTTTCCCCCACTTAGAGGCCATTTAGTCCCTCTGAAAGCCAATTTATTGGAGCAGCAGTCCTAATGGTTGGGGAATATACTAAGGCTCCTATCTGAAATTTCTATCTGAGTTATCTAAATTTTAGAACGTTGCAGGTAAAAGACTATATAAATACAACCCATTGTCTGAAGTACATCTCATCCCCATAAATTCAAAGGTATATCGAACAAAACATAAGGTTGAAACCGTCCCAAATGACCTTCCTCATCTGTCCAAGTAAGAAAAGTAAAACTCTTTGTTGGTGAATTAACATATCCTACCCATTCTAATGTAGACACAGGGCCAATTTCTGGGCCAATGGTTTTTTGGCTACTACTCAAACATCAGTGCCAGTATCTAAAAGTCTCTGAAATTTTCACCCTTATAATGATTAATGTATACATGGGTAGAGCTCCTCAGATAGCCTGAAAAGGTATACCTGTTCTGAAGAGTTAAATCCTCATCATCCTCTAGGTGCTGCAGGCAACAGCACAAGTTGTGCCATATGGTCAGATTTGAAAAGTTGAAGCTATAACCTTGATCTCACCCAAATAGTCTGTATTTATTAAACCTGGGGTTATTATCAATCCTTTTAATGACATACTACTCCTTCCCAAAATTAATCCTACTGTGCCCTGTGACAAAGGTCCATAAACTCCAGTAGGAATCACTTGTGGACCCACAGTAGGTGCTAACATCCACCTGGAGGTGGGACTGAGGTCCACTGCTGAGCTACCTGAGGTTGACCAGTAGAGATATAATCTTTTTACAAGCAAAATGATAGTGATTGAATTTTTAAAACAAATAATTGGACTGGGGTTAGGTGGTATCTCATTGTTGTTTTGATCTGCATTTCCCTTATGATGGGGGATGTTGAGCATTTTTTCATATCCCTTTTGGCTATTTGTATGTCATCTTTAGAGAGTGTTTTTTCCACCTCATTCTCCCATCTTTTAATACGGTTGATCATCTTTTTTCCAAACAGCTGCTTGAGTTCCTTCTGTATTCTCATTATCAGTCCCTTATCTGATGCATAATTTACAAAAATATTTTCCCATTCTGAAGGCTGTCAATTCACACTAATTACTGTGTCTTTTGCCATGCGGAAACTTCTTAGTCTGATGTAATCTCACTTATCTATTTTGGGGATTATCGACTGTGCTTTGGTGGTCTTATTTAAGAAGTCTTTCACTACCCCAGTGTCTCCCAGAGTTTCCTGAGTGTTTTCTAGGAGCAGTTTTACAGTTTGAGGTCTTAGATTTAGATCTTTGATCTACCTTAACTTAATTTTTGTCAAAGGTGAGAGGTAGGGGTTCAGATTCATCTTTATGCAGGTGAAAATTCAGTTTTTCCAGCACCATTTGCTGAAGAGGTTTTCCTTTTCCCACTGGATTAACTGGTACTCGTCAAAAATCATTTGACTGTATGTTTGGGAATTTATTTCTGGGGACTCTATTCTGTTCCATTGGTCCACATGTCTGTTTCTGTGCCAGTACCATGCTGTTTTGATTACCATAGCTTTGTAGTATATTTTGAGTCAGGGAGTGCTGTCCCCTCCACTTTTCTTGTGTAGAATTGCTTTGGCAATATGGGGTCTTTTATGATTCCAGAAAAATTTTATGATTGCCTTTTCTAGATCTGTGAAGAACGTGTCTGGTACTTTGATTGGCATTGCATTAAATATGTAGATTAATTTGGGTAGAATTGCCATTTTGATTATATTAATTCTTCCTAAGATTAAAAAAAAAAAATGAGGGACCAGCAAGTTGCATGGTGGTTAAAGGCACTGGACTCCCACATGGCCGACCACGGTTCAAGTCTCGAACCTGTTGGCTTGCTTTCTCACTTCCTCTCTCTCTCTCTCTCTCTCTTATCAAACTGGAAAATAATAATGATAATAATAAATAAAGTTAAATAAAATAATTCTTTAAAAAAAAGATTAAAAAAAATGATAAGTGTTGGTGGGGGTGTGGCGAAAGGGGAACTTTCTTACACTGCTGGTAGAAATGTAAATTAGTCCAGCCACTGTGGAGAACAATTTGAAGATTCCTCAGAAATCTACAAATAGAACTACCATATGATCCAGCAATCCCACTCCTTGGTATCTACCCAAAGGACAAATTCTTAATCAGAAAAGTGCTTGCACATCAATGTTTATTAAGGCACTATTCACAATTGCTAAGACATGGAACCAACCCAAATGCCCATGAACAGATAAATGGATTGAAAAACTATGGCACATATACTCTATGGAATACTAGTCAGACATTAAAAAAAAAATTTAAAAAAACCTGGATTTTGACACAAAGTGGAAGAACATGGAAGATTTACTACTGAGTGAGGCAAGCCAGGATATGAAGGAGAGACATTGTATGTCCCCACTTAATATATACCAAGTGTCCACACTCTTCTATGACGGAAATTGATTGACTAAAGAAAATACAAACACAATAAATGGGTATAAATACCAGATAGAGTATGTGTGGAAGACTAGGGCCTGAGGAAGGATAACTAGAAGAAAAATAGGGAGGCAAAGCATTAATGGGACAAAGAAATGTGGTATTATCCATTGAAGATATTTTATAGTTTAATCAACTGAACTAGGGAGAAATGTTCACATAGTGAAATATTCACTTTGTAAGCTAATAAAGGTAATTGAATGTATAAGAAAATGAAATAAAAATAAATAAATAAATGGTAATATTGATAAGTTAGGCCATATAACTTCCATGTGCAGTATGCAATATCATCTAGATTTCTGTAAGTGCTATTTATGATAATCATACAATGACAAAATTTCCTAAAAATGCATTTCTAAGTAAAATTTTCTTTCAATAAACAATGTTCAACTATGAAAAAAATTGGAATAATAATAATCTGAAAAAAATGAAAAGCTACTGGATGATGATGGGTATTTTAATGTCTTTGTATTGACTGATATGCATGATATTCCTTCTGGAAAAAGAAATGTAATACACTGTAAAGTTATATGTGATTCAATGTAATATAAATGAGATTATGATAATAATAAATTTTTTAAAAATACCCTCTGTTCAGATCTCTGGTTGGGTGATCTCAAAAGAGACCCACAGCTGCCCCTATTTGGTGGGGCCAGGGCTGGCTCCTTTTACTGTTTCCTGAGAGAAGAGGCTTTCTGTCTATCTCTGTTCTGGATCTGCATTCATTAGCCCAATGTCTATCTCTCCAGCACTGGAGGCACATTCCTGGCACTTGCACTCAGAATCTTTGTATTTTAGCAACAGAAACTTCCAATTTTTTTTGAGCATGCAACAGTTCCGAGCAAAGTGTTCCATCCTGACATTGTTAAAGCAGCTACCTTTTGATTTATTTTGGATTATTTTTTTAAAGGCTGCAGCCATAGCCATAGCCTGAATTGAGTCTCCAATATCTTAACATAGTCTAATGTAATCAGTTACTGTGCCCTTTATCCAATATGGGGTAAGAGCAGTCCTACAGGGAGTATTAGCATTTTCAAAAGATAGTTGTTTTAACAAAATTTGTCCTGCTTCTGGGTCAGAAATCACCTGCCCTATGGCTTGTGCCAGACACGATACAAAATCTTAGTAGGGCTCACTAGATCCCTGGAAGATATTCAACAAGTTAACTGACTCTGTCTTTTTCTGGAAGTCTCCTCCAACCCTTCAAACAGATTATATTTATTTGCTGATCTGCTTGTAGGGAGTATTCAAGTTGATTGACGATATCAGAGAAGTCACCTGATCTGTCAATACTTCAAACTTGAGAGGTACTCCATGTTTTTGGCTTTGATGTGCCTGTTCTTGGGTTTCCTCAAACCAATCTGCTTTCCCATCACCTCCAGCCAAACACACCTTGCCTAAGACCTGCCAATCATTAGGCAGAAGCACCGAGTAGCTGTTTCTAATATGGCCATTCAACATGGCACTCGAGGACCATAGTGCTCACAAGCCATTTTTAACTTTTACAATTCTGATTTTGTTGACATATTGTTTGTCCCAGATTATTAGGATCTGGAACCTCCATGACTGGACATGTTAGTTTAAATCCCGAAATGTCTTCCCCTCTCTCAGCTGCACCATATAACACTCTCTGAAAGGAGGTCAAGTGCCAAGGAGACCTTTTGTTCCTTGTGTATTCTTCCCTATTGGGGGGCTCAAACGGAGGAGCAGTGGGCCTCTGCGGGGGGGGGGGGGGGGGGTGTGCAGGGTCTGTTAGGAAACACAGTCTCAAGTCTACCTAGATCTGGGAGACTATCATTTTCACTATGCACTGCCGCTTTGCTATCTCCTATATCAGGATCAACTCCTGGCTCTCCAGGCAGCAAGGAAGTATATTTCTCCAGGGTATTTCTGAATCAAGTTACTGAGCAACCTCGCAGCTCTTCCGGAGGGTCTCGCTTCAAACACTCCATAACTGAATGCCATAATGAAAAAGCAAAAATAGAAATCCTATCTGAACTTTCTACTGTATATCATTCTCTGATTTATTCTGCGACTTTATCCCAGGTCTCATCATTTAACGTTTCCTGGGACATGTTCCCTGTACAAAATCAAGGAACTGATGCAACTGTTTGATACCAACTTTGACGCTCCTTGCTTTTAGCATAGGAAACCACTTTTGAACATACATATCTTTATCTTTAGATAACTTTGTCCCCATATTTTATACCTGAGTCTTTAATGCATTCCTCACCTTTCAATTCCCGGGCTTTTTGGGAGTGTCCACTCACTTTATCCTTTGTAGTTCTGCTATACTCAGGTCTTTGTTTATTTGTCCACGTTGGGTGCCATCTGCCCAGGCCTGTGGGGCAAAGGGACGTGGAGCCCTGAGTGGAGAACTCCAAGTGGACCGGACAAGTGGACTGAGAAAAAACACACAGAGACACACAAATAGAGAAAGCGGGGATCAGTGGACGGGACGTCTCTGCCGAGAACACCGCAGCACTGAGCCATTCCCAGGTTCATTCTTTTATGCTGAAATGTGGGATGGCAAGAAACAGGTTGCAGCTGTGGAACGTCTTACGACCCGTGGTTCCTGTGTCTCATAGTTCTAAACCAGCTTTTCCTGCCTTCTCTGGCTGACACTCAGCTTAATTTACACTACCTTTAATTTACACTACCTTGAAGTGTAACAGTAGTTATGATCTTTGTTAGAACTGATGCTTGTCCTGCAGCATAAGCCCAAAGTAGATCATCTCTACTTTAGAGTAGATCATCTCTACTTTAAAAAGTCGCTAGTGCCCAGTTCAGATCTGGCTGCTCCCTGTAAGAACCCAACAGAACTCTCCCTCTTCAAGAAAAAAAACAATCCACTCGGCTTTATGCACAATCTTGTTTATGTCTCTGCTTAAAATAGAAAATACCAAACAGCCGGTGGCAAGGAAGACAAGGTGACTGGATCCCACATAGACTACTCTATGGTCTGAATCCCAGACCCAGAGGCTTGAAAATCATGCCAGGTGCCTATATGTGCATGCCCAAAATCCCAAGAAAAGGATGGAGGAGAAGGGACAGAAGTGTGACCACATGCTTGGAGTGTGATTTCTCACTTTCTCTCTTTTTCTGTCTCTCTCTGTCTCTCTCTAGAAAGCACACTCACCCTATGGCAAAATCTAAAAAGAATAACATAAAAAAATTAAAAAACACATTCACAGACTTTAAAGAAAACAGGTTTTGGGACCAGCAGTTGGCATAATGGCTATGTCACTGGACTCCCATGTAGTCAACAGCCATTCAAGTCTTGGACCTGGTGGCTTAAAATTCATGCCAGGTGCATGTACGTGCATGTCCAAGATCCTGAGAGGAAAATGGAGGAGAAGGGATTGCAACGTGGCCATCCCCACTGGGGGGTGATCTCTCGCTTTCTGTCTCTCTGTCTCTTTCTGACTTTTTGGCAAGAATACATGCCCTATAGCAAAAACCTCTCCAAAAAAAAAGAAAAAGAAAGAAAGAAAATTTAAAAACAGGTTTTAAGAAGAAAATACTTCATTGCCTTGGTTGTAATTAAATAAGACAATACATATAAAGTGATATTGCAATGGGGGATATATTATACACCCTCAATAAATGTTTATGATCAGCCTTAGCTATATGCTGGGTAGTTGGAAAAGTCATGGAGCATTTTTGCATACAAAAACAGGAAAAAAAATATGTCATGATTTTTCCAAAGACCCAATATATTATGTCCTATACTCATCGAATTTAAAAAGAACATCACAGAACATATACTAGAAAAAAAATAAAGACATGAAAATGAGTATATATGTGAGCTATAGATAAAATATACCATTGTAAGAGCCAGAAGAAGACCATTTGTTCACCACCTTCCATATTGCCTTAGAATGCAAAAGCATTAAAATTGGGAAACAGATTTGTTCATTGGGGAGTCCATGATAAATTCAGTTTATAAAATAAAATCAGAAAATTTCTACAGAAACTCTTCTTGAGATATTTTCCTCTTTCTTTTTTCAAAGAAGAAATTATTTTAGCTCTTACCCTTAGCATCTGGGCAATGTGGAAACAGGTTATTAAGATATCTGTCAACAACTGTTCAGTTAGCAGGGACAGAGCTACGAAATGTGTCCTTAGGGAACTTTCAAACCAATACCATTAATGTAATATTAAAGGCATGAAACAAAATGGACAACATACAAATAAAGGGTGGAGGTAAAACAACCCCATCATCGGCTGTAGATGGAAACCTGGAAATTTCAGGCTGCGTGATGCTTCAAGAGATGACTCATAGCATCTGAACTATGTAATGATCTATGAGGTAGGAATGTGGCCAGGAGAAGGAAAAGAAAAAGAAAAAAAGCAGAAAGGCAAAGGAACTCTGCCTCTCAGGCATTTTTTATTAAAAAAAAATTTCATTTTTGCTTCCAAGGGCAAGCAATGGATAGGCGAGAGCAGGCTGCTTCATCTCAACCATGTCCCAGTTCTCAGCAGGGCCCAAAGAGCATTGGTCTAACAATGCCATCTCTAGCCTGGTGGTTCTCACCATGGGACAAGCTGTTCATGGCAAAAGAGAGGCAGGACTGTTCAAGGCAGGGCAGGGATCCCAAAAACATTTCAGGAGAAGTACCATGACATTTCAGAAGGCCAAGGCACTCCAGTCCCTAACAGCTCTCTAAATTGTCCTTCATCTATCTAATGACATGTATTTGGCCTCCTCTCCTGTGGACCACGCCTCCGAGTATCAGAGCCCAGGCTTCTGAGAAAAGACTTTGGCCTGGTGCTTCCTCATATTTTCAGGTCCTCTTTCACTTCCATTCTTTGGCTTCAAAATGAGTACAAATTGACGAAACGGAATCATTTCGGCTTGGCACGGAGCTTGGCAACCAGCTAACACCGGCAAAGCCAGGTTCACATTTACTCTCCTCCACAGTCATCGGCATGCAAAGTTCCAAGATGGAAATTTGTTTCTCCTGCAGTTTTATGACACTTCTACTGCCTGATTATCCCACTTTATGGCAATTTGCATCGTTATGGGCCTGCGGCAAATGAAACAAATTGCCATAAAATGTTGGGAAAATCCTAAATCATGGCTCTGTCTGGCCTGCTGAATGATGACACTGGGGTTGAATTCAGATGGCTCAGTTCATTTTGCTACCAACAGTCATGCCGGCCTTAATGGGTGCCAGTGGCTCGCACATCAGGCAGCGTGGTGACTACTAAATGAGGCAAACTAATAGAATTTTTTCTCAATGCACTAAGCAAGTCTTCAGTAAAGAAAAACACATTGATTCCAAAGTTGTTTACTACCAACTAAATAGAACCCCTATAGCTTTTCCCATACAGCCCACATTAGAGCTAAATTAACAGCCCTCGTATGTATCCGTTCTACTAGTACCAGACAAAAGTGCTTACACCATTAGGAATGTAAGTTGCCTCAGTCTAAATCATGATACAGAAAATTGTCTTTCTCATTTAACTGCCTTGCTATCAAAAGTTGTAATATCAGGCATAGACAAGACTTTAAAGAAAAAATAAATACACTGGAAGGTCTTAAATAATTGTTGCATTTTTAATTCGATAATGAGGTGTTCACTTTGAAATAAAAGAATAAGCCAGGTGGTTAAGCATGCAAAAATGAGAATGATTCAAGAAGGATGACAACTTTGATAAGTATTAGGATCCTTGTTGATCATAGCCTTGGCTTTACTCCTGTTAACCTCTCCTATGAGTAAATTTATGACAGGAGAATCTTCATGGTAAAAAACTCTCAGGGCTCACAGCACATAGCATTCATTTGGACAATGAAACCAGAATGCAAGCAATGGAATTGTATTTCTTATAACCTCCTGTATTGCACATCCTACTGACCTCTGAGTCATTTCCAATGACTCACGGTGGGTAGTTAGTTCTTCCACACAGAGGCAACAACTTCAGAACCATCCTTCCTTCTTCCCTATCTATTCTGGAGGTTTCTGCGGCTCATTTAAAACAAATAGAGGGAAATGCCTAGATGTGAAGAGAACCTGAAAAAGGAAACTCAAGTCTTGGAAATGGGATTCAAGTCATGGTGTACAAGCTACATCAAATACTTATTTTCCAGACATTTACAAACATTCTAGAAAGCAAGAAGGTGTCATAGAGACTAGTCTTACAGTCTTTAAAACACACACTTTTTTTCACATAATACTTGGCAAAAAAGAAAGAGTAATTAAATGAACAATTATCATTTATTGAGTCCTTAGTATGTGCCAAGCATGGTACTGAGAAATTTAAATGATTATGTGATTTAATCAAATCAGCTGCTCCTTTAGTCTCTCCAGATGAGCAACCTAATTCTTAAAGAGGTTGAACTGCTTCCTCAAGGATGGCTGGCTCATATGAGGCAGAGCCAAGACAGAGTCTGGCCATCAATTATGTGCCTACCACCAGTACACCACACCGCTCCACTGTAAAAATCAACTTTTCTGCTAAATTAACATTATTATTGGTCTGACAATAAAGTCTACAAGGATAAAAGATCCTTGCATAATTTTAACAAGTATCACACGTTTGGCTTCTACGGGATGATTTTTATGACTCATTAGTATAGCCTTTTCTTGTTCTAACTCATTTATCCTTTTCTATTTCACTGTCATTCGTTAGACGAAGTGTCAAAGTCTTCGGATACAGAATGAAAATGTTTCCACTCTGCCCTTTACTTTCCTTCTTGGACTTGATCATTTCTTAGTTACTAAAACTGCACCTAGGGGCCAGAGTGTAAAACGTGATGCCCTGTGAGGCTCATCTGCATGGGAAGGTCACTGGTTCATGTCTGCAAAACTCCTGAGTATACCTGGTATGTGTATGTGCCCTGATCTGGTCTATTTAGGATGTGGGTGGACTGTGGCATCAAGACTTTGACAAGGATACTGTATGTATCTCTTTCTCTCATAGAATAAACTTTTTTAAAAAGCTGTATTGAGAAACCAAGCTTGCAAAGTAAAGTTCTTGAGTATTTTCTATTTACAGCAGTTAGAATTCATGTTACATGAGTGACAAATGGATGTGCATATTTCATGACTATGGCCATTTATCTTGATTCTCTCTTCAGATTTTACATATGGTCTTATCCTTTTTGTTCCTAAAGTAGGAGGCAGAAAATAATTTCCAGAAATCTACCATTGTCTTGAACCATGGGTCCTTAAAGTTTCCAAAGTACCTGTTAGGTTTGTGAATCTGTATGTTACGTTTAGACACTGACACATCACTTAGGCATAAACTAACTACTCAGCTTCTTACCTGAGAGAAATATCACTACACTGAAATTCCATAGTGCCAACCGAATTTGGGTTTGATTTTGAACCAATGACAGTGGTTTTTGGACTCGCCTTCAGTGTCCAGTTCCAGTTTCCATCAGTACAGACACACTGGCAATGCTTTAAGAAATGCTCACATGCCTCTCTGCAACTGGCACGGCTCCTGGGAACCAGACAGGTCACAGGTTTTCATTCTTCCTCTCAACTCTCCAAAATGTGTGGTGAAAATGTAAATTCACTGATCCCTTTTGTGGCAATAAATCCCAGTTTTCTTGTGGTCCAAACATTTCTAAGTATCCACTTTAAGAAATAACATCCTAGAGGACCAGCAGTTAGCGTAATGGCTATGTCGCTGGACTCCCACGTAGTCAACCACTGTTCGAGTACTGGACCCAGTGGCTTAAACTCACGCCGGGCACGTGTGCATGCATGCCCAAGATCCCAAGAGGAGAATGGAGGAGAAGGGATTGTGGCATGGCCGTCCCCCCTGGGGGGTGATTTCTCGCTTTCTGTCTCTCTGTCTCTCTCTGTCTTTCTGGTGAGTGCACGTGCTCTATAGCAAAAACCTCTCAAAAAAACAAAAGAACATTCTGGATCCAGCAGTTGGTGTAATGGCTATGTCGCTGGACTCCCATGTAGTCAACCATGGTTTGAGTCCTGGACCTGGTGGCTTAAACTCACGCCGGGCACGTGTGCATGCGTGCCCAAGATCCCAAGAGGAGAATGGAGGAGAAGGGTTTGCGGTGTGCCCCTCCTCCCTGGAAGGTGATTTCTCACTTTCCTCCATTTCTTTGTCTCTCTCTATCCCCTTCTCCCTGGAAGGTGATTTCTCACTTTCCTCCATTTTTTTGTCTCTCTCTATCTTTCTTTCTGGCAAGTGCATGTGCCCTATACCAAAAAAAAAACAAAACAAAACAAAAAAAAAAACAAAAAAAAACCTCTCCAAAAAATAAATAATATACCAATTCATTAAACTTCTTTTCCATGTTTGAGGCAACATTAATTGATCAATTTACAGAAATAGTAGTGAGGCAATGCTATGAGAATAACAAAAAATATTTTAAACTTGTTTTTTTCTTTTTGATAATTTGACCTATTATTTATTATACTACACATAGTAGGCACCCACTAATAGTTTTTCTTAAAGAATTATTATTTCATTTTATTTATTATTATTATTATCTTTTATTTGCTATAGGGTACACACGTGCTTGCCAGACAGAAAGAGAGGGAAGGTGAGGAAGTAAGTCACCAGGTCTGGAACTTGAACCATGGTTGGCCACATGGGAATCCAGTACCTTAACCACCACGCCACCTGCTGGCTCCTCTAATAGTTTTTTCTTTTAAGCTTTTCTGGTTTTTTGTTTTTTGTTTTTTTTTTCTGAGAGGGTGGGGGCACTTCACACCATGATCTACCCCCAGCCTCAGCCAACCTATCACATACAGAGGTATGTACCCAGTATGTACAAGAAGACCTCAGGTGGCAAACCCTGCACCTTCTCACGGGAGTCCAGCATCACAGAGAATTGCAGAAAAGGAGACACCGAGGAATGAAAAGCAGCACTCCAGAGAGAAAGGAGAACTCTTTATCACACCAGCAGGCACAGAGGAGTTAACCCTCTGAATCTCCAGGCCTAGCAGGGAGTTAGGCATAGTCTTTTATGAGGGGGTTGGAGAAGGGAAAGTCTCAGCAAGCTAAGAGTATCCTATTGAAGAAAGAGACCCAGGATTTGCCCTAAAAAGAAAAGTGGCAGAGAAGCAGGGTGTCTAACTTCTCTAGGTCTCAGGTTGCTTTTATTGCTCAAAGGGGAGCAACAGTGAGTTCGCAGAGGAATGGGAAGTTCCAACAATTACCAGCCTTGGGCTATTCACAAGTTCTGGGCCTCTCCATATCAAGAGCACGTCATTACAACTGCATCACTGTAGCTGCTTTCTAATAGGTTTTTTTCCAGTAGGAACCCTGACTGAAATTTTCAAAGAATTTGAAAGACTGATCCAACAATCAGTTTTGTTGAAGTTTTCTTCTAAACCAAGAGAAACTATTTTACAGATTCAAATCTACATTGTACGTTAGAGTTAAGAATGTAGATTTGAATTTTTTTTGGTCAAAATTGTTCATTTTTGATTGGGTGACTTTGGGCAAGCTATGTAAACATACTTCACATAACCTTATTCATGTATTGGATTGTCAGAAAAGTCATAATGCATTTTTGCATAGAAAAACATAGAAAGATTAACTAAGATTAACTAAACAACATATGGGTGCTAGATGCATCTAACCATCCAATAAAACTTGTGATCCCATTCAGCAAGGTGCTTTCCGTGGGAAGCAACTTTTGTCAGGATTACATTTGACAGTATTGCCTGGGACCCAAGAGTCCATCTACCATCTCTCAGTGAAATGTGAGCAAAAATAATGTGCTTCTTTTCCAGGCCAAAATGTTTAAGAACCTACTGGTTCTATGTTGCCCCAGCTTCTACTAGGTGAAGGCAAAGGATGATAATGTCCTTAGGTAGGGTATACCCTTGTGATGCCAACAGTTTGGGATACTGAGTCACTGTGAGAGTCACCCATCAGTCAGGAGCACCCATGAGCTAAGAAAAATTTGTATTGTGAGAAGCCATGGAAATAATGGGCTTCATTTGTTACAGCAGCTAATATTATCCTAGCTATTAGCTTGCAAAGACCTCAGCATAGAGTTTGGCCCATAGCAAGTTCCAAACTTTTACCATATCTCTCACCATAGTCTAAGTAGTAGGATCATTTCTAGGATGTTGAATTTCCAAAATGACTCCAACAGTGATTCATATATGATTCCGCTGTCTTTACCGAACATTTCTTGAACACCTACTAAATTCCAGGCACTGTTTGGGTTCTAGGTATATAGGACTGACCAAAATAAGCACTTGCCTATTTTTGCTGGAGTTGGGTGACTTACTTTTCTTGCTAGTTTATTTATTTATTCCATGAGTGAGAGAGATATAGAGAGACAGAGAGAGAGAGAGAGAGAGAGAGAGAGACAGTATCCCCAGGATCTAAATACAGTAATCTTCTCCCAGCCTCAGCCATTACAGATCATGTACACGCATGTACCCAGTGTACTCAGGGAGGCTTCTAGACATGAGCCAGCAACCTTCCCACACAGGTCTGCCTTGCAAAGCACCATGTTTTACTTCTGTGCTACTGTCTGGCCTTGAAAACTAAGATTCTAGTTTCACAAGACATAGTATAAACATGTTACATATAACATTTTTTAAAAGATGATTTCAGATAGATTGTGATTTAAAAAAAATGGGCTGGGTGGGGACCAGCAGTTAGTGTAATGGCTATGTCGCTGGACTCCCACGTAGTCGACCGTGGTTCTAGTCCCGGACCCAGTGGCTTAAACTCATGCCAGGCGCATGTGTGTGCGTGCCCAAGATCCCAAGAGGAGAATGGAAGAGAAGGGGTTGTGGCATGGCCATCCCCCCTGGGGGTGATTTCTCGCTTTCTGTCTCTCTGTCTCTCTCTGTCTTTCTGGTGAGCTCACACATCCTATAGCAAAAACCTCAAAAAAAAAAAAAAAAAAAAAAAGGGCTGGGAGTAGAGGAGGCCATCTTAGATAGGATTTTTGGAGATATTTTTTGCAAGATGAAAAACGTTAATAACTAACAGCATAGTGTACACAAACTGTGTCAACTTAGCTAAGCCATAACCTACATTTCCCAGAATTCCTTTTTTTTCATAGTTCCAACTTAACATGGTCCACAGAGACATATTACCCAGACTTGGAAGGCAGAAGTGAAGAGGCCACATTCTCTTTGTGCTCAGAAGGGCAGGGCAGGACATCAGGCACTGAAGGCAGCTCACACACTTTGCTGCTGATCTGCTTGCTCTCTTGGTTGGCATGGGAGAATTCACATGGCATGTTGCTCCTTCAGCTCATGTCCTTCAATATCTCTGACTTCTGAACCACAAGGGTGTTTTGCTCTGGAATAAAGGTGCCAGTGTCTGCAGGATACTCACATAATTGCAATGGAAGGGCTTGGAGTCAGTGAGGTACCAACACAGGTTCCAGCTCACCCTTGTGTGTTCCCCTTTGTTTTCACTTTTTCCCACTTCACATCCATCTTTTCTTCATGATTTTTTCCCAGATGACTTCAGGTATAACAACATATCCAGGAGCAGCAGCTTCCGAGACATTGTATAAAATCAATCTTTTTTGACAAACTTTGTATTCTTAATCATTTCTAAAACTCTTTCTCAGATCAAACCCTAAGTGTTGCATTTGTGTTATGTTGTCTCTATGGAACATGCATACACCAAGGGCCTTATAAGATGGTCTCATTTAGTCCTCATTGTACTTACTGTCACCACTACAGATGAGGAAGCTGGGTTTACCAAGACCATGCTTTCTGCCCTATGTCACACTCGTAGTGAATGGTGAATCTGGAACTCATCCTGAGAACATGATGAAAGGGTCCAAACAGTTAAATGCTGCATTTCACCCTGAGTTATATTTTATAGGGTTGGTCTCTAAGGTTTAAGAGTTTCCTAAGTGTTCTTCTCAACAGGGATTTAGCTCAAAAAAAGTCTTCAGACACATATCTGAGAAAATGCAACTGATTAGGGAATACAACTAGACAGATGGGAAAGAATTTAAAAATAATCGAATCCAGGGTCCAGACAGTGGTACAGTGGTAACACAATAGGACCATGAGGGAAAGGTCCTGGGTTCTAGTCCCAGGTCTTCTCTGAGTACATTGGTTAGGTCTGAAGTGGACCATAGAGTGAGGACCCTATTGGGGAGCTTGTCCTTCTATCTCTGTTTCTCTCTGCCTCTCTCTGTCTCACTCCTGGAAGGAATAAATAACCTTTTAAAAAAATCTTTTTTACATTACTGAGCCCAATTAGCCTCAGAGGAGAGATTATTAAACTAAGTGCTTTGACTAGGAGCTTCTGCCTGCCATGCCACACTTCAGGCACGAGTAAGCTTGGGTATACCTGCATAAGGCTGTGCTGTAGGGGTACATAGAGCATTAGGACTTACGATTTGTTTACGTGTGTGACAATCTCTGGTGTCCTTTGGCCCAAGGTAAAATAACTCTGTTTTCTGATTTGTGCTTTATAAGGGCCCTTTCTAGTGTTAATTCAAGTCTCTCCCAACACTTCAACTGGAAGTACTATTAGGAAAATCCCTTCCAATGTTTCTGCTAATAGTTTCCTGCAGACTTAAACCTGGAGCGGCATTTGAATGAATTTATCTGTAGTGGGCTTCTGCAGGAATCAATAAGTCATTCTGATTCATTTTCAGTTTCTAGAGGAAAGTATTTATTTTCTAAGGATGAGACTAAACAGAAATGGGAATCATTTGTATGGGGTGAAGCATAGCTTGCTAAGTTTACCTCTTTTTCCCTTATTTCTGCTGAACGATTAAGCCATGGGAATTTTAGAATTTAAAGCAAGAGTTCTCTTCTCAGGACTTCTCCAAAATCTTATAGAAACACTAAATATTCCCAAAGGGTTTTAATCATTTGTACCACTTTGAGGTAGGATTTTGTCTGGAAGAATGCTTTCAAAGGCCAACTAGTTAAAAACCAAACCATGCTTCATCTGCCAATATATAAATACATGAAAATGTGTTCAGAAAAAAAAAATCAATTCTTTTATTTCCTCCAGTGAACATAAATAACAAAAAATACAAGTCATATCATTTTTAAGAGAAATGAAGGAAGTTATTAGCTGGTACCTAGTCTATGTTTTCCCAATAATGAAAAATTCCTTATAACAGTGAACAGTTTACAAGAATAAGAATTTGCTTGTAGAATTTATATTAAAAAGATACTCAAAAGGATCAGAGGTCTTTTTGAGACCATGTCCACACATTTTTACCTTATAGAGACCTCAATACAGTTGGAATGGATTTGTGTCCATCAGCTTAAAAGACATAGCCATGAAAACTTCAGGACATTCCATTAAATTTTTAAATGTAACCAGAAATGAACTGTTATAGATTTAAGTAATATTTCATTTTTGCTTCCTTTTACAGGTATTCATTAAAAAAAAAAAAAAAAAGTGAGTCTCAAAGCTCCCAGAAGTCAATGTCTCTATCTTTCTCTCATAAAAGAAATACAAGAACATTCAAAAAGTTTTTGGAAAAACAAAATTAAAATATAAGGAGTTTTTTAGTCCAAACATTTTAAAATTCATGTATAAGGTTTTTATAATACAGATTTCCCATGAAGTTCTTGAAGACTTGTTTGTAAAATAAACTTAATACAAAACAACAAGCACACAAACAAAAGAACTCTGTCTGACCATCTTTAGGATTACACTTTTTTTAAGACAGGATCTTGCCATATTGTGATCCTCGTCTCTCAGCTTCCCCAGGAGCTGAAACTACAGGTGCATCCCACTGTGCATTTAGGTTGGACCAGAAATTGAATCTTGGCCTCCCATGTGGTCTCAGCCTACGGAGCACAGAGTCTTAGCAACACATGCCACTACGACTGTGCCAGAACTAGACCATCTTAAAGTCAAAGTAGGCCTCTGGCATGTAGGGAAGACAGGAATAAGGGTACCATGAAACCCAGGGCATTAATTACCCTGACCCTTGCCCAGAGGACTTACAGACACTGAGGTTTGGATACAGACAGGTTGCAGGGCACCTAGAGAGAGAAGCCACTTTCCGAGATTGGGCCAGGTGTAGCCTGCTAGGGGATGAACATAATATGTAAGGATCCCTTGGTTTCTAAAATGGAGGAGATATTAGAGAGAGAAGCTATATCAAGGAAAGAATGAAAAGACATATTTAAAATTCTGAAAGAAAAGGTGATTTCTCACTTTCTGTCTCTCTGTCTCTCCAGTGAACACATGTGCCCTACAGCAAAAATCTCTCTCAAAAAAAGATTACTTTGTCAATTTATGAAATCTTTTATTGCCTGAATTTTAATCAAGATATTTTTCTTTAGAACTGTATCTCATAGTAAAGAACATCATAGAAAAGTCAGTATGTACTTGCAGAATAACCACTTTAGTGGATTTCAAATGTTCGAAACATAATATAATGTTAAATGTTTAAGGTGGTGAATATGTTTATAGCCTTAATTTGTTTATTACATACCATATACATGCTTTTAAAGACCATTCTGTACCTTTGGAAGATGTAGAATGATTATATATAAATCATAAATTATAACAAGTATTTAAAGAGAATAAAAATAACCATATAAAAATGTAAAATTATAAGAAGTATATAAAATGAAAAGTAGCTTTCTACCACTAAAATTTTGACCCACTAATTTCCAGATTTAACCATGGTCAGTAGTTTTTTGTGTATCTTTTCAGAAGTTTTCTATTCACAATTGTTCTTTATTGCAAATATAATAAGCACACACATACACCTACAAATTAAATACTGGGGAACTATTTTGTGTGTTACATTAAATGACATGAAATTAGAATTTGTAATTTCGGGTTAATTTATGTTACTTTTTCTAAAAATATCTCATCTTAATGTATAAATATGTACTGTATTAGAAAGTAATAAACATTTCTCTAAAAAACATTTAAAATTATATATTGAACACATACATAAATTACAGGAAATAGAGCAGAAACATATATGCACACCAACCAGAGTAAAAACAGTTTAACATTTTGCTGTATTGGCCTCTGCTTTCTTTCTCATTTCTTTACAGACACAGTTAAAATCCAATCTCTCTCTTACTTCCTCTCCACGGTCTTTTCATTCTAAAGTTGACTGCAATCTGAAAGTTGGTATGTATCATCTCCATGCACAATGCTTCATTTTAAGCAAATAAATAGAAAGTTATTAAAAATATATAGTACTTTTTTTCAGGATACAAAATCAACATACAAAAAAATCTGTGTGTTTCTATACACTAACAATGGATTATTCAAAAATAAACTAAAATTTTTTAGAATAGCTAAAAAAGACTTTGAAATAGATTTAACAGAAGGAGTAAACGATCTGTACAGTGAAAATTATGAAAAACTGATAAAAGAAATAAAGAAAGACACAAATAAAAGAAAAGATGTCTCATGTTTATATATTGGAAGAATGAATATTGTTAAACTGTCTATATTACCCAAAGCAATCTTCAAATTCAATGAAATCCCTATCAAAATTTCAATGACATTTTTCACATAAATAAACGAAACAATCGGGGAACCAGCGGTTAGCATAATGGCTATGGCGCTGAACTCCCATGTAGGCGACCGCAGTTCGAGTCCCAGACCTGGTGACTTAAACTCACGGTGGGCGCATGTGCATGGGTGCCCAGGATTCCGAGAGGAGAATGGAGGAGAAGGGATTGTGGCGTGGCCATTCCCCAGGGGGTGATTTCTCACTTTCTGTCTCTCTGTCTCTCTCTGTCTTTCTGGCGAGCGTATGCGCCCTATGGCAAAAACCTCACAAATTAAAAAATTAAAAATAAATAAATAAATAAATGAAACAATCAAAAGTGTAAGAATTCCCAAAAGACGCCAAAAAGCCAAAGCAATCTTGAGGAGAAAGAACAAATATTGGGTGGAGGAAAGGTCCTATTACCTGACTTCAAAATATATTACAAAGCTGTTGTAATCAAAACAGTATCATTCTAGCAAGGGGGAAAAGAAAGGCATATAGAGCAATGGAACGAAGTAGAGCACCCAGAAATAATCCCTGCATTTACAGTCAATTGATTTTCAACAAAGCTGTTACCCACATGGAGAAGTTGCTGGTTCACATCCAGAAAGCTCCCTGGGTATGCTGGGCCTACTTGTGCTCATAATCCAGGCTGGCTGAAGCTCAGGGTGGATTTTGGTGACAGAATCCTACTGTATTTCTGTCTCTCTGTCTCTGTCTTTCTTGTTCAGCAAATTAATAACTTCTCTTTTTTTGGGTTTCTTTTAGAGATTTTTGCTGTAGGGCATGTGTGCTCTCCAGAGAGGCAGAGAGCAAGAAATCACCCACCGGGGGGTGATGGCTATGCCACAATCCCTTTTCCTTCATTCTCCTCTCAGGATTTTGGGTGCAAACGTGCACACATCCAGTGCAAGTTTCATGCCTCCAAGTCCAGGACTTAAATGGCAGTAGGCCATGTGGAAGTCTGGCAATGTAACCATTACACCATCTGGTGGTCTCATAACTATGCTTTTTAAAAAATCTAAAACTGTTAATCTGTTATACTGTTAAAGTGCCACACAATATTACTCTGGTCAATGATTTTTGGAATGTGATCCCTGAAAGCTCAAGCAATAAAAGCAAAAATAGACAAGTGGGATTATATCAAACTAAAAAGTTTCTGTACATAAACAGAGTGAAAAGACAGTCTGTGAATTGGGAGAAGGTATTTGCAAGCTATACATCTGCTATCCAAATCATTAAGGATAGATATTTCTCAAAAGAAGACAAATGGCTCATAGATATAGGGAAAAAATGCTCAAAATCAATAATTAGGAAAATGCAAATTAAAATTACAATGAGACATCATCACATTGTCAGAATGGCTACTAACAAAAATGTTAGTCAAAGGCTACAAAATTTCATTCAGCAAAGAAGCATAAGTTCAAAAGATCCATTGTACAGCATGGTGACTGTAGTTCATTACAATATATTATATTCTTGAAATCACTGAGATTTTAAGTGTTGTCACCCCACACAAAAATTGGTAAGTATGTAGGTAGTACACACAAGGGGATTTCAAAGATCTGTGGAAAGATGAATTAAAATACAAAAGGTTATTTGGTGTAAAAAAAACACTTTTTTTAAATCCATGCAATATTTTGACAACATGCCTTTTCCATGAACTTTGATAACCCCTTGTATGTTAATTAGCTCAATTTAGCCATTCCAAATTACATACATATTTCAAGAATGAATATATAATTTTGTCGACTTAAAATTTTTATATATATAATGGTTTTGTATAATTTTTAACCTATAGAAATGGTCTTCTGTACCAGGGTTTCTCACCCTTGGCATAATGGACATTTTGAACCGTGAATTAGTTTCCTTTTGCTGCTATAACAAATTACCACAGACAGTGGCTTGAAATAACACAAATTTATTGTCTATGGCTCTAGAAATTAAAAGGTAAAATTAAGTTTTATAGGGCTGAAATCAAGGTGTTATCAGGACTCATTCCTTCTGGAAGCGCTAGGAGAGAATATACTTGCCGGAGGGCACATGTGCAGGCCATAGACAGAAAGAGCACCCTCTAATGGGAAATGTTTATGTAGCAATCCTTTTTCCTCAATTTTTTTATCCTGTCAGGATTTGGCATGCATGCACATGAGCCTGGCATGATTTTCAGGCTGCTGGGGTCAGAATTTGAACAGTGTTTGGCCACAAGGATGTGGGATCCAGTTCCCTATACACAAGGTTTAACTGCTGCAGGGCCAGGCCTAGACCCAAAAAATTTAAGAGTTTATTTGCGCAAAGAGTGATTTATCAATCAGGCAATACTTGGAACAAGATGAGGTTCAGAGAGCTCCACTTAGCAGTGTAAGCAGTAAGCTTTTACAAACTGAACATGGAAGCAAAGTAGAGACATCACTGATCAGCTACAGCTAAGACTCTGCCTGGGATCATTTAGCTTGGAATAGGCTCAGAAGTGGCCCCCGAAAAATGTCCATATTCTAAACTCCAGAACCTATGAATGTTATTATCTCTTTCATCTATTTTATTCTATGCCTTGTGCTTAATAAGCAAGTTTTATTTATTATTTATTTTTCTTCTACTATGACTATTAAGTGGAATATTTGGTATCAGGAGTGGTCCTAGAAAGAAGCTTTTTAAAGAATGGGTTTTCTGTACAAGCTGGAATGATTAATATTTTTTTCAATTTTTTTTCCTATAGGTTGCACACACCAGAGAGGGACAGAGAGAGATAAGTGAACAGTGAGAAATCACTCCCCAGGGGAGATGGCACACTGTGGAATGATTAATCTTAACAATCAAGAGGAAATCTGGGTTGCCTATACCTAGTGAGTCAATGAGGTCTATATGTCTGTAATTCAGGAGCTTCACTGGAATGACCTTAACACATCTACGCCCAAAGAGTAGCTGAGAAAACAAAAAGTTAAATTAGTACTTCTGAGGACACCGATACTTTTAAAATGATGAATTAGGCAACTCATCAATTTTTCAAAAAAAATTTTAACTAGGTTCTTCTCTACTCTCTCATGGCCTCCTCAGATTCATTTAAAACTGTATAAAATAAATATTTCTATCTTCATATCGCGTACCTTTCTTCATCTCTTTGTACTGAAGCCTAGGTATTTTTCTTTTATATCTTCTAATGTACAAATTTTCTTTTCAACTGTGTCAAATGGATATTTAACTTCTTTATTGAATTTTTAAAAAATCATTGTACATTGGGACCAGCAGATGGCATAATGGTTATGTCACAGGACTCCCATATAGCTGACCACAGCTTGAGTCCTGGACCCAAAGGCTTGAAACTCACACTGGGCATGTGTGTATGTGTGCATGTGTGCCAAAAATTCTAAGGGGAAAATGGAGGTGATGGGTTTGTGGCCTGGCCATTCCTCCTGGGGGGTGATTTCTCATTTTCTGTCTCTGTCTCTCTGGCAAGCATGCACTCTCTCTAGCGAAAATCTCTCTCCTAAAATATAATATATATATATATATATATATATATATATATATATATATATATATATATCTTTACAGCTTGCAATATGGTTTTTCCCAGCATGCATGAGGTGTATGTCAATCAAGTAAAAGATTTCACCAAATACTTCATCATCAACAGATAACTTCCATTCTTGTGTCTCTTAAATGCTACTCCCTCCTCCCAACCCCAGGTACTCCCCCTCTCCCACTACCCACCTCCTCTTATACAAACTCTGGTATCTGTGCTTGCACTCCCTGCTATTATACCTACCACTCTCTGTTTCTGCCATAGAGTGCAGACATTCAGTATATATTGAGCAGGGACATATAATATCAGTCGTTCATAGTCTAGCTTCCTTTGCTTAGCATTAAATCTTCCACATTCATCCACTTTGTATCAAATGAAATGGTTTCATTTTTTATGGCTGAGTAGTATTCCATAGTGTGAATGTATGATTACACACAGACACACACACACCTGTATGTATATATGCATGTATACACACATATATACATAACATACTTTTTTAATCCCGTCATCTGCTTGTAGACATTTGAATTGATTCCATGTCTTAGCAATTGTGAATAATGATATGATAAACAAAATGCACAAGTGTTATTTTTAAACTGTTTTCCTATTTGGGGGGTAAATAGCTAGGAGTGGTATTACTGGATCACATGCTAGTTCAACTAGTAGGTTTTTGAGGAATCTCCATATTGTTCTCCATGGTGGTTGTACTAATTCCCACCAATAATAGAGAAGGGTTCTCTTTTCACCATAGTATCTCCAGCATTTGCCTTTTTTTGAAAAAATCACAGCCATTCTGACTGGGGTTGAGTGGTATATCATTGTAGTTCTGATTTGCATTTCCCTTATGATAGAAGATGTTAGAAATTTATACATATGCTTTTTGGCCATTCCTATGTCTTCTTGGGAGAGTTGTATATACGTCTTATTTGCCCATTTTTAAGCTGGATTGTTTGCTTTTCTTCAGGTAAGCTGCTTGATTTCCCTATATATTCTAGTGATGAATCCCTTATCTGAAGCATAGTTGGCAATTATTTTCTCCTATTCTGAGTATTTCTCTTCACTCTAATTATTGTTCCCTTTGCTGTGCCAGAAGTTTTTTAACCTAGTGTAGTTCCATTTGTTTATTTTGGGGATTATTGTCTGTGCCTTAGTGGTCTTATTAAATCTTTGCCTACTCTAAAGTCTTCCAGAGTTTCCCCTGTGTTTTCCACCAGTAGTTTTATAGTTTGAGACTTCGTGTTTAGATCTTTGATCCATTTGGAGTTGATTTTTGTTAATGGTGAAAGATAGGAGTCCAGTTTCAGTTTTCTGCAAGTGGATATCCAGTTATTCCAGTACCATTTGTTGAATAAACTTTCTTTTCCCCAGTGAATTGCCTTGTATCCTTTGCCAAAAATAAGTTAGCTTTACATTTTGGGGTTTATTTCTGAGTTCTCTATTCTGCTCCATTGGTCTACATGTCTATTTTTGAGCCAGCACCATATCGTTTTGATTTGCATAGCTTTGTAATACATTTTGAAGTCAAGAAGTGAGATGCCTCCTACTTTATTCTTTTTGCACTGTATTGCTTTGGCAATATGGGACTTTTTTATAATTCCAGACAAAATTTATGATTGTTTTGTCTATTTATGTGAAGAATATCTCTGGTAATTTGATTGGAATGGCACTGAATTTGTAAATTAATTTGGGTAGAACTGACATTTTGGCTATATTAACTTTTCTAATCCAGAAACTTGGAATGTCTTTTCACTTTTGCATAACATTTTCAGCTTCAGCTTTCAGATTTTTATAGTTTTACTTGTAGAGTTCTTTCACTTCTTTGGTTAGATTTACTCCTAAGTATCTTTTTTTTATTTTTGTGGCTATTGTAAATTTGATTGCTTTATTCAATTCTACCTTCACCTATTTATTATTGGTGTATAAAAATGCTATCAATTTTTATATTTTTATTTTTACTGTCAGTTTACTGTATTCATTTATCACTTCTAGGAGTTATTTGTGAATTTTTTTAGGTTTTCTATGTATACAATCAGGTCATCTGCAAATAGAGATCATTTCACTTCCTCTTTTCCTAGTTGAATACCTTTTATTTTATTGTCTTGTCTAATTGCATTGGCTACTCCACTGAATTATATTTCAACTATCCACCTTTCTTATTTCTAAAAGTTAAACCTTATTTCCTTTTCCTTTTTAAAACTTGTCTTGGAATCACTTTGCTTATATTTTTCTTATATCTTCTGGTTCTTCTCTCTTCCTTGCTAACCATTTAAAAGATATTAATTCTATAGCTTCTTATTATTGTTTTGTCTCATAATTTGGCATGCTAAACATTTTTTTCTGCTAATTCCAACTCATAATGGATTGTCCTTAAATGTTCTTAGGGTAAGCTTATGTTAAATGGAAAGTTTTTTTCCTGTAGCCTGTATTGTGAAAAATATCTTCCAAAAGGCTTTGCATTTATTTCTAGGGATATCACCAGCCCAGAGACCACTTTTATATTAATGTGTCAGTTTTATAGTACAGAAAAGCATAGATTCAACCCAAGTATGGGAAACACTTGGGGTTTAACAGGCTTCTTCACTATTAAATGAGATGCACTTTACTTTTGGATGTGGACTATGCCTACTCTAGAGCATCAGTTTTCACTACATATTTCATTAAATGACACTCCTTTGATAGTTGCCAGAGCAAAAACCACTCATACTTGAGTAGTAAGAATATATATAAACAAATAGACAATAGAAAACACTCAATGTTATTACAGAATGATAGCTTTTCAAATAGTCATTTTATCATTTATCAAAGTGAAAGTATATTAGGCAGAGAGAAAAACAAGTTCAAAGACACAAGGGAGCTTAAACCTCCGATTTCCTGGAATACAATGCAAGAAAGTTGGAAGACAAAAAAAAAAAAAAAAAAATGTGTCGTGAGGCTGGCTCAGTACTGCGATGCAGCAGTAATGCACTGTTCATGCTAAGCTAGATCCACATAAAAGATCATGGATTCCATTCCCTGGTTGAGCTATACACCCTGGCATGTGAGTCCATGATCCTAGTTGCCTGGCTAATAGGAAGGCTGGCAAGTAACTGCATCATGGTGTGAGACCTTGTTGAAGACCTCTCTCATTTACTCTTTAACTATCTCTTTCTCTGTCTTTCACTGTCACAAAATAAATAAAAAAGCTTTTTAAAAATGAAGTGCTACATATGAGGTGACTTGTGGATAAGGATAGACAGATCAGCTGCCATGATCTTCTGAAAGTCTCCTATTAACACAGAGGGAATGGAGCTCTGATTAGAAGATAACATATCTAGTATATAGGTAAAAAGTAAAATGATTAATATAATGGAAAAACAAAGTAATATGTATACACATTCTGCTTTTTGGTTGATAGATTTGTTTTAAATTTGGGGAAAATATATAAATATGTATATAATTAATAGGATTTTATAGTAAAAACTTGGAGATTTCTAGTTTAATACTTGTTCTTTGAGTTCTTGCTGGGGCAGGGTGGGGATCATTTTCTCTTGGCCATTGCCCAAGGAAGGGGCTGGATAAGAGGATGGCTGAATTAGAGAAAGCTTGACATAAGCCAGCCCAGTCATTATGAACATAGAGTGTAAGATGGAAGGAGAATAATAAACACCTGCTAAGGCATATTTCCAACTATGCTTTTCAGAGGATGGGATAATTGAGAAATTCCTGTGTTTTTAAGGAATGGACACTTAGACAAGTACACATACTTGAGTTATAAATCATATGAATCTAACATCTTTTCTGAAAGAATATCCTGTATTTTATACAGTAGACAGAACAGAAATAAACAAGATTCTGTAACTATGTGAGAGCCAGCTTTCTAAATCTCATTGTACTATCAAAATCATCTAAGGAGCATTTGGAAAAAAAAGAAAAAAGAAAAAAGAAAAGAAAAGAAAAGAAAAGAAAAGAAAAGAAAAGAAAAGAAAAAAGAAAATGTTTTCGTTCTATCTTAAAGACTAGAATTTCTTATCCCTTTTTTTACTTTCTCCAAGTGATTCTTCTGTAGCTGGCACAGCACGAGACATCAGACCAACATTTGGAAAATACTGATGTACAGTTCTTGATTATACTTTGATTTTGCTTTTAAAATTTTATCAATTCACTTTATTATAAATTATATTAATTATTTTCAAAATTATCTTAACATTATTGTTGAGTTATTCTCACAAAAATTAAAATATGTTACTTCAGGGTCAATTCAGTAGTCTAGCGGTTAGGAGAGCTGGATCCCACATGGCCAACCACTGTTCAAGTTCAGGCCCCGGGGCTTGCAAAGCATGCCATGCATGTGTGTGTGTGACTCAAATCACAATGGAATGGAGAAATGGAGAAGGGATTGCAGCATGACCACACCCTATTGGGGATTCTTTCTCCCTCTCTCTATTTCTAGTGAGTACATGTGCACTCTGGCAATTAAAAAACAAAATGTTACTTCAGGTTTTCTCAAAATTTTTAGTTTTTTTTCTTATTGTAAATATTTTACATGCTAATAAAGGTAGAATGCTAAACCAATAGAGAAGACTGTTGTTCAATGAAATTTGACAATTAGGTAGCCACATGGGAAAAAGTTAGATTTGTTCCTCACACTTTACTCCAATCAATTCCAGAATTATCAACACTGCAAATTTTAAAATTTCAACAAAACACATTAAATAGTCTTTAATCTCAGAGTTGGAGGAAACCTCTGTAAGTAGGATAAATAACCCAGAAGCATAAAAGATAATACTAATGAATTTGAAAATATTAAACAGAATTTTTTACATGGTAAAAGAAAAGGTCATTTTTAAAATGTTAAAAGATAAGCTCATAAACTAGGAAAAAATAGATACTACTCATCACAGAAAAGAGTTGTCTATATCTAGATATATAGACAGATAGGAAGGTAGATAGATGTAAGGGGACTTCAAAAAGTTCATGGAAAAATTAAACAGCAGTGCTTATTTAGTTTAGTGCAAAATTTTTAAATTCATCAGTAGATTTTTCACAATATGTATTTCCTATGAATTTATCTATCCCATGCAGATAAGGAGATAACTAGGTATAATATTAAAAGGATTTCTAAAATTAATAAAATAAAGACAAAAAAGCGATAGAAAAATGGAGAAAATGTGACACCAAATAGTTCTCATGAAAAGAAAATAAAAAATGTCTTTTAAAATTATGACAAGATACTAAGTCTCACTTTCAATAATATAAATACACATGAAAACATATGCACATAATAATATATTTTTGAAGAAATTATGGCAGTATATTCTTTACTATGTTGTTTTTTAAAATTAGGTGTGGAGAATTTATATGATACTAGATCCAAAAAATAAAATATACAGTTAATAAAATTAGGGTTCTGAATAAACTTACATTTTTCTTCTTCATATGTATGTACTTCAGGGGTTTAATTAACTTGACATTAATAGATATATACTCCAACCATAAATTTTAAAAACTATTCTTTAGCCCAAAAATACATTTAAAATCCCTTAACAAAAATAGCAGACTCTTGAACAATAAGCTTTTAAAGAAATAATAAAATTAAATATTATAATAAGTAACATTGGGTTGCTAGAAAAGTCATGATGTATTTTTCTATCCAAAACTGCATCATGACTTCTGACAACCCAATATCTTACTACCATTAAGAATCCACATTTTTAATAATCTAGTCCTGTTTTAAACCACTTGCTAAAAGTAATCTTACAAAATAATTCTATAAGGAATTAAAAGTGCTTCATTTTTTTGAACATTCATGGGATAAGGATCAATTTAGAAATATTACATTAAACTTTTTTCATTTTATAGTTAGATTTTGGGGAGAAAGATAACAGGTGTTAGTGCTTTACAATATTACAGAGAAAAATAAATTATACTACAAATTAATTATTGAATTTTAATAGTTATATTTGTGTCTATCAAAATTATGAGGGGGTTCTTTTTTATAATTATTTATTTTATTTTATTTATTCATTTATTTTTTTATTTTTTATTTTTTGGAGAGGTTTTTGCTATAGGGCGTGTGTGCTCGCCAGACAGACAGAGAGAGACAGAGAGATAGAAAGTGAGAAATCACCCCCCAGGGGGGATGGCCACGCCGCAATCCCTTCTCCTCCATTCTCCTCTCGGGATCTTGGGCACGCACGCACACGCGCCCGGCGTGAGTTTAAGCCGCCGGGTCCGAGACTCAAACCACGGTCGACTACATGGGAGTCCAGCGACATAGCCATTACGCTAACTGCTGGTCCCTCATTCATTTATTTTTTAATTTGACCAGAGAGAGACACATGTTGAGAGTGAGAGAGAGAGAGGAAGCAAGAAAGCAAGGCACCAGATTCAGGACTCAAACCCTGGTCGGCCATGTGGGAGTGTCCAGCACCTTAACCACCACGTCACCTGCTTGTCCCTATGAGGGAGTTCTTAAAAGTTTGCATAAAATGCATATTATAAAAATATATGCACGGATGTGTAAATTTTTGTTTGCACCAAAATAAATGCATATTAACTTGCAGCGTTTTTGAGCAGGATCTAGCCTGAGGCACAAGAATGATAAAAAATAACTTTGAAAAGAGCCCCTATCAGAGAAACATGAATTCCTCTAAAATTGATGCAAAAACAAATGTCAAATGTATGGCCAAGCTTGGGAAGAATGGTGAAATCACTGATGCTTCACAAAAAGTTTATAGAGACAACACCCCCCCCAAAAAAAAAAATTAGTAGTTTACAAACAAATAACTTGTTTTAAGAAAACACTAAATGTAAATGGGGGGCCAGCAATTAGCATAATGGCTATGTCGCTGGACTCCCACGTAGTTGACCGCGGTTCATATCCCGGACCCGGTGGCTTAAAACTCACGCCAGGTATGTGTGCGTGCATGCCCAAGATCCCGAGAGGATAATGGAGGAGAAGGGATTGCGGCGTGGCCATCCCCTCTGGGGGGTGATCTCTCGCTTTCTGTCTCTCTGTCTCTCTCTGTCTGTCTGGCGAGTACACGCGCCCTATAGCAAAGACCTCTAAAAAAATTTAAAAAAAAAAAAAAACACTACATGATGTTGAAGATCATACCTGTAGCCACAGACCACCTATATTAATTTGCAAGGAAAAAGAATGATTTTGTTTATGCTCCAACTGACAAAGACCAATCATTGACAGCAGAAGCAATAGAAGCAATAGCCAGCACCATAAACAGCTCAATTGGTTCAGCTTACAGAATTCTAACTGCAAAGTTCAAGTTGAACAAGTTTTCTGCTTGATGGGTACCACAACTATTGCACCTAGGTCAACTGCACACAAGAGCAGCTTTCAATGGTAACGTTAAATAAGTAGGATCAAGATTTGAACCATTCCTTTGACGACATGTGGCTTTCTAGCATGATTCTAAAGGTGAAATACAATCAGACCAATAGCTATCATGAAATAAATATTTCTATTTATTACAAAATGTGAACATGCTCAAATTTTATGTAGAATTTATGCACAAAGGTCTTGATTTGTAAAGCTTTCAAAAGTCCCCAATGATAACAATTCTTAATTCGAAATTTTCTTTGCAGATACCATTTCCCCCTTAATTTTTATGCACTTTCAAAATCTAACTTTAAAATTCACATTTCTAGGAGCCAGAAGGTTAGTGGTTAAGGTGTTAGAGTCCACATGGCCAACCAGAATTTGAGTCCCAGACCCAGTGGCTTGAAAAATCACACTGGGTACATGTGCCTGCATGCCAAAGATCCCAGGAGATGAAGAAGAAGAAATTGTGACATGGTCATCCCTCACCCCTAACCCCAGAAGTGATTTCTCACTTTCTCTCTGTCTCTGTCCCTCTTTCTCTTTGGTGAGCACTTGCACACTAAGACAAAAACCTCTCAAATAAATAAATAAATAAAAATTTTAAAAGAAAGGAAGAAAATCACGCCAGCCATGTGGGCATGCACGCCCAATATCCCAAGAGGAGAATGATGGAGAAAGGACTGCAGTGTGGCCATCCCCCAGGAAGCGATTTCTCACTTTCCTTTTCTCTGTGTCTCTCTTTCTATCTCTTACAAGTGCACACACCCTATGGCAAAAATCAAATAAATAAATAAATAAATTCCTTTATATTAAATCTTCCCAGTTATATTCCCCTCCATCCTAATTCCATTTGCAAGTCTCAATTCTGTCTTTCTGAGCTGAAAGACACTCGAGATTGGAAATACTATGTCCTGTAATATTTTTCTATTTTCCCATAGTACCTACATTGTCAATGTGCATACAGTGGGCACTGCATTCATATATTTTGTGATTGATTCAAGAATCCTACAAATCCCTGAGTTTTTAACAGATATGAATTGCTACATGAGAGATGTAGCAATTTCTTTTCATTTCTTTACAGGGAAATGAAAATGAATGATAAAACAAACAAACAAACAGCAACAACAAAAAAAGCTATTTAATAGCCATTATAATTCCTCTTAATAACTATGTTCCAGTTCTAAGATTATTTCATTTTTGCCAAAATCTTATTTAGAGAAGCTGTTCAATTTAATCCTACTTCATCAGACTATGTTGTCTTCTTCCATCATGACTATTTTTTCCCTTATACAGAACAAGAACTGGGTTTTTCAAGAAAAGCTAAGTTATCTGAAGTAACACATTAACCCTTAAACTTCAGTGGCTTGGCACAACAAATGTTTATTTCTCACTTGTGCTAAGCCCACAGCTAATGGCTAAAACTTGCTCATGGCCCCTCCTAATACCAACGGACTGGAAAATAGAGAGTACATGGGGACTCAGTATGTGGTAACCATCTCCCCAGACTTCGACTCAGAAACAACATGTTTTAATCTGCTTTCCTTTTTATGTTTCTTCTTATTTAGACAATGAATTCTTGTACATTCTCTTTTTTCCTTTAAGAAGTATTCTCTCTCTTCTTTGTTCTTGCTCTATGGTCTATATCTTCCAGGATCTTTTTAGAAGCATCACAATCATGGCATACTAAGAGGGAAAAGAAAAAAACAAAAACAAAAACAAAAACAAACACCTCCCTCTCCTTTGCCTTTCCTCTTCCTGTCAGGGCGTTGTTCATAACAAGGTTCTGCCTCATCTACACTTCAGTCTCTTCCATTTTCTTATTCTATGACAAGATCTAAAACTGCATGGACTCCTCCTTCCCTTTGCTAATCTTCTCCCTCCATCTTTTTTTATGCAACTGTTCTTAACCCATTAGAATCACTGCCAGACTTTTAAAATGACTAATGCTGGGGCCAGAGGATGGCTCAGCAGTGAAATGTGATTCTCTGTGAGGCTGATCCACATGGGAAGTTCCACGTTCAAGTCCAGAGACTTTTTTGAATATGCTGGGTTCGTGTGTGCCTGTGATCCTGGGCTGGCTGAAGCTGAAGATGGATCATGGTATTGGGATGTCTTTGGGGGTGCCGTCTTTCTCTCTCAGTCTGTCTCTCTCTTTTTCTCTCTCTCTCTCTTTCTCTCAGAAGAAATAAGTAAGTGAACAAAAATGAAAAAAGATTGATGCTCTAGGGACCCAGAGGAGAGCACTCCAATGTCTACCCTAGGATATAGGAAGAATCATAGAAAAGTCTTTGCAAAGAACAGACCCACCAAAGATGGTTCTTATACATGAGTAGGAGTTTGCCAAGTAAAGAGAGAGAATCTCTCAGGTAGCGATGATGTAATATGAGCTCCCCCAGAGGAGGGAAGGGACAAAGTCAGACCTGGATGTTAAAAATTATCCTTGTGGGGCCTGCATGGGGCACAGATTGGAGAAAATAACTGTAGGCCTGTACAGCAGAGAATGTAGTCATGGCAATAGGTGGGCACATCCCTCTATAGTGCTAGTTATTCGACATTAATTACTTATTTTTGTGTCCACATAGGCATTGGATTATTTTAGCTACAAATGTGTGCATCTTCAAGTAGCAAAATAATCTGATTTACTATAATTTAAAGGAAAAAAAGGGTTATTTTTACCATACACCAAATCACACAATTTTAATGCTTGGGTTTCGTCTAAACCACTTAGCATCTCTGAGGGGAGAGGGCTGGCTCCCTCGGCAGTCATCTGCTCACTAACTTACTCCTGATCCATTTCCTTTGAATCTCTGACTCATTTCCCTGCTCCCTCATCATGTCTCCCAGTAGATGACTTCTCAAATAAATTATTCGGACCTAAATTTTTATCTTGGTGTGTGCTTTTAAACATTGGAATAATAATAGTGCCTACCAGTAGGACTGCTGGAAGGATTAACTGAGTAAATACACAGGAAGCATGCGTTATTCACACAAGCTCTACTTTCTTCCTAGCATGCTTACACCCATACCTCAGCAGGGCTAGCTCCTTCTGCTTTTCACTCAAGTTAAATATCCCCTCCTCAATGAAATCTTTATCTTACCTAAAGTACACTCTGTGCTTCTCTCTCCCACACTATTGGTTTTTCCTCCCTGGTACTCAGAATAATTATAATCATGTTTGCTTGTTTTAATCTGTCTCCTCTCAATGGAAAAAAAACTCAAAGGATAAGTCTTCTGCTTCTTCCTATAGTATGCTCATGCTCACTACATTTATTGGTGTCTGGCACATCATAGGGGCCCCCTGTGTGTTTGTTGAATTAAGTGAATGCCTCCTGTGTAGCTACGTGGCCTTACGATACTACACATACTACAGTTTTTCTAAAACGCCGAGGAAAGAAAATATTGGAAAAAGTTAGAAGTTAGAAACCTATTGAGGTAGGCAGAATAGTTATTTAATATGGTGAGAAGGACATTGCACTATAATTAAGTAATAGATCTTAAAACAGGGAGATTATCTTACATCTAGGTGGACCTGAACTAATCAAGTAGGCTCTTAGATGCCAGTAATGTTCTCCAACTGGTTACAGAAGAGAAGGCCAGAAGAAGAAGAGGAAGCCAAAGAGATTTGAAGCATGAGAAGGACTTCATCCACCATTTTTGGAGGGAGGCCACATGGAAAGAAAGCAAATTCCACACACAAAGACCAGCCTGGTTGGCAGACAGCGAGGAAAACAGGCACCTCGGCCCTACAACCATAGGAAACTAATTCAACCAACAACTTTAATGAGCTTGAAATCAGACTCATTCCCAGAGCTTCCAGAAAGGATAGCAACCTGCTGACAACTTGAGCTTCGCAATGTGAAACTCTAAGTAGAAGACCCAGGCCACTGTATGTAAGCTAAACTGTGAGATAGCAATGGGTATTGTTCTAACCTGCTAAGTGTGTGAAAATGTGCATGACAGTAATGGAAAAGTATACTATCTAGCCTTAAAATGTTCCCTTGGTGGGATACATCTAGAAGAGCAAGAAAGCTAAAGTCCTATGATTAGGGTAATAACAGAAATCCAAAGAACCTCAGCAGTTAAGCTATGGTGCTCTTCAAGATCTTTAACTACAGAAGAAAATGTCTTTCTGGGGACTAGCAGTTACTGTAATGTCTATGTCGCTGAACTCCCACGTAGTCAACCACGGTTCGATTCCCAGACCTGATGGCTTACACTCAAGCTGGACGCATGTGGGTACGTGCCCAAGATCCCAAGAGGAGAATGGAGGAGAAGGGATTGTGGCGTGACCATCCCCCCAGGGGGTGATTTCTGGATTTCTGGCTTTCTGTCTGTCTTTCTGGCGAGTGCACACGCCCTATAGCAAAAACCTCTCCAAAAATAATAATAATAATAAAAAAAATGTCTTTCTGGAAACCAGGAATGAATACTATTTCCATCTACCTGTGTGTGTTCTCATAGACTTTGTCATTTAAGATAGAATGAGTTGATCATTCCTGAGGTGATTTAGGTGATCATCCTGAGGTGATTTAGGTGATCATCCTGAGGTGATTTACAAGTTATAAATCTGTCGAAACACTTAACAACTTCTAATTATCTTGCTACCCGGTTGGTGATTGCTAACTAGGAAGAGGCCCACTCTAATTAAAGCTACACTAAATATCAGATTTAAAAAAAAAAAAAAAAAAAAAGGCAGATTAACATTCCAGGCCTCTGAATCAAGCTATCCTTAAACATAAAGTAGGCATGAGAGTGTACAAAAACGCAGAGGTGCTGTGTGTCAACAGTTCTGAAGTAGCATTTTTCGGGGTTTAATATATTTTCAGTTGAGTTGAGTCTTTGAAATAGTGAATATTCTCTTAAAATAAACCTTTATTCTCACCCCCTCCAAAAAAATAATCAGTTTCTAAAGCAAGTTTCCTAGAGGGAGGAAATGTGATATTTATAATAGCATTTAAATGGTAATATGGGATCTTTATCTGCTACAGCTACCGTAACAAAATAGCATGGACTGGATAGCTTAAACAACAGAAATTTATTTTTCACAATTCTGGAAGCTGGAAGTCCAAGATCAGGGTGTCTGCAGCATTAACTTCTCCTGGGATCTCTCTCCTTGGGTGTGTAGATGACTGCCTTCCCACTAGGTTCTCAGCCAACCTTACCTCTTGCACCCTCATCCCTGGTGTCTCCTGCTTCTTATAAGGACATCAGTCATATTAGATTAGGACCCCACCCTAATGAGCTCATTTAACCTTAATTATCTTCCTTGAAGGAATTATTGCCAAGTACAGTCATGTTAGGGGCGAGGTCTTCAAGATATGAATTTATTAGCAGGGGTGAAGAGGGTGGACAATTCTGCCCATACATGTGGAGAACAGATACTAATGATTTGAAAAAGGAAAAACAAAGTGAAATGGAAATTGGATTCTGCCTTTCTATGACCAACCTGTTCCTCTGGTCTCCTACACTGACAGCCAAGGGTCAGTGAGCATATTTCATCTAAGCTCAGCCAAAGAGAGAGAATAAGAAACTGAGGCTGTTGAGCCTGCACAGAAGGGAATTGATATGGGAGGCAGCATGAGGAGCCAGAACTGAGAGAAGTTTTTCTCAGAACAAAGGGTTTACCTTGCAGAGCAATACACAGCCTTACCTCTCAGCCACATTGACCGCATTTCCCTCTCGATAGAATTTTGACGGTGTTTAGAAGCCTGTCATGAGTATAGTTTGTCTTGAAGTCAGCAAAACATTTTAGATGATGGCTACTTTGTGGTGTGTGAAAACATTCAAACACTTGTACTCACAGACAGTGTCGAGCTCCAGCCACAGCTCTCCTTGAATGCTGTGAGTTCCTTCTGTGGTTCTATCTCTTTTGGTATTTGGTATCAGTGCTTTGGATAAAGATACAAAACATGCTTGTAAATTCCCAGTATCAAAACATTGTAACATAAATGGTACATGGGATGAAAGGTCCAAGGTCCAAAGAGATTCTGACAGAATGGAAAGTTTGAATAAAACCAACATGATTAAATTTGAGCACAGTAAATGAGAAGTTCTGCACTGGAGGAAGGCAACTGTGTGAGGACAACATTAGGCAAACCCTATTAAACAGCATGAAATTGGGTGTCATGGAAAGAGACATATACCAAAAATAAAGCCTCAACTGAAACTCTTTGACAAGAAAATGATACAAAGCAAGAAATTATTGGAACTAGAATCAAAATTCTTCACATGATGATCTATTGTCTTCATCTATCCCCCGTTCACACTTCTTTAACTTTTGATAAAAGGGAACATCAATAATCCCATTCATTTCCACTAGAACAAACTCATGCCAAGGTAAAAGAGAGGGTTAGCCAGTCCATCATCAGTCATACTGCAGAGTGAACACCAAGGTTTCTGAGCCCAAACATTCTGGATTCTGACACATTTGAACTTGGAAAGGACTGCGGATACTCAGCATCTTAGTTCATTACTGCGTTGCTAATGTAAATACCTGAGACTAGGTGATTTATAAAGAACTAGAGGTTTATTCACTCAATTCTGGCAGCTGGGAAGTCTAAAGGTTTAATGTCTGGCATTAAACCAGCCTACGATGAGACTGACAGATGCACAGAGTATGGCAGTACATGCAGAGAGGGAGCACAAGCTGCTCACAACTCTCTCTTATCACAGCCTACTCTTGAGAACTGACCCCTCATGAGAGCTAGAACTCACTGCGTCTCTAGAGACCTCATTAATCCATTCATGAGAGTGTTGCTTCTGCAGTACAATGACTATGATCCAATCACTGTCCACTAGGTCTCATCACTTCTCAACAACGAGTTTTAAAACACGAAACTTCGGGGGACAATCCATTTGCCATCCAAACCAAAACACACAGGTCTTCTCTATATGTTCCCAGTTATCCTCACTTATTCTCTGTTCAAACTGAACAGCTTGTGTTTGCTCACACTCTGTCTCATCTCTGCCCCAGCAGGACTTTGCTCATGATGGTTCTTCTTGGAATGCCCTCTTTGAGATGCTGTCTTTGGTTTGTTTTTTTTTTTTTTTTTTTTTTTTTTTTTTTTTTTTTTTGGAGAAATTTTTGCTACAGGGCACATGCACTTGCCAGAAAGACAGAGAGAGACAGACAAAAAGCAAGAAATCACCCCCCCAGAGGGGATAGCCATGCCTCAATCTCTTCTCCTCCATTCTCCTCTCAGGATCTTGGGCACGCACGCACACGCGCCCGGCGTGAGTTTAAGCCACTGGGTCCAGGACTCGAACCACAGTCGACTACATGGGAGTTCAGCGACATAGCCATTACACCAACTGCTGGACCCAGATGCTGTCTTCAGATACAGATTCATGATATCTTTCCAGATTTCTCTCCATATAGCCCAAGTAGATAGTTCTTTTCTTTTGCATTTGTGAGCCTTTATAGCAAATCTGTATCCTTATTTATGACAAAATATCATCTTTTTATGTAGAGGCAAATGTCTTTGTCAGAAGGTTTTCTTTTTTTAAGAATTACTTTATTTTACTTTATTTATTTACTTATTTATTTTAATTTGACCAGAGAGGGGCAGAAAGAGAGAGAAAGAGAGAGAGAGAGAGAAAGTGAGAAAGTAAGCCACCAGATCTAGGCTATGAACTGTGGTTGGCCACGTGGGAGTCCAGAGCCCTTAACCGCCATGCCACCTGCCAGTGCCTGTTAGGAGGTTTTCTAGGCAGTGAGACTCAATTTGCTTCCTTTTAACTACATGGGAAATGACCACTCAACTTCTCTGCCTAGCCTAGCAATCACATTCCCCTTACTCTGTAAGCTTCTTACCACCAGGATGGCAAACAATGACTCACCTACCAAGTCCTAAAAACACTCATTTTCTCTTAGTGAAGTATTTTTGTCCATCCTTAGCAGAGATGATTATGATTCTTTTGTCTCACACCTTTACCTGGCATATGTTGTTATCAGACAAGTTTATAATATTGCAATTGCCTTGTTCCCTCAGTTGTAAAACTATTTTTAAAGCACCAATGATTTATAAATAGGATATAAAATTAACTGCTGTATTAACACTGCCCACGAATTGTAAAATGCATAATGACTCTAAAAGTGATGTTATTTTAAAATATGCATTCTATGATTGAAAAATACAATCATTAGCTTGTATGCCTCATTCAGTAGACTAACAGGTCCTAGGCAGGCAGCAGGAATAATATCTCATTTCTTACGACCAGTGTTTTCTCACTGGCTAGTATGTAGTATCATCTCAAGAAATATTTATTGAGTGAATGAATAAATTGAACAAATAAATTTTTAGCTGGCCTTAAGTTGAATAAGGTTCAGCACTATGGTCTGGCTGCTATAAAAGTTCACACAACATAGGACTGCATCATATTAGTATGTGCAGATGACAGAAAGCAATAATCATAGAAAAGTTCAATCACATTTGGAATACCGTGTTCAATATTTTAATTATGTTAAATATTTTAAAGGGGACATCGACATTCAGGTTGGCCAGAATGATGTTAGATCTAGAAATCTTTTTATATAAGGAAAGGCAGAAAGAATTGAGTGTATGTAGCCTGAAAAAGAGAAACAAGTGTAAAACGCGATAGCTGTCTTCACGCATTTGGAGGACTGTCTATGTAGGTGTAAAAAGGCCTGATGTGTGGAGCTCCAGAGAGACGACGACCAGAGTGACGACAGTTCCAAGAGTAGGCCTGATTCTCCATTCAAAATACCTTCATAAACTGCTGCTGTGAAGCAGTGGAGAGTGTTATCTTGTGATACCTGGTAAGTTGTGTACTCCCTCTCAGGAAGAATCAAGGCAGAACTTCACAGCTAAGAGTTAATTAGCAGTGCATAAAATGATAGAATAGATGCCCCATTAGATTTCTCACAATTTTAAGATTCTCTGACTTTATTAAAATTCATCCCTTTTCTGGAGAGAACCCAGCAAAAACAAGCACAGGTGAAAAATAACAGGGCACCAGGCCCATAGTCCAGTGGTTAAGGACATCAGACCCACATGACTAACCCTGGTTCAAATCCCAGACCCAGCAGCTTGAAAAACAACAACAACAACAACAACAAAATAAAATACGCAGTGTATGTTCATGTTCATGCAAGGGCATGTTCATCCTATGGTAGGCAACTAACTCCAAAGAAGAAAGTGTAGAATGTGGGAAGAAAGCTGACACCCTTACGTGAGAATTGAGGGAAGTAACACCCCACCTTCTGGCAGTCTTATTTCCCATAGTTCCTAACAGGTCGGAAAAATGGAGGAAAAGGGATTGCAGCATGATCATACTTTATTGAAGGGTGCTTTCTTGCTCTCCCTCTCTGTCCCTCTGTCTCTCTCTGTGTAAGGACACATACCTTTTAGCAGTTAAAAAGAAAACAGAAAAATGACAGTTATTCTAGGGGACAACCTGGAAGTTTAACTCTTCATCCATTCATTTTTTTACCCAGCTAACCAACATTTATTGAGTACCTGCTAAATTCCAGGCACTGTCCATAGTTCTAGAGGATAACAGTGACATAGTTGCTGTGCTCATGAGTTTAATGCCTAGTGCAAACGTTACTAAGAACACATATAAACACAAATGACAGCCATGGGGAATGCTAAGAAAAAAAGGCATACAAGAGTCAGCTGAGCTAGCTGGTGGGTTCTGAGAAAGCTGCCTTGACACTTGAGCTGAGAACTCACCTCCATTCATCCATAGTGATTGCTGTTAAATGGAGCAGAAAAGGATTGCCTCACCATGACATTGAAGAATTTAGAGTTTCTACCTGAGGCACTTGCTGTCTTTGCAAGCTTCGAAAAAGTCATCTGATCTCTGTAAGTCTCAGTTTTCTCATCACCAAAATGGGAAGCAAAATAGAGAACCTAGGTCAAGAGACTGTGAGATCATGCGTGCAGATCCCCAGTGTAGGCCATAGAATGCATCTGCAAGAACTGGCAAATATTGTTATTAAAATAAACAGGAAACACCCTGAGTGCTTAGGAAGAATATCGCCACACACGTTCCAGATATTGCTATCTTTACTCTTCTGAAATCCCCAGGCTGTTTGTTGAGAAGGGGAAATAAGACCACCAGAAAGTGGGGTGTTACTTCCCTCAATTCTCACGTAAGGGTGTCAGCTTTCTCCCCACATTCTACACTTTCTTCTTTAGAGTTAGTTGCCTACAATAGGATGAAAAAGCATCCTTCTTTCACTCTTTCATGTTCAACTCTTTCTTTCTTCTTTTTACAAATCAGAGAAGGTTACAACGGACACTTCTGGAGAGACCAGACCACCTCTGCCTCAGCCAGGGCTACCGTCAAATGAAAATTCACAGCAGCGGCTCCCCGGTGTTCCAGGAAGAGACCAGCCTCGTATGAATAAATAATCCACATTTCAAGCAGGATTATGGATATAAATGAAAGACGAAAAGCACATCAGGGTACCAATTTGTCACACATCTCCACACAAAAGTGCAGCCTTGTTTTTCTCCTCATCCCTGGCTTACCCCACTTTGCATTGCCCTTTGCGGCCAGACATGCACGACATTGAAAAAGATGCAGGGAAAAGTAGGGCAGAGAGAGAAACAGACAGCCAGACAGACAGGCAATCGGAGGGGGTCCGTGAGGGCCACCCTCCACGTCCTCTCCTGCCAGCACTCTGTGGATCCATCTGGGTGTTTGGAGTCACACAATCGCCACCAGCCCTTGACTATCACCCCAGCAAGTGGTGTCACACAGTAGCCAGTCACGGTCACTCGCCGAAACCTGCCCTGCACAGGTTTCCCGTCTTCTCCTACTTGTCTCGATTGCTAACACGGCTCACACAGCCGCTGTATCCCACGAGGTCAGAGCGATGGAAATGAATGCCGCTTTCTTATGGCTTATGCAGAATTGTGGTAATTTGAAGCAAGCCTCTCTGGCCTGGCTCTCCTCCCTGTCTCCATGGCGCACCCACCGACACCCCCATTTCCTCGGTGTGCTCCCCCCTTCCCATCCTCTCCCACCGTCCCAGTCCCCTGTCTCTGTCCTTCTCCCTTTCCTACTGAATATATTGGGGCCCTGGCTGGCTGCCATTCTAACTGCACATTAGAAATGGTAGAGTTTTCCTCTATCTGATTCTATAAAATGAGTTCACCAGAAGGTGCAGACCCAGCACATTTGTGGTTTTTCCTATAAATTACTTTAACACTGTGTCCAATCATATATATAATTTCAGATTTTCAATTTCAACTCACTGCTGTGTCAGCACAGACTCCACTGATATGTCTAACGTATTTAGCTTAAAATGAAACGGATGGCATTTCATTACCAGGAAGATAATATTTTTGAATATGTTTCCTGCATGGCGGGATCCATCATTATTCTGCCATTTTATGTTCAGTGTGTGTAATAGCTTTTTAATATTTTGACGTATTTTATTTATATGTGTAATATTTTTCTAATACCATAGGACAGTTTAATGCATTGGGCACATTAGAAAATCTTAATTGAATGCTTTTAAATATTAGCAAAGGGAGGAAAGGCTGAACAAATGGCCAATATTTTTATTTAAGATTTCCTAAAGAGTAACCAAACAGGCACAAACATGGTTCAGCCCATGTTCTTTTCCATTATCTATTCTGCCCAACCTTGGCCCCGCCCTTTCACACTCAGTAGTCTCCCCGTAAATATACACACTTTGGAGAGGAAATAAAAAGATAAAGAAAAATCCCCTGGTCCCCTGAGACTTCGAAGCTGTCAGGGTGAAGGCAAAGAACATGAGAAATACTGAGCAAGCCCTGGTGTGAATGACAGGAGCACTCATTGGCTGAAGCCTCTGTCAATGCTGAAATCTTTAGTACTGGGTTCCCGGCTCTTTGACCAAAGTCATGGAATGTTTGAAAGGAGACTTTTCTCAAAAGCTGTCTTTGCAAAGACAATGCAAAGGAAGAGTGTTTCACCTTAAAAACTTGCTGGTAGCTAGCTACTGTTCCTAAATGCATTTCAAATTAACAGGTAAGTGGAAGGAAGAACACTTTTCTATTCCGGTTCTTTCTTCCTTTCATCAAAGCAGTGCCTTGCTCCAAATGAAAGGTTCAGGAGTCAGCATGGGAAAGGTGGTTTGCCCTCCTCGGTTCCAGTTGAACCCAGTCAGTGGGCTGCTGGCTGCTGGACACTACGGGAAGGCCCTGGTTTGGGGTTATTGGCAAGGGAAGGGTATGAGCTTTCACATTTTCTTTGAAGGGGAAACACTGTCTTTCCTGTATTTAAAGTACAGCCCGTATTCTCTAAGTGCTGCTCTCCCAGGAAAAAGCAATACACATGGATTCTAATTCTAGGCCATCTCTTATCACCTATGGGAGCTTGAGCAAGTTATTGTAGTCCCCGAGCAGGAGAGCACTTATCTGTAAAACTGAGATAATAGTCCCTGCCTTGGAGGTTGCTACAAGAATAAGATGGAGAACATGTAGGTACCTACCCCAAGCCAGGGTCCACTACTAACACACAAGAATAATCATTTTGTTGTAACGAGCAAATAGCTTTGGCATGAAAAGTGAGGAAATCTGTTTCCCTTGTTCTCCTTCATATTCTCCAATCCCAAACCAGAAACTCTGCTGACCAAATAATCTCCCGCCTACAAATAAAATTGTCATAAAAGCACACTTTTTCTTTCTCTTACACAAAGTTCATTTGGGAGTGAAACTCTCCAACGTTGGCCTGAGGATATTTTTAAGGGTTTTTTCCTAGCTTGCTAGCTTGGTTTGTTGTTTAATTTGTTTTTAGGTTTCTGCCATAGGGCATGTGTGCTCACCAGATAGAGAAAAAGAGAGGGAAAGTGAAAAATCAGCCCCCCAGGGGAGATGGCCAAGCCACAATCCTTACTCCTCCATCCTCCTCTCAGAATGGACACACATGCACAGATGCCCAGCCTGATTTTCAAACCACCAGGTCTGGGACTCGAATTGTGGTCAGCCATGTGGGAATTTAATCACTACGCCACCTGCTGGCCCCAGCTAGCTTAGCTTCTTAAAATGCATGTATTTACTTTTTTGTTATTGAAAGAGTAGAAAATCAGGTGATGTGGTGGTTAAGACACTTGGTCCCATGTTACCAACTCAAATGTTGGACCCAGGGACTTGAAAAAGACAACGGGCACATGTGCATGAGTGCCCTAAATCCCAAGAGGAGGATAGAGGAGAAAAGATTGCATTGTGGCCATCCTCCCTTGGAGGGTGATTTCTCACTTTCCCCCTCTCTGTCTCTGTCTCTCTTCTGAGCACACACACCCTATGAAGAGTAGAGAATCATAGCAAAAAACTTCCTTGACTAGAACCCACCATTAACAATTCCCTTGAATGAAATTTACATATTTGAAACTTCTTGTAGCTTTTTATATTTCTCAAAGAGTTAGTAAAACAATTCTCTAGGACAGAGGTAAGAAAACTTTTCTCAAACTGGCCAGATTAAAAATATTATTGGCTTTGCTAGCTCAATTCTGCCATCGTTACTCAAAAACAACTGAAAAAAAATTAATGTAGCTGTGTCCAATAAAACTTTTTTCACAGGTGGCTTAGTATGCACCCTAATCCTTCATCTAGGATGTTAATATATCTCAGTTTTTATATTTCTCAAGAACCAAATATCCCAGAGAGTATAATCACAAAGTCAAGTGCAAAGAAAAAAAATGTCAACAATATAACCTTTAATTTGGACAAAAGAATTTAAAGTCTCATATTATTGGATTCTCTGTTATTCTTCTATCTAACTGTTTGAGCTTTTTAAAGCATATTTCTTTGAGAGAGAGACAGGGCAACACAGAGGATGTGCTAGAATGTATGTGTGAGAGAGAGAGAGAGAGGGAGGAGGGAGGGAGAGAGGAAGGGAAGGAGGAATAAAGAGAGAAAGAGACACCCTTGATAGGCTCTGATCATACCATGATCCTCTTCCCCCAGCCCTCCAGCTACTTAAGATCTTAGATGCATGAGGGACCAGCAGTTAGCTTAATGGCTATGTTGTTGGACTCCCATGTAGTCGACTACAGTTCGAGTCCCGGACCCGGTGGCTTAAAACTCACGCCAGGTGCGTGTGGATGTGTGCCCAAGATCCCCAGAGGAGAATGGAGGAGAAGGGATTGCGGCATGGTCATCCCCCACCCCAGGGGGGTGATTTCTCATTTTCTGTCTCTCTGTCTCTGTCTGTCTTTCTGGCAAGTGCACGCTCCCTATGGCAAAAACCTCTCCAAAAAGAAAAGATCTTAAATGCATGAGATGGTGTGTTTTAGGTTAACTCTGGATGTGAACCATGACTTGTCATGTGGCTTCCAGCATGCAGCTTGTATACTCCTGCCTGGGCCACCACAGCTGGGCCTTCAACTGCTTTGACATTCATAATTTTATAGAAATTTTCCAAGCCACTATGGTAGATACTTCAAAGTTAGCCTAATGTACTGATGGTCAGTTGGACAATTTTGGTCAAGGCAAAAAATAGCATAAAGAATTCATACATTGGAACCAGCAGATGGCATAGTGGTTATGTCACAGGACTCCCTCATGGTCAACCAGGGCTCAAGTCCCATATTCGGTGGCTTCAAAATCATACTGGGCTCATGTGTGTGCCTACCCAAGATCTCAGGAGGAGAATGGAGAAGGGATTGCTGTGTGGCCATTCCCCTTTGGGGTGATTTCTCACTTTCCCTCTCTCTCTCTCTCTCTCTCGCACGCACGCGTGCCCGCACGCATGAGTGGATGTGTCCTAAGGCAAAAAAAATTTTTTGAAAACTCTAACAAAAAGAAGAACCTCATACATTTAACAAACACCACTGAACAACCAGTATATGCTAGGCACAGCCAAAAAACAGAGGATAAATAGACAAAATTCACATTACCATCTATTTACATTTTAGTGGAAAGAAAAAGACATTATAGAATTAAAAAAGGAAATGATAAGATAAATTGATTTACCTATAAATATAACAATCAAAAAGGTTTGTGCAACAGAAAGAAATGGTGTGGGGGAAAGGGTAAGTCCTGAGAGAGTCACATCTTTGAAGAGAGAAGATGATCTGATACTTGGATGAGAAAAAGTGACTGTCCCCACCCTTTGGAAAGCTAGAAATAATAATGCAAAAGTCACAAGGAAAAAGAAAAAGATCTTGGAGAGCAGAAGAAAAACAAAGAGAGCCCGTGTGGTCAGAATATAGGAAATGACAGGCATATGAACAGTTAGTCTTGCAGAATTAAAGAGACTGAATTCTTGTCTTCATCAGTAGAAAATCATTTGTACTGGTTAATTCCCAGTTATGTTATCGGTTGACAATGTTAAAGAAATCATCTTGAAATGACCCCATGAACAAACTATCATAAGAAGAAAAATCAGAAATTTCTTATTATTCTCTTACATGCCTCCTTCTAAACCTCATTTCTAAATTTCTGCAGTCTAAATTTGTGCTGTTCTAAAAGGAGGTAGAAACCTTTAGATAGGCATGTGCATCTCAGTATTGCCTTATTCGGAGTTGCTCTTTCAGGAAACAGACCAGAGCTACTTAACAATATTCCTCTTCAAAGTTATATGGCACTTTGCATCTAAGAATATCAGAGCACTCTGTCGCAATTAAATCATTAATCCTCATGACAACTCCTCAAGAAAGTATCTGCTTTATTATCAGTGAGAACACTTGGCATTTACATGTTCGCCTTGAGGATGTGATTCAATCACAGGCAGTTAATTAATGCACGCAACACATTCAGAAGGCAGGTCAGCATTCTGGTCCCCAGTTACAGATAAAGAAACTGAGGTCCCAAAAGAACAAAGAATTTTTTAGCCAAATGAAAGCAGTAACAGAAATGACTTGCTGCCTTAATCTTGGTTAAGAGTGACTTTTATGAGACCAGAAGATGGTCTAATGGTTATGTCACTCGAGTCACACATAGTCTACCATGGCTCCAGTCCCGGACTGGGCAGCTTAAAACTCATGTGTATGTGCATGCCTAAAATCCCATGGGGAGAATGGAAGAAAAGGGATTGCAGCGTGGCCATCCCACTGGAGGGGGGGTGGTGGTGGTGATTCCTCGCTTTCTGTCTCTCTGTCTCTCTCTGTGTCTCTGGCAAGTACACACATCCTATAGCAAAAATCTCTCTAAAATAAGAGTTCCTTTAAGGCATGGAGTTCTCAAACATTTAAATAACAGTAATTGTACAACCGATTACAGAATCAGTTGATGAACTTGGCATCAACCTGAGGGCAGGAACCTAACCTTCTTTAAAGTTCTCTATAATAATGTCACTATAGTAATATGAAGTTTATACACTATTTCCACATACATTTCTCATTTGACTTTTGTCAGAAGGTAATGTTGATGCCACCATTTTGAAACAGGAAAAGATGGGAAAGGTGTAAGATTTACCCGTGGTTATATGGTTCAGTTATATGGCAGACTTAAACTCAGACATTTTGACTTTATTCCTCTTTACCAGTGTTTCTCTTCTAATTTCTCATATTTTTCCTATAAGATGATTTGCCTTTCATTCCCATCCAAGGAAGAAGATATCTTTTTGACACTTAAGATAGTGCTGATAATATGCCCATGACACCTATAATGTTGTTCCATGGTGTGACTTTGACGGAGGGTTAAAATAGAGCTTTCTTTCAGTTGATAATAGACCTACCATAAACAAAAAGTTTTAAAACGTTGCAGTATTTTGTCTTTGAGCGCGCTAGGCCAGCGGGTGTCGCTGGGAAGTAGAGACGCTGCCGTGGCTATTAGTGAGCCTGTGAGACGCCTCTGCGAGACCTGGCCCTAAAGAGAGCCACAATGGCTGACAATGGCGATAATGAAAAAATGGCTGCTCTGGAGGCCAAAATCTGTCATCAGATTGAGTATTATTTTGGAGACTTCAATTTGCCACGGGACAAGTTTTCAAAGGAACAGATAAAACTGGACGAAGGCTCGGTACCTTTGGAGACAATGATAAAATTAAACAGGTGAAACCGTCTAACGACAGACCTTAATGTAATAGTGGAAGCACTGAGCAATCCCAGGCAGAACTCATGGAGACCAGTGAAGATAAAACCAAAATCAGGAAGTCTCCACGCAAACCCCTCCCTGAAGTGACTGATGAGTATAAAAATGATGTTAAAAACAGATCTGTTTATATTAAAGACTTCCCAACTGATGCAACCCTTGATGACATAAAGGAATGGTTAGAAGGTAAAGGTGAAATACTAAATATTCAGATGAGAAGAACATTGCAGAAAGCATTTAAGGGATCAATATTTGCTGTGTTTGAAAACATTGCATCTGCAAAGAAGTTTGTAGAGGCCCCTGGTCAGAAGTACAAAGGCACAGAGATGTTAATACTTTTCAAGGAAGATTACTTTGCAAAAAAAAAAAAAAAAAAAAAATGCAGAAAGAAGACAGCATAAAGTAGAAGCAAAATTAAGAGCTAAACAACAGGGTCACACTATGTCACGATCCTCCTACCTCAGCCTCCCGAATCGCTGGGACAACAGGCGCGCGCCACCACGCCCGGCGCTTTCAGACAGGGCCTCGCTATATCCCCCACGTACCCCATGCTGGCAGCGAACTCGCAGTCCTCCTGCCTCAGCCTCCCAAGTAGCTGGGACTACAGGCTCGCGCCACCACCACCACCATCACCACCACTGCCACTGTCACCACCACCACCACCACCGCTACCGCCAGCCACAGCCACCGCCACCGCTCCCGGCTTTCAGGAGAGCAAGAAGAAAAACAAGTTATCAGAAGATGCTGAAATGAAATCTCCAGGAGAAAAGATTGGATGCTTGCTGAAATTTTCGGGTGACTTAGATGATCAGACCTGTAGAGATGATTTGCACATCCTTTTCTCAAATTATGGTGAATGAAATAAAATGGATAGATTTCATCAGAGGAGCAAAAGAGGGCATAATTCTGTTTAAAGAAGAAGCCAAGAAAACCCTAGAAAAAGCCAAAGATGCAAATAATGGTAACCTACAATTAAGGAACAAAGCTGTCACTTGGGAAGTACTAGGAGAAGTAGAAAAAGCAGCATTGAAAAAAAAATGATAGAAGATCAGCAAGAATCCCTAAACAAATGGAAGTCAAAAGGTCGCAAATTTAAAGGAAAAGGCAATAAAGCTGCTCAGCCTGTGTCTGCTAAAGCAAAAGTACAGTTTCAGGGCAAGAAAACCAAATTTAATAGTGATGATGACTTTGATGAATATGAACCATCATCTAGACCAGTGAAAAGAGCAAGAGAAGAAACAGCCACGAAAGAACCTGCATCAAAACAGCAGAAAACATAAAATGGAGTGGGGACCAGGAGTTTAGTGAACACATTTTTTATTCACTTTAATTAGGTTTAAGCTGCCTTTTGTCTTTGAAGCCTTTTAAAAAGAAAACCGAATTAGGTCCACTTCAGTGTCCACCTGTAAGAACAGAGCATTTTTTTGTTGTTTAACTTGTCTTGTTTTGTTTTGTTACCCTCATGAGAATTTTTTTAAAATGTACAGTTCTGTTTGTGTTATTCAGATGATCCAAATATCAACAGGAAGACTCTTCTGCTAAATGGCTTTTGTAATATGAGAATGTATTAGTACAAACTAATAAAATATACACTATATAAAAGAAAAAAAAGTTGCAGTATTTGTAGTTTTAACTCGTCACGTTGTAGTTTGTTATATTTAGAAAAATAGAAACCATCCTAGATATTTTAGAGGAAATTTAATTCAGGGAATTGATGTAAAAAATGCCCAAAGACTACAAGAGCAGAATGGAGCAGGGGCCGAATTTGTCACTAGGAAGAGTGATAAGACCCAGATGCAGCAAAAGGTGCTTAGTTGATTGATGCCCAGGAGCCTGAACTGTTGCTACTGAGTTGAGACCCACTGCAGTCAATTTAGATCTACAGAAGAGGCTCCTCAGCCAAAGGTAGGGATACTGAAACTGTACTATTCTATGGGAATCCAGAATCACGATACCCCAGCAATCACCAAAGTGAGCCCAAGGTCACAAGCCTGTTTCTTCTTTCCATCTGCTGATCCCTTACCAGTGCCTCTTAAGGGTAGATGCCAATAGGAAGTCAGCTGGCAAGGGAATTTGGGGAATGTAGTTTGCAGATTCCCAATCCTAGCAAAACCCAGGATGGGAGAGTGAGTGTGAGTCTGAAAGACACCAGGGAAATAAATGGCATGCCCTAAATTATGAAGGCTTGAGAAGACAGCAGTGCACGTTAGAGCTATGCTCAACCTCAGGTCAGTACTTTGCACCACAATGACAGGGATAATGAAAGACATTATCCACAACCCTCCACCACAGCTCCAGTAAACATACTCCCCAGAAAAAAACATATATATGCTGAACTGAAAGCTGGGGGTTCCTTGTACTTGAAAGTCCATATGATATGGGAGGATAAGGAGCTTACCCAGGCAAGGTGACTGCTATCATTAATACAAAAACATGTCATGTGAGTCTCTGAAAAGAATATGGCTCTTTATTAACTGGGAACAAGTGGTGAAAATGAGAAGAAAGACCAAAAAAACAGTAGAACAAGACACATGTGATGCTGACAAGAGTTATAAGGAATAGGGTAGAGGGAAGAAAGGTGAGCAAGAAGATCAAGGGTTAGAAAGAAATTACCATGCAGTGTTTTTGTTTGTTTGTTTGTTTGTTTGAGATTTTACTATAGGGTGTGCACTTTCCAGAGACACAGAGAGAGACAGAGAAACAGAAATCGAGAAATCACCCCCCTGAGGGGATGGCCATGCTGCAATCCCTTCTCCATTCTCCTCTTGAGATTTTGGGGCATGCGTGCACAAACACTAGCATGAGTTTCAAGCCAACAGGTCCCGGCCTTGAACCATGGTTGGCCTTATGGGAAGTCCAGCAACATAACTATTATGCTATATGCTGGTCCCACAGGATGTGTTTTTATATGTGAAACAAATGAAGAAAAGATTCCAAGAATTTCTTGCCAAGTACAGAGAAGTAAAAGAAGAGCTCACAGAGCCTGGATAGTTGGAAGAGCTTACAAGAAGCTTCAAGCATGTCTGGAAAATGACTATCAAGATCTGATGAACATGGGCCAGCCAATGGCATTGTGGTTAAGGCAGCTGGATCCTACATGGCTGACTCCTGGACCTGATAGCTTGAAAAACACGCCGGACATAAATGCATGCATTCTCAAAATTCTAAGAGGAGAGATGGAGGAGAAGAGATTGCCACACAGCCACCCCCCTTGGGAGCACACACACACACTATAAAAAAATAAATCTGAGGAACAAAGCTGAGGGGACTAACAACCAAGTGCAATATGCTACCTGAACTTCCCAAGGCTCTGGGAGACCATGAAAAAAGCACAGTGGTTATTTATGGCCACTGCTGTACCACGATTCTCTAGCTCTCTACCCCCACTCCCAACTGACGCCACACCTCAGAGAATTGCCTTCCCAGTGTCTAGTTCTTCTCATTGATCATACACATTAATAGTAATTGGAGCACCCACTTTTTAAAGTATGTTGATGTAGCATAAGATTCCCAGAATTTTTAACTGGTTAATTGTCTAAAATCAAAGAGTGACCGTTGTTTGTAGTTACCTGACTCCAGTTAAAACTTTTATTATTCCTCCCACCCCAACCAGGAATGCTATAATTGATTAATTCATTAATAGCACCCCAAGTTCTCTCTCTCACCAACCTTCTCTTTATTTATGTCTAAGGTCCCAGGCATAGCCAGGGTACAGAGTTGGAGATACAAGTTCTCTCTCATTAAGTTTTAACCACAAGACCCCCCTATGTGGTTATCGAAATCAATCTAGAAATGCCTCACAGAATAAATGAAAGAAAATACAGCTGAAGATATTCATGATTAGTTTTTTGGGGGAAAATGTTTCCTTTGCCCAGGGTGGGTTTACCCTCCTCACTGGTGTGCTTAATTAATGCAAGACAACAGGTCAAGAAATGGCTAAATAATTGGAAATGTTATGCAAAACCTCATTCGTGTTGTGATTTCTGACTGCATATTCAGATTTACTTGTATGGGGGCCAGCAGGAGTATAGTGTTAAAGTACTGGACTTTCACATGGCTGGCCATGATTTAAGTCTCAGACCTGGCTTGAAAATCATGCTGGCCATGTGGGCATGCATGCCCAAAATCCTAGCAGAAGAATGAAGGAGAAGGGATTCTGGCATGGCCATCCCCTAGGGGAGTGGGGGGAGGATGGGAAGGGAATTTCATACTTTCCCTCTCACTGTCTCTCTCCTCTCTGGAGAGTGCACACACCCTATGGCAAAAACCTTATTTAAAAAAAATAAAAAGGCATATTCATGTCCCTCTCTCTCAGAAGGCCATGAGCTATGTAAGTTTTCAACACACAGGAGAAAGCCCTAATATCATTTTCATACCCTAGTCTCTGGCCCACACTAAGAAGTCAAAAATAGCAGTTGGGTGAGGTAGGAGACTATTCACTCACCATGAGGATGTTTTGAAACAATGCAATGACCTCACAGCCTTTTCACTTCTCAGCATAGTCCCATCCTGCCCCTCCTTCCACCTCTGTGCTCAGCACTCCCACTTCTGCTGCCCAAGTCATTGGCACCTTCCTCTAACTGACAACTCAGATGTATGCTGCTACTAAAAGCCAGTCTATTCTAAAACCCCAAACTAAGGTCCTCCCACCTCTCTCCCCACTTGTAACACTTTGTTTCAGCTTCTCTCAAGACCATTTTGAATGACTGAAACGGTCTTCAAAACTGTTCACCAGACTCAAGTCTTGCCTCCCTTCTCTTTCTTTGCCAATCTGCAGCCAGAGTGACATCTGAAGTACAGATCTGGTCCTGGTGCTCCCATGACTGGAAGTCTTTGTGGACTCCCCATTGGTCTCAGAGTGTAGTCTAAGTTCTTCACTACCACAAGCAGCCCTCAGAGATCTGGCCCCTGTCTCAAACTATTGCATTTAACCAGCCTATCGGGACCAGCAGATGGTACAAAGGTTATATTGCTGGACTCCCACGTAGTCTACCACAGCTCAAATCCCAGACCTGGTGAATTAAAACTCATGCCAGGCACACGTGCATGCATGCCCAAGATACCAAGAGGAATATAAAAGAGAAGGGATTATGTCTTAGCCATCCTCCCTACAGGATGATTTCCCACTTTCTGCCTCTCTGTCCCTGTCTCTCTGGTGAGCACATGCACCCTTATAGCAAAGGTCTCTCTAAAAAAATATTTTTTAATTAAAAAAAGAAACTACTTTTTACTTTTTAAGACCTGTAAGCTTCAACTAAATTAGTCGAAAGTCTAGTAACTAAAGAAAAAAGTATCATGACACAAAGCAACAACCCAAAAAGAGGATTTTCCTAAAGACTTTTGCCAATACCATGCTTCAGTGAGGGCATCTGATATGGAGTTATTTTTTGTGTGTTGATTCGTTTGCTTCAGTGAAAGAGTTTGAACCATAGTGGATATTTTTTTCTTTCATTTGGGACTTATATGTAAGTTTCATAGAACTTGAGCTACCAGCTTTCTCCAAAGAGCAAATTTTAAAGGCATCAGAGGTCTGTGAGCCACTCACTCTTCTTGCTCAGAATCATCGAACACTGGCCTTATTCTTCGTACGTCTTATCCTCTCATTTCTTCTGATCCCTTCTGAATCCAGAGATGGATGAGTAACTGCACAAGCAAGAAAAGGAGAACTGGGTTGAATGAGCAAAAAGACATTATAGAAATCCTCCTGGGGCTCCTCAAAAGAAAACGAGTCCAACCTTCTGCATTAGTTAGCTTGACTCATTTGCTGTTCATGACGAGGAGACTGAATTACAGCAGCCGATAATAGTTAGATTGTAATGTTTTCTTTGCCTCATTGCTCAGTGGTGACATTTCCCCTGCCGTAACTGACTTCGTCCCCAGCACCCTAAATTGCAGAAAGTGTGCCCCATTCCCTCCGCTGGTGCACTCACAGGCTATTGGATAAGGTGTCTCTACTGGGGGTCTTCAGGTAAGTACCCTGTCATTTTACCTTTCATTTTCTGTGCACCACATGAGTGAAAAGGTCTGAACTCAAAACTTATCTCCAATTCAGAAAGTAAGATTCTTTAAGTCTTTTTTCCTAAAGCAGAGACATCTTCCTTCTTGATGTGTCATCAGCAGCTTTAAGAGCAATCCCCCTGTGTCTGTCACAGTGACTCAGAAAACTAGGCCAGTGATGATTCTGTCATTTAGTGGTTTTGTGGCCCAGGTGCCCTACCACCTTTCATTTCTATGCTTTGAAATACTAAGTGGGCCACACTGAGACATCTTTTTATCACAAGGTACTGCATGTACTGGCTTTGGAACATTGGAAAAGAACTGCAGATGCGGGGCGGGGAGGGGGGATGACTTTTGCATAATTGCTGTTTATTTCTGTGGCAAGTCACTAGTTGGGAAAACATGTATTTGAGGGACATTTAAGGTTTGGCATTTCAATCCTTGACTTCAGTCCTTGGAACGGCCATTCGTGTGGTGACATTTGAAACTTGACCACCCTAGACCTCCTGGTTGCCAGACAGCAGCCAGTTTGGCAAGAAGTAACTCCATTGGGATGAGAAGAGGCTGCCTTCTAAAAGGAATGAATAGATTTTTGCTCAGGCCTCTGTATCAGCCCAAACAAGCAGCTGTATTCGAAAGGTTTCTCCTATCTTGTAGAGCCAGAAAAGGTGAGCTGCTTCAGAGAAGGCCAGAGAAAAATGTACTAGAATGTCTGTGGGAAATTAAACACACACACACACACACACACACACAAAGAAAATACTTTTTTTCTTTAGAGGAGCATGAAAGAGCTCAATTGCAGGATAAGATTGGTTCTTCCCCTCTATCACAATTCTACCCCTTTGCAGTGTGTCTGAGCACAGAGTACCCACAGTTAGAATCTGCAGCGGCCCTGACCATGGTCACTGTGAACACGCTGACTCAGGCCCCTTCATTTGAGGCCATTATTTGTTCCTTGTATGTTGTATCACCTGTTCTCCTTAGACTAAGAAAAGAAGTTAATTCAAACTCTTATTCATACTATTTTTTAGTTTCTTCCTTGTCTCTTACCCTGTCACACTGTTGTCTTCCCTACTCACCAGTTTTCCCTTTCTTGACTCCTCACCTCAAGAAAGAAAAAAAAAAAGTGAAAATTTCCTTGGACTAGACATAAGACTTAGTGTTTCTCAGTGATACGTCATTTAATCATATGTTCACTAAATTTACAAGAGAAGAAAGAGAATCAAAGAAAAGAAGAATGGTTGATGAGCTAGAACAAGAAAGGTCTAAAGAAAGTCTCTAGAGCAGGGTCTCCAAATCCGGTCCAAGGCCTGTTAGGAACAAGCACAAGGTGAGCAGCAGGGGAGTGAAGCTTCATCTGTATTTACAGCCTCTCCCTATTGCTCACATTACTGCCTGAGTTCTGCCTCCTGTCAGATCACAAATGGTGTTCAAGTCTCATAGAAGAACAAACCCTCTTGTGAATTGCACACAGGAAGGATCTGAGTTGCATGCTCCTTCTGAGAATCTAATGCCTGATACTCTGATGTGGGGCTGAGGCAGTAATGCTCGTGCTGGGGAGTGGCTGCAAATACTGCATTATGATGAGCTGTATAATTATTTCATTATATATTAAAATGTGATCATAGAGACCAGCAAGTGGCATGGTGATTAAGGCACTGGACATTCCCACATGGCTAATCACAGTTTGAGTCCTGGACCTGGTGGCTTGCATTCTCACTTTCCTTCTCTATCTCTGTCTCTCTCTAGTCAAATTAAAATAAATGAATGACTAGGGACCAGCAGTTAGCATAATGGCTATGTGGCTGAACTCCCATGTAGTCAACCGCAGTTCAAGTCCTGGATCTGGTGGCTTAAACTCACGCCAGGCTCATGTGCGTGTGTGCCCAAGATCCTGAGAGGAGAATGGAAGAGAAGGGATTGTTTCATAGCTATCCCCCCTGAGGGGTAATGGGTGATTTCTTGCTTTCTATCTCTCTGTATCTCTGGTGAGCATATGCACCCTATAGCAAAAACCTCTCCTAAAATAAATGAATGAATAAATGATTTTTTTTTAATTTTAAACAGTGTGATAATAATAAGAATAATGCACACAATAAATGTAATGTACTTGAATCATCCCCAAATCATAACCCCCCATTCCTGGTCTATGAAAAAATTGTCTTCCACAAAACTGGTCCCTGAGGCCAAAAGGGGGGGGGGGGGATCACTGCTCTAGAGGCCTTGTAGCACAGTATTTTACTTCTTAAGAAATTGAACACTCCTAAAAAGAATACATGGTCACACCCCTGTCCTAGAATAACATGGTGATAATTAATAGCAAAGGCTAGTACAACTCTATTCTGAGCACTTTACACGTTAACCCATTTAACCCCCACATATCCTGCAAGGTAGATACTAACATCTCTTCTGAAAAATGTAGAGACAGGCCCTGGGGAGGTAAATAATTTGCCCCGCTTTACACAGCATGTGTGCAGTGGAGGAGCCTGGAGAAACACTCAAACTGAGCAGCCTAAGCCATCACCATCCGGGCTGCCTCCTGTTCGTTGGAATCGTTCAGTTCTGTCCATACTGTCCTCCTCCTCTCTGTTGACATTCCATATTTCTATTTCCTTGGGGCGAAAACGTGGAGAGACCAATTTACTGTTTCAATTTTACTGAAAGTGCCCGGGGTCCAGAAATGAGGATTGTAACCACAGAACACAGGAACTGCTCCAGCTTCAACCCACAAATCAAGGTCATTCCCCAGTGTACCTGTATCAGTCGCCGGGGTTCAGTCAGCGAAGCAGCAGAGAAAGTATGAACAAGACTGAATCCTGACTGACTGATAGAAGTAGGTTGGGGTGAGCTGGGAGGAGCAGGTCACAAGGATCTGACATATGCAATTGTGGGGGCTGGTAAAAGCCCTCTCTGTACGTCTCTTGTCCTCAGGAGTTCTTCTGAAGCAGAATTAATCAGAACCCTGAAATTTCAGAATTTGCTGAAAGCAAGAAAGGTTGGAATCCCTTGAGAAAGGTATTAACTCCTTGACAGTTCTCACGGACTGACCTTGGCCTTGATGGTGTAAGTGTCCTGCTGGAGCTGCTGGTGGGAGAAGGGGTGGGGGATTGTCGCAAAGCTATGCACACACACTTGGCTCAAGAGTTCGAGAAACTGAAGGAGGATCTAGGGGAAAGCAAATACCTACAAACCCAGCCACCACCTCATGCCAACAAGGTGAGCCAGTAAGAAAAGGGACGCCACAACTGAACTGCAAAGAGGTTTCTCTCACTTTCACCCTCCAAATCTCCCACAAAGTATCTCTGTGGCCTACCCTATCTGCGAAAGGAAGTCTGAAAATGCGGCTGATCCTTGCCAAATCAACACATCACAAAGCCACCACATAACCTAAAACAGATCCACACCATGGTCTTTATGTAACAATTGCATTATCGACCAGCTTTGCCACTCAGTAAATGTGCAAGGAAGAAAAGAAAAATAATTGAAACCGAAGTCCAGAACCAAAGAGATCTGAGTTCAAATCCTAGTCCTAAGAGTTATTGATCCCTTGAGCTCTACAGGCTTTCATTTTCTTATTTTAAAATAGGGGTAAGGGGGACCAGCAGTTAGCGTAATGGCTATGTCACTGGACTCCCACATAGTCGACTGCAGTTCGCGTCCCAGACCCGGTGGCTTAAAACTCACGCCGGGCGCGTGCACGTGTGTGCCCAAGATCCTGAGAGGAGAATAGAGAAGAAGGGATTGCAGCATGGCCCTACCCCCTGGGGGGTGATTTCTCGCTTTCTGTCTCTCTGTCTCTCTCTGTCTGGCGAGCGCACACGCCCTATAGCAAAAACCTCTCAAAAAAAAAAAAAAAAAAATAGGGGTGAGGGACTGAGTAGATGGTGTAATGGTTATGTCACTGGACTCCCACACACTCGACCACAGTTCAAGTCCTGGGCCAGTGGCTTCAAACTCACCCCAGGCACGTGTGCATGTGTGCCCAAGATCCCAGGAAGAGAATGGAAAAGAGGGGATTGTGGTGTGGCCATCCTCCTGGGGGCGTGATTTCTCACTTTCTGTCTCTCTATCTCTCCAGTGAGTGCATGTGCCCTATAGCAAAAATAATTTTTTTAGAGGTTTTTGCTATAGGGCACGTGCGCTCGCCAGAGAGACAGAGAGACAGAAAATGAGAAATCATCCCCCAAAGAGGATGGCCACACCACTATCCCTTCTCCTCCATTCTCCTCTCAGGATCCCGAGCATGCACGCACATGTGCCTGGCGTGAATTTAAGCCACTGGGTCCGGGACTCGAACCGCAGTTGACTACATGGGAGTCCAGCCACATAACCATTACACTAACTGCTGGTCCCACAAAAATCTATTTTAAAAAATGTTGTTTTCAATAAATTTAGTAAACATGTAATTAAGTGACATGTATCCATAAAGCACTGTTAGGTCCAGTGCCCAGTAAATATTCAATAATATTTAGATATAATATAAATATATATTATATATGTAATTACAAATATATAGTAGTTAAGCTAATATTAGGTTCTTCTGATACTTTCTAATTTTGCAGTAAATTATACAGTGAGCATATTAATTGAAGGTATATTTTTCTCAGCCAGATAGAGCTTTTATTATACTTCATGAAGATCAACAATCTATGAGGTCTTCTAATTTAGTTTTTCTATATATTAAGAGTTTTTATATAAGATGTACTAATACAAAAATAAAAGTTACCCCCTACTAAAATGTGATTAGAAAACCACTTGGGTACTTGCATGGTTTTTGTTGAGGAATTTTTATCAAAATATGATTATTTTAAGCCAGGAGAAAGAAGTAACAGGAAGACAATGGGACAGAAGTACAGATGCTTTGGCCCTATGTTAGAGGTTGAATTCATGACTTGTAAGAGTTCTTTGATCTCTGTTAGTTACAGGATCTCTGAAGCTTCAAGACTGGTGTAAACCACAGAAGCACTTTAATCCAATTCTGTTCTGCATCAGTCTTTTCTGGACCACCTTTGGTAAGTCTGGAACTTAGAAATGTCAAAGGATAAGAGAGAAACCCACTCCATCTGAGGCAGATGAGTCCACATGGAGACAATTCAATTGCAGTTTTCAAAATATTAGTGCTGACTGTGTTCTTAACCCAGTTAAGATTGTTTACAAAATATCCAGTGACAGTGATTACGTGTCCTTGTCCCCAAATATTTTTTAGACATTGCCAAGTTTATTAAAAGCAGTTACTATAGTTTTCACACAATGTAAGCAATAATGTAAAAGAAAGAAGAGGCAATGCAATGATTGTATATGACTCAAAAATCTGAGAAGAAAAGAGAGAATTATTAAAATTAACTAAAAAAAAATTAGTGCTTACATAGCTAGATGTTGCCTCCTCACAACTCAGAGCTATTGACCATCGTTCTGCCCCCTTTAGCTATACAGAAAAAAGCTATAACACATTGGTCTTTAAGAATATGGTTCATTCTGTAGATCTGCTCCACCCAAAAGATAAATGCTCTCACACATATGAGCTCTGCGCATATGCTCAGGAGCTTCTCAGACCTCCTTTAACTTGTGCTGACCATGCCTCCATGTGGCCTCCTGTCCTTTATGCAATGGCAGCCATCAGCATCAGGTTCCTCCTGAGCCTTCCCTTATGCAGAGGCCCATCAATTGTCTGTTGGCATGATTTCAAAATCTCTTAGTATCATGGAGCTGTTTCCTTAAATTGGCTCTTTTTTTTTTTTAAGTTTATTTACTTATTTCTCTCATGGGAGAATGGCAGAGGGAGGTCCACGATGCCTCTGTATAACATCCTGGTTCTTGATTCAGCCTTATACTCAATGACACAACTAAACTAATGTGTCAAGGACACGACTAAACTAATCTCTAAATCTCATGGGAGGAGAGGAAGAGAGAGAGGCACTCCCAACAGGGGCCTACTGACATAATGCACCCCTAGTCTCAGCCGGTCTGAATCACAGGCATGCACGTACACCCAGTGAGTGTAGAGAGACCCTGGATGTGACCATAGGACTATCCTGTAAGGAAATAGCATCGCAGAGCTAGTGTTACGTGTGGGTCCTGAATTAGCTTTTCTTTTCAAAATCTCTTTCAATGGGTTGTACTCAAAAATAAAAACAATCCTATATGAGTGATCTAGGAAGTTCAGACTTTGGAAAATCATCCGTTATGGCAATCATATCTTGATTCAAAACAGCCTGATATAATGTACAAGCTTTCTCGGTAACTGCATCATGGCACTAGCTTGATTCATATTAAATAGGGCCTTGGGTTTCTATGTTGCAGAAAAAATTGTGGGAGTGGGGCCCAGCAGGTGCCATGGTAGTTAAGACCCTGGACTCCCACATAGCTGACCACAGTTGAAATCCCAGACCCAGTGGCTTTAAAAATCATGCCAGGGTCATGCACATATGTGCCCAAAATTCCTTCTCTGAGAGGAAAAGGGATTCTGGTGTAGCCATACCCCTGGGTGATTATATCTCACTTTCCCTCTCTTTTTTTTTTTCTCTCTGGTAAGCACATGTACCTTGTGATAAAAACCTAAATCATCACCATCATAATAATAAAAGATGGTTAGAATGGAGCACCTCTAACATCCTCCCAACTCTCAATTCTGTGAGCCTACTACAAAGGATTCCCCTGAAGGTGATAACCTCAACAGCAAATTCCAAGACTGTATTGTTTAAGGGAAACATGGAAAAAGATAATGACAATGATGTATTGAGAAAGTTGTTATGTATTTTTAAGGCCTTGGCCATAGTTATAATGAGAATAGGGATAAAATAGAAAAGATCTGCGATATTTACTAAAATGCCAAATTAAGGAGGAAAAAGCTTTTTCTATATTACCTTTGAAGAGCAATTTCAGGTTAATAAAGAGCTTTCATAAACATTAATTCAAACTATCTTGCTTGGAAGACTATTTCTGAAGCTTTATTACACTGTCCTAATTAATGTTCAGCAAAGAAACACTGTACAGGCTTATCAGTCTCTCATAAAAGAGGGGTTTCCAATCATTACCAAGTTCATCATTTAGCATTTATGCATGTGTAGAAAGCATATGAATTTGTAGGCACCAGTTCAGCTGGTGATCTACGGCTGAACTCTGCTAATTTAAACGACGCGAGGCCAGATGTGTCGTAAAGTAGCGATTTATCTAGATTAGTCATCGCACGTTGATAGCCACAATCCTTTTTTGCAAAATGTGCAGCACATTCTGATCCTCAGAAGCCTCAACATTATGAATTCCGTTCACTTGGTTGAGTGTTTCATTTGCCTGCTAATATAAAATTCATTGAGGCAGCAGGCAGCAGTAGGAGCTGTTGGGAGTTCTAGTCCAGTGCACCACAATCCCATTGCAGTAAGACTAATGGCAAAGAGGGCACCCCAGAATAACCCACTTACCTGTTTGGCATAACAGTAGGCTTTTTGCATATGTGAAGCACGTGTATAGAGTTCACAATGGTTTGAGATATATTTGCAAATCTGACCACCAGAGACCAGGACTATTTCCACTGCGGTTCTGTAACTACTTAGCAGAAATGCTTCAGAGTGCTCAGCAGGGAAAGGAAATGTGATAATTGTGGGGAGATTGGACATTATATTAGAGTGAGCTTTTTGGCACAAAAGAATAATGTCTGTGAAATGCTAGTTTCAGGTCACATAACACTGAATTTCTATCATGCTGTTTTGAGGATGCAAAATGAGGGGGCAACAGGCAGTAATAGTTAACTCTGAAAGAACTGGGCAGCCACCTAAGGGCTCTGCATCACAAAGAGGGAGAGAGGGATGGGCAAGGGGAGGACCAAGGTCACCTATGAGCTAAGGAATGTTAACTTTAGCTGCCAGACTTGAATCAAGGCAGGTTAGGGCTTCAGTCCTGAGGAAGGCCTATTCTTTTACAAAGGCTTCTGTCATTCAAATTCACAAGAAATTAGCTTGTGAGAGAAACACAGTAGAAAATTTTTGTCGAAAAATAGAGAGGTCATTTTGGGAAACAGAAATGAGGGGAGAAGATTTCTTGTGAAAGTTGTCTTGGAGCCAGGAGGACTTCATTGAGATTTAACTCTCTCAAGTGTCCCTGGACCCATATTGTCCTCCTTTCTAGCATAAATGAAAAACATTGCCCAGTATTTATTTCAGGTTCCCTTCAACTCATGCCTACATTCACACTGTTGGTAGGTGATAGAACTGAAGTTCCAAGTAGACCTTTTGGACACAAAACTTTAGTTACTTTTCACTGCCTCATCTCACCAGGTCATAAATTGTTAAGCACTTTTATTGACAAATTTTCTTATGCTACGGGACACACATACATGAAAGAAAGAGAGAGAAACAGAAAAGAAAGAGAAAGCATAACACCTGTCCTTCCTACTCAGGGCAATAGGGATTGGTCATAAGACAATCTTTTTCTTCCAATTCTCCATTTCATCAGGATCCTGGGTAAATGTGTACATCCAGTATGTTTTTCAAGCACCGGGGTCAGGACTTGAACTCTGGCCATCCATATGTAACCGTACTTCCTCTGCACAGCACCTACCTCTGTGCTCAGGGGTTGGCTCTTGACAACTATGTTTTATCAATAATTAGACAGGTTAGACATAGCTAGGTTACAGTAACAAACAGTATCTTAAATCTTACTAGCTTGACATTTTATACAGTATAGCATGGGTCATAGTTATTCTAGAAAGCTCTTTTCAAAATAATAATTTAGGGATCCATTCCATCTCCATCTTATAACTACACCATCTAGAATCATTGGTTTTGAAATCTAAGAAGAGAATAAGTATCACATTGGCAATACTTAAATCACATGTCTTTTGCTCCAGGGACCAAAGGGCAATGAAAAGCAGGGTATGAATCATCCGGCATTCTTGATAGGAAGTAAGGTTCTGCTTCTCAAAATAATGATGGATTGTCCCCCAGTGGAAGGGGGGATTGGAAGTTGGATAGCCAAAATACTGAGAAATGTTCATTATACCCACTATATGCAGCTTATTGTGCTATCAGCTATATAGGATATAATAATGCATGACTGCAGCTTTGAAGGAAATTTATATTCTGGAGGTCTGAGACACCGATCTACAGAATTGGCTATAATTTCAATGACAATACAATATGGTAGTAAAACAATAAAGAAGAAGCATGACAAGTGTTATTTAAGGAACTAATCAGTCTCAAAATTCCAACGGGTACATTTCAAATCCCCCTAAGTCATGAGATGAACTCTCCTCACTTACTCAGAATAGCGGGGGGAAAAGTGTCTAAAAAGAGAAAATTATTATCTTCCTAGAAAATTGGGAGACTTTTTTTTTCTCTTGAACCTATTTTTTTTTTCATCCCAACATCGCTGAAACACAGTTTTCTCAAGTGGAAAATTATTGTAATACACTCTCTAAATTTATTACACAGGTACTCAATTAGTGCTTCCTCCCTTTCATGACCTTTGGTCATTTTTTACTCCATTCGGTGAACAGTATTTTTACTAAATAAAATACTAAAATAGTATTTTATTTTTGGTGAATAATTTTTACAACCATTTGGTTGCTGCCATAGGTTGGTCTCTTGGACTTCTTTCTTTGACTTCAATCTCATTGTCAGAACCTGCCCTGTTACAAGTCCCAGTCAGTTCCCTAAGGCCTTACTAAGTGGCTGGCCAGCTAATTTGATGAAATGTTTTTTCTATTGTTTTAATGGTTAATAGTTCATTGGTAATATTATTTCTCCAAAGCAAAATACACATCAACCGTGGTCTTCACTGTCTCAAGTCAATGTTATGAATAAATAATAAGATTTTTTGGCAATGTGTCAGCCCAGAGGGAAATTATATTCATGATAGGAATTCTCAGCCTCAGCACTATCGACATTCGGGGTCAAATAATTCTTTGTTGTTGAGGAGGCTATTCTGTGCATTGCATCCCAGGCCCCTACCCACCAAAACCAGTGGCAGCCTCCCTAACCACCTCCTCAAAATTATGATCACCAAAAGTATCTTTAGATATTGCCAAATGCCCACTCATGGTAGAGGGGCAAAATGCCCCCAACTCCCCACACCTACAGAGCGCTTTCATTCTCCTTATGGTAAATACTGGTATTATCTTCCAGAAGCCATTGCACATCTGCCTATAACGGAATCCTGATTTCACTGAGTCACGCACCTACCTACCTAAGAGGATGGTGACTCTACTCCAAAATCAGAGGTAAGTCCTCAAAGTTGAATCCAGTCATGGTTATCCCAATGACTGCCCTGAATATGGTTTTGGAACAGTCGTGTGACCCAACTCTGACTAATAAAATACCATCAGACTGCTGCAGGTTTTACTACGGTCACAAATAGTCACAGGGAGACCCATCCTCATTTTCCATTGGCTATTATTGTGACTGTAAATGGTTCCTAGAACCACTCACATCATGAGATGTTAGCTAACATGAGAATGCAGGTAACAAGCTAAGATAAAGAATCTTTGTCTTTGATGTAGTTGAGACAGGAGTTTAACTGAGCCTGAAGGCACCCCATGTCCATACGTCTTGTAAAGTACATTAATAATGTTCCCTTTTTTTAAAGCTGATCAGTCAGGGTTTCATATTAATTAGAGCTAAGCACCCTGTCTTATATATTCTACACATCACATCAATAGAGTAGGCATCAAATCTAGCCTGTAGGGCTTATTAAACCAAGGCTGCTTCTATATAGTTAAAAAGAACAGATAATATTGAAAACCAGACAATTCAGTGTTTCTTCAATGAACCATATTTTTAAAAAGGAAAGTATTTCAAAGATAGCTTCTTTCCTTCCACATTCACTAATTAAATATTTATTATTATGCCAAAAAAAAGGAAATGTAATAGGTGTGACAAATGTATACATTATTATATCATAGTATTTCAGGAGAAATGTAACATCATACCAAAACTACATTAAAATCGCCTTCACACAAAAGAACATGTTCGTTCATTTGTTTATTAATTTAACAGACATTTATTGAATAACCATTCATGAAAGGTACTCTGTGGATGTTAGGGAGAATAAGGAAATTATTAATAGATAAAAATTATCCTGCCCCAGGACCAGCAGTTGGTGTAATGACTATGTTGCTGGACTCCCATGTAGCCAACCACAGTGTGAGTCCTGGACCCGGTGGCTTAAACTCTCACTGGGCACCTGTACGTGCATGCCCAAGATCCTGAGAGGAGAATGGAGGAGAAGGGATTGTGGCATGGCCACCCCCACCCCAGGGAGTGATTTCTCGCTTTCTATCTCTCTGTCTCTCTCTTTCTGGTGAGTGCACACAACCTATAGCAAAAACCTCTCAAAAAAAAAAAAAATATCAAAGTGGAAGAAGATGGCGCTCACCAGCTTTTTACCTGCACCTACTCAGCTATCTCAGGACCAGCTTGAGGCTGAAGAAAAAGCAAGATCCCAAAGATCACGGCAGACTTCACTGGTCTCATCCAGAAGAGAACCTCCCCCTTACAGGTACCGGAAAGGATGGATACCTCGGTTATTAGAGGATTTTGGAGATGGAGGAGCCTTTCCAGAGATCCATGTGGCCCAATACCCATTGGATATGGGACAAAAGAAAAAAATGTCGAATGCACTAGCCATTCAGGTGGATCCTGAAGGAAAGATTAAATATGATGCAATCGCTCGACAGGGACAGTCAAAAGACAAGGTCATTTATAGTAAATACACTGACCTGGTTCCAAAGAAGTGTATGAATGCAGATGATCCAGGCCTGCAAAGACCCGATGAAGAAGCTATTAAAGAGATAACAGAAAAGACAAGGGTAGCCTTAGAGAAATCTGTATCACAGAAGGTTGCTGCCGCCATGCCAGTTCGAGCAGCTGATAAACTGGCTCCTGCTCAGTATATCCAGTATACGCCATCTCAGCAAGGAGTGGCTTTCAACTCTGGAGCTAAACAGAGGGTTATTCGAATGGTAGAAATGCAGAAAGATCCAATGGAGCCACCAAGGTTCAAGATTAATAAGAAAATTCCCCGGGGACCACCTTCTCCTCCTGCTCCTATCATGCATTCTTTCAGCAGAAAGATGACTGTAAAGGAACAACAAGAGTGGAAGATTCCTCCTTGCATTTCAAACTGGAAAAATGCAAAGGGTTATACAATTCCATTAGACAAACGTCTAGCTGCTGATGGAAGAGGACTATAAACAGTACATATAAATGAAAATTTTGCCAAACTGGCTGAAGCCCTCTACATTGCCGATCGGAAGGCTCATGAAGCTGTGGAAATGCGTGCCCAAGTAGAAAGAAAGATGGCTCCAAAAGAAAAGGAGAAGCATGAAGAGAAACTTAGAGAAATGGCCCAAAAAGCCAGAGAGAGGAGAGCTGGAATCAAAACCCATGTGGAAAAAGAGGATGGGAGAGAGAGAGAAATCCGTGAGAGAGATGAAATCCAGCATGATAGGTAAAAAGAGAGACAGGAATAGAGATAGGAATCTTTCCAGAGCAGCTCCTGATAAGAGGTCTAAACTGCAGAGAAATGAAAATGGGGATATCAGTGAAGTCATTGCTCTTGGTATGCCCAATCCACGTACTTCCAATGAAGTTCAATACGACCAGCGGCTCTTCAACCAATCCAAGGGTATGGACAGTGGATTTGCAGGTGGAGAAGATGAAATTTACAATGTTTATGATCAAGCCTGGAGACGTGGTAAAGATATGGCCCAGAGTATTTACAGGCCCAGTAAAAATCTGGACAAGGACATGTATGGTGATGACCTAGAAGCCAGAATAAAGACCAACAGATTTGTTCCCGACAAGGAGTTTTCTGGTTCAGACCATAGACAGAGAGGACGAGAGGGCCCAGTTCAGTTTGAGGAAGATCCTTTTGGTTTGGACAAGTTTTTGGAAGAAGCCAAACAACATGGTGGCTCTAAAAGGCCTTCAGATAGCAGCCGTCCCAAGGAACATGAGCATGAAGGCAAGAAGAGGAGAAAGGAGTAGATAACACCTCTCTTCATAGTGAATGGACTAATAACCCTAATGATGCAAGTCATATGGGGGGACACTTTGTAAATGGTCAAGATAAAAAACAAATCTGGGTGCCAGATCCCAGCGCTACTTTTTATTACTGAAGTACAGGGGATACAAAAAAATCTACTTTGAACTAGTTTTTTTAAAGAGCAGCTCGTGTTTGTGCTTCTCCCGCCTTTTGGCATATAGAACATAAAGTGCACCCACACACACACACACACAAAACCAAGACCACTCCCCTTTTGTGTGACACTGTTAGTTTGGGGTTAGTATTTTGTGTAAGAGCAACTGCTTATGAATAAAATTACCCCAACCACAATGAGTAAGATGATATTGGAACTGTCCTACCAAATGAATTCTGTCCCTATTCTACTGCTTTAATTTGGAGTAGGGAAAGTAAGCTCTTCCTTGATTCAACTATTTGTTTCAAATAAAAACATTTAGACAAAAAAAAAAAAATTATCCTGCCCTTCTGGCACTGATAGTGCATTAAGAAGGTGCTAAAAGAAATTACTAGAATACCTAGGTTTTGATTATTCAGAATCATAGAAGTGATATATCTAGACTAGCAGGGGAGGACAAGTTTGCTTACTGTTATGGTTCACTCCCCCAAAGGTTCATGTGTTGGGATTTGAGTGTATTACAAAGGTCTTAACTGAAAATTTCATTCTTTCATGGTGTCCCAGGGGTCTCTGGGTGCAATACTGTCATTAGGGCAGACCTCCCATGGTTAAGTTCCAACATGTAAAAGGAGAGGAAATGAGGCAGGCAGGACCCACAGGGATACAGACTACACTCTGCTCTGCTCAAAGTTCTGTCTTCCATCACTTTGGGAAGCCTTTGGACTTTCCAGCCACAAAAATCATACGTTTTTCATATAAACCTCTACTTTATTAATCACCCAGCCTTATCAGACAGCATGCATGGGTTGACCAGGGAGCTAAACTCTTGATCTTCCATGTGGATCCTGCTTTGCATGAGCAGCATGTTACTGCTGCATCACTGAGCTGACCTGAAGGAAGTAATATTTTAACTAAGCCTCAGACTGGGCAACAATATGGTCGAAAACAGAAAGTGACCAACAGGGCAGACTATATAAGGAGTTCCCAGCAATTCGGCTTGGCTAAAATCCTGGTCAGGTGAGGGTAGCAATGGCTACAAAGGAGACACTGATCATGGCCAGATCCTGAACAGTCTCAAATGTTTCAGTGAGGAAAGCCAAAGCTCAAGCAAGCACGAAAGTCAAATAAAAATGAAAAAGGAAGATATCTTAAATGTTACAATTCAAGGAATGAAACAATTTAAGAAATATATTTATTTCCTGTGTTGAGATAAAAAAAAAAAATGAAACCAGGAAAGATGTACATCAGAACACTGACTTAAATGAGTTAAGATGTTAATTTCATTGTTTCCAATTATCTTCTCTATATAAGAGTCCAAGATAAGCAATTCATGAAAAATCCAATGACCTCTTTCACCCTTTTTGGCAATCTGAAGTTGATATATCTTCAAGCTATAAACAAAAAAAGATTATAAATAGTCTTGGAAACACTTCTAAAACTTTTACCTCCTCTACTTCAGCAAAACTTTTATACATATCCTATTTTTTTTATAGCTGGTGCAAGTTTTCGAATCTCAAGTAAACATAGATAGTGTTAGCTTTTTAAATAAAGATGATTTGGTTTCTAGTCATATTCCCAAGTTGATTCAGTAATTCAACATAGATTCTGTTCTCAAATTATAGCATAAATCATTTACTATATAGTAGGTGGTTTAATGATTTCACAGAAAATGTAAAATCAATTTCGATGCAAATGTAACTTCAATAGAAATCACCACTTCCCCCACTTATCAACTGCATGACTTTGGAGATATTATCTAACCTTTCTGAGTCTATTTTCTCATGAAAACGTGAAATAACCATATCTACCTTTGAATGTTGGTGAGAGTGTTGAATAAGATGATACACCTAAATCACCAAAACAAATTCTGTTACACAGTAAGTGCTCAGACAAAGTAAAAAAGGAGGGAAGGAATAGAAAGGGGCTCATTTAATTAAAATCTCAGAAACAGTCACTCAAAGTATAATAAAGGAAAGGAAGCATTTAGGAAAGTGTATATGAATATCTCATAGAAACCAAGAGAAGAAATTACAGCAGGGCCTCCCAAGAGACTGAAACTAGGAAATGGAAAGCTGAACGCACTCTCTTTCAGATTGTGCCATCTTCCCTCTGTGTGTTTGCACATCTACTGGCTCCTTCTCACGTAGCACACTGGCCACTCCTGCTTCACTGAACACATGGTAGAAATTACCAGTCCACATACCAAGCAGTGACGTAGTGGTAATGTAATTGGACCCATGTGGAAAGGGTCCCGAGTTCACATCCCAGGACCTTCCTGAGCACGTTGGGCATGTATGCATGCCCATGATCTGGGCCAGTTGAGGTTTGGGGGTGGAGCAGGGTGTGAAAACCCTGTTGGGGGTATCTGTCTCTCTACCTCTCTCAATCTCTCTCATTCATGGAAAAAAAAATAATAAACTTAAAAGAAAACTACCAACCCAAGCCAAGCTATACATTAAGATCAACTACCAAACAAAGCTCAGAACTATGTGGGGTATAAGGTCTGGTTGGTTCATCAGTCATCTAATCCATCCATCAAGCCTGCCTTCCCGGCCCAATGCCAACTCATTTCTGAGAACAGGGGTCTCTGGGAAGAGGAAAGTGATTGTCGTGTCTGGTACAATCAACAGAAAGAAAATCCATAATGCCCTGACTGTAATATCCTTCCCATTAAACAAAGGAAACAGTAGACTGTGGTATCCCTAGGAGAATCTTATTTCAGAGTTCAGAGTAACTAAAGAGTTTTCAACAACGGCCTCTGCCAACTGCTTGGATTCTGCTGAGACTGCTCAAGAACAATTCCAGCTTCTCTCCTTGCTATAATATATTCAAGTCTCTCTCTTCCATTATGGCTGTGTGTGTATTTCAGTTTGGCATCTCCCTGGTAGTGAAGCGGAGGTGATCATATTTCAGGAAGTGCTAGTTCCTGCGTGTGGAGTTGCCTCTGTGTTATAATTGCTTTCCGCCATGCAGCTGCTGCACATGAGCTAATCTACATGCTGTATTGCTTCGTTTACAGCAAGCCGGCCTCACACTGAGTTTAGAAAGAAGCAGGCTCCACCGGCAAATCTTGCTTCCTGAGGCATGTCTTTTCTTTGGACGATTTGCGACCTGATAATGACCATGTCATGATTGTGCTGTGATAGTTCCAAATGCCCCAACACACTTGATGGATCTTAGCATAAATTGGCCATTTATCAACATGTAGGACCTTTAGAATTTCCATATTCGAGCTGTTATGCTGTAATGCTGATTAATTGTTCAAAGCCTGTTGTAACCTTCACATCCGGTGTTACTGGAGGTTACAGTTACCCACCTACACGGGTTCATTAGATTTGCCTAAGAGGAAAGCAGTGCTGAATATTCCCCCGTAATAGGCAATGAGTGAGCTCACAGGTTTCTTTAAAAAAGGCATGAAAGTAGTTCTGCATATCACCTATAGTCTCACAGGAAAGCAGAAATTCCCTCTGAAGACATTAACAGAATACAACTTACTGTCACATCAGAGGAGGAAAAAAAGCAAAAACTATCATTACGTTGGAAGACTGGAGGACATAAAAACATTAAAAATTGTTATGGACTCTAGAGACAAAGTGGAAAGAGAGTGTGGGAGGAGAAGAGCGTAGGAAAGGAAATTTGGAGGAAAAATAGAGCGGTAAGACACTTGTGGGACACAGATATGGTGTATTATCTGTTGATGAGGATGTGTATAGAATTCTCAACTGGGCTGGAATGAGGTGTATATCATGCTGGGTAAAGTCTCTTTCAATCTAAATGATGTATAGTGATGGAACGTGTGAATAGTAATAATAAGTAAAATATGAAAATACAAAGTGTGTCTTGTTCTCAATGTAAAGATCTGAGTTGATTATTCATACTTTTTCATTTAATTTTTACCATGATTTTTTTATTTAATTTTGATGGATAGCCTTCATTGTCATTAACAGAATATATTCATTGGTTCAACAAATAATTTACTATGTACCTGTCTGTAATGAGGTAGGCACTATTTGGGGGACCCTGGGGTAGAGAAGTAAAAAATGCTAATGGAGTACTTCAGAACTATCTCAGCCTTCTCAGAACTTGTAAAGCCTCCTCCAAATCTGAATGCCTACATCTTCATGTAGATGATTTGGGGTTTTAACCTGTATCTCTTTAGCTCTGAACTTTTCTTTCACTAACAACTGTGTTTATCTCAAGGTCTTCTGAGCATCCAAAATTTGCATAAAAAAGAAACTTAGACACCAAAGACTGGACATTGTGAGAAGATAACTTTGGTTTTTGATAAGAAATGTTACTTAAGAGGAGGACTGTCCAATCATCAAAGGGCTGTTCTATGGTAAGTGAGAGCCTCATTGCTAACAACATTATATCAGATAAACAATGTTCAGAGATGCTGTAGAATGAATTCTGACATTCTTTACACAGAGATCAATCACAATGACCCCTTCTAATTTTCAGATTCAATTTCTTCTAAAGCCATATCTATTAACAATCTCCAATCTGCCAGTCAAGGGAGAAAAGAAAAATACTTAGAGCTATTTCAAGTACCTCAGACGTAAACACATGATAAAGTATGCTTTTTCCTCCCTAAACATCTTTTCCATCCTTCTTTTTCTTCCTGGGTTCTGGTATTCTATCTCCCCTCCTTAATAGTTTCTACCTGTATAGGCCTTATCTTCAGTGAGCCCTAAATTTCATATTCAAATCATTGTTGGTACTCATCTTTGCATGCATATCACTGTCTGACATTGGAATTTCCCATTTGCCCTCCCTCCACTTCACATGCATAGTTTCATCAAAAGTTATGAGTGAAAAGGATTTGCATTAGTTATCTATTCCTGCTATAACTAATTACCAAACCCTCAGCAGCTTACAAACAAAACAAACATCATCTTACAGCTCTGAAGGTCGGAAGTCCAAATGGATACCACTGGGCTAAGTCAAGGCTTCAACAGGGCTGCATTTCATCTGGAGGTTCTGGGCAAGAAGTCATTTCCTTGCCTTTTCCAGATGCCAGAGGTCACCCACATTGACTGGCTTGTGTCTTCCTTCCTCTTGGAAGCCACCAATGGCAGATTGAGTCCTTCTCACATGGCATCACTCTAACCTTACTTCCACTGTCCCATCTCCTTATCTGACTCTGCCTACCTCTTCCATCTTTTAAGGACCCTGCGACTGATTATGCTGGGCTCACACAAAGAATCCGGGATAATTATCTTAAGATTCTTGTATTAATCACATCTGCAAACTCCTTTTTGCCATACAACATATGTACTCACAAATTCCAGGGATTTAGGACATGGACACCTTGAGAAATCATTATTCTGACAGCCACAAGACCGAACAGTTGATTAGTAAAATCCTCCATCCTACAGGGAAAAAACAAAAAGCAAAAAGATGGAGGCATTGAGGCAGTCAGCAGTGTGGTGATTAAGGTGGCTGGAATCCACATGGCATGCATGGTTCGAATTTCCGACCCAACAGCTTGAAAACATGCCAGGCACGTGTGTACGCAGGCATGGCCACAATCTCAAGAGAGGAATGGAGGAGAAGAATTGTAGCATGGCCATATGCCCTGAAGGGTGATTTCTCACCTTCTCTTTCTCTCTCTCTCTGTCTCTGGTGAGCACATGCATCCTATAGCAAAACTGAAAAAAAAAAAAAAAAAGAGAGAGAAAAAGAAAACAAAAAAGATGGAAGAGTTTGCTGACAAAATATCCTGGGATAGAATTAGAAATAGAATTCATGTCATCCACCTTCTAGTCCTGTACTTTAGAATACTATATTATCATCCTCGGTCGAATCATAATTTAAGAAGAACCGTAACTAAAAAGAATATTATTAAAGCAACTATCATCGTAAGAGTGAAAGTCTTTCCAAATTCTACAAGTTTTGTAGGACTTAATAGTTTCCTGATTAACTAATTCCTGGTTGCCTAAAGAGTTAACATCTCTTTTAAATGTACTTGATTGGCAGAAAGAATTTTCATTTCATGCCATTAAGGAGTTGGGAAAGGTCATATTCACTTGCTTTGTAAAAGAATCTTTCAAGTCACTTCATTTTACTTCACTTGTGATTAAGATTTGAATAGTGGTTGTAATTAACCCATTGTTTTTTGTTTTTTCATAGGCTTTATTTAATTATTTAGGGTTTTGTTATAGGGTGCATGCACTCACCAGAAAGACAGAAAGAGACAATGAGAGAGAGAGAAATCATCCCCCAGGGGGTAATGGCCACACTGCAATCCCTTTTCCTCCATTTTCCTCCTGCGATTTTGGGCATGCACAGACATGTACCCAGCATAATTTTCAACCCATCAGATCCAGGACTAGAACTACAGTCAGTCATGTGGGAATCCAGTGCCTTAGCCACCATGCCACCTGCTGGGCCCAATCGTCTGTATTTTCAGAGAAGTTTTAAGCTCAAAACAAAGTTGAGCGCAGTACTCTCCTCCACATCAACATTTCTCACCCAAGTAACACATCTGTTACAATTGATGAGCTTTCCTTGACATGTCATCACCACCTAGAGTGTATGGTATACATTATGGTTCACTCTTGAATTATGTTTTATGAATCCCCTTGTTTTCCTAAGTGTCAATTCATCCTCGTGAGACCACTAGCAAGTTACATGAAGCTTCTCTTCTGTCTGGGAGCCATCTGGGCAGAAGTCTGACAGTAGGCAATGTCCCATCCCATGGATGTTCAGTGAACTGAAGATGAGCAAACAAATGCCCGGTCACCTACCTGTTTAAGCTTGAGCTCCTCTTTCAGTGCAACAGAAAATGGCAACACACCACCCCCACCATTCACAACGTGCAGTTTCCGTTCCCTGTGAGAACCCTCTTGTTTGCCGGTGAACTTCAGCATCTCTGTTCTTGGTGTACACATGTTTAAAATGCAAGCTTTTTCTGTTACCAGTTGCCAAGCAAACTTCAAAAAGTGGACTTTTCAACACTATCCACCAAGGGTCGAATTAACCAAGGTGGTAATACTGCCCAAACCTCTGACTGACAACCGCCCACAGAGTTGCAATTGAGGATTATTCTCACAACATCTTGCCTCCCCAACCACTTGACAGCTAAGCAATACTTAGCAGAACACGGTTTACCATACAAGTTAAAGTCAACAGACAAATAGGAGTCAGGGCCTGATAAGAAAAGGCAAAACATGAAACAAATCAATCAGGGAACTAATATTAGAAAGGGGATGGAAGGCAACAACAGGAACAATGGAAAGGAGACACAACCCCCAGTTGAAATTTGAGCAGAAATACAAAGTTGATGAAGCAGAAAGAGGCCGGAAACCCTCTGCACAAGGCTTTTCTGCCAAGAGCCAAAGCAGAGCTCCGCACATCTCCTGCAGTTCTTTTCCTCGTGCACATCTGGGCTTACCACCGCCCGGGCAGGCACGGAGCACTCGGATGCTCTTAATAATAATGCCGGGTGCAGCCTTGTGTGCATCAGATATGGGGCTCCTCTCCAAAGCAGAGCCCTCTGCCAAATGGGCCCCAGCCCCTCACCCCTTGCAGCCTGCTGATAATCTGCAGCTTGTCTGTAATTGTTGCACGAACATGCACTTTCTTTCGCTGATGATTTTGGCACCCTTGCAGAGCTCTCCCCAAAAAGGCACTGAACAATGGGATGTGATTGTTTTGAAATGTGCCCAACAGGAAGCCTCCTCTGACATGCTCTCAGGCCCCAGGCTTTAGGGATTGAACGGATTAATGGAGTTCAGCTGTAGTTTACAGTTTATCATCAACCAAGTGTAGCTCCGCTGCCTGTCCTCCCTTCTCCGGCTTCTAAAGAAAAATACAGGGAAAGAAAAGCAGCAGCCCCAGAACATTCATTGTATAACAATCCGAACAAGGGGAAGGGAAAAAAATGCCTTCAGTGACCGTGAAACTGACAAGGCTCCCCAAAATGGCTTCCGGCTTTCAGTTTGTCATGCAGAGCTGGCTCCCCTTTACCCTGCCGGCCCTCGCCCCTTTATAATCATCATTCAGAGTGGTGAAAGGCCTAATTGCCCCGAGCAGTGTGGTCAATCTTCCTGGAGATTTAGCTGCCTGCTTTCATCTGGCAGTCTGGGAGGGAACTCAGCATTTTCCCCCAGGCAATCTATATGGTCTAGCAGTTCACTGCAGAAAGTGGTGCCTTATCGATTTCTGCCATAGCTTCCATGGCGGACTCAAGGATCAGAGGCTCTGACAATGACTAACAAGTTTAAACCATTAGTCCCGTTTGTAACTACTCAGCGAAAGGCTTGTCAGTCACAGCGCACCATATACTGCAGCTTTTAGCAGATTTCTAATCCCATTCATTTTGCTACAATGACCCCTGTGGTTAATGGGAGTTATCGGAAAACTATTTTTTCCCTTCAAAAGCAATACCTTTTTTCCTCTTCCTCTTCTTCCTTTAGGGACACAAAAGCCATTTGGGTTGTGATGTTTCAAAACAGTGATGCAGGCAATGATTGGTTCTCCTCCTGGGAGAAAACCTGTTTCCTGGTGTTCGGTGTGACAATCCTGTGGCAGGGATGGTTCATCATGAAGGGATACTCCTTGTCCTACTCCTACAGAAGGGTGTCTTAACCCCTTTTTTCTCTAGGTCCTCTTGACCTAAAGAGGTTCATTTCTCTCTTTCTGGATAGCTAATCATAGCCCGTAGTAGGTCTGGCTAAAGCCTTATTACTTCAAGTATGCTCCCTAGAATGAACATCACCCACGAGTGTATTAGAAATGCACAGTTGCAGGGACCAGGTGGTGGAGTAGGCGTGATGCAACTGGACCCACATGGGAGAGGTCCTGGGTTCAAGTCTTGGGACCTCTTTGAGCATGTTAAGGACACACATGTATGCCCATGATTTGGACTGGGATGAAACCAGAGCTGGATCATGGCTTGAAGCCCCTTTTGGAGGTGCCTCTATCTGTGTGCATATGTGTTTTTTAATCTTTCTCTCAGAAAGAAATGAAGAGTCAAGTCTTACCTTAGAACTATCAAATCAGTATCTGTATTTTAACCAAATTCTTGAGTGATTCCTGTTTGTATGAATATTTGAGAAGCACTGGTTTATAAAAAAGTTATATTTTTCACTCTAACACTTTTATACTAAATAAACTGAAATTTCACATTTCCACTATACGGGTTAAGATATCTTTAAGGGAAAAAATAAGTTGTTCTGCATAATAGGTTCAGTGATTTTCTCCTTGTCAACTGAACAATGGAACGTTTTTCATCTTCATATCCACAGTACCTACCCCAGTACCTGGCATGTGTTATGTACAAGATGAATAGTTGTTAAGAAAAATTTATAAAAATGAACAAATGAATGAGGATGAAGACATACCTGCAGTGTGTCTGTCAGTGATGTAAGGAGCCAGGACTGGTGTAAAAATGAGAGCTGGCTGGGAAGGATCAGTAGAAAACAAGCCTCTCCGATGGTTTTTTCATCCCCTTAACCACGTGCTCCCACCACCGAGTTGGTCCAGTGGTAAGAGCGGGTCCCAGCCAAGCCACTGCAGCAGCTGCGACTTCTCCTAGAGGATCTCTTTATTTCCACTTGAAAGATCATGCTCTTCCCGATGCTGTTTATCATCACCTCTCCCCTCACGACCATCCAGAGTCTCTTCTGTCTGCTTCCACTGATCACCAATCTCCACCTGCTAAAGCCCTCCACTCAGCTGGCCAAGACCAAAGTAGCTGAAAAACAACTCATACTAAAGTGAAAGTGACTGCTAAGAGCTGACTACATGAGGGTTATTTCTTGGCATCCTGGAAATCAGACCACCTAGGCAGTCTATTTGTATAAGAGCCAAATCAGCTCTCTTATTGCCAAATTAATACCAGAAAAGGGCAGGGTAACCTTTCTACAAGACATTCGTGGAAGAGATTTCCTTATGTAGCTGTTTCTTGTCTGAGTCTGGCAACCCACATCCCACAGAGTGTGTTCACAATGGGCCACCCTGTCATGCAGTCATAAGTCTTCATTTGTTTAACTACTGGTCGTTGAGAACATTTTTTTTAAAAAAAGCATTTCTGGAGAAGCTTTGCCTCCAACGTACCTTAAAAAATAAAAAGTGTAATGTAAATTTACATGTAGGGCAAATGTGATGGAAAGTTCAAGACCACAGCCGTGTCTACCACAGAGAATCTTTGGACCATGAGTCTTTTCTCCCAAGGACTTGGGAAACAAAATTATCTTCTTCCAGTGATTACCTTTGCAAATGATTATTTCTGGAGTTTTCATCTGTGGACTGCCATGTTGTGACTACTTAATTGCTGCCTGAAACACAGAAAGCTGATTATGTGTTTTCATTTTAAGGTAATCCTTTGACATTTTGAATAGTTACATAAATAGGTTGCTTTGTGTGCTGCTAGTGGGGGCCAGGAGGAAATTGTTTCATTTGGGGGCAGACAGTGTTGGTGACTATACATACAAGGTGGGGTGGGTGGCAGCGGGGGTGTAGACATGTACACACACAAGCACAAAAACTGAGACTGCAACAATTTCATGGTGTCTAAATTCTCAGCCTAAATTTGTATACCTTAAGGAAATTATTCATCGATTTCCCACACACAAGTTAAAAAGTGCCTTCGGAGTCAGGGTCTCCCCCCTAACCCACCCACTATGAGTTTTAATATGTAATTGGAGAGCATGTAAAATAAATGGAAATGTCATTTTGCTTGTAACAAAAGACCTAAATCAAAATGGATTATTGAGCGGCATCTAGTGGTCATAGGTGAGTATGACACTTACAGAAAGCTAGCTTGCCTTGCAGGCTCTTGACTCCAAAACGTGTTAATGTCGCCTCACATCTGGCTTTTGATAACATTAATAAGGGGCTGTGCAAGGTTATCAATGCAGCCTTATCATTACGCCACCTTAAAATATTTTTGTGAATGATTGCATTAACTTATAATTAATGATCGTGCATTAATGTAAATGTATCCATGAAGGCAAATTTAATCAGCACTCTTTCTCTTTCATAATATTTTAATAACAGAGCACTAAAGGAGACTTACAAGATATAAAGTTACATGAACAGTGTTTATCATCTAAGCCATTTCAGCAGAATTTGAAAGTCAGTGTTTCTGTATGAGATGAAATATGAAGCCATTCAGTCATTCCCTAAATGAAATCCATTTTCTCTGTATTATACAAATCCACAAGGAAAGGAAGAAACTGCCCTTCCTTGACTTCTGTCTCTTTCTGTGTTCCATAGCATCATGTGGATTGTGATCAATACATGAAATGATAAGCTAATGGACCTTCATAAATAGAGAACCCAGACACAGCTATGTACCCAATAGGCTATTTTTATAAGACAGCAAAACAGCTAGCTGTCAATTCAATTTTCAAAACAATCATGCAGATTTTACCAAATTTTCCACTCTGAATATCATGTAGCCAGCAAGTTACCATAAGCCAAAAAAAGCCAAAAAGCAAAAACTAAACAAAGATAGCATGTGTGCCATCAAGTCCAAAATCAGATCTCAAAAAGTAATGGAGGAATTCAGCAATTCTAATAAATTTTATATCAGCTCTAGTGTAAAATATGAACATGTGCTCACAAATCTCAGTGTATTGCTTTTCACCAGCTTAACTGTGGACAGATTGCTTAGCCTTTCTGAGTTTTTAATTCTTTTTGTGTAAGGAAAAGGCCTTCCTCATCTAATACAGGATATTATTTTAAATTTTGTAAGGTCTGGTATAAAAATGCTAGGGAAAACAGAAGATATTTAAATAAAGTGGCTATATAAGACAAGGTCTAAGAAAGAAAAAGAAACTCATTCAAAAGAATTTAATTCAGGGAATTAGCTATATAAGTGATCAAAGAGATGAAAAACTCAATGGTAAATGCCAGACAGTGAAGCAACCCGGAAATTGGCAACAACAGGAAGCTATACCTCTCCTCCAATAGGAGGCAGAGGCAGAATGAGAGGTTAAAAAAAAAAAAAAAATGGCTTCTTCCTTCCCCTCATCCTCCAAGCTATCTCTGACACCTCCCATTGGACAAACACAGCCGGAAAACAGCAGAGTAACAACAAAAACTAAGCCCTGGTTTGTGCCGTTGCTGAATTCCATCGAGTAAATACACTTACCTGGCCAATTTCAAGCTACTATGTGTCACTGAACACAAAGTTGGGAAAAGATGCACAACAGCATGTCATTATGTAGAGTTTTTCCAGCTTGTAGAAACAGGCCATAAAGAGTCTCAAGAGCAGAGATAGTTTTTTTTTGTTTGTTTGGTTTTTTTTTTTGTTTTTTTGTTTTTTTTTTTTTACAAAAAATGGTAGTAAAATAACTGCAACGCCAGCTTTGGAGGCATGCCAGTAACATACCACTCCACAGTGCTGAAGCCATGTGGGACAGTTCCAGGCTTGAATCCTGAGATCTCTAAACATACTGAGTATGGGCTGAAGCTGGGAGTGGATCACGGCATCAAGATGCTAGCTGTCTCTGTCTCTCTTTCCCCCTCTTACTCATGTGAGAAATAAGTAATTTTTAAATTGTTATATAATATAATAATTAGAATACAATGAGTTTGGGTACAGTATGTATTATCTTTGGTTATTAAATACAATTTATTTAACTATAAGGTTTGATTATTCATTTTCAATGATGATGTTAACTGGTATTACCATCCAGTTCCCAGAGTTTCTGAACATTTAACAGTTAGACTCCCACATTGATATAAGCCAGGTCCAACAAACGCTGTCCAGCTAATAAAAAAATAAATAAATAAATTTTTTTTTAAAAAAGCCTGTAAAAAGCAGACTAAAAGTGACCAACCCACAATGATATGGAACAGACCAGAAAAAGAGCAATGAATAAAGCTGACAGCAAACAGATCCAGAAAAGATGTAGTTATAAATCAACACAAGCAATTAAAATTTATTTAACTCTGGGACAAGGAAATGGTATGGTTATTAAGGCACTGGATTCTGATATGGTTGACTATGGTTCAAGTCCCAAATTCAGCCACTTGAAAAATCATGCCCGACATGTGTATGCAGTGCCCAAAATCTGGAGAGAAGAATGGAGAAGGGATGGAAGCATGGCAGTAGGGAGATGATTTCTCACTTTCCCTCTCTCGCTGTCTCTCTTCAATGAACTCACAGGCCCTCTAGAAAAACTCTTTAAAAAAATTCTTTCACTCTATCCAACAAGAAAGACTTCAGCATCTCTATAACTGTGCAAAGACCAAATCCTAGCTAAATAGATTATAATCAGATTCATAAAATATTTCACAGGAGAAAATGTCTATCAATTGGTTCCAGTGACGTCATTTCCAATTTTTTGTCTGCTTTATATTTTTTATTTACTATTGTCATTTTTTTTTTTTTTTTTTTTGGAGAGGTTTTCGCTATAGGGCGCGTGCGCTCGCCAGACAGACAGAGAGAGACATAGAGGCAGAAAGCGAGAAATCACCCCCCAGGGGGGATGGTCACGCCGCAATCCCTTCTCCTCCATTCTCCTCTCGGGATCAAGCCACCGGGTCCAGGACGCAAACCGCAGTCGACTACGTAGGAGTCCAGCGACATAGCCATTATGCTAACTGCTGGTTCCCTATTGTCATTTTTTTAAAAGTTTCATTGTAGGGCATGTATACTCAACAGAGAGAGACAGAGAGAGAAAATAAGAAATCATCCTTTAGGGGGAAGAACCATGCCACAATCTCTTCTCCCCTCAGGATTTTGGGCACACATGCCCAGTGTCTTTTTCAAGCTACAGAGTTTTGGACTCAACCACGCAGTGGGTCTCGTGGGATCCAGATGCCCTAACCTCCACATAACCCCAATTTACTACTGCTTTTTGAAGATGGCAATCTCCAGACTATCACAGAATGAGAGGTGGGAAAGTCCCTCAGTGATTTTGCACTAGTGAAATTGGGACTGTTTTCTCTCACTATCACGTTTCTTCACAAATGGATTCAAGATGAGTCTACGGTGGGAAATACAGTATTAGAAAGGATTCAGAAATACCCAGAGAAGCAAGGAGTATTATTTGCATATGGCTTTTTTTTTTCCTTTTACAGACCTTGGGAAGGTCACTTAGCTTCCCTGGGTCTCAATTTCCACATTAATAAAATGAGAGATGAGGGAGTTTAATTAGATAATCTCTAAGGTTGTTTCTGGCAATTATGTTCCATGATTTTATTATGTTGTATATAAATTCATGTTGAATATTTTACTCTATTTCTCTTCCCTTTTTTATCCCTCTTATTTACCTACCCACTGTATCTGGCATGGATCTGTCTTTTCAATCAAAAGCATAGGCCAAGAAGATATAAAAATAGAAAAGGCAATGAAAGATGAGTGAGAGCTTCCAATGACAATCAGGAATGTTTTCTAAATGGCCACATCTTGGGAAAGCCTGATCCAGCTTATTTTCTGGGAACTAATGACCGGCTGAGATGAGTTGCTGATAGGCCACAGAGGCAAGGACCATTAACACTTGATTGTCACTAATTCTGAGTCAATGTCCCATTTCAAAGTCATTAGTGGTATTAAAAAACCGCACTAGCTGGTACACACAAAGAGAAAAGAAAAGAGAGAGAAAGCTTAGGGTATTCTTAAGGTTAACATACTGCTGCCGGAATACAAAGGAAATTTCTATGAAAAGTCTTAATTCAATAAACGCTTATTCAGAGACTTCTTTGTATAAATTCTCTACTAAGCATTATATGAGCTATAAAAATAATGGAAAATACTTCCTCTACCTTCATGAAGTTTAGATTCTACACAGTAGTATGTTTGTATGGATTTGAACTTACTTGGCCTTGATGATCTTGTAAAAATATCCAGTTTCTTTTTTTTTTAATTATGTAGCAGAAACCAACAAGGCTCCAAAACCTTTCAGAGAATATATCATACAATTACTTATAGTAGCAAACCCTACAGTAAATAAATGTTTATGGATTATCTACCAAGTGCCTGTTGTTATACTAGCAAAGCTAGCCATCTAGCAGGGTTACAAGCAAGAATCCCAGTGAGTGTCATAATAAAGGAAAAACAGGTGGCAATGATAGGAGTGCATGTAAAGACCACCGAAGTTTATCTGAATGTTCTGGAATTGCTGTTGTGATAGCCATCTGCAGTTTCTACCTGCCCAGATCCCCTTCCTTCTTTTTTTTTTTTTTTTTTTTTTTTTTCGGAGAGGTTTTCACTATAGGGCGCGTGTGCTCTCCAGACAGAGAAAGACATAGAGACGGAAAGCGAGAAATCACCCCCCAGGGGGGATGGTCACGCCGCAATCCCTTCTCCTCCATTCTCCTCTCAGGATCTTGGGCACGCACGCACACGCGCCCGGCGTGAGTTTAAGCCACTGGGTCTGGGATGCGAACCGCAGTCAACTACGTGGGAGTCCAGCGACATTGCCATTACGCTAACTGCTGGTTCCCTCCCTTCCTTCTTTTTGAGCACTAACATCGAATTTTCCTTTGGAGAACTCTTCTTTTACTGCAACTGTGGAACCTTCTCATGAATTGCTAAGGGTGTCCTTCTGCTTAGGTAGTGGATCCATGACCTAAGTTAGGCCAGTTCCCCAGGAAGATTAATTCTGAGTAGAAGGATCCGAGATTAAAAATGGCTGAACATCTTCCCATGGAAGGACCTTGAAGAAACAATAGATTGGTCCCTACCTCTTAGATTCCTGAAGCAGTCTTCACTTCTTTCTCTCCAAAGTCCCAAGTTTTTAGACTCCCATGTGTTACTTTGCACTACTTCGAGCCTTGCTAAGCAATTCCCACTCAGTATAATGAGGCAGTCTGTTTCTCTTGATTGTGTCTACTATTATAAGAAATACAGATTCCGGATAGACCCTCTAAGCTGACCCTGAGAGATGGGGCTGGTGGAGGGAAGAGACCAGTGGTAGACGCAGATACATTCAAGAAACTGAAAGAAGACAGGAATCATCAAAAGCTCAAAGTAAAGCTATGGGAGTAAATGAGATTCACCTGGAAAGAGTATCTAAAGTAGGTGAAGATGATGGCCCAGAACAGATTCCCTGGGATATATTAACATTTTAGGAATAGAAATGGTAAGACTCAGGTCAGCCATAGAAATTAGAGGGAAACTCATTAATGTTATAGAGAGTACTATCAAAAAAATTTCCAGGGAGAGAATACAGATAATACTGTCAATATTTCAAGAAAGATAGACAATCATATCGGACTTAGCAAGGACAGTATTAGTGGACTTCATTCGTCAGAGCAGTGGGACAAACTGGACAGCAGTATGTTGGGAAGTGATAAACCAGAGATAGAAGTGTAGACAATGTTTTTAGGAAGTGTAGTTATGAATGGGAAGTAAAAAGAGAGAACTCCAAGAAGAGAAGGTGGAGGGAAGTGGAGTTTAAAGGAACATGTTTTTAATCTGTCTCTCTGTCTCTCTCTCTCTCTCTCTCTCTTTCTGGTGAGCACACTCCCCCTATAACAACAACAACAAAAAAAAAAAAACCCTCTACAAAATAAATGCATTGTGAGAATGTTAAAATAATGTGAAAAAGAACAAATCAAAGGAAATAGCTGCAGATACAGAAGAAAAGAGAAATAATCAATGACCCAATATTCCTTTTAAAAGTTGGGACCAGCAGATGGTGTGATGGTTATGTCACTTTTTCCCCTGTAGTTGACCACGGTTCAAGTCCCTGATCTGGTAGCTTGAAACTCACACAGGGCATGTGTGTATGCATACCCAAGTTCCCAAGAGAAGAATGGAAAAGAAGGGATTGCAGCATGGCCATCACTCCTGAGGAGTGATTTCTCTCTTTCTGTCTCTCTTTCTCTGTCTCCCCAGTGAGTGCATGTGCCCTATGCCAAAAATTTCTTTAAAAAAAAGTTGGATGAGATGGGATCTAGAACTCAGGTGGAAGGATTACCCTCAAACAGAAGTGGCAACAATTCTTTTAGCAGGATGAAAGAAGGAAAGCTGTGGAGGTTAATTTACAGGCTTAAAGATGAAATATTGAGGAAATTCTTGTCCAATTGCTTTAGCTTCTCTTAAAATATGCAAGAAGGTCATCTTCTGAAAGTCAGGGCTTATTTCTGTAAAATTACTGATTGTGTTCTCATTGAAAGCTTTTCTGAGGGTATTACTTTCTGACTCCAGTTCTTTTTCTCTTCTTGCTCCAGTCTAAACTCTGACTTTTACCTGACACCTTTCTGTTTGTCTAGAGAATCAACCAACAGGAAGAAGACACTATACTGAGGAGCTGTCACTTCTGCTGTCAGCAACCTCGTCTTAGCATCTGGTGGAAGTTTGCTTCACTAGAATCTCACCTACGGCTTGAGAACACTGCTCCTCCCACACCTACCACTGCCACTGCTATTGGCAGCTTTGCCCTTTTGACCAGAGGGGGCCCCATACATCATGCATCTCTCCCCACTTAGAACCTGAGGGCACTGGCTTCCCCAGAAGCCCCTGCCTACAGCAAAGTCCTACTAGTGCTTCCACAAACACAACCTAAGCCACTGAGGCACTTACAGACAATATTGACATTGGTTATAATCAAGCTAATAATATGGCAAGTACATTGCTGTGTATATCCAGAACTAAAGTCAAAGAATCTTATTCAAATAACATTATAGGACACATCTACAGGGAAAAGTATTCTTCTACAAAAAAATACCTCATAAAATTAGAGGAGGTTACTATTTCACTAGATGTACAGATATCAATGTAGGGAAATGAGAAACATGTAAAAACAAGAAAATATGACCCATAACAGATTCCTCCCAAAAAGTAAATTAATAAAATGCCTTAAAAGGTTTTTAAATAAAGATCTTAAGGAAAGTCAATGAAATATAAGAGAATACTGATAAACAATTCAACAAAATTTTTTAAATTCATGATATGAATGAGAAATTTAACAAAGAATTACAAGTATCATTAAAAAGAACCAAACAAAATCTAGAGTTAAAAAATTTGATAAATTAGGCCCAGCAGATGGCATAGCAGTTAAGCTGCTAGATTCCCACATGGTCAACCATGGTTCAAGTCCCAGACACAGTGGCTTCAAAATCATGCCGGATGTTGGGACCCACAGTTGGTGTAATGGTTATGTCACTGGACTCCCATATAGTCAACCATGGTTTGAGTCCTGGAACCAGTGGCTTAAACTCACACCGGGTGCGTGTGCATACGTACCCAAGATCCTACGAGGAGAATGGAGGAGAAAAAATTGCGGCGTGGCCATCCCTACTGGAGGGTGATTTCTTACTTTCTGTCTCTCTCTGCCTTTCTGGTGAGTGTACGTGTCCTATACTTCTCCAAAAAAATAAAAAAATAAAAAATAAATAAATCATGCCAGATGTGTGTGCGTGCATGCCCAAGATCCTGGGAGGAGAACAGATTGTGGCATGGCCATCCCCCCCGAGGGCAGGGGGGAGTGATTTATCATTTTTCCTTCTTATTGTGTCTGTCTCTCTCTCTGGCAATTGTATGTGCCCTAAGACTAAAACCTTTAAATTTAACAAATAACATAAAGATACAAATGGAGAGCTTCAACAAACTAAATTAAGCACAAGAAATAATTTGTGATATGAAAGACAAGTCTTTTGAAATAACCCAGTCCAGAAAACAAACAAATGAATAAGTAAGTAAAAATGAAGAAAGTCTATGAGATTTTTGGCACACCATAAGCTACAAAATATTCAATTAGAAAAATTCCAGAAGAAGAAGAGATAGAAAAAGGCAAAAAACCTTATTTAACAAATAGCTAAATACTACCCAAGACTTAGGAGAATATAAACATCCAGATTTGAGAAACTCAAAAGTCTTCAAATAGATACAACCATAAAGGAAACTCTCTGAGACACAATATGGTCTAATTGTCAAAAGTGAAAGACAAGGAGAATTCTAAAAACAGCAAAAGAAAAGTGTCAACATATATAAGGGAATCATCACTAAACTAATGGCAATTTCTCAGCAGATACCTTATAGTCGAGGAGAAAACAAGATATATCCAAAATGCTGACAACCAAACAAACAAAAAAAAACTGTAAACCAAGGCTATTAACACCCACTACATCTTTCTAAAATGAAGGAGAAATGAGATCTTTCCCAGACAAGTAAAACCTAAGGAAATTCATTGCTATTACACTGGCTTTACAAGAAATACTTAAGGGAGTCCTACATCTAGAAGTGAAAAAAATAATAACTACCATTATGAAAACATGCAAAAGTATAAAACTCAGTAGTAGAACTGACACACAATAAGAAAGATAAAGGAATCAAATTGAGTCTTTCCAGAAAATCACCAAACTGCCAAGATAAACAAAGAGGAAGAAAAGAACAAAAGACATAAAGAAGAACCAGAAAACAACGGACAAAAATGACAGAACTAAGTTCACACCTATTAATAATAACCTTGAATTGGAATGAATTAAATTTCCTAGTTAAAACTGGTAGATATACTATGAAGGAAAAAAAAAGTATATATGTATAATCTCCAACTATATGCTGCATAAAAGAAACTCGTCTCATCTGTAAAAAGATACATAAAAAGAAACTGAAAAGGTACAAAAAGATATTCCATAAAATCAAAAATGAGTAGGAGTAGCTATACTTATATCAGATAAAATAAATTTTCTTTTTTTCTTTCTTTTTTTTTTTTTTTTAGCTTTTGCTGTAGGACATGTGCACTCACCAGAGAGAGACAGAAAGACAGAAAGGGAGAGAAGGAAGAAAATCACTCTACGGGGGCAATGGCCACACTGCAGTCCCTTCTCTTTTCTTTCTCAGGATTTTGGGCATGTACACATATGCATCCAATATGATTTTTAAGCCACCAGGTCCAGGACTTAAACCTTGAAGTCAGATCCAGTGGTTTTACCTCCATGTCACCTACTATCCCGAGATAAAAGAGACTTTAAGTCAAAAATTGTAAAACAAAGAAGTTAAACAAGTCATGATAAAATAATCAATTCAACAACATAGAAAAAGCAAATAAAAATACATCTGTACCCAACACTAGGTACAACCCAAATAAATAAAGCAAACATTACTAGACCTAAAGGGAAAGATACACTTTAATACTGTAATAGTTAGGAACTTCAACACATCACTCTCAGCAATGAACAAATCATCTTGACAGGAAATAACAAAGAAACATTAGATTTAAATTGCACTGTAGACCAAATAGAACTAACAGATATTTACAGAACATTTCATCTAGCAATTTATAGCAATAAGTAACTACACCAAAAAAATAGACTAAATAGTTTTACTGTGATTATGCAATCATAAACATAATCAACCAATTAATAACTAACTTATGATTATACCTCAAGAAACTATAAGCAAGAACCTTGTTCAAAACTAGTAGAATAAAGCATATAATAACAATCATACCAAAAATGAGCAAAATTGAAACAAATTAAAAAGTTAGCAAAATGAAAGTTTTTTATAAACATAAATAATCAAACACCACTAGCTAGACTAAGGAAAAAAGAGAAGAGATCAAATAAATAAAACCAGAATTGAAAAATGAGACATTACAACATGATAAAGACCCATATATGACAAAATTATAGCTAACATTGTACTAAATAGAGAAATGTTGAAAGCTTTTTCCTTACAATACAGAGACAGAGACAAGAATATACATTTCACCACATTTATTCAACAATATACTGGAAGTCCTAGGAAAAGCAATTAGACAAGAGAAAGAAAGAAATAGCACCTAAATTGGAAAGGAGGAAGTAAATCATGTGGTCTTTTTGCAGACCATATGACTTTATATATGAAGAACCTAAAGTCTCCATAAAAGAACTTTTAGAACAGATAAACGCAGTAAAGTTTCAGGATACAAAATCAACATACAAAAATCATTAGTCTTTTTATGCACCAATAATGAAATAGCTGAAAAAGAAATTAAGAAAGTAATACTGTTTACAATAGTTTCAAAAATAATAAAAATATTTAGTAACAAATTGTACTGAGAGAGTGAAAGATCTTTGCAACAAAAACTTAAATACTGATGAAAGAAACAAAAGAAACACAAAAAATGGAAATACATACTATCTTCATGGATTATAATTCAGAGTTAATATTGTTCAAATATCCACATTACCCAAAGCAATCTACAGAATACAGTTTCTATAAAATTCAATAGCATTCATCACAGAAATAGAAAAATAATCTTAAAATTCTTACGAAACCACAAGACACCAAACAGCAAAAAAAATTCTTGAGCAAAAAGAACTAAGCTGAAGGCATCACACTACCTGATATCAAGATATACTACAAAGCTACAGCAATCAAAACAGCATGAAAATGGCATAAGAACAGACACACAGACCAATGTAACAGAATAGAAAATCCAGAAATAAGTCTACAAATACACAGCCAAGTGATTTTCAACAAAGTTGTCAAAAACATTCATTTAAGAAAGAGCAATATACAATAAATAGTGCTAGGAAAGCTGGATGTTTCATATGCAGAAGAATAAAACTACATATTTATCTCTTATCAGATTTTTTTAAAGCACACAAAAAAATGAATGACCTCAACATAAAACCTGAAACTATGAAAACACAAGAAAACATAAGCAAATGCTTCTGAACATTGCTCTAGGCAGAGTTTTTAGGTAAGATCTCAAAAGCACAGGCAACAAATGGGAAATGGGATTATAGTAACTAAAAATCTTTTTACATAGCAATGGAAACAATAAACAGAACATATCAACAACTTACAGAGTGAGAGAAAATGCTTGTAAACTACATCCAATGAGGGATTAATAACCGGCATATATAAGGAATTCAAACAACTTAGCAGAAAATAATTAAATAGCAGGCAAATTATCTAAATAGACATTTCTCAAAAGAGCCATACAAATGACCAACACATATATGAAAAAAAAATTGCTAAACAACACTAACTATTAGGCAATTGCAAATCAAAAACAAGTTATCATCTCATCCCAGTTAGAATGGCTATTATCAAAAAAAAAAAAAATAACAAATGAACGCTGGAAAGGTGACTCTTTCACACTGTTGATGTGAACATTAATTAGTATACCCATTATGGAAAATAGTATAGTATAGATACTTCTCAAAAAAAAAAAATCTAAAATAGAACTGCCATATGATCCAGCCCTCTCACTACTAGATATATCTAAAGGAAAATAAATCAGTAAGTTATAGGGATATTAGCACTCTGATGTTTATTGTAGCACAATTAACAACAGCCTAGATAGAGAATCAACCTAAGTGTCCATCAATAGACAGATGGATTTAAAAAATGTGGCATTAAATGAGTGCACAAGAAATACTGTTTGGCCACCAAAGAGAATAAAATCCTGTCATCCAGTGCAACACAAATGAGCCTGAAAATTAGGTTAAGTGAAATAAGCCAGGCATAGAAAAAGAAAAATCAAATGTTCTCATTTCTATGTCGAAACTAAAAAGTTGTCCTTATAAAAGTAAAAAGTAGAATAATGACTAATATATGGGAAAGAGATAAAATATGGGGAGATGTTGGTTAATGGATACAAAACTACAATATTTCATCTAAGTGGAGTAAGTTCTAGTGTTCTATAGCACAGTAGGACAAATGTTAACAATAATTTACTTTATATTTCAAAATAGCTAAAAGAGAAGATTTCAAATGTCCCCAACACAAAATAAAGACAAACTTTTGAGATCATGAATAAATTACCCTGATTTGATCAGTACACATTTTCATATACTGAAAATCACACTACACCATACAAATATGCACAATTATTATGGGTCAATTAAAACTAATTTTTAAAAATATATAATCTATTAAAAGGCCTTAGTGAGAGAAGGAAAAAGAAGCACCAGGAAATGAAATAGCTCATAATGAGCCAACAGGGCAGCCTCTCAATGACAGCCTTCTCTTGCCTTTGAGTTTCTCTATCATATAGTAATTTAGGAAAAGGATTTTCACCAGCAAAGAATGTTTCTGAAGATCTGCTTTTCTCCTGACTGCTTATTTTTGCCCCACTCAGGCTTCTGATAAAAGGAACCAAGGTCAAAGGCAAGGAGTAAACCTTAGTTTTATAGAACTATGAGAAATCATTCATTAATTTATTTTAGAAAAATGAGGAGACTTCGAAAAGTTTGTGGGAAATAGAATTAAAGTACAATTTTGTTTGGGTGAACAAATGGAAACTCGAGCAGTTTGCTTGTGTACTCTGCTAAAATGGTCAGAGAAGACTTTTCCTTTTTCATTTTTTTGGAGACACACACACACACACAAACAAACACATATATACACATTACACATTTTCCATAGACATTTTGAAGACCCTGTGTTTATTGTGTGCCTATTATGTACCAGGCACTATTCTAGGCATAAAAACTAATAAGGCAAATTCTCTTCCCTCATGAGTTTATATGTTATGATTAGTAGCTAGACAATAATTACATAAATTAATAAGTAAGATGGCCTTTAATAGTGAAAAAGTCATAGTATACAAGTTAGCGTGACAAAGAACAACTGAGGAGGAAAGAGGGGTTACTCTGCTAAAATGGTCAGAGAAGACTTTTCCTTTTTCATTTTTTTGGAGAGGTTTTTGCTATAGGGCATGTGCGCTTGCCAGAAAGACAGAGAGAGACAGAGAGACAGAAAGAGAAAAATCACACACAGCCCCTGGGGGGGGATGGCCACGCTGCAATCCCTTCTCCTCCATTCTCCTCTCAGGATCTTGGGCATGCACGCACACACCCCCGGCATAAATTCAAGCCACCAGGTCCAGGACTTGAACCACAGTTGACTACATGGGAGTCCAGAGACATAGCCATTACACCAACTGCTGGTGCTAAGAAGACTTTTCTAAGAAGAAAATTTTTCAGCTGACATCTGAAAGATAAGAAGAAAAGAGTCACTGAAAGCTCTAGACTTTAGAGTCTACAGGGAGATCTTTGCTGGCAGCTGGTATAAATTCTTCAAGCAAGGTGGACTCATCTTGTTTAGGGACAGAGAGAAAATAGTGTGTTTAAAACAGAGGGGAGAAAATGAAGCTGGGGAGGAAGCAAGGTCACACTCTATCATCTCTTAAGAGGGTAAAAAGTGTGTATTTCTTATTAAAGTATGCAGTCAGTGGAGGATTTAAATAGAAAATGAATGGGATCTGACTTACATTAATAAGTTTATTAATGTGAATGGAAACTTATTAGGTTTAATGTACAATAAACCTAACTTTTATCTGAAAACTTGAGTATATCCTGCATTTTCAAAGAGTAAGCCAAGGGCATAGTGGTTAAGGCACTGGACTCCCACGTGGTTGACCACGGTGCAAGGCCTGGACCCTGCAGCTTGAAACTCATGCTGGGCACATGCGCACGTGTGTCCAAAATCTCAAGAGGAAAATGGAGGAGAAGGGACTGCGGTGGGACCATCCTCCATGAGAGATGATTTCTTACTTTTTCTCTCTGTTTCTCTCTAGCGAATGCACATACCCTATAGCAAAAATCTCAGAGTGGGGGGGAAGAGTAAGGCAAAAAGTATTAAAGAGTCATTATCAGTCAGACAGATTCTCATAGGCCACATGCCAAGAATTTTTGTTCTATTTTGAAGAAAAGTAAAAACATAAACAATCTCCTTCTGTGCTTCTCACTAGTTATTTGATGAGACAGTAAAGCCTAATTATCACTAAGTCTTTCACCAAAACCCACTCCTTTCAAATTATTTGATAAACTCAAGGAAGTATTAGTTCACTTAAGAGCCATCAATTTCAAATTTTAACAGAAAAGATCAAGTGGTAATGATTCTATAAATTTCACTTGGTATTCTTTTGTACTTAAAAATTTCAATTCCAAACTATTATGCCTTTGAAATCATTGTTAATTAATATTGAACTTACTCATTTTCATTTAGTTTTGATAAGTTCAATATTTAAATTATAACACCTAATGAATGATTAGCATTTTGAGGCATTACATTGAATACTTATTATGGGTCTAAAATACATAAACCACTATAATTATTAATACAAGTCTAATATAGTCTCATGAAAACAGGGGGAAAAAAAGCACTGACTACAAAAACTTCATCCCATGATCGTATTGTTATACTTTAAATTAATGTAAAAATTTTAAAAAGCAATGCCATCACAACTATTCAGGTTCAACATTTGATTAATGACTTGTAAGAAGGCATTAATATCAAGCTAAGCTAATTTGTAGATGAAACAACACTGAAGAAATAAATACTAAGTTGGGTAGAAGAAGCAACTTGAAGTAGGGAATCAAGTCTCAAAGTGGTTCAATGGACGGAAATAATGGACCAAATCTTATCAGACAGAAATTATACAGCCATTATACAAGGCTACATACTAGAGATCTTAGCTGTAATCCAAGTGGTTCAATATCATCTTACATAAAGTTAGAAGTATTGCAGTGTCTCAGAAAAGGAAGCCAGTGATCTCCTACCACAATGCACCAATTAGACCTCCCCTAGACTATTTAATTTATTATTGTCAGCTAAAGCAAGATGATCACAAGTAGAAATGCATGTGGATAGGATCCATGGTTCAGTAGGAAGCCATATGCAGGAGTGCAAAGGACAATTGAGGATACTAGACCCGAAAAGAGAAGTAACTAAACAAAATTGAACAGCAGCCTAATGCTACAGGACTCCCAAATAGGAGTAAATAAGAAGAGTAATAAAAATCACCTGTATGCAGCCTTGGTTGGCAGTCCTAGAACCAAAGGGTAGAAATTACAAGATGAATTAAGAATCCATGTAAGTAAGAACGTTCCAGTATTTAAATATGTTTTAAAATAAGCTGACTTCCTCAGCCCATAGGTAGTTCTTTGTCACATGAATCATTCAGTCAGACATCCAGAGTTAAAGATACTGTCTGGGTTTGGATCAGATCAAATGTTTAAGACCCTTTCCATCTTGAGGTTTTGCATGTACTATTTGAGCTTAGTTGTTCATCTAAGAGTGATATATATAATCATAAGGTCCTCTAGATACTACAGTATTTGCTAAATATTGATGACAGAAGGTAGAGATGGAAGGACAATTGCAGTTACATTGCAAAAATAATCAGTGAACATACCTTTCATAGTATTTCCCTGTATAGTCTTTTTCTTTTTTTTTTTTTTTTAAGGTTTTTGCCTTAGGGTGCGTGCAATTGCTGGAGAGAGAGAAAGACAGAGACAGTGTGAGGGACAGTGAGAGATCACCCCCCCCCCCCCACCGCCCGGAAGGATGGTCATGCTGCAAACCCTTCTCCATTCTCCTGGGATCTTGGGCATGCATGCACATATACCTAGCGTGAGTTTCAAGCCACCAGATCTAGGACTCAAACTGTCATTGGCCATGTGGGAGTCCAGCAACATAACTGCTACACTATCTGTTAGTCCCCAAATAGTCCTTTTTGAAAAATTTTTGCTGTAGGACACAAGACTTGCCAGAAAGACAGAGTGAGAGAAAGGGAAAGTGAGAAAGCACCCACTGGGGAGAATGGTCACACACAATTCCTTCTCCACCCTCCTCTCAGGATTTTGGGTATGTGCACAAACACACGAAGTGTTATTTTAAGCTGCCGGTGTGGGACTTGAATCATTCAGCCAGCCATGTAGGATCCAGTGCCCTATCCCACCGCCATCTGGTCCAAGTCCTTTAAGAAGTTGTTCAAATGCCTCTACACTGATTAAAATTGCATACCTGATATTGCTAGAGATAAAGCAATGCGTGTGAATATTGCTCCTTCATAGAGATTTTTTTCCCAATCCTCACCATAAGCTTAAACTTCCTTGGAGAGAACTGGTTTAAACCAAGAAGAATCAGGTTCCAAGGCATTGGTACTTTACACAGTATAAGTGCTGTCAACAGAATTCCCAAGGAGAGTCAGCTATTCCAATGAATCCAGTCATTAAACTGCTTTATGTAGAACCCATCATTATACATTTACTTTCAGGAAAGAAAATGAGATTTTTAGCATTCACTCAAAATAATGCTTCTTAATTATTGATCAATTGATTACAGAATCAAGGTGAATAGTGAACTGTATTTGAAGCCATGAGACCTGGTCATAAAAGATCCAGTATCCAAACAAACGTAGTTAATCAATATCTAAGCAGCATTTTCCAAACAATGAAATTAAGATTTTCAGAGAAAGAGAAAACAGGTGGTAGTACAAAAGTTTTGGAAACACTATAGTGATATAAAGCTAAATTGTCTTCCTTATGGAGGGGTTTCTCGTAGCTTTTAATGTTTTTTGTGAATCTCCAAGAAAGTCTAGGCCATTCAAGAAATATACTCTATGTTCAGAACAAGGTTTCCCAAGACACTATAGTATATGCCTTTAAGAAACAGTGTCAGAAAGTAGAGTAGAATGTAATTCCGGTGATGATTTACAAATACTCACAAATCACATTATAGCAAATGTGCTGGTAAGCATTTTTTCAAAGCTTTTTGCCAAAGGACACATACACTCACTAGAGAGAAAGAGAGAGCGAGAAGATGAGAAATCACACCCTGGAGGAATGGTCATGCTGCAGTCCCTTCTCTGCCAGTCTCCTCTCAGAATTTTGAGCATGCATGCACACATGCCCGGTGTTATTTTGAAGCTATCAGATCTGGGACTCAAACTGTTGGCCATGTGGGAGTCCAGCACCTTAACCATTATACCACCTACTGACCCCTGTGCTGGCAAGATTTTAACAACCAGTTCTATGGGAGAAAAAAGCATACATGTATGTACTTCTATACTTAAGTTTATCACACCTTTTACTCATATAAATGATGTAGTACAATTAATGAAGATTAGAAAACACATAATATTTTTATTATAAATGTCATACTGCAAATTAATTCTCCCAAAATTCTTTCCTTGATTTTTCCATAACTCTTTTATCTTTTATTGTAGCCAACTATATTGACAATTAATAAACAGGTATAGCTCCAACACGAATGTTGACTTTGGACAATGTAATGGCTACTTATAATCAACACGTTTTTTAGTGCAATTTGCATTATTAATGCTTTCTCCATCACTCTCTTTAGTCTAGAAAGTCAGCAAAACTGAACATCTCAGCCCTGATTTATAATGTCTTCTGATTTCTATGATATAAGTACTCTCACCATGCTAGGTTATCAAGATGACATCACTGAACACACAGCACTGGGAGGATGGCAGCATGCCGACACACCCTATTTCCACCACGCAGGCACAGCAGATGTGTAGACAGAAGATAGAAAGATATAGATAGATAGACAGACAGATAGATAGATGATAGATAGAGATAGATAGATATTACCACCAAGGGCATAAGTAATTATAAGATGTGGTAAAATAAGTGGGAAAAAGTCAGTTTTACAAATTCATTACTTTTGTTTTTAACATGATGCATTTTGTTTTAAGTTTATGTAATTTGATACGTAATAACAGCTGTGTAGAGCAACCAGCTCACTCAATTCTCTTTCTAAGTTTAGAAAACAAGAGGGAGCAAGAGAGACAGACAGACAGTGCCCTCAAGAGAGTCCTGATGTTGCGAGCCACCACTAGGTTCAGCCAGCCCTGTGGCACATGCGTGCCCTGCGTACTCTGGGAGGTCTCCTGACTTGAACCCAGCACCTTCCCATGTGGGTCAGCCACTTAAGAGCATCATGTTTTACCACAGCACCACTGTCTGCTCCTCTCCACTAAAGTCTTGAAATTTACCAGTCAGCCTTGGTTGGCATAAGTAGGCTCTAACACACCATTTATACAACCAGAAAACCTCTTATTTATAAGGACGCTCTCAAAAATATGTAGACCTTGGTCTCCAAACCTCTGTCTTTTGCACTTAACATTAAAAAAAATATTTATACACATACCTCCAACATATGTATATATCATTTTTAATATAATTTCCTTTCACATTCATATTAAGGCTGTTAAATACAGGTCTCAACATACAAAAATAACCTTTACAGTTTAAAATACTCATTGAATTGTTCATGTTATGCTTCAATGGATGTTTACATTTCAAGGAACTGGCTAAATTAATATATTTCATACAATATAGGGTCTGTAAAAAACTTACTCATCAGATTTGTATGTAAAGCATATTTATAAATATATCTATGCTGAAAATTATTATTCTAGGGATTTCAGTTTAGATAAAAGTACAGATCACTTACATATCAGCAGTTGCTTAAACTGATAATGAAAGAGAGTCATTCAAAATTCTTTTTGAATAGAGACTGGAAAAAGAAGAAGGGTTAAATTTCTTTTTTTTTTTTTTTTTTTTTTTTTTTTTTTTTTTTTTTTTTTTTTTACTGTAAGGTGTGTGTGCTTTCTAGAGAAAAATGGAGAGAAAGTAAGAAATCACCCCCCAGGGGGAATGGCCACACTGCAATCCCTTCTCCTCCATTCTCCTCTTGGGACTTTGGTCACACATGCACATGCGTCTCATGTGAGTTTCAAGCCTCTGGGTCCAGGACTTGAACCATGGTTGGCCATGTGGGAGTTCAGCACCTTACACACTACACCACTTGTTGGCCCTAAAGGTTTAAATTTCTTGGTGGAGTTCTGGTGTTCAGTAATTGGCTCATTTGAAAAATTGATCAACCCTGCTGATCATTCATTTCTAAATTTAGATTATGACAATAGGAAAAAATCTAGACAATGGTAAATAATATTGAGGAAAAGCTTCTTGCTAGATAGTCATCTCTCATTGCTATGACTCAGGAAGGTGTGCCAAGACCTACCCGTGGAAAGTAACTTTGTAGGGTTGGAGACATGGGACCCATATGTGTTCTGGGAAGAGAGGAATTAAAAGAAATTCCCTCCCTATGAACAGTTTCCTTGAATTCACTGGCACCAAGAGACCTCACGCTGGAGTGGGAGGTGAATAAGTTTATTCTGGAAGCAAAAGTGAGGTCCTGAATGGAAGAAAGAGAAGCCTGCCTTTCAGAAACCCAGCCCATTCACTGGTGAGGAACCACACAAAGTGCTTGTTGGTATATGCTCTACTTGGGACAACCACTCATGGAACAATGCTCTTATATCCTCTTCCTCTTCCTGTTATAATGTCATTCATTAACTCATTTTCTTCTGAGCATCTGGATTTATTTTATCAGTTGGTTTTTATTGGAGAGGTGTTTTTGCTATAGGGCGCGTGCGCTCACCAGAAAGACAGAGAGAGACAGAGAGATAGAAAGCAAGAAATCACCCCCCAGGGGGGATGGCCACGCTGCAATCCCTTCTCCTCCGTTCTCCTCTCGGGATCTCGGGCATGCGCGCACACGTGCCCGGTGTGAGTTTAAGCCACCGGGTCCGGGACTCGAACCGCAGTCGACTACGTGGGAGTTCAGCAACATAGCCATTACACTAACTGCTGGTCTCTTATCAGTTGTTTTTCAAGGCATGTTATAGCATGCTTAAAGATAAAGTTCATTGTATCCAGGTTTTCTTAATTTTCCTCCATATCTGGAGCTTTTGATGACCATCTCTCAAAGCCAAGATCAGTTAAAGATGATTCTGGCCCTTCACATTCTTTTTAAATAGGGCTAAGCTTGCTACAAATTTTCTCTCTCTTTGATTTGTTCAGTAAGTTTTATAGCACGCTGTTTTCCCCTTCTTAAATAAACTATGTTTAACTGATTTAAAACTTCTGAACAGGAACAAGAGAATGACTGAAAAAATGTAACGATTGCTGCCCTACCATCATGTCTCAGCCCACTGTCATATCAGCAGGCAATCCTAACTGCCTCAGTCCACTGTGCACTGCTGTAACAGATTACCCAGGACTGAGTAATTTGTAGCAGAGATTCATTGGCTTACAGTTCTAGAGGCTGAGTTCAATAATAAGGTGTTGACATCTGACAAGGGCCTTTTCACTGTGCAATCGCATGGTGGGAGCACAGAGGATGAGAGAGAACAAGAGGAGTCTAAACTTACTCTGTTACTCATTCCCACCAATGAGAGTAGGGCTCTTTGGCCTAATCACCTCTCAAAGGTTCTGTCTTAATACTGTGACAATGGCAATTAAATTTCAACATGAGCTTTGGAGAGGACATTCAAAACACCTATCAAAACCCTATGCAACTTTTCCAAAACCAGCCCCAAATAAATGTATACTGCCTTCTGCAGATACTCCTGGACCCCAGTCTCTCAGCAGAACTCCCACCAAGAGCCATGCCCCATTATGCTACAAGAACACTCATTACTACTATGACCATGGCCAAGTGCTTTTCCAAGAACCCAAATCCATACATAACAACCAGAGCAAACTGAGTGAGGATTGTCTAGCAAGAAGAATAAAGATGAAAAAGAATTCACATGCCCATGCTACTCCATAATATTCCCTCTTGTCTCTCTCTCTTGTTAAACTCAACACTTCCAACAATAATATACACAGAGAAGAATATACAAATCACAAGTGTGTAGTTTGATTAATTACTAGAAATCAGCCTCATCTCCATAGCTACCACTCAGGTCAAGAAAGAGAATAATAGTTCATCTGTTCCTGTCCCTTTGAAACCTCTGTATATTCTTTCCTTTCCAAGGTAACAAATATTGTATTTTGACATTTCATACCATAAGTTCATTCTAGTTGTATTTAACATACTATATATTCTTTAAGTCTAATTTTTTTTTACCAAACCTTAAGTTTCTGTGATTAATCCAGGTCACATGTAACAGCACTGTATTCATTTTCACTTCTGTATAGAACTCTATTGAATGAATGTATCACAATATATTTATACCACCATGGACTGATATTTGTGTCTTTTCCAGTTGCTACCAAAAAAAAAAAAGTTGCTATAGATATGGGTTTTACATATCTTTTGATGAGAATAGGCATGCATTTTTTGTTTTGAATTTGCCAGAGAATGCATCCTCTCACCAGCGCAAGAAGAAAGCACCTCGAATGGTCCATAGCCATGCTTCAGTCCTTTCTCCTACATTTCTCCATCCTGCTGGAATTTGGGGCATACACTTCCATGTGCCTGGCAAGGTTTTGAAGCCTCCAGGGCTGGAATTTGAACTCCACAGTCAGCCATGTGGAATCTAGCTCCTTTATCCACCAGGTCCTGGGGTTAACCCTAGACATGTGTTTTTTGGGGGTATTTTCCTAGAAGGAAATTGCTAGGACAAGGGTAAGCGTATGTAGTGGATGCCGTCAGTTTCCATAGTGGTTGACTAACTTCCATTCTATCACCAAGTGTAAGAGTTATAGCTACTTTAAGCCTCACCAACTCGTTAATCTCTAAATTTAGCCTTCTCGTGGAATGTGATTTCAAAATATTCACAATATTATAAATATTGTAATTGTACATTAAGTTTTCCTAATTACTAATGAGATGCAGACCTTTCTATGCCTTTATTGCTCATTTGAATACCACCTTTTGTGAAGAGCTGCTACAGTTCTCCCACTCATTTTACCAGTAGGCTCTGTTTTTATTGATTCATAAGAATTTATTACACAACCCTTTTTTTAGCTGTTCCTAATATCTCCTCCCAAACTACAACTTCTGTTTATTCATTCTCTAAATATAGATTTCTTTTTAAGAGAGTGTTTTTTGCTATAGGGCACATGCACTCACCAGAGAGATAGAGAGACACGAAGTGAGAAATCACCCCCCAGAAGGGTTGCCACACCACAATCCCCTCTCCATTCTCCTCTTGGAATTTTGGCATGCATGCACACATGCCCCCCAGAGGGAGTTTCAAGCTGCCGGGTCCAGGACTCAAACCATGATCAACCACATGAGAGTCCAGTGATGTAACCATTGTGCCATCTGCTGGCCCCAAAATACAGAGTTTTTAATACAAAGAAATTCTTACTACCAATATGGACAAATGTGTCCATCTTTTCCTTTGTAAGTCAGTGTTTTTCATGCTCTGTTTAAAAATCTTTACCAGGGCAACAGGTGGTGTAGTGGCTGAGGTGCTGGACTCCCACATGGTGGGCTGCGATTCAAGTACCAGACCTGGAAGCCTGAAAATCATGCCAGGCATGTGTACATGCATTCCCAGGTTACTGAAAGGAGAAGGGACTATGGCGCGGCCAACCCCTGGGGTGTGATTTCTCACTTTCCCTCTCTCTTTCTGTAGCATGTGCCCTATGGCAAAATTATAAAAGAAAACAAATAAAACTCTTTGCCTACTTACAGGTTATGAAATTATTTTCAATTGCTTTATTTTCCTTTTTTAATTGCCAGAGCATGCATGTACTTGACAGAGACAGGGAGGAAGAGGGGAAAAGAAAACTCCAAAAGATTGAGGTCACACTATAATCTCATCTTTTCTATTTCTCCTTCCTGACATGATTTTGGGTATGTGTAAGTGCCCAGAGTGTTTTTCAAGCTATCAAGGCTAGGATTTGAACCACAGGCAATCATGTAGGATCCAGTTCCCTTAACCACTAGGCCAGGGGCTGGTCCCTCTTAAATAACCTTGTAAAAGTTCTATTATTTCACCACTTATGACTACTATCTATCTAGATTGATTTCATACTAATTTAAAGAAGAAGTTTAGTTGTCTATGTTTCATATGGATATACAATCCATAAAGCATTTTTTATTGGAAATAATACTGTGCTTTCCCAACAGACCTCAAGTGCAAATTTTGTAACAAATTAAGTCTACCTTTATTCACGAATCTGATTCTGGATTTGACTCTAATCCATTAGTATATTATATATGTGTGCCAATACTACAGTGTCTTGATTATTGTAGCTTTATCGTAAGTCTTTATATAAGGTTAAATCATCTCAATCTATTTAAGATTGCCCCTGTTGTTCTTTATATTTTGAATGTCCATAAAAATTTTAGAATCAGGTTCTTAATTTAAAAAGTACACATTAAAAAGGAAAATATAGTCTTGAATACAAAGATCAACTTGTAGAGATTTGACATCAAAATGAGTCTCCCAATACAACATATTCCTCCATTTACTTGGGACTTACATAATTTTTCAGTATTTTATATAAACAAATAAAGTACTTTGAATAACTTTCTAATTCTTCTACTGTCAGTTTTAGTAGCTTGGTTTTTTGATACGTTCATTATATCACAATTTTCAGATTTACTGCATTAATGTAATATAATGCACCATGTTTGATTTCTGATACTGTCCTTCTGTCTTTTGACAAATAAAAAACTTGTTAGGAACATAGGAATTGTATTTGTCTCAAGGCCAGATGGAGCACAGTTGTAACACAATGTTCTGTGAGGCTGAATTACGGGAGCAGGCTCTGGGTTCATGTCCAGAGACCTCTCTAAACATGCAGGGCATACATGTGTCCAAGATCTGGGACTGGCTGAAACCAAGGGTAGATTGCAGCTTGAAGACTCTGTTGGAGGTGCCAGTCTCTGTCTCTTTGTCTTTCTCTCTGATTCTCTCATTCCTAGGAGAAAGAAAGAAACTTTCTTAAAGTTAGTTTTAAATCAAATAAAAAGTTGCATTAGTCTCTTCAAAAAGGAAATCTGACTTTGTGATGTATCCATTTATTAGTTTCATTTTCTCATTTGTTTCTAAATTTGCCTCAATTATTTTCTCCCCTCAGAAAATTATAGTTTAATTTGCTATTCTTTTGTTGACTTCTTGAGAAAATACTCTTAAATAATTTCTCTTTATCCATGCTTCTTTTCTAATGAAAGTATTCAAGACCATGTATTTTCTTTACACATGGCTTTACTTATATCCCAAGAATTCTATGCTATTTTTGTTATCATTTATTTTAAAATATTTTCGAGTTTACAGAATGATTTTCTTTTTAATACATAAATAATTTAAAATGTTTACTTAGCATACAGAGATTTTTTTCTAGCTATTTTTATATTATTTGTTTCTAGTTTAATTCTACTGTGAATTAAAATATTTTAAATCCTTTGAAATTTGTTGAGACTATATGCATAGCCCTGTCAATGATCAACATATATATGAATAGAATATTTATTCTGTCATTTGTAGGCATAGGAGACTATATATGAGTATTAGGTCTTATTTTTATGTTTTTATACATTTTGAAATCTATATCCTTATTGACTTTTGCTTTTTATTCTTTCAGTTTCTCACAGAGGTGTGTCAAAATGTCCTACTTTGTTTAAAATCTTGGGTAGCTAGGTAGGTTGATAAATAGATGATATAGAAATATATAAATAGAGACATACAAAGAGAAACAGACAAATTCAAAACTTGTACAAAATTCTAATTTATACAGACTTTGAACTGTCCTTTTTTCGGTCTAGTCTTTCTGAATCCATCTATTTTAAGTCTGTCTCTTCTAAGTAGCATATTTGAATATTTTGTTTTATCCAGGCAGTATACATCTATATAGATATAATAAAATTATTGAGGGACCAGCAGTTAGTGTAATGGCTATGTCGCTGGACTCCCACATAGTCAACCGTGGTTCGAGTCCCGGACCCGCAGCTTAAACTTCACGTGTGCGTGCGTGCCCAAGATCCCGAGAGGAGAATGGAGGAGAAGGGATTGTGGCGTGGGCATCCCCCCCTGGGGGGTGATTTCTCGCTTTCTATCTCTCTGTCTCTCTCTTTCTGGCAAGCAGACACACCCTATAGCAAAAACCTCTCCAAAAATAAATAAATAAATAAATAAATAAATATATATATATATATATATATATATTATTGATATATTTAGGTTTAAATCTGTTATCTTACTATTTATTTTCTATTTACTCTTCCTACTTTATGATCCTCTTTCTTTCCTTTTTGTCTTATTTCAAGTGGATTATATGTTTTATATTATTTTATAGTTACTCCTCATTAGCTAATGAAATATATATTCTTATTCTAGTATTCAGAGTTTCTGGTAAAAGTTACAACATGTATCTTCAATTTGTTAACATCTAATATAAATTAGGACTTTAATATTATATTATATTTAATATTTAAGTGATACAAACTACAATACATTTAATCTAACTAAATATACACTTTTTTAGTGAGAGCACATCATCTATGAAAAGTCAGACTTAGCATTTTGAGATAGCAAGAAAATCTGATTTTCAGGCCAGCATGTGGTATAGTGGTTAAGGTACTAGATTCCCAAACAGCTGACCACAGTTCAAACCCCAGACTTGGCAGCTTGCTTTCTCATTCTCTCTCTCTAGTGAGTACACATGCCCTATAGCAAATTTTAAAATAATAAGTATAATTAAATTAATAATTCTTAAAAATGAAAACTGATTTTCAACTTGAGTGTATTTCAAATCCACCTCAAAAAGTTATGTAGATACAAATAAAAGAACTCCTTAACTTGCTAAAATCTGGCATGTCTTTCAATTTTATACTTTTCTTTTCTTTAGAGGTTTTGCCTTTGGGCATGTGTGGTCTCTGGAGAGAAAAACAGATAGAGACTGTGAGAGGAAAAGTGAGAAATCACCCTCCGGGGGGTATGGTCACGTCGCAATTCCTTCTCCTCCATTCTCCTCCTGGGATTTTGCGCACACAGGCACACACACCTGGCATGAGTTTCAAGCCACTGGGCCCAGGACTTGAACTGTGGTTGACCATGTGTGAGTCCAATGACGTGATCACTATGCCATCTGCTGGTCCCCCAATTTCATACTTTTAATTTTACAAAGGAGATTTAGCTAGTAAAATTTTAACCTCTCTGAATTCAAGTATTTGTTTGTACAAACTAGTTGCAAAATGTGGCATTCCTATTTTCTAAAAGCTTTTTTGAACCTGTGTAATATAATTCAAGGAGTTAGAACATTTTCTTTCCCATGCTAAGTATGTTGATAGAATGTTTAGAGACCATTTTCAGCAACAAAATCACCTAACAATTATGACCTTCTGAAATGCCATTTTTTCAAATTGTTCTTTTTATAACATAAATGTTCTTTTTATCTTTTAAAAAGTAGTTACTTTCGGGACCAGCAGTTAGCGTAATGGCTATGTCGCTGGACTCCCACGTAGTCGACCGGGGTTCGAGTCCCGGACCTGGCGGCTTAAACTCACGCCGGGCGCGTGTGCGTGCGTGCCCAAGATCCCGAGAGGAGAATGGAGGAGAAGGGATTGCGGCGTGGCCATCCCCCCTGGGGGGTGATTTCCTGCTTTCTATCTCTCTGTCTCTCTCTGTCTGTCTGGCGAGCGCACGCGCCCTATAGCAAAAACCTCTCCAAAAAAAAAAAAAAAAAAAAGTAGTTACTTTCTAATTCACAGTCAAAATATTACCTTTATGTTGAAGATATTAAGAATGTATATTTTTAAATATGTTCTAAGAAATGTATGTAAGAAAGTCACTTTCTAGCATATAAAAGGTCAGCAAATTTGGAGCATATGTATGTTTGTAAAAGAACAAATTATAATTATCTTTTAGCTTTACATCAGTAACATTATGTAACATCTTGGTCATATCTAGCTTCAATTTCTTTACTGCCACGTTTCTGTTTATGAATATTGCAGAAAACTGATTTCATTTGTGGTTATTTGTCTGTGACTTTTACCCCCAGAATCTTTATTTTTAAATTTGAATCAAAGCAGCTGCAATTACACAGCTTTTCTAGAAAATAATTGTCTTAAATAAATATTCATTTACTACCTTCTGTTTATGGATTTTTTTATGTTCTTTAATTGAAAAAGAACCTCATAAATACCATAAACTGAGACACGATAGAGCCATCTGTACTCTGACGCAGCGATGTAGCAAATGTTCCATGTTTGTTCAAATACTTGTTTCTCCAAATGATCAGCAGTGTTTTCTCTGGGCTTTCTACAAGTATTTTCTGGCAGAGGAATCCATTGTAGTTTATGGCCATATTGTTTGACATATAAATTTTTACCCTAACTGCAAGCATAAAATATTTCCCAATGGTATATGCAAACTTCCGTTTTCACTGTTAATTACTATTCATTTTTTCATTTAATAAACACATTGATTGTCCACTGCATGCCACATATTTTTCTATCTCTTAGAGTACAGCATTAAAACAAATTGAAAAAATTATGCCTTCACTCAGAAAGCTGTTATTTTCATCTCAAAAGTTGCTTCCAAATGAAGTACATTTTAGTAGAAGATTGACTATCACATGATTTTAAATATCATTGAGAGTTCTACAGACTTTTCTTCATGTTTTGGTTGCTTTGTTTTTAATTGTCTAGTTGATTTGTCCTCTTAGTATCATTAATTCATACATATATATTTTTGGAGAGATTTCTGCTATAGGGCGCATGCACTCACCAGAAAGACAGAGACAGAGAGATAGAAAGCGAGAAATCACCCACCAGGGATGGCCACACCGCAATCCCTTCTCCTTTTTCCTCTTGGGATCTTTGGCACGCACACACACAGGCCCCACATGAGTTTAAGCCACCAGGTCTGGAACTTGAACCACGGTCGACTACATAGGATATTCCAAGCCACAATATAAACTTGAGATGAGATTCATCCTTAACAGCAGTGAATGAAAATTTGTTTTTCAATAGTTCTTTTTGACTTCTTAATCATCTCATTAGATCAGTACGGCTTTTACTGTATGTTGTTAGCACCACCAGTTCGATAGTTACTGATACTTGCATTATTAACCTCTGTTCTAATATATGAAGTCTTTATAAGGGAGGGTCCAAGCAACAAACAAACCACTCTAGTTATTTTACCAGATAATTTAATAAAGTAACAGACCTAGAAGCCTCGGGGAGGCTGGAGACTTGGGTCGCACATCCTCAAGGAAGTGCCAGTACTGGTTCCTCAGGGGCACATGGAGTGGGGGCTTGGCTCTCCAAGGAGGGACAGTTGTCTGATTGTTGCTAGTACTCCTTCTATCTTTCAGGCTGACAGAACCCAACAGGAAGTCAATTGACAATCCAGGGCAAAGCGTAGAGCTAAACAAGAAGACAGTAGCCTGAGACTCATCAGTGTCTTTGTAGAAATACTTACACCACTTTAAACCACTTACCTGGGGAGGGTAAGTTATCCAAAATGAGGTAATATAATTCATGAAATCACATAACTAAGAAATGGAGATTGCATGGCATCACAATGCATTAAAGAAGGGGAACGCATGCCCGTGAGCATCACAGTACACACCCCTAGGTTGTGGAACTCCTACCTACCATACATCACACATGCCTATCCAACAAATGGGCCAAGACAGAAGGTGTCGAAGCCAGTTAGGATAACAGCTATAAATAGAAATTACTGTTGTCTGTTGATAACATGTACAGTGTCCTCGACTGGACTGGTGTGAGGTGTATTCACATTGGGTAAATTCACTTTACCAGCTAAGTAATATATTGTAATTAAATGTATAAAATAAATTTAAGTAAAAATGTTTTAAAATTAATGAATGTTATTTTTATATAAATATAAATTGAAGTTCTAATATTTTCTTACAACATTCATTGAACAGTCTCAAAAATAATGGTGGCTGGGACCAGAGGATGGTGCAGAAGTAGCACAGCTGAACTCACATGGACAGTTCTTTGGGTCACACCTGGGGCCTCCCTATACGCACCAGGCACATGCATGCCCATAATCCGACTTGCTGAGGCTGGGGTGGATTGTGACATGAGGACCCTGTAGGGGGTGACTTTCTCAATTTTCTTCTCCTTCTCATAAGAAATAAATAAGTTTTAAGAAAAATGGCTGTCATCCTTTTGGAGACCATTAGTCTAGACAAGGGATTAGAAGACAAATAACCTGTGGGGCAAATCCTACCTGTTGCCTATTGGTTTATTTTAAATAAAGTTGTGTTGGAAAACAGCTCTGCCTATTTGCTGACATGTTGCCTATGACTGCTTTCACACTGTAACATCAGAGTTTAGTTTTAAAAAGTCTAAAATATTTGCTTTTTGACCCCTTACAGAAAAAAGTTTGCTGACTCCTGGTCTAGATATTACTGTCCAACAGAATTCCTGGAATGATGAAAATATTTATATCTGTACTTTCCATAATGATAGCCATTAGCCACACATAGACATTGAGGATTTGAAATATAACTAGTGCAACTGAACAATTAAATATTATTTAATTTTAAAAGCTACACGTGGCTAAAGACTACTGTAGACAGTGAAAAATAAATATTACAGAAAAATGCGAAGTGATGGCCCCAGAGCCATCTAGAATTGATTTTTGGTTATACCTCAGGAGATGTACTGGAGTGCTCAGGCATTTCTCTACCCCTGTGGTAGGTATTACTCAAGCACACCAATCTTCTTGAATCAAGTGTGACCATACAATTTGTCCTGTATGATTAAAATGTGAGCAGAAGTGATGGGTATTACTTCTAGACTAAAACATTCACATGCCTATGCTCACCTCTCCAGCACACTTTTGCTCTACTGAGGCACATCTGAACACTCTGCGTTGAGCAGTCTATGTGATAAGATGATGGTGGCTCTCCCTCCACCTGAGCCCTCGACTAACCTCTGTGCAGGAAGGCACTCCTCCAGCTTCTGCAGGACATGTGCATGAGCAATTCCAATGTCTTAAGGAACTGTTGTTTGGAGGAGGTTCATGTTTTCTTTGGTATAATCTACTCAGCACTGACAAGATCCACTAATAAAGCATTCACATGGCCTCAGAAAACTTTATCTGTCTCCCTTGCCTAAGGTATGCCAAACAGAGTTAGAGGAATGTTTCTCAAGCCAGGAGGACAAAACTACAAAGTGGGCCATCCATCAGCTCTCAATTTCTTAAGAAGTCGGGAGTTCCTAGAGCTTTGTACCATGTGGTTTCTCAATTCATCACCCAATGCCATGAATGAGTTTTAAAGGTCTGTTCTTCCCCCATTAGGTCCCCACTTCCTGCTGTGCTAGTGTACAATGAGAGGACTTAGCTCAGAGTCAGGTCCATAAAAATTTGAGTTCTGACTCAGGCATTTAATACGTCTATGCCTTTGAGTGAATCACTGGACTTCTATAAGTCTCTTGTTGGAAATGTGTATAATTATAGCAACTTTTCCTGGTTGTTAGAATTATCATCAATGATGTATAATAATTATTAGTGCTTCCCTCAGCCCCCAAAAGACATTCCTTTGTCCGGTTCTTCCTTTCACTTGAAATTTCCTCAGCATTCCTCATTTCCTTTTCTCAAACATTAAGTTCTTTTCACTCAGTGACACTCTCTTAAAGCATCAGTTGACCATGATGTCTCCTTCTGAACTCGGTCTCTTTATTCTTCATAGCTCCTATTCTTCAATCAAACTCTAGCTCAAATGTCACATTCACAGTGAAAACTTTCGGGTCCAAGAGATGGCATAATAGTTACATTGTTGGACTCCCACAGTTTGAGTACCGGACCCAGTGACTTGAAAATCATATCATTCATGTGTGCATGTGTGCCCAAAATCCAGAAAGGATAATGGAGGACAAAGGACTGTGGTGTGATGGTTGTGTGGCCATGCATCCCTGGGGGATGATTTCTCACTTTCACTCTCACTGTCTCTGTTTCTCTCTCTCCAGCAAGTGCACTCACCCTAAGGTAAAAACCTCTTAATGAAGAAAGAAAACTTTCTTCATTCAAGACAAAGTACACTCTCCTCTTTCTCTCTACACCTGCTCTGAGCATCCATGGCACCCATCATGACTTTTATAATTACATTTGCCATAAATGAATTGTTACCATTCATTCTCTTGACAACTCATTAATGACGATGCTGTGGCTTTCTCATATTCACACCCCAATCTCCAGTTCGCACTATTCATATTAGAATTTCTGGCATATATTAGGCCATCAATAATAATGAAAATCAAAAAGGGAAAAGAAGAAGAAGAAGAAAAATATGGAGAGAGAGAGAGAGAGAGAGAGGGAAGGATGGAGAAAGGACAAGGGAAACTTAGGCAGCTCTGATATCTATTGAATAGAAAATACCTGAAACTATAGTTTACCCTGCCAAGAAAAGTGTGTTTTCCTTTTAAAGAATTATTCAAAATCTTTCTCACTGAATCATGCACAATTTTTAAATGATTTTTTTAGTTGACAAGCAACCTATAAAAGAGTTCATCGCAGATTGAAGAAATGATGATGGATTCTTTTCTTCCTCTCAGCTCTCATACCCATGTTTTCATAATTATTTATGTTTCATTAATCAGTTATCCATAAAAGGCAATTCAAGAAGTGACAAGGAATATATCTGGTTACCCACGTTACTAATGTCACAAAGAAGGAACTTGCAGAGACCTAATCACTGAGGCCCAGTCCTTATGGAGAAGAGCTGTCATAAAAAAACATGTCAGATCTTTATTACAACCATGCTTTCTCTTTGGGAGAGAAATTGCCCCAGTAACACACTGTAATAAAGCATTAAAATTTTTTTAATGGAAAAAAATCACACTCTGTGACATGTAACATAAAAATGGAAGGAGAATAAGATAAGCATGAGGAGGGCCACACAAGGTTGTAGGCAGAGAGGTTATCAGCAATTTCTCCTGCTGCTGCCCCAAATATGTTACCAAATCAAGTCAATGGCAGATATGAGGAGAAGGTTATTTCTCCTAGTAAAGGACATGGGGACAGTGATGAGAAAGAGAAAGAAACTAATATTGGTTATGAAACTCAAGAAAAATCAGTACTGAATTATTTATGTCTAAGTTTGATGTTCCCGTGCTATTTTTTAGCTGTCAAGAAGTCTAAAAAGGAAGTCATAGCATTTCCTTCCTCCAGCCAAGAGGACAGCTTCTCTAAAAAAGTGGCCCTTGGAGATGAAGTCCTGGAAGTCTCCAAGGTACAGCGTGGAGCTCAGGGTTAGTTGGGGTGGAAGTTTAGATGAAAAGTATTTCCAGGTGTGCAAAAAAGTCAGCACTCTCAAATTGCTCTGGGACAAGAGTAGCCAACAGCAAATTATCTGTCACCCTGAGCAGTCCTTCCATGATTTTTCAGAGGCCGTATGTCTCTCAATTTGTAAGACAGTCAGCAATTGTGTGCAGTCAACCACACTGTCTCCATTCGAAATAATGAAAGGGACCAAAGTTCACGATAGAGAGGTCAAATTGAACCCATTCAGCATCTGGGGAAGATTTCGACTTCTTTATTAAGTGAATTTCACAGATTGGGTCTCAGCCTAACCAAGTGACGTCTTCCTGAACTGTGGAAGGTCATTGTGTGTTGATGGTTTAGAGTCAGCATTCTCGATGAGGTGAGAGAGAAGCCAAATCTCTGTGACCATAATGCATTGCTCTCAGGGGCCTAAGAGAGAGATTTCCTGACCCCATTCATCAGTGAACAGGTTGAACAGAATTGAGCGCTGTAGGTTTTCACTTCCACAGAACTCACCTGCTATAATTTTTAGAAGGCAAAGAATATTATTTTAGAGGTTCTGAGTACAAGCACCATGCTTACTGCACTGAAATCCACCCCACACACACCCAAACACTTTCAGATATGCTAGTGAATCATGGGGGAAATTATGCTATTTCAATACTCCCCATCAGAAAGACAAATCATCGAATGAAAGTAATTCAAGTGTGCACACATGAAGGAGTAAGAAAAAATATTTTGGGTTTTTTTTTTGTTTTGTTTTGTTTTTAATTTTTGCTATAAGGTACATGTGCTCTCCAGAGACAGAAAGCAAGAAAGGAGAAAGCAACCCCAGCCCCCAGGGAAGATGGCCACACTGCAATCTCTTCTCCTCCATTCCTTTTTTGGGATTTGGAGCACATAAGCACACTTGCTCAGCATGTTTTTCAAGCCACTGGGTCTGGAACTCAAACCACAGAGTCGACCATATGAGATCCAGCTACCTTAACCACCATGTCTTCAGCTGGCCCAAGGATTTTTATTATTTTTCCATTTAAATTTTTTTTATTTATTTGAATGGGCCAGCAGGTGTTATGGTGGTTAAGGCACCTGAATCCCATACAGTCAACAGTGCTATTTGAGTCTCAGACCACTTGATGGTTTAGAAATCATGCCAGTTACAAGTACATGAGGTCCCACAATCCTAAAAGGAGCACAGAGGAGAAGGGACTGTGGTGTGGTCATCCACCCTGGAGGATGATTTCTCACTCTCTCTCTCTTTCTCTCTCTCTCTCCCTCCCTCCCTCCCTCCCTCCCTCTCTCTGGAGAGCATATATGCCCTATAGTAAAACTAACAATAAATAAACAAATAAATAAATCATATTTAAACATTTATTTTAAGTAATTTTTCAAAACACTTATTTTGTTAACAACCAAAGAAATATTTACCATGGAGAGAAATACCACTAACTACTCATTAAGTGACTAAATATAGCAAAGTTGGTTCTACTATATATATATGAAGTCTTATCTTCCAAAACATAGCAAAATACAAAGTTAAAATCTGATAAACTTGCAGTTATCTTCTGAAGGATGATGCAAATCTAGCCTCTGTACTTTCGCCCTATAATTTAGGAAACCACATATCCTGGTACATCTGGGACTGTTTGGGTTTTCTCTATTGTCCCAGCATAATTTTTAGTGACATGCTCTTTCATTCTCCAAAGTGACCAGTTTGAATGATGATATGATCACACTATTTGTTCAAGCTTCCATTGAATATGCATACATTCTTATTTTGTATTTGGAAGACAAGGGGCGGGGTTATCTGCAAATAGGAAAAGTCTCCTATAAGTCTCATACAAACCAGATGTTACACAAAAGCATAAATAGTTTAGCCTCACAACTGGACAGCAGAACAGTGCATTACCTGATGCTGAGATGCAGCTAATAAAATTATCTTTACCAGTGGAATGTCTCCTCTAGCTCTCTCGTGTCAGGTGGCATTTATTAACTCGACATAATTGATGTGATCTTATAATATCATATCAGGTTTACTGTAAGAAGGGAGAGATACTGCTGACAAAGCTCACATCTATAGAGTACATGTTAATGACACATGCTGTTTTTTCTTCCACTCAAGTCTTCCTTTAAATATATTCCATATTTCAAGCTATGCCTTCAAAATTGCTCAAGACAGCCAAGACTACTGCCTGTTTCTTGTTAATCGGTTGTGTTTTTAAAGCCTCTGTTGTTACCATTTGTTCATTGACTGTTGTCATTATCATAACATTTGCTTATCTCTCTAAATAAGCTAAATACCAAGATTCTGAAATGACGATGACACTATAATATAAGCTTCTGAAGGAAATAAAAAGAAAATACTGGAAAATCATTGTTGGAAATGTTGCTCCTGACAAACTACCTACAAGAATAGATTCTCATGGCTGAAATGAAGGAAAAGAGGACATATTTAAAAGACATACACACTTCCTTGCCTGGAAATTGACAGGTCAGTATTAGGAAGAACATAAAGGTAGAGTGATAAGGTACAAGGCATGATTCCCTTCCTGCCACTGTTCAGAAAGGTACTCTTTTCTCTGTCCGGATGAAGTCCCTGGGGAGGCTCCCCTTCAGGGATGGCAGGGGCGGCCTGGCCTGACAATATTCTAGGACAGATCTTACAACTAGTGGCCCAGGACCAATGAGATTCTACGACGTGTCTCTTGGATGACAGGAACATGAGGTGGAGACAGCCCAAGCTACAGCAGATACATGGCACTCAGAGAGTGGAGAGAGATGCATGCCAGTCAGTCTTCCCACTCCCTCGCCAGTGACCACCTCTACCAAACTGTGACCACCACAGCTTGCTCTACCTTATGCACATTCAGTCACCTCCCAAAGGATTTGCCTTTCAACTTTCCATTGTAGGAAAGAAATGAACATAAGCAATTACTCACTCAGTTAGAAAGAGAAAAAGAAAGAAAAAGGAAAAGAAAAAGAAAAAGAAAAAAAGAAAAAGAAAAACAAGTGGGACCAGCAGGTAGCATAGTGGTTAAGGTGTTGTACTCCCATGTGGTGGACCACAGTCCAAGTCCTAGAAACTGGCAGATTGAAACTCATGCCAGGCACATGTGTGTGCCTAAAATCCCTAGAGCAAATGGAGGAGAAGGGATTGTGGAGTGGCCAACCCCCCCACACACGATGGAGATGATTTCGTACCTTCTATCTCTGTCTCTTTCTAGTGAGCACAAATGCCCTATAGCAAAATTTTCTAAATAAAAAAAAAAATTTTTTTTAGTTAAAAAAATCATATTAGCAATGAAAAGCTTAGTTTTCATGCTTTTGATGCCAAAGCCCCATCCTGGTTCAAGATCTGGTATGTTCTTTGGGTAAGAAATTCTTAAAAGGAAACTTGAGGCAATCCTCTAGAATCACGTGAGCCAACCCAGAAGTCAATCCACAAATCAGATAAAAATCAGATGTCAGAATGAGCCCTGAAAAGGCACTTGTTATGAAAGCTTCTTCTTGATTTACCATGGTTACCATCCATTTGCTTATAAGCAGAAGGTAATCATAATAAATCATTAATTTTTCATGACCACTTCCTTTTTAGAGTGGATGCTGACATTTTTTTTTTTTTTTTTTTTTTTTGGAGAGGTTTTTGTCGTAGGGCGCGTGTGCTCGCCAGACTGACAGAGAGAGACAGAGAGACAGAAAGCGAGAAATCACACCCCACCTCCCCCCCCCCCCCCCGAGGGAAGATGGCCATGCCACAATCCCTTCTGCTCCGTTCTCCTCTTGGGATCTTGGGCACGCACACACACATGCACAGTGTGAGTTTTAAGCCACCAGGTCCGGGATGCGAACCATGGTTGACTCCATGGGAGTCCAGTGACATAGCCATTACGCTAACTGCTGGTCCCAACGTTTCATTTTTATCTGAGTGGTAGATTGACTTCTTGGTTGGCTCACATGATTCTAAGTGGATTGTCTCAAGTTCTCCTTCTCCAAATAACAGCTATGTCCATTAGGAAGATACTTCATCAGTGTGTAATATAGCAAAGGCAGCGGTTTATATGAGCAGCTCCAAACACACTATGACTCAATGAAGAAAACATTGACCGGAGCCGGCAGGTGGTGTAGTGAATAAAGGCGCAGGGTTCACACATGACCAACCACGGTTTGAGTCCCAGACCTAGTGGCTTGCTGCCTCATTTTTCCTTTCTCGCTCTCTCTGTCTCCATCTGGTCAAATTAAAAAATATAATAATAATAATAAATGGAATTAAATAATTTTTTGAGAGGTTTTCGCTATAGGGCGCGTGCGCTCACCAGACAGAGAGAGACAGAGAGATAGGAAGCGAGAATTCACCCCCCAGGGGGGATGGTCGCGCCACAATCCCTTCTCCTCCATTCTCCTCTCGGGATCTTGGGCACGCACGCACACGCGCCTGGCGTGAGTTTTAAGCCACCGGGTCCGGGACGCGAACCGCGGTCGACTACGTGGGAGTCCAGCGGCATAGCCATTACACTAACTGCTGGTTCCCAATAATTCTTTTTTTAAAAAAAGAAAGAAAACATTTATTGAGCACCTACTACATGTTTCGTATTCTACTGTGTGAAAAGGTAAACCAGATTTACTAGACGAGAGATACTTTGGACAGGAGAGACAGGTGGAGAAGCCCACTGAGCAGGCTCAGGGTTAGAAAGAGAGAGGTACAGATGAAAACCAAAAGGCTGGCCAAACAACACTGCTAAAGATACTTACTGTTTCTGTTTGGTTGCAACCTATTTTTCCAAAATCAATACCTTTATTTTTTGTGACAATATACTTATTACCTCAAATTTATCTAGATTGATATAAAAAAGAGATACAATTTAGAATTTCCCTCTGACTCACAATTAATTCAATGCATTGTTAAAATAAAACATGTTCTTTGTGCCTGCATTGGAATCACCCTACCACCCCAGTCCCCATCCAAACCACCTCCTTGTTTCCAGTTGCTTGGGGAAGAAAGAGATTTTTCCCTCTCGGCCTTTTCAATCAAATTTTGTAGACATTTATCAACTCTATAGTTTCCAAGTCGGGATGTCTGTCACTTAACCTTCATCCTCCTTGAATTTTCATCCTGATAGGCTTGGATTAAACCACAGACTGATAAATGAGCATGGTTCCAGCGACACAAAAGAGCAGTCGTTAAGGAAACCTCTCTGAAGGTATGAATCAAAGCCAGGACTCTTTTGTTCCAACTCCTCCACCACCACCGCCCCTAGGACCCCCAGTTCACGGATCACCTGCAGTAATACATTTTTATTACTTTTATTTATTTCTTTTTTTTCCCCCTCAGTTTCCAAATGGTTTTCATCATCATTTCCTGCTTGTGTTTTCTAGAAGAGTAAAAATATGTTCTGATGGCAGACAGTTCCGTGTTTATTGCACTAATGTGACTACCAAAAGCATTTTATCAATTTGAAATTGAATCCAGGATTAGGAGACCGCGGGAATAAGGAAAGGCTGAAGGTTAGTAACAGGCCCTCTGATGTGAATAGAATGTTTCCCTCTTAAAGACAGGATAATTAGGGAGGTGATGGGGTGGAGTGTTTTCCCTATGGCAACCATTTTGTTAAACTGAAGTGTGTATTGTAATAGAGAATTCTATTTATCTAGCTTCCAGTTTTCCAATCCTTTAAACCACAATTTATTTAAACATGGTGTTTGGTTTCTTTTTGGCTCAAGAAGTTGCCCACGACCTTAGCCCTTCTCTGAATTTTTTTCCTCTCCCTCAAATCAAGAGAAACCAACCAACCAAATAAATCCTAAGGCTTGCCAAAAACAACAGTTGTATTAGCTATGAGGAGAGCATCAGAAAAGATTTTCACGAACCATATTAAAAAAAAAAAAAATCGTTCAGTGTGTGTCATCGTCACACCTGCGCAAGATCAGTTGCTCTGTCTATTCCTGAAAGAAAATAAATGCCTTTGGAATGACAGTACAACTTTATTCTCTGAGCCACATACGTCATAACCCAAATGTCAGATGTTTGAATTTGCTTGAGCTTTGGGGGCATCTCATTTTTTAATATTTTACCACAATTGGCTTAAATCCCCATCTGCGCGTGGGAAACTTTATGCCCTAACACCTTCTGAAAGGTCGGGAGAGAAGTGCCAGTGAGGCTTATAATTATCCTGTTTGGCTCTCGGTTTCCCCTTGCACTGAATTCTCAGCCCTGTGCCACGTATAGCCAAGTCTGCCTGCTGGCCCTTTGCAGTATCATGTTACCCAGCTAGCACCTGTCCTTAAAGCCTTGCTGACACAGGCTGTCCATAGCAATTCTGGGAGCAGAAAAGGAAGATAATAATACCTACCACAAGGGACTGCTGAAAGTGCCCCATGTCGTAATTGGAAAACCAGCCACCCAGAGTGCAGAGGCAACAATCAGCTGTGTTGTGTCACTATGCACGTCTTCAACACACTTCATGCCTATGCGGGCTCCAGTGATGGCATGCAAGATTTCCTCTGCATCTAACATAGAAAGAGGAAAAGGAGAAGGACGTGAACGAGGGAGCCTTTTACTCAGCACGCATTTGTCAACTTCTTGCGACATCTTAGCTAACACTACACTAGACACGGGGTCTCACACGAATGATGTGAAAGTCATACAGTAAGCACCACAACCAAAAAATGTACCAAGGACTAAGACGTGAATTGCCTAGCAAAATTAGTTTTACAATGATAATACTTTCAGGCTTCTAAAGAATTTCTCCTAGCCTTCCGTTTAGGATTTGTAACAACCTGAACTCCGTCTTTGAGCCCAGATCTCCAGTTGAAGGTGATAGCAAGGGTTCACTGAAGACAAAGGAGCCTGAGCCAAAGGCAGGCAAAGGGGAAAAGCATTCCTGTCCTCACCTCCACCAATAGATTGGAAAGTAGCTACAGACCATGGCACAGAGAGAAAGAGCTTTCCAAAATAACACATACAAAATTATACTTGATAGGAGGAAGAAACACTAGTGTCTACAGCATAGTAAGATGCCTACAGGCATGAACAATAATAAATTGTATATTTCAAAATAGCTAGAAAACAGGTATAATACTCCCAGTACAAAGTAATGATCAATGTTTGAGGTGATGGATATGCCAATTACCCTGATTGTTACACATCTTATGGATCAAAAAAATTATACTGTATTCCATAAATATGCACGATTATTATGTATCAATTAAAACGTTACATATGTATAAAAAGAAATTCATTCTTTTCCTAGGTCAAAGGATCCCATTTTTCCAGGGAGATTTTTTTTCTTTTTGAGAGAGATTTTTTGCTATAGGGTATGTGTGTTCACCAGAGAGACAGAAAAGCACAAAGTGAGAAATTGCCCCCTCCCCCCAGAAGGAATGGCCATGCCTGAATCCCTTCTCCATTCTCCTCTCAGGATTCTGGACATGCGTGCACATGCACCCAGTATGAGCTTCAAGCTTCTGGGTCCAGAACTCAAACTGCAGTTGACCATGTGGGAGTCTAGCGTCCTAACCACTAGGCAACCTGCTGCCCCCACCCCACCTCCAGCAAGCTTTCAATTATGCCATGGAGGGCCCAGCACTGTAGGCCTGAGTGTCTGACTCTCTGAGATGATATATTCCAGATTTTTTAACATCAGCAAGACATCCCGCATTTCGGCACCTAACAGAAATAAGAAGTTTCTGTCTGATTACTGATGCGTACATGTACACTTCTCTGGGCTCCAAGTTCACTCCTGGTAAGCATCAAAGAACCAGCTCTTCTTGCCAGCACCTAGTGGGGTTTTTGCTTACCCACAAGCCCAGTGCATCCTGAGATGAGCCACACACTTTCAGTGAAGAACAAAACAGAAGAGAATAAAAACGACAGGCCAGAAAACAAGAATCACTCTTTACTCCTGTAACAAATACTTCCAAGGACAAATATACAGTAAATTATAAAAACTGTACAAAAATCCTAGAAAAATAAAACTGTATTATTTCAAAAATTTATTCAAGAATCTTAATAATCTCAATTTTCCTTTTTTTTTTTTTTTTTTTTTTTTTTTTTTTTTTTTTTTTTTTTTAGTTTTCTGCCATAGGGCATGTGCACTTGCCAGAGAAAGAGAGAGAGAGAAAGAGAGAAATCACCCCCAGGAAATATCAGGGGAATGGCCATGCCTCAATTCCTTCTCCTTCATTCTCCTCCTGAGATTTTGAGTGTGCGTGCATACACACATACACACACACACATAAACACACATTCCTGGTGTGATTTTTAAGTCTCCTGATCTGGGACTCAAACCGTGGTGGGCCATGTCAGAATCTAACACTTTAACCACCACACCACCTGCAGGCCCACAATTTTCCTTTTTTAAAAAAGAATTAAGAGAGACTAGCAGATGGTGTATGTTCCTGGACTCCCACATAGTTGACCACGATTTTGCAGCTTAAAACTCAAACTGTGTGCATGCGTTCCTAAAATCCAGAGAGGAGAATAGAAGAGAAGGGATTGCAGGATGACCATCCCCCAGGGGGGTGGGGCGATTATCACTTTCTGTCTGTCTTGTCTCTCTGACAAGCACACGTGCCATATAGCAAAACTCTCTCTCTCTTTAAAAAAAAAAAAAAAAAAAAAAAAAAAAAAAAAAGGTTAAGAGCCAATGTCACAACCAGAGCTTTCATTGGATGTGAAACTAAATCGCGTACAGAATCAAACATCTAGAATCACACTGAATAACAGCCTATGGATAAGTAGGGAAGATACAGAAAAACTGATACAAACATCACAAGAGTTGCATGGAAGGCCCAAGGTTTTGGACAAGGTTCACAATCACTGAAATCAGACAGAAACTAGGTCCAAATTCCCACTCCATCGCTTTCTGAGCAACCTAGAGCAGGTTACTGAAACTGTCTAGGTCTCCGTTTCTTCATTTGTAAGATGAGTAGAATAATTCTACCCATGTAGGGGCAGATGGCATGGAGGGTACAGTGCTGGACTCCACATGGCCAGTTGTGCAGTTCGAGTCACAGACACTGTGACTTGTAAATCCACAGGGCGCGTGTACATGCATGCCCAAAGTCCCCAAGAGGAAAATGGGGGAGGGATTGCAGCGTGGCCATCTTCTTTGGGACGTAGTTTCTCACTTTCCTTCTCTGTCTCTCTCCAGCAAAATATACATGCCCTATAGCAAACTAAAAAATAAAAATAAATTAATTTTTTGTAAGATTTATATGAGATGATAAAACTTTATTTTTGAGAGGTTTTTTTCCTATAGGGCGCGTGTGCTCGCCAGAAAGAGAGACAGAAAGCAAGAAATCATGCCCCCAGGGGGGATGGCCATGCCACAATCCCTTCTCCTCCATTCTCCTCTTGGGATCTTGGGCACGCACACACATGCGCCCAGCTTGAGTTTAAGCCACCAGGTCTGTGACGCGAACCGCAGTTGACTACATGGGTACAACAACATAGCCATTACACTAATTGCTGGTCCCTCCTGAGAGGATAAAACTTTAAAGACTAGCTCTTAGGATACACGCTTCTCCATCCATACTTCCCTCCACTCTCCAGAACTACTGCTAAACTCCCCCAAGCTCCCTCACATCTCTATGGTTATATATACATAAATTTCTCTTGCTAGAAGCTTCTGTATCCCCTCCCCTACCTTTTTTTTTAGTGAAATCTTCCTTGTTTATGAAGCTCTACCTCAAACATCAGCCCTCCTGCTAAACCTTTTCCAATATTCTCCCCCCCTACAACCCCCCATCCAGAGTTAGGTACCTCTAATGGACAATGGCAACTGTGCTAAAGGAATTTCTATTCCCAGCCCTACTATTTTATCAGCCAGGGTCTCCACAGAAAATAGATGGTACATTCACTGTGGATAATTTGAAAGGAGCTTCATGAAAGGACTATTTACAAAGGAGTGGTAGAAGAAAAAAACCTAGTGGATACTATAGAATCCAAGGTGGGAAGGCCAGCAGCAGGGTATCTCTAGGCCTGAAAGGTAAAAACAGTTCATCTCTACCAGCCTAGAAGAGAGAGCTACCGAGTAGATGCTCTGAATCACAGCCTGCCTGTGCCGCCACACAGGGAGGGAGCCAGAGGAATAGCCATCCCCACAGGGCTCACCTTTGCTCTCCTCCTTCCCTCTACCTGGCCACTGCTGGACAGCAATCAAACCCAAGAGCAAGGACGCCTGTGGATATCTTTTTTTTTTTTTTTTTTTTTTTTTTTTTGAGAGGTTTTTGCTACAGGGCGCGTGCGCTCGCCAGACAGACAGAGACAGAGAGATAGAAAGCGAGAAATCACTCCCCAGGGGGGATGGCCACACCGCAATCCCTTCTCCTCCATTCTCCTCTTGGGACCTTGGGCACGCACGCACATACGCCCGGCGTGAGTTTAAGCCACCGGGTCCGGGACGCGAACCGCAGTCGACTACGTGGCAGTCCAGCGACATAGCCATTATGCTAACTGCTGGTCCCGCCTGTGGATATCTTTTACCGGTTAGTCTTCCAGTAAAGAGCATAAAGCTTAAAAAGGAAAAGAGGGAGGCCTAGAATTTTTTTTTTTTTTCTCATTTTCTCTGTTCCCTTGCAGCTGATGGGGAGAAGAGGGTAGCATTTGAGACAGCTTGGGCTTATGTCAGTAGAAATCTGCCTTGGTGTTTATAGAAAGGCTTTTATTTCCTTGATGAACACATCAAGCTGGTCATCTTTAGCAGCCCCGCTCCTCCACCCTAAAATTGAATGTGATTCCTGGAACTATGGCCACAATCTAGAAGTACTGAGGCAGGGGCCAAGAAAATCAGAGATATCTTTGAGGCACTAATGGCACCAGGGCTGCCTACTGCCAAACGGCTTGTGAGGTGAGAAAGTCAAACGTCCCTGTTCACAGTGCTTTGTATTACCTGTCAAGGACAGCATTCCTACTGAGGTGTGACTGCCTCGTGGTTGCCTCTACACAGCAAGGACTATTGCAAGTCTCCGAGTTGGTACCCATCCTCTCCCCCACACAGTGATGTGAGTTCTACGTGTCCAGGGCTGAAACAGGACAGGCCCCTAACTGCTGCTTGTGGAGTGAGTGAATGACTCCAGGCACCAAACACTGCAACCACCCTGATCCTTCTTCTAAGCGCTTTCCTTCCTTTGCCTTATTTTATCCTAAGCCACTCTCTCTGGAACGCCTATCCCCTAGTTGTCTCATCTTCCCTTGGCCTCATCTGTCTATGGTATATCAAGCAGACTCGCATTGCACAAATTGTTTGCATCCTGTTTAATACCCCATTTTTAAAAATGATTTTCCTTCCAAAAGAGATGGGCTGATTAATGTACTCAAAACATCTTGCACGACACAGCCAATTCCTTTATCCTTGTTCCATTCATAATGTATAACCCCTCTCTCTTCAAATGTGCATAAAAGGACCCATTCCCCACCAGTGTTATTTGTAACTGCAGAGCTTGAGGAGGTACTAGATGTCAAAAATGAAAAATTGCTGAATTCAAAATTGCTTCTCCCTTTGTTTTAAAGGTGACCTGCAAGTAGTTTTTATTTTTTTTAATGAACTAATTGTAGGATTATATGCTGAATGCCCCAAATGCAGAGAGTGAGAGGAGAACACTCAGCACATACCTACTACAAAATACCTGGTATTGTTTCCAAGCCTCTGCAGACCTGCACTGCTGACGCCCACATTCCCCAAGCCCCTGATGCAGAGGCAGCTCTGCTTTGGAATGGAGATAATGGGCCTGCAGGACAATGGCAACCTAGGTGAGGACTGGGTGGCACCATTTGGCTACTTGCTGAGTGACCTTGGCTAAGTTGTCTTGCCAGCCTGTAGCTCATTTCCTCCACTCGCCCTGCCTAAAGGGAACCAGCTTCTTCACTCTTGCCCACTGAAGAAGAATCAATGGCTATGACTTTGCTCATGTTTAGCACATGTCTGCCACAAAGGCGCTATCAGAGCCGCAATTATTTGCAAGACTCATCAGACCCACTCACATTTTGTTTGCTCAGAAAAAAAAATGTTAAATATGCAGTGCTTTGGGATCAGCAGGTAGCGTAATGGACTTTCATGTAGTCAACCACAGTTCAAGTCCCAGATTCGGTGGCTTAAACGCACACCGGGTGCATGTGCATGCATGCCCAAGATCCCGATAGGAGAATGGAAAAGGGATTGGGGCGTGGTCATCCCCCGTGGGGGATGATTTCTCGCTTTCTGTCTCTCTGTCTTTCTGGTGAGCACACGTGTCCTATAGCAAAAACCTCTCCAGAAACAAACAAACTATGCAGTGCTTTCCAACCCTACCCCCCTCACCTCCCAACACAGCTAGAGACCAGATAGAGGTTTGGAAGATCTGGACTCTTATCCTACCCTGGGACCTGAAAATCCTCCCTCAGAGAGACTCAGGCACTTTATTTATTTATTTATTTATTTTGAGAGGTTTTCGCTATAGGGCGCGTGCGCTCGCCAGACAGACAGAGAGAAACATAGAGACAGAAAGCGAGAAATCACCCCCCAGGGGGGATGGTCACGCCACAATCCCTTCTCCTCCATTCTCCTCTCAGGATCTTGGGCACGCACACACACGCGCCCGGCGTGAGTTTTAAGCCACCGGGTCCGGGATGCGAACCGCAGTCAACTACATGGGAGTCCAGCGACATAGCCATTACGCTAACTGCTGGTTCCCTCAGGCACTTTTCAGATTGTGTATGATTCTTTCCAGAAACAAAACTGTGCCGAAAAAAGAGCAGAAGTTACTGGTGATGCAAGCGGAGGGAAATTATAGAACGCCCCCTCCTGACTGAAAAGCATATCCTGCAATTGACTTGAAATTGCACCTTTAATAGAAATGTATTCCTATTATTTATTCTGTCTCCAATTACCTGTCACCTGTTAAAATGTGCATAACCCTTTGAGGGTAGTGCATTAAATTATTCATAATCTACTATTATACCTCAGAGAGAATGAGTTGTTCAGATTACATTCCAATGAGCTAGCTACTTCAGAAACAATGGAACAGCAAGCAGGGCAATTTTGCAATGGAGGCCAAAGAAGGGAGAAAAATGGACAAGTTGCCTTTCAAAAAGAGGGCACCAAAATGAGAGATTCACAGAACCAGTCATCTAACCATTTATTCAATCATCAAATATTTATTAAGTGCCTACTCTGTGCTACGCGTATATAATACACTACAAAGTGAGTTTCTTTTTTTCTTTCTTAATTTGCTAGAGGGTACATACACTTGCCAGAGAGAGAGACAGAGAAAGAAGAAAGAGAAAAAGCACTTTCTATAAGGAATAGTCACACCACAATCCCTTCTCCTCCATTTCTCCCTCCCTTTGGGATTTTCAGTATGCATGTGAATGCACACACACACACACACACACACACACTTCCTTGTTTTATCAAGGAGATAAAAGCGTTCCTATAAATGTCATATATACTACATATACTACTACATATCATAAGCCCAAAGAGTCTCAAGCAGCTGAGTCTGGAACTCGAACCACACAGGCGGTCAATCATGTGGGATCCAGTTTCTCAACCACCAAATCACAGACTGGCCCTCAAAGTAAGTTTCTAATTACGAGAAGACTAAGAACAATCAAGATCAATAAGGTCTACTTTATATTATCCCCTTCAAACCAGCCCCCTTTTTAATTGAAAAACAAAACAACAAAAAAAATTATCTAACTCATTTCTTCCATAAGTGAGAGAGAAAGAGAGCACTCCCAATAGGACCCGGATGTCATGATACTCCCCCAGCCTCAGCCAGCCTTGCACATGGGCACACTTGTGTCCAGAGTACTCAGGGAACTCTCTGGACATGCACTGGAAACCTTCCCATGTGGGTCAGCTTCACAGAGTGCCACATTTGGTCACTGTGCTACCACCCAGCCCCAAGCCAGCACTTTTTAGTCGTTCCTCTCTGGGAGTTGGAAAACCTTGACTCCAATCCCCAAGAGATACAAGACCTCTAAGCTAACCTTGCGAGATCAGGCAACACTCTGCCACTAGGCCAGGATTCCTCTCCTTACCCCACTCTGGTTGTTTCCATGAGACAATGGTGTTTGTGTTCTTTTGCCTATGGATATGGCAGCTGTGTGGGCCTGGCAAAGACACCCAAAAGGAAACACTGCTACTCAGGGAATATATGAGAGCTAAGTCACTTTTGTGCCTAAACTCATCAGTGCTGCCCGCACACACCAAAACACAAAAAGAAAAACAAATAAACTATCATGAGGACCTCACTAAATGGACCTTGCAGAGACCCCATCTTGGTCTTCCCAATTCTCTTCGAGCTGAGACTTGGAGCTCTGAGGGGAATGGTTTCCATCCTCAGCCCTCACAACTCCTGTCTGAGGTTAGCTAGACCCAGGGCTTGTTCAGATTGTTTTGCTCAAGTATTAACCACCCAATGGAAAAGGTAGGTGCTTGTTGGTTTTTGTTGTTGTTGCTGTTTTCCTGTTAAAGCAGCAAAAAGATGTTGGAAACCAAAGCCCACGTCTGGCCCTCCGGTGACGCTTCTTGGATCTTGCCAAGTACATACAGGGAAACCAGCCACTTCAAGAGGTTAAAGCATCAGTAAGTTGTGCCTCTGGGTTTGAAAATGCCAAGCTGGTACTTTCGGGTCAAATGGAAATATCACGCTAACTCTATGCCTTGGGAGCTTAGGACAGATGAAGTAACTGCTGAAACCTTACCTCATCAGAATCCACCTACAAAATGAACTACAAGAGCAAGCCATTCGCAATCAGGTAATTCCTATCATAAACCTAATGAGAAAATAACTCAGAAGCCATCAAAGGTTTTTGCCCAAAGAGATGAATAATGTGGAGAATCCTTGGCTGTAAGAACAGAAGAAATTAATTGCTGAAGCCTTCACAGCACATTGAAAGCCAAGAATTATCCCCTGGATCTGCACGTATAATTTACAACAGCTGCCTCCTTCAGACGGCCTAAGTGACTCTCGGGCAGAGCACAAAGCACAGCTGATCACAGCCATGAATCTGGAGTCAGGTCAACACTCAGCCACTGCACAGATGCTCACCTTCGGGCATGTAGGCAGCCCCTAGCCTGATGCTGCAGACCTCAGCCCTCACGCTTTCACTCTCTGGGGCTGGCACTTCCCTTGTGATGAAGCTTCATCCCATTCATCATCCTATTGTCATAGTAACTATTTATCTATTTATTGATATTTATTATCTATTTATTGATATTTTTCAGCTAATGGGAAACTATGGTTGTCACAGACATATCACAGATGATCATCTTTTGCCCTTCTGTGAACTCCTTGCGGGATGACAATAGAAGGCCTTAAGTCAAGGCACTTGAAAGAAAACAGGCAAAAAAATAAAAAATAAAAAAGTAAGAAAGAGGCAGGTAGGAGATAAAATTAAGCCAGAGAAGAAAGAATACCAAAATGCAAGAGATTTACTTAAAATAAATAACTGTTGTAAGGGGGAAGAAACTGACATATGCAGTGTCTTAGAGAGGCTTGATGTCTGCTAAAAATAAATGCAGTTTTGCGTAAAGGAGATCATAAATTCTTGTTACACAAATGCGATGCCTTATTTCTTTGTCCATGCCTGAAGCTAATGTTTCCATCTGTAGGACAGAACTTAAAGACCATATACAAAGTGAACTTTCTCACCAAAACATTTCTACTCAGCTAGTGTGTCGTCTCAAATGCTGAGACTTGTCTGGAAAGAGTGGAACTTAGTGAAAGCCTTGAGTAATATGAACATGAATGGTAAATGGCAGAATTTTTTCTCTTGTTTTAAAGACTTGCAGCCATTCTTCACAGTCACAATTCAAAAGTACTGGGCTGCAGACTTGGCTGCAGATTCTAAGCTGAAAGAAATCGAAGGACATTTTTACTAAAGGCCCAACTCTAGTGCCGAGCTCCCTTGAGAAGAGCTTAACCCAGCACAATGATCTCATGACCACCTAAAATTCCAAAATTAATCTGATGATTTATTTTGCTTAAAGGACCAGCTGCTCTTAAATTGGCATCTCTAAATTAGGTGAGATACTGAATTTCATCAGTTATTTATACTCCGCTATGAATTTGTTTATTAAGTCCTTTCCTAAGAACAAGCACTAGTAGGGGGAAAGAGATTGTGTGTAGTTAGTGGGTTCCTGGGGACAGGACATGTATGTCATAGTCAAACAAGTTGCCTCTATGGGTACCATGGTTTTCTTTGGTTTACTGTATCAGCATAGAGACTCAGATATTTTAAAAGTATTTATGTCTCAGGGCCAGCAGTTGGCATAATGGCTGTCGATGGACTCCCATGTAGTCGACCGCGGTTCGAGTCCTGGACCCGGTGGCTTAAACTCACGCCGGGCACATGTGCGTGCGTGCCCAAGATCCAGAGAGGAGAAGGGAGGAGAAGGGATTGTGGCGTGGCCATCCCTCCTGGGGGTGATTTCTCCCTTTCTGTCTCTCTGTTTCTCTCTTTCTGGTGAGTGCACACGCCCTATAGCAAAAACCTCTCAAAAAAAAAAAAAAAAAAGAAAAAGAAAGTACTTATGTCTCTGCAGGTCCCAGAGCCAGAGAGGAAGGAGCAGTGTTACAAAACCCCTCCCACATACTCCTGCAAGGACTTGTGTAGCTCCCAGACAGTAAGGCATCAGGAGCTGTTTGGCTGGGCCTTTTATTTTTGGCCAGGTTCTCTGAGGGTCCCAGAGATGAAGAGGAAAACGCAGAGTCAAGGAACCCTTCCCATATACTTCTGCAAGGACCCCAGCAGCTCCTAGAGACAGTAAAGGATCGGAGCTGTTTGGCTGGTTCTTCCAACACTGGTCAGGCTCTCTGAGAGTCCTATAGCCAGGGCAGAGCAGAGTGGTCAGGCTCTCTGAGAGTCCTATAGCCAGGGCGGAGCAGAGTGGCCAGGCTCTCTGAGAGTCCTATAGCCAGGGCGGAGCAGAGTGGCCAGGCTCTCTGAGAGTCCTATAGCCAGGGCGGAGCAGAGTGGCCAGGCTCTCTGAGAGTCCTATAGCCAGCGCGGAGCAGAGTGGCCAGGCTCTCTGAGAGTCCTATAGCCAGGGCGGAGCAGAGTGGCCAGGCTCTCTGAGAGTCCTATAGCCAGGGCGGAGCAGAGTGGTCAGGCTCTCTGAGAGTCCTATAGCCAGGGCGGAGCAGAGTGGCCAGGCTCTCTGAGAGTCCTATAGCCAGGGCGGAGCAGAGTGGTCAGGCTTGCATGTCACACAGGACGTACAACCTTACTTACTTCCTTACAGTCCCCCTCCCCAAGTCAGCGCTCAGCCATATCAGAATTAGGAAATTTGAGAAACAAAAGGGAGACTGGTGTAGAGCTAAAGTATGCCACAGAGAAGTGTACAGGTACGCAGCTCTGGAAATGTACCCCAAGTAAGTAGGGGAAAGCAATTGCTCACCAGGTGCCTAGAAAACAAAGCACAGCCTCAAGAAATTGAAAATAAGGAAGCATATTTCCCTCAAAAGGACACAGCAACACCTCACCAACAATGGAAAAAAAACACAAGAAATAACAAAAATAGAATCCAGAATATTCATCATAACAAAACTCAATGAGATACAAGAGAAAACAGACAATCAACTCCAGGATATGAGAAAATAATTCCATGACATAAAGGAGGAATTCCATAATGACCTCCTAAAAAAGAATCAAACAGAACTTCTGGAGATGAAGTACACAATTTTAGAAATCAAAATCTCCCTTGAAACCATCAATAGCAGATTGGACCATGCAAAAGAAAGAATCTCCAAACTGAAGACAAAGCCTCTGACTTAGTCCAAACCCATGAAAAAGAAAAAAAAAAAAAAAGAAAGAAAGAAAGAAATGAGGATAATATACAGGATAACCTAGACAATACTAGACCGTTAAACACCCATACAGCTTTCGTGTATAACTTGATACTCTTCTCATGCCATTTTTAGAATATGCATATAATGGGAATTTCAGCAGCAAAGCTGGTAAAGGCATAGAAAACCTCTTTCATAAAATATTATCTGAAAATTTTCCAAATCGAGAGAAACATAAAGACATACAAAACCAGGAAGCACAAAGGACACCAAATATAATAGAATCAACATAAGATCCTCTCCATGGTACGTCATAATCAGATTGGTAAAACTCAAAGACAAAGACAAGATTCTAAAAATGGCACGAGAGGAGGATCAAGTTATATAAAACGCTGCCCTATCAAGCTAACATCAGATTTCTCAACTGAAACAAAGAAAAAATGGGAAGACATATTCAAGACTCTAAAAGAAAAACAATTTCAACCATGAAAACTATACCCAGTAAGATGACCCTTCAAAGGGGATGAAGAAGTAAAAACATTCTCAGATAAACAAAAACCGAAAGAATTTACAAAACCTAGGTCAACTCTTCAAGAAGTACTGGAGGAAATACTATATCAGGAAAACTAAATAGAGACATGCAGAAAAAAGAGAACACAAAACAACCAAGAAAATAGATAACAAAATGACAGGGATGCATCCACAAACATTGATAATAACACTGGATGTTAACGGATTAAATTATCCAATGAAAAGATACAGACTGGCTAAATGGGGGAAAAAAAAAAAAAAAAAAAAAAACAGGAGCCCTCTATCTGCTTCCTGTAAGAAACACCTCAACCTCACTGATAAAGACATACAAAGACTGGAGTCATGATACTGATATAAAACAAAATAGACTCCAAGACAAAAACCGTAAGAAGAGACAAAGTCAGACACTATATAGTACTAAAAGGAAAAATCCACCAAACACTTATAAATAACTATGCACCCAAAATCAGAGCACCCAAATACAGGAAAGAAAGGCCACTAGATCTAAAGAGAGAGATACACTGCAACACACTAATCATTGGGAATCTCAGCCCTCCACTCTCTCCTCTAGACAGATCACGCAGACAAAAAAATAAGCAATGAGATACAAGATCTAAATGATATCATAAGCCAAATGGACTTGACAGACATCTATAGAACATTCACCCAACCACCACAAAATATGCATTTATCTCACCCACACCTGGAACATTTACTTCAAAGATCAACCACATGGCAGGACACAAAACAAGCCTTTAAAAATTCAAATGTAAAAAAACTATACCCAGCATCTCTTCTGGTCACAATAGAATTAAACTTGAAATCAACTACAGAAAGAACCCTTGGGGCCAGCAGTTAACGTAATGGCTATGTAGCTGGACTCCCATATAGTTGACCACGGTTCAAGTCCCAGGCCCGGTGGCTTAAACTCACGCCAGGCGCGTGTTTGTGTGTGCCCAAGATCTTGAGAGGAGAATAGAGGAGAAGGGATTGTGGCGTGGCCATTCCCCCTGGAGGGTGATTTCTCACTTTCTGTCTCTCTGTCTCTGTCTGTCTTTCTGGTGAGTGCACGTGCCCTGTAGCAAAAACCTCTCAAAAAAAAAAAAAAAAAGAAAGAAAGAAAGAAAGAAAGAACCCTTGAAAATATACAAATACACAGAAACTAAACAACCTTCTCCTGAATGACTTCACAACCACTTGGAGAAATTAAGACTAAAATTAAAAGATTCATTGTAACCAGTAGTAAACACATGAGTTTCCATAATTTATGGGACACAGCAAAAGTAGTCATAAGAGGGAAGTTCATAATAACTAATGCTAGGAATATTACTTCTCGGTCCCAGCTACAGTGCAGAGCCAGCCAAAGTGGGACAGACTGACAGAGCTGCTGAGAGAGTGTGACTCACCTTCCCTGCCTACCTTTGAACTCCCAAGTGCAAACATCCCCTTCTTCCTGTCCCACACCATTGGATTTTTCCCGGTCACAGATACAGTGCAGATCTAGCCACAATAGGATAGACTGGCAGAGCTGCTGAGAGACTAAGGCTCACCTCCACTTGCCAGTGACCTTTGGAATACCTGGTGTCCTCTGAGAGTTCTTAAATTAATGACCCACATGACACAAATTGTACATCTTCCTTTAGTTACATCCTCCACTAGCCCCAGGTACACCTGGCCCTAAGTCTTTGAGGAGGAACAAAGCACCTAAAACTGGCTACATACACCCTTCTCCTATCAGAAGACACACCTGAGAAGTAGAGCTCTTCTTCCCCCCAAAGAATCAACACCAAGAAATTAGGAAGAAATATAATCTATCAGATGACCAAAAACCAGCATAGAAGTACAAGAAATATGAGAAATCAAGAAAATATAGCTACATCAAGAAAAATAACAACTCTTCATAATTCACAGAGAACTCAATAGAACTCATGGAAATGTCAAAAATTAATTCAGGATATTCATAGTGACAAAACTAAATTAGATGCAAGAAAAAAGAGACAACAAACCCCAGGAGATGAGAAAATCCTCCCATGATTTGAAGGAGGAGATAGACACCACTAAAAAAAGAATCAAACAAAGCAGTCAGAGATGAAGGCTGTAATACAGAAAATCAAAACCTCCCTTGAAAGGAATAATAGCATATTAGATCATGCAGAAGATCGAATTTTGGATCTATTGTAGAAGGTAAAATCTCTGAAATAGAAAAAAATCACCAAAAAGAATGAAAAAAAAAATAACAACAAAAAAGCAGATAGCATACGAGAAATACTAGCTATGATTAAGTGCCCAAATAATCGATATCCCATAAGGTGAAGAAGAGTCTAATAATGGCATTGATAATCTAGTCCATAAATACTTAAAGAAAATTTTTCAAACCTAGAGAAACATTCAAACATCCAGACCCAAGAAATAAAAAGGACCACAAATAGAACCAACCTAAGATGATCCTCGCCATGACATATCATAGTCAGATTGGTCAAAATCACAGACAGACAAGATTCTAAAAATGGCAAAGGAGTAACATCAAGTTACCTACAAAGGTTATCCCATTAGACTAACATTGGACTTTTCAATGGAAATAAAGCAAGCAAGGAAAGAAAGGGAAAATATATTCAAAGCATTAAAAGAAAAACAATTTCAATGAACAATACTATATCTGGCAAGATTATACTTTAAATAGGAAGAAGAGATAAAAACATTCTCAGATAAATAAACTCTGAAAGAATTTACCAATATTAGACCAGCTCTTCAAGAAGTATGGAAGGGAATACTATACCAGAAAAACTGAAGACAGACAAACAGAAATAAGAGAATAAAAAACAACTAATAATGTGGCTAACAAAATAGCAGGAACAATTCCACAAATATTGATAATAATGTAGAATGTTAATAAATTACATTCTCTAATCAGGAGACACAGATTGGGTGAATGGATTTTTAAAAAAAAAATGGACACCCTCTATTTGCTCTTACAAGAAATGCACCTCATGGATAAAGATATATATAGACTAAAAGTGAAGGGCTGGAAGAAGGTATTCCATGCAAATGGAAACAAAAAAATTCTGGAGTCATGATACTGCTATCAGACAAAACAAGCTTTAAGACAAAACTCTAAGAAATAAAGAAGGACATTATATAGTATTAAAAGGACCAAAAAGATACACTTACAAATATCTATGCACTCAACTCAGAAGCACCTAAATATATGAAAGAAAGACTGCTAGATCTAAAGGAAGAGATAGATTGCAACAAACTAATCATTGGGGATCCCAACACCCCACAATCTCCTTTTAGAAAGATCATCTAGACAAAATATAAGCAAAGAGATACAAGACCTAAGCAATATCATAAACCAAATGGACTTGACAGACATCTATAGAATCTTCCATCTAACAACCACAAAACAGATACATTTTTCTCAGCCCTACATGGAACCTTTTTAAAGACTGATCACATGATGGGGCACAAAATAAGCCTTTATAAATTTAAAACTATAGAAACTATATCCAGCATCTTCTCTGACTATGATGGAATTAAACTTGAAATTAACTTCAGAAGAACCCTCAAAAATAAACAAACATATGGGAACTAAACAACCTACTCCTGAATGACTTCACAACCACTTGAAGAAATCCAAAGATTCACTGAAACCAATTATAATAATTACATAATTTTCCATACCCTACAGGACACAGCAAAAACAGCCATAAGAGGGAAGTTCATAGCAATTAGTGCACATAAAAACCGATGGGAAGGTGGCAAATAGACAATCTAACAACATAGTTCAGAGAACTAAAAAAAAAAAAAAAAAAAAAAAAATCCAGGAGAAAAGAAATAATAAAGATTTGAGCAGAAATAAATGAAAATGGAGAATAAACAAATGAAAATACACAGAAAATAAATAAAAGCAAAAGCTGGTTCCTTGAGAAGATAAATAAAATTGTCACTCTATTAGTTAGAATAATTAAAAAGAAGAGAAAAAGGAACCAAATAAATTAAATCAGCAATGAACCAGGCAACATTACAATAGACATAACAGAAGTACAAACGATCATTGGAAAATACTCTGAGCAACTATGCACCAACAAACAGGAAAACTTGGATGAAATGGACAAATTCCTGGACACATATACTCTACCAAGATTGAATCATGAAGACTTAGAAAGCCTCAAGGACCCACAACAAGCAATGAGATTGAATCAGTAATAAATTTAAAAACCCCAAGTCTGAATGGCTTCATTTCTGAATTCTACAAAACTTTTAAAGACGAGCAAACATCCATTCTACTCACACTATATCCAAAGATTTAAATGGAAGGAACCCTCCCAAAATGATTTTATGAAGCCTCCATTACCTTCATCCCTGAAACAGACAAGGACAAAACAAAAAAGGAAAACTAGAGACTAATATCTCTGATGAAGACAGATGCAAAAATTCTCAACAAGGTACTAGCCAATTGTATACAATACACATAGAAAAGATTATACAACCATGAGCAGGTAGACTATTTTAGTGATGCAAGGGTGGTTCAACACACACAAAACCATACATGTAATACACTATATTAACAGAAAGAAAAATTAAAAATTATGTGATTAATCAATTGATGAAGGAAAAGTGTTTGATAAAATACAGTATCTTTTCATGATTAACACTCTCAGCAGAACTGGCATAGAAGGGACATTCCTTAATCCAATTAAAGCCATATATGGCAAATCCACAGCTAACATTATACCGAATGGCTTTTAGGTTTTCCACTAAAAATGAACAAGACAAGGCTGCCCACTTTCTTCACTCCTTTTCAAATACAGTACTGGAAGTCCTAGCCAATGCAATCAGACAAGAGACTAACATAAAAGGCATTTGAATAGGGAAAGAAGAAGTGAAATTATCTCTATTTGCAGATGCTATGGTTATATACATAGAAAATCCAAAAGAATCAAAAAAAAAACCTCCTGGAAGTGATAAATGTATACAGTAAAGTGGCAGTATACAAAATCAACATACAAAAATCTATAGCATTTCTATACATGAACAATGAGTAGACTGAGGTAGAATTGAAGAAAGCAATCCCATTTACAATAACCAGGAAAAGTATGAGATAAATAGGAATAAACCTAACCAAAGACGTCAAAGACCTCTACAAGGAAAACTACGAAAAACTAAAAAAGAGAAATTGAAAATAATGAAAAAAGTGGAAATACAAATAAAATGTCAATTCTACCCAAATTAAACCACAATTTACTGTAATTCTAATCAATTTAAAAAAGATATTCTTCACAGAAATAGAATAAACAATCAAAATGTATCTGGAATCATAAAAGGTCCCACATTGCCAAAGCAATACTGTGCAAAAAGAATAAAGTTGGAGGCATCTCACTTACTGACCTCAAAACTTATTACAAAGCTGTAATAATCAAAAGAGCATGGTACTGGTACAAAAACAGACTTATAGACCAATGGAATGGCATAGAGGATCCAGAAATAAATCCTAAAACATACAGCCAACTGATTTTTGACAAAGGGCACAAGTTAATCCAGTGAAGAAAACAAAATCTCTTCATCAAATGGTGCTGAAAAGACCAGATATTCACCTACAGAAAAATGAAACTGGACCCCTATCTCTCACCATTAACAAGAAATCAACTTCAAATGGATCAAAGATCTAAACAAAACATTCACACTATAAAACTACTAGTGGAAAACACAGAGAAAAGTCTTGGAGATATAAACGCAGGCAAAGACTTCCTACATAAAACCCCAAAGCACAAGCAATAATCCCCAAAATAGACAAGTGTGACTACATTAGACTAAAAAGCTTCTGCACAGAAAAAGAAACAATTGGAGTGAGGAGATGACCCTCAGTAAGGGAGACTATATTTGCAAACTATGCCTTTTATAAGGAACTGACAACCAGAATATACAGGGAACTCAAGCAACTTACCTGCAAAAAATAATCAAGCCAATAAAAGTTCGGCAAGTGGGTCAAAACAATTCTCCAAGACATGAACATGAACAGCCAAGAAAACATATGAATAAATTTTTAACATCTCTTATCATAAGGAAAATCCAAATGAAAACTACAATGAAATACTACTTAACCCCAGTCAGAATGGCTAAGCTCTAAAAAACACGAAATGATACATGCTGAGGCTGTGGTGAATAGGGAAGACTGGATTCTACACTGTTGGTAGGAATGTAAATTAATATAGCCACTGTAGAAAACAATATGGAGGTTCCTCAAAAAACTACAAATAGAACTATCGTATGACTGAATAATTCTATTCCTTGGTGTCTACCCAAAGGATAGGAAAACAGTCAAAAAAGCACTTGCACACTGATGTTCATCTGCAGCATTATTCACAACTGTAAGACTTGGAATCAGTTCAAAAGTCTAAGAACCAATGAATGGATTGAATGTGGCATATATACACTATGGAATACTACTACTCATCCATAAAGAACAATAAGACCCTCACATTTGATACAAAGTGGATGAATATGGAAGATTTAATGTTAAGCAAGCCATACTATGAAAGACAGGCATTGTATGTCCCTGCTTAATATATATCAAATGTCTGCATTCTATGGCAGAAACTGAAAGACTGGAAGATACAATAGCAAGAAGAGCAACTGAAGATACTAGAAACAGTACAGGAGGAGGTAAGTAACAGAGGGAGGGGATCCAGAGGGGAAAATACATTTCACAGACACAAAAATGAAGTTATCTGTTGATGATATTGTAATGGGAATATCTATGACTTGACTAATATGCAATGTATCCACACTGGGAAAAATAATTAAGTATACTGGGAAAAATCATTAAGTATACTATGAAGATGCACAGTAATTAAATATACATATACATGTATATATTAAATATATATATATAAATATATATAAATAAATATACATATATTTAATATATATTGGTTTATTTAATATATACAAATATATATGTATATTAGAAGTGAAGAGAAAGGGTATTGCCAATCCAATATATATCTCCAAAAACAAAGAAAAAAATTAGTAGAATGATTATCAAAGGTGCACAAAATAATATGTTCATATTCTTGATTTCATTATTATACATTGTGTGCATGCTTTAAAAAACTATGCTGTACTTCCGCAAATATGTACAATGATTAAACGTAAATCAGGAATCATAATAACAAGTAATAAAGAAGTTATAAAAAACAGTTTATATCATATTTTAGTGGCCATTTAGTGCATCAAAACCAAGGAGGCAGACAATAGAATAATATCCAAAGTGACCAACTCTTATGGTTTCATTGACCTTCGATCCTAAATAAACTCTTTCCTTGTTCCTGTATCAATCACATGGCATCTACACTTATAGACGACACTAATGGTACAGGACAACAGGAGTTTGGATACGAATACACACACACACACACACACACACACACACACACTGCCAGTGTGATTCTGGTGAATAATTCAGAGACACATTCCAACCTGACCTTACAAGGATAATTTATAGGGTTTCTGCTGTTGTTAGTATTTTTCCTCTTACAGCTTTCTCTTTATCAAATGTGCTAGCTATAAAACCATACATTCTTGACTACCCCCATCAGTTCATTTTTTTATTTTCACCCAATAAAATGTGTAGACCCATAACCTATGTCAACAACCTCCTTCATGATAGCTATTAGACACAGGAATGAGACATAAGCTTTGAGATAAAACCATCTCCAGGGCCCAATGGACTAACAGGGATTGTGCAAGACACAATCCCAACAGTGACACCATGTGGCAGCAAGAAGAAATGGCAATGGTAAACTGATCAGACAGACCCGTTCTCTCCACACTGAGGTGGGAAGGTAGAGTCAAGGGAGGACCCATCCCATCCCCCACCTCCACACCTTGAACTGAGGCAGGCCCTTGGTCTTTCAGATTCTCAGGAGAGAAAGATGCTGGACTTTCCAGTGACACACAGGCAGATGTTCCAGCAATAATTGGGGAGATTACATTACCATCCTCAACTACATATAAAGCCCTTCTCTTCCATTTCCTGAAAGGGACTTCAGATCAGAGTTTAACAACCCATGACATGACGAACATTTGAATAGCAAAATAAAATGAACAAAAACAGTGCTGTCCCATGTTTTCTGTTATGACCTCCTTCTCCCCAGCCTAGACCCTCCTCTCCTTCAAGACATCTTTTCCAGCACTGTCACGACCCACTGTCTTCCTAGTTGCTCTCCTACACCTCATCAGTTAATTCTTGCTGAAATATTAGCTGCTCCTTGAATTTGTAGCTGATGGTAATGGCTTCGGATGAATATAACTGGGAGCAATAGCATTTTTTTTACAGTCTTTTTAAAAATATTTAACTTTATTTGTTATTATTCATTTTTGTTTTAATTTGACCAGAGAGAGAGAAAGGGAAAGTGAGAAAGCAAGCCACCAGGTCCAAGACTTGAACTGCGGTGGGCCATGTGGGAGTCCAGTGACACAACCACTATACCACCTGCTGGCCCCAACATTTTTTAGTCTTTTAAAAAACACCCTCCTGGGACCAGCACTTAGAGTAATGGCTATGTCGCTGGACTCCCATGTAGTGGACCACGGTTTGTGTCCCAGACCCAGTGGCTTAAAACTCATGCCGGGAGTGTGTGCGTGCGTGCCCAAGATCCAGAGAGGAGAATGGAGGAGAAGAGATTGCGGTGTGGCCATCCACCCTGGGGGGTGATATCTTGCTTTCTGTCTCTCTGTCTCTCTCTGTCTGTCTGGCGAGTGCACGTACCATATAGCAAAAACCTCTCCAAAAAAAAAAAAAAAAAAAAACACCCTCCTTCCTTTAGCTACCACCTCTCAGAGATGTCCTGTGAGCAGTCCCTACCCCTTCTTCCATCACCCTAACAGGGCCTGGGATGAGTCTTTACTGGGCATTCTACCACCACACAGCACCATCTTTTTCATTAAATGAGTCTAGCCTCATGTTGTCTCATGACACACCGTGCCCAGGTCTGTTAAATGCAAATTGTTTCAAATCATAATTTTCACTTAGTTGTCGGGGTTATCTTTTAGTTAAGATTTTCAGCTGTATAAAATCTGAGTCTCGGGCCAGCCAGTGGCATGGTGGTTAAGGTAGCTGGATCCCACATGGCTGTGTGTTGAGTCCCAGATCAAACAGCTTGATAAACATGCCAGGTGTGTTTGCATGCATATGCCCTAAATCCTGAGAAGAGAACGGATTGTGGCACAGCCATCCTACCTGGAGAGTAATTTCTCTCTCTCTCTCTCTCTCTCTGTCTCTCTCTCTCACTTTTTCTGTCTCTGTCTTCAGCAAGCGTATACACCCTATACCAAATCTTTTAAAAAAGAAAAAAACAAAAATCAGGTTTCCAGCCCATTGGATCAGAATTGCCCAGGAGAGCTCAAAGGCTTACATAGAGATCTCCAAGTTAGTGTCTAATACCACAGGAGAAATTTGGACTGAAACAGATGGCTTTGTAAGACATCTCTTCCAATTGTAAGTTTTAGGACTCAAAGTAGCACATTTTTCTTAGCATCCTTCATTGTCATCCTATCTCCTAGCTTTGAGAGTGGCACAACTAAAACCCACCAACATTTAGCCATGGTGCAGGGTCGGTGGGTCTGTTTTCACTTTGGAAGCCTGTCCAATCCGCAGCTGTCATCATCAGATGTGATCTGAGATTAGAAAAAAATATACTCACGGTTTCTGATCTTAGGTGGTTATCAGAGTTTAACCTTGGTAATTACATCAAAGATAAGAACATTAACGGGTCAGATGGTGGAAAAGGACCCACGAATAAGTTTCTTTTTTAAGAGTAAATTTGTAACTTCATTGGGGCTCTTCCTGACAAATTTCTGGTAAACAAGAGAGGCGGTTATCTTCAGTGTATGTTAATACTACAAATTAATCTAAACTCCCATCCTGAAGAATGCAAATTCCTTTCCTGAGAACTCTGGTCTTTTGTTTGCTTTAGATGAGGTTGTGATTAATGATGGTGTAATCACCAGACTTTGCTTCAGTTGATTTACAAATGATTTTATTAAGATCTTACCAATCAAATATAATCACCCGTTCATTCGTTTCCTGCACACGTCCACATGTCATAGCAAAATCCTCCTTCCTCTGCACGCATGTTAGGTTTATCCTTTCCCTTGAACATATTTTCATACATTAGGTTCTTAAGCAGATACCAGTCCTGTAATGGGGTGGGCCCTCAATCAACGCAAAACAACAATATCTGCGCACCTCTTAGGGAGCTTCATGATATTAAAAGTTTTTCATTACTTTTCTCACATTCTCTCTTCCATTCCACAAAGCCTACCCTATGGGTGTATTTTTCCCCCCTCAAAATGTCTTTATGCGATATCCTTCTCTTCTCGGACTGAAATTCGTCTGTTTATTCCTCAAGCGCTTGCACTTATATATTTTATTACAACTTCTTCATACCCTTTCCCATTCCCAAACCTAATCCTTTTCTTCTTTACCCTGAGGGCCCCTGCCAATATAACTTCAGGTGAAGCAAATGAAAATACTAGCTTTTGCCTCAAGCTTCAGCTTTTCTCTACCAAAATTAAAACATGAAAACATTGCATGGATATTAATATTATATTCCCTGCTCTGTAAACCTTCTATAACATTCTGCGGTCTGTCAGTCAATAATATTTATTGAGTGTCCACTCCGAAAGTAAGTTGATGCCCTTCTGAGGGGAGATGAAGGAAGAAAAGACATTTTTGCTTTTCTATACGACTAATAAACGTTCTACCTTGTTCTTTGTTTTCTTCCACTTCAGGACCTGCTTCTAATGTGAGAGGAACAGTTACCCCAAGTGTTTTGTCCCTCTCAGACACCAAGTCTCCCAGTTTCCCAGAGAACTCTTCAGAGTACCTATAAATTCTGATTTATAATTAGCAACACCCACACCAGCTCTAAAAGACAATCATCGTAGAGGTGGTGAACTAAACCCTATGACACCCATTGCTGCGGTGTTGTTGATAATCACCTTCCCCAGTTTCCACCAACTTTGGATCCTGGATGTGCATGTGCCCAGCATACTCAGGGAATTTTCTGGACATGAACCAGAACCTTCCCATGGGGGTCAGCCTAGGGTTTTACCACTGTTCCACCCTCCCAATGCCCTCCAGCTTGTGCTTCTTGATCCCACTCCAAGCAGTGGTGCCAAGGTCATCTGGGTACAAAGAGAAGGGTTTACGTTTACAAATACAGAGACATGGAAAAGTCAGAATGGAATATAGGTTTGCAAGGGCCTGAGGACTAATGGCAGATGGAGTTCAGCGAAGGAATACAACAACGTCCAGGAAATTATCTGGTAAGCGTCCAGCCCATTGCCCAGGTACTGGGAGCAGTGGAAGAGGTTGGAGCAATTCTGTCTGAGGACAGTCCCCTCTCTCCCTGGAGATTTCCTGTGTTATTGCCCTTCTTGATGGTTCCACACTTAAGGTGTCAACCACAGCAACAATATGGCTTCATGAAAGACACAGAGGTTCCCAAAACTCTGATACTTTGATGATTATGCTATTAAACTAATCTCACCAGCCTCCTCACCATCTCAGGAGGTCAGTGTGACATCAACAAGCCATAGCACACAAAGCCCAAGTGGGCTGAGTCATGGCCACATGCAGCCACTTCGCAGCCTAAAGAACTACGCATCAGAAGAGTCAAAATGATTAGAGATATGTTCACAACAATGACTCAAAAGCAAGAGCCGAATTAGTGCTCTCGAATCACCACTAAGTCCTCTACTTTTGCATTTATTAAGTGAGATAGGGGCTGCACACTCAAATGCTCACAGGCAGGTCTTGTAAGGAAGTGGCAACAGGAAATAGCAGGGCCTGTGGAAAATGGATGCTAAATGTCTCATCTAATGAGAGGAGTCACTACGTAGTGAAGGCGACTACTCACAAATAGGAACTGATACCCAGTACTGCCAGATAGCCCCATCTCCCAAGGTCATATGGAAATATATAGTTGATGTGAATTTTTTGAATTTTATAATTTGTCAACTTAAAAACAATTTTGGGGGGGTAGAGGTTTTTTTGCCTTAGGACACGTGTACTCGCTGGAGAGACAGAGAGACAGAGACAGGGAAAGTGAGAAATCACCCCCCAGGGAGATGGCTACACCACAATCCCTTCTTCTCCATTCCCCTCCTAGGACCTCGGTCACGCACGCACATATTCCTGGTGTGAGTTTCAAGGCACCAGATCTGAGACTCAAACTACTGTTGGCCATGTAGAAGTCCAGTGATGTAACCTCTATGCCATCTGCTGTCCCCCCCCAATTTTTTTTTTTAATAATAGAGTATGTGCCTTCATGCAAAAGAAAGAGAAAGAGAAGTACCCTTGACAGGGTCTCATCATGCCACAATCCTCTTTCCCTGGCCCTCCAGCTGCTAAGGATGTGGGTGTGCATGAACACCCAGCATGTTTGCACGTCAGCCTGGGGCTTCGAACCTGTGGTCTTCCATATGGTTTCTAGCACTGCAGTCCTGTATACTACTGACTATGCCACGAAGACAGGGCAAAAGAAAAATTTAATGGTCGAAATTGAACTTTGAGCTGCTCCTATGAGTATAGGCTGCCAATTTGGGTCATCTCCAAAGTTCACCTTTATTCTGAATTTCCTGAAATCAGATTCTATCCCTTTGTTCTCAGTACAAGGTAAGCATGCCCTCTATAAAGCCAAAGCAACTACTGAATCCTGTAATATTCCCTCTCCTCCCGCTCCTTTGCTTCTTTTATCAGTGCACAATTGTTCTCACCCAACTGTATCCACATTCTCCTTTCCTTGCTGTGAATTGAAAACTACCCAATTCAGGACGTTGGTAGAAGTGCCTGGTCCCCAGAAGATTCAGGACTGTCACTTAAACTCTCCTAGGCACCAAACTCACCACCATATATGACCTACAATCCAGATTATTCCCCCCACATAGGTGGTGTTGCATACTCATTGCCAGCATGTTACTGGGTCAGACTGTCTAGGTTTGAATCCCACCTCCTCCATTTCCTAGGTGTGTGACTTTGAAAAAATTACTCAACTTCTCTATGCCTCAATGTCCTCAACTGTAATAGGGTAACAATACCTACCTAAAAGCTTGGCGGTAAGGACTAAATGAATTATTATAGGCAGACTCCTCAGAATAGTGCCTGCCACATTACAGAATTACACTGTTTTGCTAATATTATCATTCAAAAGGACTAATCAGCATGATCGATGTAGTATTGCCAAAACAGGGTGCTAATGAATGGAGATAGTGAGAGACAGAACAAAGGCTCCGCTCCCAGTGCCCAATCTAATCCTGCCGTCACCCTCTCTGAGTCAATCCCCTCCATACAAGGTCACCGAAAGAAGAGCTGCCCTACAAGGATGCAAGCTAGTATTTTATCACTGGTCCATTTGGAGTTAGCACTGAGGCTGGGACTGAGGCTGAGGCTGGACAGTCCTGGAGGAGGGTTACAGGCTCAGGTCCCAGACCCTAATGCAGAACTCTAGAGAACTAGATTAAAATACACAGAGGACTGTGTATTTGCCCAAGGGTCTATAGCTCTAAGTGGTCTAGAACCAAACAGTACCAAAGGCTTGACATGCCTCCTTTCTCCCAAAAATGAAACTTAAACCTCAGGTGTAGCTTTGGCTGGAGAGAAATGGGTCTTGATGTCCATGCCCTTCTCCAGATATACACACCCAGCAAGGCCAGGAGCTCAGGTGCCACTTCACACCACTGCTCACGTACAAAAACCATACTGTCACGTCCTTGGATCATAGAGAAGCCACCAGAGTTGTCACTGAACTTCACAAACCTAATTTTATAGCTTGTTCTCATTCAAGAAGTGCCTTAGCTATAGTTTACCCGTGTTCCTAGGACTTTCACCTGAGAGTCTTCAGATATGGAATATGGAACTCTGAGTCAAGTGGAAAGGCAGTTTGAAAACGCTGATTCTCTCTCTGGCTATTGAGGAGTAGGGCATTGCATTGGTCAAGGGTACACTAATTTGAAGCACTTTGACTTGCTGAAAACAATTACCACTTGTTCTGCAATTCTTCATGCTTGTTCTCAGCTCAAATTCCATCTGGACATTTTGGAGCTAGCAGAGCATGCAAAGGGGGGTGTTTTTCACCTGCTCAGACATTTTTCAGATGCTTTTTTTGATTGGATAACTCAAACATAGCTTTGTTTTTAAGCCTTCAAACAAGCTGCGATATTGATGGGGAAAGGAAGTTGACGGAAAAAGATGTTATCCTCATTTTGGCACTTATGTGAACGGGTGGGCAGAACTTGAAGAAGGGCTTTATTTTATCAACACAAACAGAGCCCCTTAACAAAAGGGGTTGCTCAGAGTTACAAAGAAAATTGAACTTCATAAGGGACATAAGGATGATGGAATCAACAACTAAAATACTGACAATTCTGATTTCTAAGACAAGCACAGTTTTAGGTTATGCGAAATTCTTCGCAATGAAAAGAAATCAAGAACTGGTTGTAATTTTTGACACACCATATTGCACTGCTGTTATTTAGAAAGCAAACATATGTATATATAAATTTTCAAACAAAGATGTTGTTGTTGTTTTAAGTGTAAAGCCCACAGCAGTTACATTTGTTACAAACATTGGGTCTAATCCAGGGAGGGACGGAAATCCCTTTGTCTGCCACAGGAAGTCCGACTTCCATTAGCTCTAGAACATAATTGTCCATATTTGCAGTTCCCTTCTTTTTGGATCCCAAGAAAATATGAGGATAAAGAATTGACAGTTTTTGCTCTTATAAGTTACATTTAAAGAGCAAGGAAGGGGTTTTAAATAATCCTTAGAACCTAGTAACTTTTTTCTTCCACGTATCATTGTGTGGTCCAAAAAGGAGTGTGAATTAAGTAAAATAGAATGTATAGATACCTGAAAAAGAGTATATGGTGTTCTTATTTACTACTACTCATAAATAACATTCAGTGTATATTTGTGTACAACTCCCTAACCCAGGCACTTTTATGAATGTTAACTTACTTATCCATAGAACAACCTTCTATGTAAATGTTATGATCACAGATGAGGAAACTGAGGTACAGAGAGATTAAGTCACTTTCTTAGTAAGAATTGAAACCTAGGTAATGTGTTTCCACTTTTTTTTTTTTTTTTTAATTTAGCATAGGACACATGTGCTTGCCAGAAAGAGACAGAAAGTAATAGAGAGGGAAAGTAAGAGATCATCCCTCAGTAGGGATGGCCATGCCATAATCACTTTTCCTCCATTCTCCTCTGGGGATTTTAGGCATGCACATGCATGCGCCTAGAGTGATTTTTCAAGCCACTGGGTCTAGGACTCAAACCTCGCAGTTGACTCTGTGAGACCCTTAATCACAATGCCACCTGCTGGTCCACAGTTTCACATTTTTAACCACTATATTTTTCTCAGTTATGTATCCACTATGTGAATGCTAAGACTTTGCTAGTTGCTTTAAATCATTGTCTCATTTAATCCCCACAGCGTTACAGATTTCCATAGCCCAATTTACAGATAAACTAAATACAAATCAAAGAAGTAAATAAATAAAAAAGAATCATACAGTAGGTGAGTAGCAGAAGTAGGATTAGAACCCAAGACTATTGGATTCCAAAGCTTATATGAAGTTGTGTGTGAAATGCCCTGTGCAAGGAGCTAGAGATTCACAGAAAATATGTGACAGGGTCTTTGTGTGTCCAACAATTATGTATTCTATCTAGGGAGGAAGACAGAGAAGGAAAAGGATATTACAGTATAATATAAGCATTGCAAAAGACTTCATTTGTAACCACTAGATTCTGGAACTTAGTGTTCAATAGTACTGTCTTGTTCCCTTTATAACTATCCCATTTAATATAATTTCTAGACTACAGTATGTTTACTATGTTTTTAGGTGATCTTGTGACATGAAGATGCAGTCTCAGAGAATCTGCGAGCCTCCCTCAAGCCTCTAGCGACAAGAATGGAAATGAAACACAAATTCTGGCTATTCTAACACCTTACCAACAAAACAAGCTTAGCTTGAGCTTTTTCAAATAAATTCAGTAGTTTTCAGAGAGTAGAAGAGTGACTTAAGGAACCAGCAAATGGCATAGCGGTTAAATCACTGAACTCCTACATGACCGATTGTGGTTCATGTCCCAGACTCGGTGGCCATGCCAGGCACAGGTGTGTGTGTGCATGTGTGCATGCCCAAGACCCCTGGAAGAGAATAGAAGAAAAGGGATTGCGGTGTGGCCATCCTCTGGGAAGGGGGGGTGATTTCTCACTTTCCCTCTCACTATCTTCTCTCTCAACCCACCCAAGCACCCATGCCCTAAAGCAAAAAACACTTAAAAAAAAAAAAAGGTGGCTTAAGGGGCCAGCAGGTGGCGTGGTGGTGAAGGTACTGGATCCCACATAGCTGGCTACATGGTTCAAATCCTGGACCAAGCAGCTTGAAAATCACACTGGGTATGTGTGTATGTGTGCCCAAAATCCATCCTGAGAGGTGAATGGAGGAGGAGGGATTGCTGTATGGCCATCCCGTCAGGGGATGATTTCTCACTTTTCCTTTCTCTGTTTCTCTCTAACTAGCACATGCTCCCTATGGCAAAAACTAAAAGAAAAGAAAAAGAAAGAGTAATATAACTATGAAGAGGTCTAAGAAGGAAAATTGGAGATTGAAAGAAATAATGCAAAGAAAGGAACTGGGGGGTTCCTACCGGTTTTGCTACTGAGATCCAGTGTTCCATTAAGTTTCCACCTTTGGTGGAATATAAGCGTGAGCAGAATGAAGATGCCCTGTCTGTGTGGATGAACCCTAATCCTCCTGACTTCCAGGTGTGACTCAGAGGGTGAAAACAGAGTAAAAAAAAACTTACATATCTGTCCAGATGACTGATAGTGGGGAAAAAATCCCATTTTTCACAAATTATGGGCCTTTTTTTACTGCTAGTAATGCACAGAAGATTAAAGTGAAGTCTATATTTCACAAATGGGAGGACCAAATGATTTAAAACCTCTGTTATAATGACCTACTTCGGAGTGAAGAATCAATTTCTTTTACAGCAAGAATCTGTTAATTTAGCAAAAGGCAAAGAGGGGGGGAAGAAGCACAGGAACTGAGGATAAGAAAAAAGAGGAAACGGCAGAAAAAGAAAATATCTATGGGACTTGAGTAGGTCTTTTCTTTTCATATATAATATGTTAAGCAATTTAGTGGTCATTTTGCATGACAGAGAAAGGATAAACTTTGGGTTCCATTTTTAGTCTCTGCTCTGCCCATCAAAGACTGTGTTAGTTTCCTATGTGTTGTAACAAACTAGCACAAAATTTAGTAGCTTAAAACAATGCAAATTATCTTACCATTCTGTAGGTCAAAAGTGGGATGCAGGCCTTGTGGGGCTAAAATCAGTGTCAGGAGGGCCCCCTGCTCCTTCTTAATGATCTGGGGAAGAATCTGTTCCTTGTCTTTTCTAGTTTCTTTTTTTTCTTTTTTTTTTTTTTGGAGAGGCTTTTTAGCTATCGGGTGCGTGCGCTCGCCAGAGAGACAGAGAGAGACAGAGAGACAGAAAGCGAGATATCGGCCCCCAGGGGGGATGGCCACACCGCAATCCCTTCTCCTCCATTCTCCTCTCAGGATCTTGGGCACACACACACACGTGCCCGGCCTGAGTTTAAGCCACCGGGTCTGGGACGCGAACCGCAGTCGACTACATGGAAGTCCAGCAACATAGCCATTACGCTAACTGCTGGTCCCCTTGTCTTTTCTAGTTTCTTGAAGCCACCCACATGCCTCCTCTCATGGTCCCCTTTATAGCAACAAAACCAGTGATGGCCAGCCAAGTCTGTCGCACATCGTATTACTCTGATAGAGGCTCTCTTTCTGCCTTCTTCGACTTTTAAGAACCTTATGTTTACTTTGGGCCTTCTAGATAATTCAGGATCATCTCCCTTTCTTCAAGGCAGCTGATTTCTCCTTAATTCCATCTGCAGAATGCCTTTGCCATGTGACCTGACATATTCACAGGTTTGAGAGATTAAGACACAGCTATCTTGACGTGGAGCCATTATTCTACTTACACAGGTGCTTTGGGACCTGGTCAATGTAGCCTCAATTTCCAAATCCATTAAATGGGGATAAACAAATGCATCTCATGCGATTGCTGAAAAATTTCAATGATAATACATCTCTAATTCATCTGTAAGAGTAGGCCCTCAGTCGATCCTTTCATTATCTTAATTATTTAATAAACTCATGGCTACCAAGAAGGCATATGTTATAAAATCTTCCCTAATGACCCAAGTAGCCAATTAACAGTGTATGTTGGTAATTCTACTGGAAGCTTTTTTTTTTTCTTCCTTCCTTTTTATTATACTGAGCTCTCGGAAATGTTTCTGGCCAGCTGTCATCAGTGTAAGTACCTCAACATGCTCCTGCAGCTTGGCACAGGCCTAGCAAGAAACAGCAAATTTGGATTTCTACTTAAGCCAGGCGGGTTTGTTCCACCTTTGCCTTTTACACAGAATCCTGCCTGGAGTCAAGGGGAGCTGAGAAAATGGAAAAGAAGTTAAAGTAGTACCTTAAGTGATTTGGCTTTTCTTGTCACATGAAGCAACAGGATCTCCCCGGCAGGAACCCCTTCAGATGTCAGTAGGTCCAATGCACCTCAGTGACCTGCCTGGGCAAATGACAGGGTCTTACGTTGCAAAGGTTAAAAGTTCTAAATCTAAGAAGATAAAAATAGAATTTCCAAGCAAAGGCACCATCTTCCTTTCAGTATTATAGTGTTATAGATATCAGATAGTGCCTAATTATCATCTAAACATGCTCAGCAAGCTCTCCTTTGATGGGGCTAAGCTGCACTGGAAGTTCTGCCACGTACCCTCCAAATAACTAACTCCTTTACGTTCCCCTGCAGAACCTGTAGGAAAACTCAGCAGAGGTGTTCCGAGGAGCCAGCTGGGTATAAGATTCAGCTGATAGGGTCCAACAGGTGCTACGGTGGTTAAGGTGCTGGACTCCCGTATGGCTGGCCACAGTTCAAATCCTGGACCTGGTAGCTTACGTTCTCAGTTTGTCTGTCCGTCTCTCTCTCTCTCTCTCTCTCTCTCTCTCTCTCTCTCTCTCGCACATGAGCCTTGTCATAAACAAAAAAATAATAATAATGATAAATAAATTAAATAAATAATTCTTAAAAAAAAAAGATTCAGCTAACAATGAAGAGAGAACTTTGGAGGCATAGTCACACTACAGCTCATTGGGGATGAGAGGTTTCCTCGAGGTTCCCATCAAACTGGTAATCTCTCACAAGCACTTTCAGGTCGAGTCATTCAGTTCTCTACAGACATGAATACTAGGGCCAGTAACATGCACATGCAAGCCACAGAACTTCAGGATCTTTGTTCCGCAGATTTTGCATGGACAGGGAAGACCTGGTCCCTCTAGTTCCACCTAGAGAGCCTTTTTGTACTGGGGTAGCAGCCTTCCTTTTCGCTGGGTGAGAATGAATCTTTCGGCCTTAGTCATATGATGAAATGGAGCAGAACTGGGACTAAAATTGCATCTTTTTTTTTTTTTTCCAGAGAGAGGGATTTTGGCTATAGAGCTTGTACACTCACCGAAGAGATAGAAAGACAGAAAGTGAGAAATCACATCCCACCCCGCCCAGGGAGCATGGCCCTGCTGCAATTCCATCTCCTCCATTCTCCTTTTGAGATTTTGGGCATGTACACACATGCACCCGGCATAAGTTTCAAGCCTCCAGGCCTGGGTCTTGAATTGTCGTCAACCATGAGGGAGTCCAGTGAGATCCATTACACCATCTGCTGGTCCAGTCTAAACTTACATCTTCTGATTTTGTGGCTTTAGCTTACTACACCAAGATGCCCCTTCAAATGAAGAAGGAAAAGGAAAAAAAGAGAGAGGAAGTAACAGCAGCAGCTGCCAAAATATGCTCAGCCTAGTATATTTAGAACTAGACGTGGCTGGGCTTAGAGGTATTTGATATCACTCAACTTTGACAGGATAAAAATCTTTGCATGTTTCCAGGGTCCACCCACCGATAGTCTTTTTTCTTAGAGGAAACAAACTCTCTAAGGTTATCTGCACCCTGAGCTCCCCTTCTCACTCATTCTGGAAGGTTCAGGGAAAGACTCTCCTCTACAGAGGCTGTATCCTCTATCTTGAGAAATGAAGACCTTCCCAAAGTAGCAAGAACAGAAGTGGGTGAAGGCAGAGCCCACTAGCCAAACACTCACACACACGTGCTCCCTCAGAGAGCTGAGGCTGCTCCTGGAAAGAAAAAGGCAAAAGATTCAAGGGCAACAAGAGGGTTATTGGACAACCATCCATGCATCAAAGGACAAGCAGTTTTCTCCCTTTGACACACGCATGGAAGAATGGAGCAGACAGAAAACAATAAATTGTCAAAATTGCATAGCTCCATGCAATCACCGAGAAAGCTAATGGGGCTACAAAAAGAAAACACGCACACACCCCCACACACATCCAGAGCCAAAGTCCCATGAAATACAACCTAATGCTTCCTTATGAATTTTCATACTCCTCTGTGATCCATCACGGCAGATATTACACCCCAAACTACCATCCATCACAGAGAGCACTACAGGCAGGCTGGGAAACAGAGCACTGAGGGGATTCGTGGCCTTTACTCCCCAAGGTGTCTCCTACAACCCCCACCCTTGCTAGCTATCAGTTGGGAGTTCACTAAGGAACAGAGTGCCAAGGCAGCAGGTATTTAGCACCCGTTCCTGCATGGGAGTGGGAGTGGTGCGGGCACTTCCTGTGTGTCGAGGAATTCACTCAACCGTATATGCAAAGCTGAGAAGTTCTGCTAAGCAATGTCTCGCCTTCCGCTGCATGCTGCTCTCACACCTGGTGTGAGAGGCCGTGGTGATTTCCTAGCTCCAGACTGTCCCACTGACACTCTGCTTCCTCCATCAATGAAATAGGCACTGTCTGGTTGTTTTGTTTTTTTTTTAAAGAAATTCTGATTTGAGGGCTGGCCGTGTAGCACAGTGGCTAAGCTCACTGCATTGGGAGCCAGATCCCACAAAGCCAACCGCACTGTAAGTCCTGGTATCAGCAGCTTGAAAAACATGCTAGGTATGTGTGTGTGCATGCCCCAGACCCTGATGGGATAGAGAAATGGAGGAAAGAGGGCTGCAGCATGATCGTGCCCCATTGTGGAGGTTCTTGTTCTCTCTGATTCTCTCTCTCCCACTCTGTCTTTGGAGAGCCTTCTGGAAACAATTTTTTATTAAAAACAATTTTTAAAAAGAAATTCTGATTTTGAGACCCCAATACTTCCATCACATCCTACCCTAGCCTATTCATCTACAGGCCCAGGAGGAAAAATGGGAAAAAAATAGAATTGGTTAAAATAAGAAAAACAAGAAGACAGATTGAGCAGGACTTGCACCTCCAAATCCATAATCTTATTTTATACTTGCAATAACCCTAACAAGAAAGCTTTCTTTATTCTCATTTTACAGATTAGAAAAGCTAAGACTGGAAGCAATTACTTGGCATGTGGATGAATCAAGACGTTTTATTCTTGGGACCTACAGATAGCGTAATGGTTTCATCACTGGACTCCTACAGAGTTGACCATGGTTCGAATCTCGGACCTGGTGGCTTAAAACTCACACCACATGTGTATGCATGCATGCCTAAAATCCCTAGAGGAGACCATAGGAGCAAGGATTGTGGCATGGCCCCCCCCTGGGGGAGGTGATATCTCACTTTTCTTCTTTCTTTCTCCATCTGTCTCTCTCCAGTGAGTGCACAGCCCTATGGCAAAACCGTTATATATATTTTTTAAAAAAAGAAAAGATTATCACCAATACATTATGCATTGCAGGGGTCCATCGGAGTGGGGGTTGGGTGGGGACATCACTGAAGGGTCCAAGGATGGCAGGAAAGACTTAAAAGGTGCCCAGGAGAGCCAAGGGAAAACTATAAATGGTACTGGACAGCTGAGACTTTTGCCTTTTTCTTCTATGCCTTGATATTCCTGACTCAACTCTGGAGGACCCAAAATATAGGGAGGAATAAAGAACAAAGAAAGTGAGGGGATACAGGAAACCATAGCCACTTTCTTCAGCCGTAACTAGGGGATGGCTGGGATAGAAGAGGAGAAAGGAGGAAGATAAAAGCTCTCAGTTATAACTGAGATTCAGATTTTAGAATAAATTGGACTAGAAATTGTATTTAAGTGTATTTCTTTCTTCAGAGACAGAGAGACAGTACCTCCGATGGAGTCTTGATGCCATGATCCGTCCATAACCTCAGCCAGTCCCGCATACCGGTACACACATGCTCAGTGTACTCAAGGACGTCTCCAGACATCAACGGGGATCTTCTCGTGTGGGTCAGCCTTGCAGGGGGTTGCATTTCGCAGCTGCCCCACCATCTAGCCCCCCCACCCCAGGACTAGACATCTCTAATGACTGAAAATGAGCTTTAGTATCAAAATAAATTCTGATAACCAAAAGGTTGCCAAGAGCTAAAAAGCTTTGGGATCCTAGAGTTAGAAAGTCAAGTTCAGCATAGTTTAATTGGAGGGGTGGAGGGGAAAATAGAAGCACAGTTTTCCAACTTGCACTCTATCCAAGTCAGCTCAGCCAATAGGTGGATTACATCAAATATCACAGATGTTTATAAAGTCAGAATCTGAACTTTGTTTCCCAACTACAAACGCAGAGATCATTCTAGTGTTACAGGAATAGAAATCAAAATCGGTTGAGGTTCTTAAACTAAAGTCAAACATGTTTTGGAATCACTTTTTCCACAGTTAACAGCAGCAGCATAAATCTGTTTTTTGTTTTTGTTTTTTTTGAGAGAGGTTTTTGCTATAGGACGTGTGCGCTCGCCAGACAGACAGAGAGACGGAGAGATAGAAAGCGAGAAATCTTCCCCCAGGGATGGTCACGCCACAATCCCTTCTCCTCCATTCTCCTCTTGGGATCTTGGGCATGCACGCACATGCACCCGGCGTGAGTTTAAGCCACCAGGTCCAGGACGCGAACCGCGGTTGACTACGTGGGAGTCCAGTGACATAGCCATAACTCTAACTGCTGGTCCCAAATTTGGTTTTTTTTTCAGGTTAGGAATTTATATAAGGGTCTGTGGTCCAGATCGTACAGTTCCACGTATGGCCACCACTGTGTTGAAGTTGGTGGCGTGAGCACACGTTGGGCAGCCAACTTAGAGGAAGACACCAATGAGGAAGCTCTGACAAAGATCCCCTCCCTGACCAATCTCTTGTTGGGCTCCTCTGAGCCCTCTCGACTAGGACGCTGCCTTTGCCTGCTTTTGGCAAGAATCTGCCCATTCTTAGCATCTCTTCTTAAGCTTTTAACTACTGATCCCCTCACTCTGTCTATGAATGCCCAGCTGTCATATCTTTGCTGTATTCAGAGTTGAGCTCAGTCTTCCCTATTACATATTGCCCCTCCCCTACTGCAATAGCTTTAAAGGAATCTGCCTCGCTATTTTTAATAAGCGTCCAGTGAATAGTTTTCTCTCTCTCTCTCTCTCTCTCTCTCTCTCTTTTTTAATTGCCAGAGGACATGTGCACTCACCCAAGAAAAAGAGAGAGACAAAGGGAGAAAGCACGTCCAAATAGGGCATGGTCACACCACAATCTCTTCTCCATTTCTCCTCCTGTCAGGATTCTGGGTATACACACACACACACACACACACACACACACACACACACACAGAGTTCCTGGTGGCCACAAAGCAAACCCCAAACAGGATTCCTTTTTTTTTTTTTTTTTTTTTTTTTTTTTTAAGGTTTTGCCTTAGGGTGTGTGTGCTCCCAAAGAAAGACAAAGCCAGAAGAAAAGTGAGAAATCACCTCCCCGCTTCCACAGGGGGCTGGCCAGGCCTCAATCCTTTCTCCTCCTGGGATTTTGGGCAAGCAAACCCATGCGCCCGGCATAATTTTTAGGCTGCCAGCCCTGGACTTCAATTGTGGTCAGCCATATGGGAATTCAGCACCTTCACCAACCACACTACCTGCCGGTCCCCTGAGTAGGATGAATTTAACAGAACCAACTCTAGAAACCTTACCACCTTACTGGAAGGCAACAGGAACAGCTACTTGCCTTACATGTATCTATAGTTTTGCCAAGCCTGTTTTCTCTTATTGTTGCCAAGCACCTTTTGAATTTTCTCATCCTTTCCGTTGTCTAAATTAAAGAAAGAAAATGACTGAAAATAAAAAAAAAAAAAACATGAAAATATTACAAAGAGACTGAGGATGGTGGGCCAATTAATATGCATGACAACGAATGGCCCTGCAGTAAAGGCTGGCGAGGAAGAGGAAAGAAGGGCTGGGGGAGGGAGGAGAGGAACCAGGAGGGTTTAGCCAAGTCAGGCTTATGTACTAAACGTTATAGCTTTATAAATTCCCCGAAGTGCAAAAAAAGAGCTCAGTGTATATAATGCTTTAAAAAGTCACAGAAGGAAAAAGGAAATGAATTCAACTCACTTGCTTTCGGGGCTGCCTTTTAAAAAAAAGAAAAAAAAAGAAAAAAGAGGCAGATAAATGCTGCTAACAGAGCTCTTTGCAATGTTTCAAAATGAATAAATAAAACCTTCCCTGCCAACTTTTTTTTATTATTATGTCTGTCTCTGACTTTTTAAATGCTTTCCTTAAAAATGTTTTCATGCTTCCTTTTCCCTGAACGTTTTACAGTTCGGCTTCTTAAATTTCACCGGAGACCTGCAAATCAAGTTGCATCTTGCTGATTTGATAGCTGCTTTTACGCAGCCCAGCGGAAGGCAATGCCTTAGCATCACTCTTGCTGGGAAGAGAGTTTATTAGCAAGGCCTCCCCTGCTTGGCTGGCAGGCAGACGTGCTAGGAAGGCCAGACTAGGCTGGGCCTGGCCCAGGGGCCAGCCGGCAGGTGTTTGGATCAGGCAGAGCAGGCCACTCAGCAGTGACCTTCAGTCTCATAGTGACAACAAAGGAAATCACCTCTTTCCCCATCATCATTAGAGACCCTTGCCTCTCACCCTGGTTGGGAGAGAGAAAGGGAAAGTGGGCAGAGGCAGGAGAAGAAAAACCCTTGTTTTGCAATCCCAGTAATTAGTCCTAGAGGATTTCTCCAACTGCTACTGCTGGCAGGAAGTCCTGGAAAGTGGAGTTGTCAGCCTCGCCACACTGGCCACCGTGGAGCCAGTTCCCTACTTGAAATTCAAATGAGAGCTGCTCTGACCTTTCCTGTCACATATTTTATTTCAGAGACAGTTTACAAGGCCTCTCCACCATGCAGGTCATGTTTTAGTTTAAACAGAAATACTCTCGTAGGTGTTAGATGCGAGTTAATGATTACACTGAAATCATTCTAATTAGGCTCTGTTGTTACACGCTGCCCTTTGGGGCTGCCGCTGTTGTCACATAAAGTATTTTGTAGAAAAATAATTGGTCTGAGATCTCTTCCTCCTTCTCTCACATACCTATCTTTTCTCTCTCTCTTTTTAACTAAGTATTGATCTTTCAGCACTCGATCAGAAAGATCATTCATTTCCCAATCCCTATGAACCTTCCAGAAGGTTTCAGGCAGGTTAGTTCAGGCCTGCCTCACCTTATCAGAGGGAAAGGGAGAATGAGGCTCCTATTAGGACCCCTCCAGGGCACTCCCAAAGCAGGCTCACAGACTTTTTGTTGTTGCTCTGTTTTCTTTTGTGGGGAGCGTCCCTAGCGAGTGGTTGTCACCCTCCAGGGTTACATACTGCTGTGGGGAGCACTGTGGTGGGGTGGGTGCTATCTCTGTGTGGTTTATCATCTACCTACCTACATCTCTATGCATGCATCAAACATGGAGGAGCCTTGGGCTGTTTTCAGTCTTGTTACCACTACGATGATCCAATATGGTTTCTTTCTCCTTTCTCTCTACTTTTGTTTCCTCTCATTTATTCTCAGGAATTGCTCTCTATGCCTTATAGGAAAAAAAAAAAGCGATTTAAGTGGATATTGTTTTTTGTTTGTTTATTGCCATAGGGCATATGCACTGAAAGTGAGAAATCATCACACACCCCTGCCCCCCAGGAATGGCCATACCACAATCCTTTCTCCTCTATTCTCTAAGAATTTTGGGCACTCATGCACATGAAACCTAACTTGATTTTCAAGCCTCAAGGTCTGGGACTCAACTCTTGGTCGACCATATGTAAGTCCAGCACCTTGACCACTATGCCAACTGCTGGCCCCTGAGTGGATATTTTTTTTTTTTAGAGAGGTTTTTCGCTATAGGGCAGGTGCGCTCGCCAGACAGACAGAGAGAGACATAGAGACAGAAAGCGAGAAATCACCCCCCGGGGGGATGATCACGCCGCAATCCCTTCTCCTCCATTCTCCTCTCGGGATCTTGGGCACGCACGCACACGCGCCCGGCGTGAGTTTTAAGCCACCGGGTCCAGGACACGAACCACAGTCGACTATGTGGGAATCCAGCGACATAGCCATTACGCTAACTGCTGGTTCCCCTCCTGAGTGGATATTTTTAACACTGGAAGAAGAGGAAACAGTTGGGAAACACTAACAGGTTCTATTTTGAGGAATGGAGACTGCTGATGAAAATGAGAGGAGCCATCATTTAAATATATTTTCCCTGAGCTCTGACAATGAGCAGTGTGCTGACTGAACAACGGAAAGAAGCCAGGGAGGAGTAAATATTCAAATTGGGGAGGGTATGCTCAATGTCCTTGCCTATAACCGAGACCGGACTGCACTTCCTATGGTTTCTTCTGCCCTTGGAAGTACTGAAAACACGGCCATCTTTGGAGCCTAGTGGTTAAGGAACCCCAGATCTCCCATGACTAACCATGGTTTGAATCCCTGCTCCGGTGGCTTGAAAACACATCAGGCATATGTGCATGCCCCAAATCCTAAAAGGCTGGAGAACTGGAGGAGACAGGCTTGCAGCCCGACCACACCCCATTGCAGGTTTTCTCCCTCTCTCTCTGGTGAGTGCACATGCCCTCCAGCGATTTAAAGAAATAAAAGAATTGAAAATAATTATTCTGAGGGCAATCTGTCTCAGCCACTTAAAATTTATAACCAGAGTCATCAGAGAATTCAGACAAATTAAAAAGAAAAAACTTTGCAGCAGAAAGCTGTTTAAGGCCTACTGGCAAAACGTTGTACTCATCCCGATTGAAAGAAACATATAAAGAATCAAGATTATAAAAGCATTGCTATTGTTTACCTGTCTTAAACAATTCAGCTCTCTAGGATTTCCTGTCTGGTCCAATCCTTACCACTCAAAGGGTGGTCCACAGAACAGCAGTTTCTGTTCACCTGGAGTCTGTTAGAAATGCAGATTCTCAGGCCCCAGCCCACACCCATCACCAGAATTTACACTTCAACAAAATCCCCCGGTGGTTCACGTGCAAATTCAGTCTGAGATGCCCTGTTTTGCTGTGTTCTTGCCACCATCAGAATCACAGAAACATTTGGGACCAGCAGTTAGCGTAATGGCTATGTCGCTGGACTCCCACGTAGTCGACCGCGGTTCGCATCCCAGACCTGGTGGTCTAAAACTCACGCTGGGCGCGTGTGCGTGCATGCCCAAGATCCCGAGAGGAGAATGGAGGAGAAGGGATTGCGGCGTGACCATCCCCCCTGGGGGGTGATTTCTCGCTTTCTGTCTCTCTGTCTCTCTATCTGTCTGGTGAGCGCACACGTCCTATAGTGAAAACCTCTCCAAAAAAAAAAAAAAAAAAAAAAGAGTCATAGAAACGTTTGATTCCTCACAGATGGAAAGGATTCCCTGGCTCTGGAACTCGGGTCCTCTGAAAACCCTCTTGTATCTCACACTACCGCAGGAAGGGACATGGGCGCCAACTGCTGACTCGGTTCTCCCAAGAAGCTGAAAAGAATGAAACAGAGACATTAACTGTGTTCTAAAGAAAGAAGTAGAAAGAAGTAGTCATAAAAACCTCCTTGAGAAATACGTTGTAACATTTTGCCTGTATTTTCTTTGAGGACTGTGGGAGGATGGGGGACACGGAATCAGTCCGGTATTCAGAGAGCCTTGAATCCCTTGAAGAAGGTCTTAAGAATTTACATACTGAATTAGAGACAGATCTTGTGCTTTTTTTTTGTCTTTTTAAGAGCTAAAGTGAGTTGTCAGTCCACAAAGATCCTTGTGATATGAATAAACATTCCGCCAGAGATGCTAAGAATTCAATTAATGGCCTGTGCAAGTGTGAAAGGACTAGTCCCTTGCTGGTTTGATTTGCTTGCAACTTGGAATCTAGTTTTAGTGGTTCTTTTTCCTTGATATATTTCAGATCAAGATTTCTTTAAACAGTGAGTGTGTGTGTGTGTGTGTGTGTGTATACACATATACACATTCATATATATACACATGTGTATGTGTATAAGTGTGTATATATGTGTAGATAAATACATATGAGTCTTCAAAATGTTCATGAAAATGCCTGTTATGAAAAAGTGATGCTTGTATTTCAAAATAGTTGACACCAAAATAAACTCATACTTTAATTCCATTTCCATGAAGTTTGTACACATGGGTATGTGTGTGTGCGGTAGAGACACTTGCTCTCTCTTCTAAACAATTATGTTTACTGCGTTCCCTCCCACCCCATGCATAGACCCTTCACTGCAGCCTGGCAGCCTCCTGCCCGACAAGGCCTCCAACTGCAGCATGTGTTGGTAACACCTTTGTCACTGCCTAAACACGGCATCAATAATTAAATTCCCATTTATAAAAAGAGGAAATTATTCATGCCATCAGCACTCCCCATCAATAACGGGAAGAAACCTAACTATCTCATTACCCCATCACACTGTGTGCAAACAGAACTGCCCGTTGTTGACAATAAATATTTGATAAGTGAGAAAACAGGAAGGGTAAACCAAGGATGCAGAGTGGAGCCGCATCAGAGTCATCAGGGGACTTGGCCTTCGTCCTGGTTTACCTCCCGAGTCTCTCCCAGACCAGTTTCTAGAAAGCAGCAAACTGACCACAGCTGAATGAACGGCAAGCCGACTGTCTGTTTCTGTGTCACACGGCCTTTCTTTACTCATGACTAAAAAAAATTTAAAATAATACTAAAAAAAAAAAAAAGAAAACCTGGGTTCTCTTTTTTCCCTTCTATGCCTTTTCAATATATTCCTGGAGAACTTTCTCAATCAGTGTTTTAAAATAAGCCGATTTATCTGAAACATTCTACTACACCACAACATCCAAACTGGAATGGAAGTTTGGTGAAAAACGCACTGATTAACGAGGTGAAAGACTGGGACCAGCAGACGGCACATTGGTGACATTGCTGGACTCCCATGTAGTCAAGAGTAGTTCAAGTCCTGGATCCAGCAACTTAAAAAATGAAACTTCGGCCAGGTGTGTGTGTGTGCATGTCCAAAATCCCAAGAGGAGAATGGAGGAAAGATATAGCAGAATGGCTACCCCCCTGAGGAGCGTGTGATTTCTAGTTTCTGTCTCTGTCTCTCAGGCAAGTGTACACACTCTATAGCAAAAATCACTATCTTAAAAAAAAAAAAGAAAGAAAATAACAAGGTGGGAGTTCTAGATTCAGGCTTGGCTTTCCCATGAACCTGCTGGAAGGGCCTGGGGAAGATGCTTCACCTCTAGGTGCCTCAGTTTCCTCAAGCTCAAACTGAGATATTTAAGAGAGCTGATTTCTCTTTCAGTTCTGAAAAAATCAAATCTTTTCACAGAATGTCTTTTCCCCATTTAAAAAGAGAGAGAGAGAAAGGGAAAAAAAAGAAAGAATAGAAAATCACGAGTGACCCAAAAGCAGAGAGAAAATGTGATTTTTGATTTGATACTGACTTTGTTACAAACCTTAGAGAAATAGCATCTCCAGGCCCTGTGCTTCTCCACTGGATGGAGACAGTGCTGGCTATTTTCTTTTGCAAGGCTGTTCTCTGATCCTCCCCACCATTTACTCTGCACCCTTTTTAGTCCTCCTCAGGATCTCTGGGAGCTGATCCCTGCAGACAGCATTTCCTTTCTCTCCAGCTTCCTATTTGATCTGCCAATGGAAGGCACCAATATGGAACCAGAAGGCAGGAGCTGAAAAATGTTGGACTACTGGACTGTTCTTCACCACTCCCTCCCTGTTTCTGCAGCCCTTCTGTGACAACAGCTGTGTTTTTAACTACAGCTCCCAACAGGTGATCCATCTCCAGAGTGTCAGTTCTCACTGGGCTCTTGACCTATCTCCTCCTCTTGCCCTTTGAACAGCTCTCCATTGTTGCCAGTCTCTGGTTTCTTTTACCTGCCCCTATCTCTGTAAGTAGTCCTTCTAATAAAGGCTCTAGTTGAACCATCTGAGTTCAGTTGCAGTTTAAGCCAAAACTCTGAGTGATACTGAAGGTAAATATTAAAAATAACCAATCTGGGCCAGAAGATGGCACATCAGTAATGCAACTTGACCCAAATGGAATGGTCTCAGGTTCACATCCTGGAGCATCCTTCTGCAAACCAGATATGCAATACATGTGAACATGATCAGAGCTGACTGAGGCTGGAGATAAATCACAGGGTGAAGATCCTGTTGGGGTGCTTCTTTCTCTCCCTCTGTTTTACTGTCTCCCACAGGAGAAGTAAATGATAAAGGAAAAGGAAAACCAATTTTAAATAATTTAGGCACCAAACTAGTTTGCTATGGCTACCATAACAAAGTACTACAGACTGGGTATCTAAAACAATAGAAATTTATTTTCCCATGGTTTTGGAGTCCAGAAATCCTAGATCAATGTGTTGGTAGGTTCAGTTTCTTCTAAGAAATCTCTTTCCCTTGTAGTTCTTCACCCTGTATTTACAAACTGTGTTCTCTCTATTCATGTCTATGTCCTCCGAGGAAACCAGTCATATTGGATTAGGGTCCACTTTAAGAACCTAATTTTACCTTGATTACCTTTTACAGACTATTTCCAAATACAGTAACATTCTCAGGTACTAGGGATTAGAACTTAGACATAGGAACTTTGGCGGGGGACAAAAATCAGCCCAATCAGGTACTTACAGCATAAAACAACAAGGCTTTGGCATTTGATAGAAAGTGGATGAATATGGATGATTTGCTGCTGAGTGAAGCAAGCCAGACTATGAAGAAGAAGCATTGTATGTCTCCACTTAATATATACTGACTGTTGGCACTCTGTGGCAGAAATGGAAAGATTAGAGGATATGGAAGCATGGAAAATGGCTACAGATTCTGGTGACAGTGTGGGAAGAGGGTGGGAGAAAGGGGAGAGGATGAGGAAAGGAATCAAGGAGAAAAAGAGAGAGGCAAAACATTTATGGGACACAGAAATGGATGATTATCTGTTGATGATAACATATATAGTATCTTCAACTAGACTGGTATGAAGTGTATTCATGCTGGGTAAATTCACTTTACAAGTTGTAGTGATGTATAGTGATTGAATGTATAAAAGAAATTCAATTTTTTTTAAACTTACGACATAATTAAGCCACAAGTTTTTAAGAATGAAAGCTGACTGTATTTCAAGCATACACTTCAAGTGAAATCTTCCAAATCTTGAATCCAAACCACAAGTGCCATGCTATCAACAATTTATATGGTACCAGACATGAACTTCAACCAAACACTGACCACAATGTAATACTGGCCCTTCCAACCTAAACCAGAGGACATTGTGACCAGAGAGGGGCATGCCAGCATGGGAAAGACTAGTTGGGAGGCAGAAGACGGCAACTTCTGAATGATCTTGACCATCACTCAGGTTTCAGATGCTCTATTTCTGCAATCATAAAATAATGTCAACCACCTTACAGGGTTATTAAGAGAATCAAAGGAGATATGTTAAAGTTCTTTGCAAACTTAAAATACTGTCCTATACAAATGATATAATTATTTTAAGTTTAACTGTATTATTTTTTTTCCCAAAGTATTAAGAGGTCAAAGGCAACCTCTGAAAGCAGGAAACTTTTGTCATACAATAACTTTATTTCTTCCACAGCTCCCACCTGGGCACACAGTGGGTTTTCAATAAGTATTAGTTGAACTAATGTTTCACAAGTGCAGTGGTAATCAAGCTGTTTTTAATGAAAAAGGAAAAACATTGAATAAAGGTATCTAGTTATAGGAGCTAAAACTAGAAATATCTATCAGCTTGCCCATTAAGTAGAGTTTATGGGAATTTCCCAAAATTTCTGCCAATATCTTTTTGCAATTAAAGCACATCAATACATTTAGAATGTGTTCAGAAAGTCATTGATCATTATTCCTTCCAGAGACCATCAGATATAGTACATAATTCTTGCCAGACAGGAGAGCTTCATTGGTTTCCTGGTAATTAGATGCGATCTTCAATATAATCAAAAAGTTGTAGCCAATAACAACTTCCTTCTCTTAACACATCATGAGTTCATGCCTACTCTGGAATTTTATGTTAAGGTGAACTGACTGTTGCCTCATTTTTACATTATATTAAGTGACATCGTTGGAATTCTAATTATCCTCAAATGCTTGAAAGTATTATGAAAAATACTAAGGAAATTGAGCTGAGATTGGAAGAATCTGATGATGAGAAATGAGGATTATAAATTGGATTTTTTTTTACTCTAAAGAAATACTGTCTTGAGTTGTGTGACCTTCCCCTGATCTTTTTCTGCAAATCCCTTAATTTCAATTCAATATCACTTCACCCAAAGGACTATAATTGATGATCTTTTCTTGAGTTAGGGCTGGTAGGTTCTCTCTACTTTAGTTTATATTATGATAAAAATTTGATTTTAGTTGAAGTAGAACAGTCACGTAACTTTCTTAACTTACAAAGATGTTTTTCTATTTGGAAATATCTATTGTATAATATCCCTGTGACATTATTACAAACCCAGGATGGGGGCAATTAAGGGGAGTTAAATAATCTCTAGTGTCCTCATTTCAGAGGCTTTATAGTCTATTACCAGGAATAAAGAGGAGCTAAAGGGGCCAGAAGATGGCATAGCGGTTATGTTGCTGGACTCCCACATGGCCAACCACGGTTGGAGTCCCAGACCGGGTGACTTGAAACTCATGCTGGGTGCATATGTGTGTGTGCCCAAAATCCTGGGAAGAGAATGTTGGAGAAGGGATTCTGGTGTGACCATCCTCCCGGGGGGGGGGGGGGGGGGGGGGGGGGAGAAGATTTCCCACTTTTCCTCTCACTGTCTTTGTCTTTCTCTTTCTCCAGCAAGCACATGTGCCCTAAGGCCAAAATATAATAATAATAATAATAATAATAACAATAATAATGGAGTTAAAAAAGGCTAAGAGAGAAGAAAAGAAAGAATAAAAATAGCAGATGTTTCCATTGAAACAAGAAAATTGTCTTTCCTATTCTCCTATTGAATAGAGGAATACAAAGAAGGATGTGGGCTGTAAAGTCAGATTACCGGGATTCAGTGCTTGTTCTGCCACTTACTAGCTATGCAAAGTGGGCATCTTATTAACGTCTCTATACCTCAGTTATTTATTTATTTATTTATTTATTTTGTAAAAGCAGGATAATACAGACAACTATTTCATAAGGTTATTCTGGGGATCAAAAGGGCTAATAATTTAAAGGACTTAAGGCTGAGCAAGGCATATAATGGCTGAATGAATTTTAGCTGCTGTTATTATTGTTATAAAAATGCACAGCCGTTAGGACCAGCAGATGGCATAATGGTTATGTCGCTGGATTGTCACATGGCCAACAGCAGTTCTAGTCCCAGACCTGGAGGCTTAAAACTCATGCCAGGCACAGGTGTGTGCATGCCCAAAATCTCAAGAAGAAAAATGGAGGAGAAGGGATTGCAGTATGGCCATCCTTCCTGGAGAGTGATTTCTCACTATAGGTCTTTGTGTTTCTCTCTGGAGAGTAAACATTCCCTAGATATAGCAAAAATCTCTCAAAAACAAAAACAAAAAATGGTCAGCTCTCCTTAGGTCAGAAATTAATTTTTTAAAGATCTTTTCAAGTGCATTTGCATCTGACTCAAATGTAGATGTATATAACAGTCCCTCTGTAAGGTAGGAGGGAGGGACAGAACTGGCCTGGCCCTTCCCAGCTCTCACATTCAATGTGCCCACATGGTCCATGAGACCTCACTTGCCCTTAAGCTATATATACTCTAGAACAGGAAAGAACCTGAAAGATAGTACTGACATTTCATCTATTCTGTGATGAAAAGATAAACTTAGAGAGATCAGCTCTGTCTGGGTTTCTGGTAAGGTCCTATATATCAGGTATGAGGCCAGAGGGAGGATGACACCCCTGAGCATACACAAGCCCCTCATCATAGCTACTACACCGCACATCCTCTGATCTTAAGCATTCCTTAGCCCAGGATTCTGAAACCTTACCCATACATGGCTAGGTGGAAATGTGATCTGGAAGACCAAAATGCAAGTCTCTTAAGGGCCAGAATCCTACTTGACCTTTTCTGTTTCTTTCAGAGAGCCTAGAACTTTGCCTCACACAAAGGAGGTCTTGAGAAAAAACACATTGTTTAAAATGTTGACTTAAGTTCCATTTTCAACAATGTATCTACCATCATTCCTTTGTCATCTTAAGCAAGATTTGACATATGGGCATAAGAAAAAGATCATGAAAGAAATAGTATAAGAATTTTTCATTCCTCTTTATATCAGAATTCCGATAACATTCCTTATATCAATATATCAAAAACATATTTTTGAGGGACCACTGCATTGATACTCTGTGGCATTCTTCAAATGTCTTTCTGCCAACATGAGTCACCAGTTGTCTACTTGGGAACATATGTCTACTAGCACCTCTTGGTCTATTTGGGCTACTATAAGAAAATATAAACTGGCTGTCTTATAAACAACAGAAGTTCCTTACAGTTCTAGAGGCTGATAAATTCAAGACCATATTGCCAGCACATTCAGTATCTAGCAAGGGTCTGTTCTCTGTTCACAGGTGGTCCCTTACGACTCTGCCCTCACATGGTCAAAAGAGAGAGTTCTGTTCCCCTTAGGCCCTTATAGGGACACTAATCTCCTTCAAGGGGTCTAGCTTTGTGACCGAATCACTTTCCAATGACCCTATCTCCTAATGCCATTACACTGGGGATTAGGTTTCAACATATGAATTTTGCGGGGAATACAAACACTCAGTCCATAGCTACATACTTAAAATTACTTTTTCAAATCAAAAGACATGTTTAGCTTCAAGTTAAATGCAAATTTTGAATGGCTGCCAAATCCTATTTATCAACGTAACAAACAATATTTACCAATTGCTTCATTTCTCTAAATTGTTTTCCGTCCTCAGGACCTATCGTTTGCATCTTAATTTAGCACTAATTTCTCCATGCTAGAAACTTCTCCCGTGTGTTTTACCTTATTCCTGCTTCTGACAAAGGTAAACACTGTCTTGGACAGCTCTGGCAACTTGCTAATACAATGGCTTACTGCATTTTGCCTTAGGCCAAGTCTTTCTTTCCATACTTTAGGGATTACATAGCTATCAGACATAATTTTGATTCTTGATATTTTAGCAATCATGCATGGGACTTCTTTAGGCAAATGAGACTGAAATCTCTCTCTGACAACATGCTGAAACATGTCCCAGTCAAGGATACAAACACAGCTGCCTCTAAGCTAAAGAATGTTGAAAAGGAAAGCATCATGGAAGAAGAAAAAAAAAAATCAACTCAGAGTTTAATCCTAAATCTGGGATGTGGTTAATCTTCTACCAGTTATAGTTGATTTTTTTGTTGCATTAAAAAAAAAAAAAAAAAAAAAAAAAAAAAAAAAAAAAAAAAACTGGATATCCAGGACCAATAGATAAGTAAAGATGGCAATGAGACCTTAAAATCAAATTAGCTTCTCCCTCACATGGACAACAAAATAAATATATTTCATGCCTTATTAGTAGACAATAACCTATCCCAAGATAGCCCCCAGTTGAGATTATTAGGTGAAATCAGGTGAGCCACATTAAGGAGACAGAAAGCAGGTTACTCTGGTGGCAAAGACTCTCTCCTTTGGCCAAAATTTTAGTTGGCTCCTTTGCATATCCCAGTCCAACTGTTAGTTTCTCTCTGTGCTTGCAGAATCCAGTTTGTGCCAGATCCTGCTAAATCAGCTTAGAGTTAATTGCCCACCATGGGTATCTGACTACCCTAGATATCTTAACATCCTGCCTTGTCTTCAGCAATAGACCTATCAACTTGTTTTATCTAGAAACCATTTCTCCTTAATGTTTCTGATCCGAGTCTCTCTGCTATTGCTGATGGAGCAACCACCATCTTGACTATGGCTAGCCACACTGATAAGCAGAACAACAGCTCTAGAGGTTTCAAATTAACACCTAAATGCTCCACTCTGGAAAATGACGTATCACTTCTACCACAAAGTACTGGACAGAATTAGTCACATGGCACCAACTGAATCACAGGAAAATAAAGACCGTCTTGTGCCTAAATGCTAGAGCTGGAAATAAGCAACTGCTAGCATTGGTGACCACCCCATGAAGACAGCAGTATCTGTCCTTGAGAATGCAAAACTTGACCGTGGAGCATGGGGACCAGCCATTGTTAGTCACTTTCCTAGTGGGTTGCTTTGATCTGTGGTACAATTTTATTCAAAGCCTTTGCACAAAGAGAGCCCCATTTTATTGTTTATATTTGAGAATACCTAGAGAACTATATGACAGAATAATTCTTCAAAATCATGGGTAATCGTGAGTCCGTACACATCTTAGCTACCAAATTACATTAGTAAGAATAACGCTTCCTCCACTGGTTGAAGTCAACTTGTTATACCTGGAGCAATTGGGACCCTACCTGATAAGAAAGGCAAGGTCTCAAGCCATGGGGATAAGAATTTTATCATGAGGGCTGTAATTTGTCAGAAAGGAAGCAAAATGAAAGGAGATGCATAAGCTCATTGTGCAAAAACCATGTCTAATTCCACATTTTGTGTGGCACCTTGCATATTATTGCTTTAAACTTTTAACAACTTTAATAATATCCTTGAACCTCATTCTCCTCCAACAGGCACATCATAAAAACCACCTTCAAAAGTGATGCTAGAAAAATTACACGTACTGCATAGTGTTATTTCTGACAAGTATCCTATACAACTTGTACTGTATAGAAGAAAATCATTTAATTTGCCTTTCCAATATCACAATGAAAAATAAAATCCATGATCAAGCAATAAGGATGCATCTTTAAAGCCTATAATAAGGCATGACCATTCAGACTATTCATGTGAACATCTTGGTATCCGTCTTCAGAAATCAGCATACTCTCTGGAACACACTCAGCAAGGTGACTTGGTTCTTCTTCTATCATGCTGTTGAAAATAGTCACATCCTCTTTTCTGCATGCATCTTATTTCTCGTAGTTTCCCTGTATGGGGCAGAAAACATTTTAATCACAACTCAATTTACCATAGAGAATAATGAATGCTTTCAAAAAGCACAGATAAAGATATCTTTACAAATAAGCCAGAACTTTCATAAATTGCTACCTGCGGAAATCACACAAGGAAGGCCCTGTCGTGAAATCACAGTAAGATAATAACAGTTTTCTTTCATAAAATTTAGTGACCAATTGAACACACGTATTAAGAATTATGTAATAAAAATACCTTTTTGTATATTTCCTGCTTGCTCCTGTATCAGAAATCAAGACTGTATGCCTAGCAAGCTCTCCTGGAGGATTCACAGGGAGCTGTGAGACATCTTGACATCTGTGTTAAAAAGTCCAATTTGGCTGGCTGGTCACTCCCAGTGTATAGTTCACACGGGCAAGACATCTGAAACTTCTAAAGTTCAGTTTATGATTATCATTACTGTCACAAAAGCAAAGTAAAAAAATGCCTTCTCTATACATTCTGTTGAAACTGAAGACCAAGTGTGTGTTGTGATATTACCTAAGAAATTAAAACAATAGGACAAAATGTAGGTGGCTACTGAGGGCCATGGTATTTCTAATACCCTAAAAAAATCCTTTTCAAAACTACACAAACCTACACAACAACAACAACACAGAAATGAAAGTACCAGAATACACAGAATATTCTGGGATCTCTATGAGCCTTTAAAGGACTTGATATTCCATTCAGACGGCCCCATTCCGCCATTAGCTAGCCACATCAGGCTTCCAGGAAGCTTCGGCTTGTGATATCCCAACACGTGTAACAGTCCCAGAAGATTCTGAAGGATGATACAGAGAGGTTTTTAAGCTCAATGATTTGGAACCGTCATGACATGTGGGGCCTCCTGTGTAAGTCTAGCAGGGAGAAGGTGGGGAAGAAGGGAGACTGTGAGGTGTTGGAGTGTCCCCTGGCACGAAAAGTTGATGCCCAATTAGATTTAGAAAAAGTGACAAAGAGTTGATGCCCAATTAGGTTTAGAAAAAGCTCTTCTCTGTAAACCTCAATTACCTGTGATGCCTTATGACATTCAGCATTTACAAAGTATAATTACACAATAGTGTCTGACATTTAACGTCTATGGATAATTTAAAAGACTTCTACTTCAAAAAGGCTGCTCACGAGCAACAGTAATCACTTCAATTAGCTTGGCACCATTACAATGTAACAAGACCATTTGACTGCCTATTAGAACCAGCCAAGCTCTTCAAGTGTGTTAATTTAGCAGTCATTGCTAATTTCTGGGCTTTGCTATATTTGCATAGGAAAACATAGCCCTTTAAGCAAGAGGGGAAGTTTCCTTCCTCAACTGACTGCCTATTCTTAGAGGGGCTTTTTATGTTTCCACATTAAAAAAAAAAATCAAAAACATTTTGAAAATCTGGGCATCTTTAAATAGTATTGGGGAAGATAAGATTCTTACCAAATATAAGCAATGTGTATGTTCTCCCAGTTTCATGCTGCGTGTGTGTGTGTGTGTGTGTGTGTGTGTGTGTGTACATGTAAACTCATACATAAACACATATAAATATATGCTGATTGGGGGCTGGATGTGGTATGACAATAAAGCATGGATCTCTGTGAGGCTAACCCACAAAGAAAGGTATTGGGTTAACATCTGAGTATGCCTGATGGGCACACTTATCCATGATCCAGGGCTGGCAGGGGCTGGGGGTGGATCATGTCACTGAGCACCCTTTTGAAAGTGCTTACTGTCTCTCTCTGCTTCTCTTGCTCATGGAAGAAATTATAAATAAAGCTTTTAAAATAAATGCATAACATATTAACATCTAAAGGACATATATAATAGCCAACATGTAACATTGGATACTATAAATATATGTAATACCTAATTATTACTATTATTAAATACATAATATCCAGCATATATAAATACATTGTAATGTTTAAAGTCAACTAGGCAAATGTATGTGCACTAGAGAGTACAGCATAGACCTCTGGGCTTAAATGTCAATGAAAAATATATTGAACATGTTCCACAACTGAGCTTTGTGAGGTCCTCGAGGTTCATGAGCAGAAAATCATGTAAAACAACTACTGGAATAGTCTTACTCTTGATTCACAGCCAGGATACAATAATCTTTCCTACTGGGATCTTCTAGACTGCAATCTCTTTGATCTAAAAAAATGTTTAATGATAGGGAGCTTGTGCATGAGAGAGAGAGAAGGAAAGAGAGAGAGGAGCATCCTTGACAGGGTCTCATGGTGACGCAATCCCCTTTCCCCAGCCCTCCAGCTTCTCAGGATCTTGGGCCCCTCTGCACATACTTGGCATATTTCCAGGCCAACCTGGATCCAAATCTGTGGTCAGTCATGTGGCTTTCAGCGTTGTAATCCAGTACACTAGGGACTGCACCACCAAGGCTAGTTTTAAATCTAATTATTATTAATTAGCTATTTATTTAGGAAGGCATATTACATTTCTAATCTCCTTCAGAGATTCCCCTTTTTAGTGAGATATCTTTCACATGCCATAAAAATCAAAATTTAAAAATGTAGAATTCAGTGGATCTTAAGATACTCGCAAATTTGTGCAACCATCTCTACTACCTAATTCCACTATATTTTTATCACCAAGAAAAATAAGCCCCATACTCACTAGCAGTCACTCCCATTAACCTCTCTCCCAGCCCTGATAACCACTAATCTATTTTCTGTCTCAATGGATTTTCCCATTCTAGACATTTCATAGAGATGGAATCATACAGTACATAGCCCTATGTATCTTGTCTCTATCATGTAGTATAATATTTTCAGGGTTCATCTCTGTTGTACCATGTGTAACTATGAGAGGACTTCAAAAAGTTGAAAGTAGAAAAAAAAGATGGAACTAAAGTATGAGTTTGTTTAGTGTAAAAAAAAATTGAAATCCATGTATAATTTTTTACAATATGTATTTTCCATGAACTTTTTGAAAATCTCTTGTACTTCATTCATTTTTGTACCTGAATATTTCATAGTGTAAATATACCACATTTTGTTTACACAATTACTGGTTAGTAAACATTTGTGTTGTAACTGCTTTGTACCATAATAAAAAATTCTGGTATTAACAATTGTATGTACATTTTTATATGAACATGTTTTTATTTTTTCTTGGGTTCCTTGGAACAGAATTGTTGGGTAATATAGTAACTCATGTTTAACCACTTGAGAAACCTAAACTGTTTTTCAAAGTGTACCATTTTATATTTTTGCCACCAGTACATGAGAATTTCACATTCTCCACATTCTTGCACATACTAGTAACTATCCATCTTTTTATTATAGTATTGTAGGAGGTATGAAGTGGTATCCCATTGTGACTTTGACTTGCATTTTCTTATTGCTTAATGGTGTTGAATATTTTTTTTCATGTGTGCATTGGTCATTTGTGTTTCTTCTTTGAAACAAATGTTTATTCAAATCTTTTGACCATTTTTAAAGTTTTAACATTTAGTTGTGAAAATGTTAAAATATTTTTGATGATGCCTACTTATAAGATATATGATTTGAGGGACCAGCAGTTGGCTGGCTATGTCACTAGATTCCCATGTAATCGATCACAGTTCGAGTCCCAGACCCAGGGGCTTAAACTCATGCCAGGCACATGTGCGTGCATGCCCAAGATTCCAAGAGGAGAAGGGATTGCGGCGTGGCCATCCCCCCAGGGGGTGATTTCTTGCTTTCTATCTCTCTGTCTCTCTCTGTCTTTCTGGCAAGCGCATGTGCCCTATAGCAAAAACCTCTCAAAAAAAAGAAAAAAAGATATATGATTGGCAAATATTTTCTCCCATTCCATGGGCATTTATCCACTTTCTTAATGAAATTCTTTACAGAACATAAGTTTGTAGGATCTGGACAGTAGTAAAGCAGTAAAACACAATATTTACAAAATTGGCCTACAGGAGAAGGTTCTGTTTCATGTCTGGAGACCTCCATGAATGTGCGAGGTACATATGTGCCTTTGACCCAAAGCTGGCTGAAACTGGGGTGGATACCAGCATCACAGCATGTTGGGAATGTTGTCTCTTTGTCTCTCTCTCTCTCTTTCTCTCTCTCTGTCTCTCTCATTCCTGGAAGAAATAAACTTTTTAAAAAAAGAACAGAAGTTTTAAATTTTTTTTTTTTTTTTGAGAGATTTTTCACTATAGGGCGCGTGCGCTCGCCAGACAGACAGAGAGAGACAGAGAGACAGAAAGCGAGAAATCACCCCCCAGGGGGGATGGTCACGCCGCAATCCCTTCTCCTCCATTCTCCTCTCGGGATCTTGGGCACGCACGCACACGCGCCCGGCGTGAGTTTTAAGCCACCGGGTCCGGGACGCGAACCGCGGTCGACTACGTGGGAGTCCAGCGACATAGCCATTACGCTAACTGCTGGTTCCCAGAAGTTTTAAATTTTGATGAAATTTAATTCATCAAACCAATTTTTAAATTGGTTGCTTCCAAGGTTATGATGATTTATACCTATGTATTTCTTCTAAAAGTTCTATGGTTTTTGCTTTTATGTTTATGTTTTTGATATATTTTCAGTTTATTTTTGTTTATGATGTGAGGCAGGAGTTCAACTTCATTCTTTTATATGTGGACGTCTACTGTATTCATCTTATATGTTGAAAAGACTATTATTTTCCCAAGAAGTCACTTGGTACCCTTGTAGAATATCAATGGTTCACAGATTTATGGATGTGTTTCTAAATGCTCAATTTTATTTCATTGGTCTACATGCCTATTGTCATGTTAGTACCACATAGTCTCAATTACTAGGTCTAACAGTAATTTTTGAAGTATGGGTTTGCCAATCATTCTTAAGATTGTTTTAGATATTCTGGCCCCTTTTAAATTTCCAAATGAATGTTAAGATCAGTATGTCAATCAAAGAAAAAAAAAAAGTTGGGGTTTTGAACAGAATTTTGTTGAATCTGTCAGTCAGTTTGAGAATCCCACCAATATTAAACATAATCCATGAACACAGGATGTCTTTATTTATTTAGACTTTTAAAAATTTCTCTCAATCATGCTTTATAGTTTCCAGTACCTAGAACTCATATTTTTTTTTCTTTTTTTGGAGAGGTTTTTTGCTATAGGGCATGTGCACTTGCCAGAAAGACAGAGAGAGACAAAGAGACAGAAAGTGAGAAATCACCCCTGGGGGGGGGGGGGGGGGGGGAGATGGCCATGCAGCAATCCCTTCTCCTCCATTCTCCTCTCAGGATCTTGAGCACGCACACACACGCCCAGCATGAGTTAAAGCCACCAGGTCCGGGACTCGAACCACGGTCAACTACATGGGAGTCCGGCCATTATGCTAACTGCTGGTCCCCAGATCTCACGATTTTTTGTTAAATTTACTCATAAATATTTTATTTTCTTTTATGCTATTGTAGTTTTTTTAGACTGCTCATTGTGTACAAAAATACAACTAATTTTGGTACATTGGTCTTATATCCATTGACCTTGCTAAACTCATTTTTATTATTATTTTTATTTACACTTAGTCATTGTAATCTTTAGTGCATACCAAATAGTTTATCCCAGTTTGAAAACAATGCATATTAGTCAAGTCATTGATACTACCATGTACATTGTCAACAAAGTTAACTTTTCATTTTTGTATCTGATAAGTGCTTTTTCTCCCAGATCTCCTCCCTGCCACACCTTATTATCCACCTCCTCCTATACTATCTTTAGTATCTTCAGTTGCTCTACCTTCTAATATTTTAGTTTCTGCCATAGAGTGCAGACATATGGTATATATTAAGCAGGGACATATAATGCCTGTCTTTCATAATTTGGCTTGCTTCACTTAGCATTAAATCTTCCATATCCATCTACTTTGTATCAGATGTCAGAGTTTAATTGTTCTTTATGGTTGAGTAGTATTCCATAGTGTACATGTGCCACATTTTTTCAAGCCATTCATTCAACTTTTCTTAGACATTTGGGCTGATTTTATGTCTCAGCAATGATGAATAATGATACAATAAACATGGATGTGCAAGTATTTTTCTGACTGAACATTTTTCTATCCTTTGGGTAGATACCCAAGAGTGAAATTACTGGGTCATATGATAGTTCTATCTGTAGGTTTTTGAGGAACCTCCATATTGCTCTTGACAGTGGCTTTACTAATTTACATTCCCAGCAACAGTGAAGGAGGGTTCCCTTTTCACCACAGGCTTACCAGGATTAATTAGTCTGCATTTTTTTCATCTTAGCCATTCTTACTGGAGTTAAGTGGTATCTTGTTGTGGTTTTGATTAGCATTTCCTTTAGCACTAATAGTTTTGGAGGTCTTTTCTCAGATTTCTTAGGATTTTCTAAAAGCAAGATCATATTATCTGCAAATATAGATGATTTTATTTCTTCCTTTCCAATTGGAATGCCTTTTTTTTTTTTTTTTTTTTTTTTTTGAGAGGTTTTTGCTATAGGGCGTATATGCTCGCCATATAGTCAGAGAGAGACAGAGAGACAGAAAGTGAGAAATCACTCCCCAGGGAGGATGGCCACTCCACAATCCCTTCTCCTCCATTGTCCTCTCGGGATCATGGGCAGGCACGTACACGCACCCAGCGTGAATTTAAGCCACCAGATCCGGGACTTGAACCACAGTCGACTACGTGGGAGTTCAGCGACATAGCCATTACGCAAACCGCTAGTCCCAGAATGTCATTTTTTTAAATCTCAGCACTTCCAATGGAACTTTGAATAGGAATAAAATAACCACTTTTTAAAAAATTGTCAAAGTGATTGCACTGGCTAGTACAATTTACACTTTAATTTATAATAATCTAGTCTGGATTAATGCCAAATGAGTTTTAATAGTATACACAAAGATTGATCCTGGATCATGACCCCTCTCTTCCTTTATGGTGTTATTATCATTATCTACAAATTACATCTTTATATATTGCATGCACATGAGCACAGATTTGTAATTGTTATATTATGCAATTCTCTCTAAATTACACAGCAGAAAAAAGTTACAAGCAATAACATATTTATACTATCTTTTATACTTACCTATGTTACTACCTACTGTCATTTAACTTCAGCCTAAAGGATTTTCTTTTATATTTCTTATGTGATAGATTTGCTATTGACAAATTCTATCAGTGTTTGTTTCTCATTCATTTTTATTTTTTTTCCTTTTTATTTAAATTTATTTACATTCATTCACTGTACATCATTACAGCATACAAAGTGAGATTTTCCATCCAGAATACACTGTATATTGGCTCAGTCAAGCACATCAACATAAGTGCTATCATCAACAAATAATTTTCCATTTCTTATTTCCTATATATTTTGCTTTTTTTCCCCATCCTTGATTCCCTATCGCTCACCCTCTGCCAACTCCCACCCTCCTCCTACACTGTCTCTGGTATCTATGGTTGCTTTCTATGCCTTCCCCCCCACACACACACATTGTATTGATTTACTAAAGATCTTAATTAATCTAAATATTTTGAATAGCAAGCGCAGCTGATATATACATATCCATGAACACAAGTATGACTTTACACATAAACCTCAGTGAGTAGAAAGAACATACTATAAAGTAGCACCTAGCTAGGGCTATATAGCTTACTGCAGTCAAATAGATATTTTTAATGCATTTTTTTTTTTATTTCAAGAAAATCAGTTTTAGGGTTTTTTTTCTGAAACTTTTTAAATTTAATTAATTTACATTCATTCCTTAAGTATGGTCACAGCATACAAAATGTGATATCCCATCCAGAATATACTGCATAGAGACTTAATCATGCATGTTATCATCAATAATTTTCCATTTCTAGTTTCATATATACATAAATATTTTAACCCCTATTTCTGACCCTCTGTCCTTTCCCACCCTCTTCTAACACTATCTCTGTTGTTTACAGATGTCTTCCATTCCTTTTCCCCCCACATTTTATTGATCACACAATTTCTTAAATAATCTAACTACTTTCAATAGCAAGTTCAGCTAGTAATTTCAAGAAAAGCAGTTTTAATTTAAATAAAAGAAATCCTAAGGAACTTTGCTTAAAACGTAAAGCCAGGAAACAGGTTAGGATTCTCTTCAAATAGTAGGTACATGAACCTATTGACAGTTCAAGACAGGACAAAAATCCTTAAAATCAGACAACAAAGCCTAGAAGAAAATCAGCAATGCTTTAGTCAAAAGTCATAAAATGCTATTTCACCAGTTCAATCTCATGTCCTTAATCTATCTTCTGTTGTGGTTTAATCTTCCCGATTAAATTCTAGGATATAATATTCAACTCCAGATTTGTACCTATGATTAAGTTGGCTATTTTCTTAGTTTTTGAACTCTTATTTCCATGTGTCTGCATTTAATTTTCCTGATACAGCACTCCCTTGAGAACTTCTTGGAGATCTGGTCTGGTGCTGGTAAATTCTTTCAGGTTTTGTTTATCTGAGAATATTCTTGTCTTTTCTTCCCATATGAAAGATAATCTTGCCGGGTACAGTATTCTTGGTTGAAATTGCTTTTCCCATAACACTTTGAATATATTTTCCCATTCTTTCCTTGCTCATTGTTTCCGATGAGAGGTCTACTGTTATCCTGATGGAATATCCTTTGTAGGTAACTTAATGTCTTTCTCTTGCCAATCTTAGTATCTTGTCTTTGTCTGTGGTTTTGGTCAATCTGGCTATAATGTGTCTTGGAGAAACTCTTCTTCAGATGATTCTATTTGGGGTCCTTTGTATTTCTTGGGGCTGGATCTTTGAGTGCCTCTCTAGGTTTGGAAAGTTTTCTTGTAGGAGTTCATGGAATAGATTATCAATGCCCTTATGGGTCTCTTCACCTTCTATTATCTGGATGTTTGGATGTTTGATGGTATCTAGTATTTCTCGCATATTATTCTCATTTTGGGGGGCAATTTTCTCAGTCTATGTGATGGATTTTTCTAGGCCAGCAATTTTCTCTTCTACATCTGAGATTCTATTCTCTGTATGATCTGGTCTGCTTTCAATACTTTCAAGGGAGATTTTGATCTCCTATATTACAGCCTTCATCTCTAACAGGTCCCTCTGGTTTATTTTTAAAGTGTGTAAGTCCTCTTTTAAATCTTGCAAGAATTTCCTCACCTCCTGGAACTCGTCAGCTGCTTTCTCCTTTCTCTTCTGCAGTTCATTGTCTCTCTTCTCTTCCATCTCTGTTAGTTTCACCGTTATGAATATTCTAAATTCTTTATCAGACATTTCCATTATTTTCATTGAACTGTCTGTGGATGAAGAGGAGTTATTGTTTTCCCTGGAAGGAGAGGTATTTTCTTGCTTTCCCACATTTCTTGTGGTCATGTGGTGATTTCTAGTCAGCTGATGATGGGGTGTTTCTTCCTAATTCTTGAAGTTCAATCAGAATGTCCAGAAGCATGCAGAAAGAGGTGACCTGGAATCTCTTTGCCATTCTGTTGTGATACTTTTGTGCAGCAGATTCAGTAGATATTGAGGAATATTTTAACCCTAATAGTATTTGGATGTTTAGTTATAGTTCCCTTAGATCTGTCTAGAAACACTATAAATGGAGATTGAGGAGTGGAGAGATGAGATAAAAGAAAAAGAAAAGGAAACAGAGAGAGAGAAAAAACAACAACAACAACAATGAAACAGAGAAAAAAAGAAGGAAAAGAATAAAAACTAAAAAAATTATATATTTTTATATATAATAGAAAAATAGAAAAATGTGCAGTGCACTTGCACGCCGCACAAAATCACCAGTTCTCAGCAGCCATCTTCTTCTGAAGGGCCTGCCTCTTACCTCTCCTGCGTGGGAGAGGGAGAGGGGATTATTAACGAGATAAAGGCGGGGCTGAAAGCAAGAGAATACTTTACCTTAAAAAAATATTTTTGGGGGGAGCCAGCAGTTAGCGTAATGGCTATGTCGCTGGACTCCCACGTAGTCGACCGCGGTTTGCGTCCCTGACCCAGTGTCTTAAAACTCATGCCGGGCGCATGTGCGTGCGTGCCCAAGATCCGAGAGGAGAATGGAGGAGAAGGGATTGCGGCGTGACCATCCCCCCTGGGGGGTGATTTCTTGCTTTCTGTCTCTATGTCTCTCTCTGTCTGTCTGGCGAGCACACACACCCTATAGCGAAAACCTCTCTCAAAAAAAAAAATTTTTTTTTAATTACAAAAAAACGAGAAGACAGAAGCATAGAGAGACAGAGACACAGAGACAGAAATATAGAGAAGGCTACAGGGGCTCCCTACCACTCAAGTTTGTGGGACGAAGGCTGAATTATCAGTACAAAATCTTCATTTCACTTTTTTCCCTGAAATCACTAGTTCTCGGGAGCCATGGAAGAATCTTCTTCCCTCTCATTCATTTTTAAATAATAGTTTTTCCGGGACATAAGTATTCTCAGTTGACAGTCTTTTTTTTTTTTTTAAAGAATCATTTTATTTAACCTTATTTATTTTAATTTAACCAGAAAGAGACAGCATGAGAGTGAGAGCACATACACATGAGAGAGAGAAGGAAAATAAGAGAGCAAGCCACCTGGTCTAGGACTCAAACCACAGTCACCCATGTGGGAGTCCAGCACGCTGGGAGTCCACCTGCTGGCCTCATTTACAGTCTTTTTTTATTCAGCACTTTGATTATTGCATCCCACTGTCCATGGTCTCACTGGTTTGATGAGAAATAAGGTTAAACTATTAAGGCTAATTTGTACATAACGAATTGCTTCTTTCCTGCTATTTTCAAAATTTCTTTTCTTTCATTTTGGCTATCAGCATTTTGATTATATTATTTATTGGTGTGTATGTCCTTTAGTTTACCCTCTTTTTAGTTTGCCTTTTTTAAATGGATGTCATTTAAATTCCTGGATGTGTAAACTAATGTTTCTCAACAAGCTGCTTTTGTTTTTTTGGTTTTTGGTTTTTGGTTTTTGTTTTGTTTTGTTTTGTTTTGTTTTGGGGGGGAGAGGTTTTCGCTATAGGGCGCGTGTGCTCGCCGGACAGACAGAGAAAGACATAGAGACAGAAAGCGAGAAATCATCCCCCAGGGGGGATGGCCACGCCGCAATCGCAATCCCTTCTCCTCCACTCTCTTCTCGGGATCTTGGGCACACACGCACATGTGCCCAGCGTGAGTTTTAAGCCACCGGGTCCAGGACGCGAACCGGTCGACTACGTGGGAGTCCAGCGACATAGCCATTACACTAACTGCTGGTTCCCAGTTTTTGTTTTTTTTTAGCAAGTTTGGGAAGTTTTTTGTCATTTTTCTTTTTTATGTTTGCTAACAGGGCTACGTGCTTGCCAGAGTGAGAGAGAAAGTGAGAAATCACCTCCCAGGGAGGATGGCCATGCCACAGTCCCTTCTCGGTTTTCTTCTCAAGATTTCAGGCACATGCACACACACAAGGCATGATTTTCAAGCCACTGAGCCAGGACTCAAACCATGCCTTGAACCATGTGGGATCCAACCACTTTAACCTACACTCTATCTGCTGACCCTGTTCATTATTTTTAAAAATATGCTTTCTGTTCCTTTCTCTTCTCTCCTCTGGTACTACAATTATAGGTATTTTAATAAGCTTAATGATGTTCCTCTGGTGCTCTGTTTATTTTTCTTTATTAATTTATCTTTTTTTTTTTACTGGGTAATCTGTTAACAAGTTTTATTATTCTTTCTTATGCCTGCCCAAATCTGCATTTAAACCCCAATGGTGAATTATTTCAAACAGTTATTTTAATTTTCAACTCCATATTTTCTATTTTATTTTTACATATAATTTAAATTTATTATTATTCTCTGCTTATTCAGACATCATTCTCATTTTTCTTTAGTTCTCAAGATATAATTTCTTTTAGTTCTTTCAACATCTTTTGAATAGCTAAAGTCTTTGTTTAATAAGTCCAATATCTAGGCTTTCTCAAGGACAATTTCTTTTGATTACTTTTCTATTTATATGGGTCACACTTTCTTATTTCTTTCCCTGTCTTATAATTATTTTCTTTTAAACTTGACAGTTTAAATTCTATAATATGAAAATTCTGTATATCTGGTTTAACCCTCTTCTCAGGGTTTGGTTTTGTTCTTTTTCTTTGTTCATGATTGAATGTTTAGTGATTTTTATAAAGTAATTCTGTTAAGTTTGTATGTATTATTTGTCATGTAGTGCACTGAAGTCTTTAGGTAGTGATTTAGCTATTGGATGATTTTTTTTTTTCAAAATCACTTAGAACCAATAAGTTTTTCAGTCTTTGCTGAATGACTCTGCATGTTGAGGTTTGCCTTCTTTACTCAGCTAGACAACTGATAACTCTACCTTAGCCTTCATTTCCTTCCTATACAGAGCCTGAGGGTCACCTAAAAGTGAGAGTCTGGGACCTTCTCAGGTCTTTTCTCATCACATGTAGAGCTTTTGGCATGCACACAGCCTACAGCCGCCTGTGGCCTTATAAATTTTCAATAATATGTCAAGTTTTTAAAAAATCCTTGTGAACATCTCATTCCCTAGCTCTTCCTTTTAAGCATTCTGATAACTTCTTATTTTGTTCCTACTGTTATCTCCACTTCAAGCAGCCTCAAAGTTAAACAATTGCCTCTAAATATTTTTTGACAAGTACCCTTAGAGAAAGACTTTACTCGCTGGCTAAGCTCAGAATAAAAACAAATAAAAGTAGCTTAGCAAGTACTGTACTCTAAGGAATCCCCAGACAAGTTAAATAATATTCTCTTAGGAACTAAGCTTTGGAAGAATTCCAGCCACCTTCTGGAGGTTATCAGCTCTCCATTGTGATGGTAGGATACTGGCTTTCAATGCAACCCAAAAAATGAAAATGGGGGAAGGGGAATGAGATAAGTTAAAAAGTTATAAAGATCACTATTCTACTAAGATTTAGCCAATTGTTTTGAATAAATGTTCCCTAGATTATGTAAAGCTTTTGACTTATTTCCTGAGTTCTCAAAGTTGACTCTAGCCATTTTTTGTCTTGATTTTGCTGCTGCTGCTGCTGCTTTTATGGAGGAAAGAATTTTGAAGATTTTTACTCTATCATTTTTACTAAAACCACTGCAGATATTTCCCTCTTCTGACAAAATTTTAAGTTCCTCAGTTGGATTCCAATTTCTTTTTGTTTGTTCTTTGTTTTTGAGAGAATTTTTTTTTTTCTATAGGATGTGTGCGCTCACTGAAGACAGAGGGAAGAAGAGATACTGAAATTGAGAAATCATTCCCTGGGGGAGATGGTCACACTGCAATCTCTTCCTCTTCTTTCTCTTCTCAGGATTTTGGGCACATATACACATATATCCGGCATGGGTTTTAAGTCGCCAGGTCTGGGACTTGAACTGTAACTATATGGAAGTCCAGTGATGTTACCATTACACCATCTACTGGTCCAAAATTTCTTCTTAAATAGTATCTTAGCCAACCTTAGTTTTGCTTTCTCACCCTCCTTCAAGTATATTTACTCTCCTCTCCAAGTTAGTTTCCTTCCTGTTTCCTGAATCATGATGCTCAGTCTTACCTATGGGCTTCTATACTGTTACTCTCATTTGGACTGTCCCTCCCTCTCCCTTTTTCCATCAAAATTTCACCCACCCATTAAGTCTTATTCATATTTTCCCTTGGTTTCCCCAAGCAGTCCTACCCACAACAATTTCTTTGTTCTGTCTTCTGATGGTGGCTAATGTCTCTTACACTTTTATATCACCTGACTTTATAATGTCTTATATTGCTTTTTTTCCTCATGAATCATATCTTATCTAATAAACAAAGCTTGGGCCAGCAGGTGGTGCAGTGGTAAAGGTGCTAGATTCTCACAAGGCCAACAGCAGTTTGAGTCCCAGACCCAGTAACTGGAAAATCAAGCCAAGGTTGTGTGTGTGTGCATGCCCAGAAGCCCAGGAAGGGAATGAAGGAGAGGGGATTTTAGTGTAGCCATTCCCCCCCGAGGGGGTGGTTCCTCACTTCCACTCTCTCTGTCTCTCTCCAGCAAGCACACACACCCTGTGACAAAAAAAAAAAAAAAAAGTAAAATAAAATAAACAAGGCTTTAAGCTACTTGAGAATTTGTTCATATTTAAATGATGGTTCCTCCACAGCAGATGTTCAATAAATTTTAGCTGAATTGAACTAGACATAACTTGATCTGGTTCCTCTGAAACTGATTCATAGCTACTTTCATACTCACTCTTCTATTTGTACTTTGCTAAAAGTCATATTTCTTCTGAGCACCAATTATATACATTGGCATTCCTTCTCTGCAAAACAAGTATAGAAGACTTTCAAAGAGCAGAATTGTTTTGATTGACTCTTTTTAAAGATGTGCTTCAGAAAATAGTATCACTAGACAGGACTTTAAAAAATATATGAAGAAAAGTGAACCTCCCTCAATTTTCCAAGCCGATAAACATGGGAAATAGACAAGCATTTCCTTTAGGTTGATTTTACCAAAGTAGCATATGATTTAGTTAAGCTAGTTAATTTTTTTCTAATTATTTTTTATTATATGTGCTCAGGGATTTACCAAGGCTATAGTAAATTCAAACCAAATGTCTTCCTCATACATTCTAATAATAAAGAGTGTGTACACTTATGTGTGTGTGTGTGTGTGTGTGTGTTTATATTTAATGTGCATTTATGTGTGTCTGTTTGCATTCAAAGTTCTGTTTAGTACCTAGTACATAGTACTAAAATAAGAGATGATAAATAATCATTATTAATGTCATAAATAATAACAATGAAAATAAATTCTCATCAATGAGACTCCCTGAGTCTGTCATAACCAAATCCCAAAATGATTTCAATATGGAAAAGAGAACAATTAATAAGGTAGTAATAGAATGAGCATGACTAACAATACTAGAATATTGTATGGACTAAAAAATTATAATCATATTATCATATGTACATAATACAAATAAAAATTAAATCTTGGTTGCCAATGCACCAACAAAAGAAACTCTCATGGTAAGTAGAATATTGGGTCATTTGGAAAGTCATGACATATATTAACTTAGAAAGACACAGGAAAAGACATCATGACTTTACAGACAACTTAATAAATAAAAATTGATAGACATCTAGGGTCCCATATAAGCAGCCTCATGAAATAAAACAGTGCTCTATCATAAACTTACTCAAGTTGTTCTTTTGAGAAAGTAGCAAGATCAATTTTCTCAAGTTACTATACTTTTTTAAAAGAATTATTTTAATTTTATTTATTTGTTTATTTAGTTTTAGTTTGACTAGAGAGAGAGGAAAAGTGAGAAAGCAAGCCGCCAGGTCTGGGACTCAAACCATTGTTGGCCACGTAGGAGTCCACTGTCCCTAACCACCATGCCATCTGCCGGCCCCTCTATTAGATTTTTAAGATATCAAGTGGTTCAGCTGAAATAAGGACATTAGCAATCTTCATCCTTCAAGATTATATTCTCCTAGTTTGAGTGATAATTCAGACAAAGCTTATTTTTGCCCTGTATTATTAAATAATTCATGAAAGTGTGTTCTCCTGAGTTGAAACACCAAGGCATCTCCCAGTCAGCTTTGTATTCATTTCTTACAGCCTGACTTGGCTCCCTTCTCAGACCTTATGAGCAACCATTCACCCTGACTCTGATTCCAAATATAGGGCTTTTGTGCTCCTGACTCAGGGCCAGAGCACTTAATGTTTCCTCTACCTTGAAGACTCTTCTCTCAAATTCCTACAAAGTGTGTTCACTCCCTACTTGGGTCTCTGGTACAATGTCACTTAATTAGTAAATCCTCCCTGACTACTGATTTAAATAGAAACCACACTGCATTTAGCAATTTTTATCTCAATTCCCTGACTTACTTTTTCTTTAATAGTCATTACTGAGTAAAATACAATATATTTTAAATATATTTCTCTTCATTCTAGGCTCCTAACAACTGAAATGCAAGCTACACAAGATTAGGGATGCTTTCATTCACTGCTTTATACTCAACATCAATATAGTGCCTTGCACAGATAGGTGCCTAAAAGATATAAGAATAAATAAATAAACTATATCTAGTTATCCTTTAGTATCATGGTGGATTGGTTCCAGGACCCCCCACAAATAACAAAATCCTTGGATGTTCACATCCTTTATATAAACTGGTATAGTATTTCTATATAACATATGCACATCCTCTCATATATTCATACTTTATCTCTAGATAACTTATAATACCTAATGCAATGTAAATGCTATGTAAATAGCTGTTGTAGTGTATTGCTTTTCGGTTTGTATTTTTTTACACATGCAATGTATAAAGCTACATTCAAGCCAGACAGTAATCCAAAATTATGGAGGTCTACTGAGCCATTAGACAAGACGTGAACCCTAGAACTAAGAGACAGCTTCTTTTTTAAGGCCATCCCTGAGACAAAAGCATGGCTTTAGATGCATTTTAGACAGAGCTGGAGATGATCACCTTGAAAATGCTGTGAGACTTGAAGGCTGCTCCATCAGTGAAATTAGAATTTTTAACTACTACTCTCACTGTTCTGGCTCTGTGGTAAAAAATAACTGTCCATTTAGGGGTTTGAATTCTCCTTCAAATAAAGTACAAAAACATTTTCACTCAAAAATACTAACAATGTTCCTATTCATTGTGCTTCCAGAAAGAAATGAAAGGATGTACATAAGTAAGAAGAAAACTGAACCTAAACATATGGAATAGGATGTGAGAAGCAATGTGAACAATGAAATTGGTGAAGAACTTAGAAATTAAGTAGGGGGGCCAGAAGATGGCATAGTGGTTATATCACTGGACTCCCATATGGCCAAACCCAGTTCAAGTCCCAGACCCAGTGGCTTGAAACACACCGGGCGCATGTGCATATGTGCCCAAAATCCCAAGAGGAGAATGGAGGAGAAGGAATTGCAGCATGGCCTTACCCCCTGGGGGAGCGGGTATGATTTCTATCTTTCTATATCTCTCTCTGTCTCTCCAGCAAGCACATGCACCCTATAGTAAAAACCTCTTTAAAAAAAATAATAAAAAGAGAAACTAAGTAGGAATTTAAAGTAGAAATAAACAATGTTAACCAATTGAAAGAATTTCTTTTGAAATAAATTGAAACTAAACTAGATACAAGTAATATTTTTTAAAAGCAGAGAAAACATTAGAATTAAAGTATTATAAAGTCATAATTTCCAATGGAAAGATAGAGATATAAATTAATCTTAGGATTATTAAATCAAGTATTTGTGTGAGAATTTTTCCATCAAAAGAATAAAAATAAAGGGTCAGCATGTGGTGTAGGAATTAAAGCAGCTGGATCCCACATGGTCAACAGCACAGTGTGAGTCCTGGACTCAGCACCTTGAGAAGCACGCCAGATGTGTGCATGTGTCCCTAAAATCCCAAAGGGAGGGAGAGATGGAGAAGAGATGGCAGCATGACCATCCCACATAGGGGGTACTTTCTCTCTTTCTCTTTCTCTGTCTCAGTGCACATACCCTGTGGTAAGTTAAAAGAAAAAAGAACAGTAGTATATATGAAGAGTCTTCAAAAAAGTTCACAGAAAAATACTATTACAGTACAAGTTTATTTTGGTGCAAAGAAATTTGAAATCCATGCATAATTTTTTTCACAGAACACTTTTTTAATTAACTTTCTGAAGACCCCTTGTATAATTTCCAAAGACCAAACAAACTAATCTTGATTAATAAAGGGAACAATAATTTAAAAATAGACCAAAACAATGAAAATAAAGAACATAAAATAAAATGGTAGAGTAAATCTAAATTATATCAGTATTTGTGATAAAAGTAAACAGAATAAATTCATCAGTTCAAAGAATGAGAGAATAAAACTAGATTTTTTTCTAATCCTACTATATTCAATTTAGGTGGTTACCTTGAAGTGAAAGGGAGAAGACTAGTAACAGGAAAGAGCAAATGCAACTTCCTCCCAAATGATGGATAAGCTCTATCTTCATCCCTGTAGTGGGTACATGAGTATACACACATATAAAAATTCAAGGAGATGGGACCAGCAGATGGCACAGTGGTTATACTGCTGGACTCCCACATGCCCAACTGCAGTTCAAGTCCCAAATATGGAGGCTTTAAACTCATGACTGGCATGTGCACATGCATGCCCAAGATCCTGAGAGGAGGTGGAGGAAAAGGGATTGCAGTGTGGCCATTTCCCCCTGGGGGTGGGTGTGATTTCTCGCTTTCTGTATCTCTGTCTCTCCAGCAAGCACACACTCACTATTGCAAAAATCTCTCTTAAAAAAAAAAAAATTCAAGAACCTTTACTTTAAGATTTGCACATTTTCCTATGGGTAAATTTTCAAAATAAACAATGATATTGTGTGTGTGTGTATATATATACACACACAATATACACACATATACACAATATACATATACACACATACACATACATGCATATGCACATACACACTTATACACATGTATATATCTTTGTTTGTGCATGTACATTATACGTGTATATGGAGTTTGGTTTTTGTTTAGATTTTTACCAGAGGGCACATGCACTTGCTGGAGAAAGACAGACAGACAGAAAGGGAAAGTGAGAAATCATAGCTATACCACAATCCCTTCTCCTCCATTCTCCTTTCTAAATTTTGGGCATGCACACACACATACCCAATGTGACTTTCAAGTTTCCGGGTCTGGACTATACCAGGAAGTCAGCCATGCATGACCTAACACTTTAACCATCATGCCACCTGTTGGCCCCAGTATATGAAGTTTGAAAGAGATTAAAACAACATAAAATGGACCTGGAGTTGTTTTTTGGCAAGAGGTCCTGAAAACATATACTATAAACACTTTAAAATGCTAAATATAATATTAAACATTAAAACACTTTTTAGAATAATTACTCATTTATTTCAACACAGCTGATTTCTCAAAGTGCTTTTAGAGAGAATGTATTTTTCTACATCTCCCCATACAAATTCCGGCACCCAGAATTTAAAGAGATATAATCACTATGGAATGGTTAAAAAAAAGGTGAGACTTAGAGAAAACAGGTCAAGGGAGAGGTTACTTTTGGTAGAGGAGATCATGGGAAACTCCTGGGAGGGGGTTTTAGAATTAAGCCATGGGGAGGGACCAGCAGTTAGCGTAATGGCTATGTCGCTGGACTCCCACGTAGTCGATCGTGGTTCGAGTCCTGGACCCAGTAGCTTAAAACTCACACTGGGCACGTGTGCATGCATGCCCAGGATCCTGAGAGGAGAATGGAGGAGAAGGGATTGTGGCATGGCCATCCCCCCTGGGGGGTGATTTCTCGCTTTCTGTCTCTCTGTCTCTCTCTGTCTTTCTGGAGAGCACAGGTGCCCTATGGCAAAAACCTCTCCAAAAAAAAAAGAATTAAGCCATGGAGGATGGCTGAAATACAGACCAGCCGTATGGGACAGATAAAATGAAGACACAGCATACAGGGATCCTGTACGAGCAAGAGTGAAAGTAGCAATGATATGGATAAATACAAGTAAATAAATATTTTTTAAAAAGAAAGTTTTTATTTATTTATTTTTTTATTTTTTAAAAAGGGACCAGCAGGTGGCATGGTGGTTAAGGTGCTGGACATTCCCACATAGCTAACCACGGTTCGAGTCCCAGACCTGGTGGCTTGCTTTCTCACTTTCTCCCTCCCTCTCTCTCTTTCTCTGTGTTTCTCTCTGGTCAGATTAAAAAATAAGTGAATGGATAAATAAAATTAAATAAATATTTTTTAAAAAAAGAAAGTTTTAAAAAGAAAGTAGCAATGATTTGAACAGACTGGGACCAAGAAGATGGGAGTGGGGCAAATATTCTAAGCAAAGGGCACTGCAAGAACAAAAGAACAAAGGTGAGGCCTGTTAAGAGAACACCCAGGATGGGGGAACAGAGAACATGAAGAGCCACAAAGGTTTCTGAGTAGGGAAGCAATGTAGATTCTGCAGCGGGGTGCAGTGGCTCAGGATGCACAGGACTGGGAGTAGAGGGTGCAAACATGGTAAACCACCCAGTGCTGACTTCAAATCTGGACCAGGGAACCTTGGTAACCATGGGCAGAAACAGACAAAGCCAATTTTCTCCACACAACTCACCTCTCAGTGCAGAACTGCGGAAAAGAAAACAGGTATCTAGTTCTTACAAACACAACCTTACATAACTGAGGATGTATGAAGACAGTGGAAATTCTGAGGTCAGTGACGAAGCAGAAGCAGGCACCTAAAGATAAGCAAGCACCGCAGATCCCAGATACTGATCTCAAGAATAAGAGCTTTGTTTCCAGGAATTTTGCATTTTCGAGTCAGAAGATAAAAATTGGTGCCTACCACCAGGTAAAGAATTGAAATGACGCCTCCTTTATGAAGGCAGATGCCCAAAGGGCCACACCCAGCAGAAAAAGGTCAACCAATGAAGAAATTCTGCCCCAGGGACCAGCAGTTAGTGTAATGGCTATGTCGCTGGACTCCCACGTAGTTGACCACGGTTCGCGTCCTGGACCCGATGGCTTAAAACTCACACCAGGTGCGTGTGTGTGTGTGTGCCCAAGATCCCGAGAGGAGAATGGAGGAGAAGGGATTGCAGCGTGGCCATGCCCCCGGGGGGTGATTTCTCGCTTTCTGTCTCTCTGTCTCTCTCTCTCTCTCTGACGAGCGCACACACCCTATACAAAAACCTCTTCAAAATAAACAACAACAACAAAAAGAAAAAAATCTGCCCCAAACAGGCATACAGCTGGGAATTTGTGAGCCCAGCTAGTCCTCATGCTTTTTGTGTGGTTGAAAGAATTAAAAATTGAGAACTTAAAGTGGACCCAAGATGAGAGTGCCTTTTTGGTCCATGGCAGAAGTGCCTGTCAAACCAGCTTAAAGAAATTCCTTCCAGGTTCCAGTTAACCCAAATTCACAACCAAGTCCACAAACAACTACGTTTTCAACCATGGACAAGAATCAATGGAAATAACAATCAATAGAAGCATATTCAAAAAGACTTCAAATATTATAATTATCAAACATAGAATATATTGAATGTTTAATTTTTTCAAAAAAATATAAGAGAAATAGAATACACAAACTGCCATTCTGAGTTAAAATGGCAGGTTTACTATTTACCAGGTCATCAGGAAAGCCATGATGTATCTTTCTATGCAAAGAATGTGTCATGACTTTCCAGACAACCCAATACATCTAATTTTATTCCCTCCCCAAACTCAAATCATACTGCAGAAATTTTTTAAATCTTAGGAACAAGTAATACCATTTTCTTTTGGCATAGAGGCTGCGAGCTAGGGCAGGAAAGCGAGATGATATGGTGAAGCGTTGTGTGAAATCTGCCTTGTAATCATTTCGGTCCAAGATCTCTCTACCCCCATACCCATCACCCACAAACCGCTGGCTAACTGCTGTTCACTGAACCTCTTAAGAGTTTCAAAGTTTTGGGGCTAGCAGGTGGCATGGTAGTTAAGGGTGCTGGACTCCCACATTGCTGACCATGGTTCAAGACCCAGACTTGGTGGCTTGCATTCTTACTTTACCTTTCTTTTTCTCTCTCTCTCTTTCTCTCTTTCTCTCTCTCTCTCTCTCTCTCTCTCTCTCTCACTGTGTCCCTCTCTGGTCAAATTAAAACAATTAAATAAATGACATAAAAGTGAAATAAAATAATTTTTAAAAAGTTTCAAAGTCTACTATCTGTGTAAAACAAAAGGCACAGTTAAAGGCCTGGGTGCTGTACCAAATGTGTGTAGATTACTTACCATATACATGTAATACTTAGCCCCTCAGCCTCCTTCACAGCACTACCTGCCCCAGGAACTTGGGGAACCAGACCCTTATCTAATAGACAGGGGATTGGTAGACAATTCTTTGGAAATCTGACTTACCCAGAGAAAAGAACTAAAGAAAAATGGCTCAGGGGTTCCATAGCCAATAGCCTATCCAGATTACTACTTGCAGGAAATTCAGTCCATAAGTTCCCCATGCCCCAGTTGCTCATTTTTCTTTTTTTAATTTAATTTTATTTGTTATTATTTTTTTATTTCTTAATTTTACCAGAGAGAGAGCAAAAAGGAAAGTGAGAAAGCAAGTCGCAAGGTCCAGGACTCAAACGGTGGTCAGCCATGTAGGAATCCAGTGCCCTTAACCACCATACCACCTATGGGCCCCTCTAACTCATTTTTCAATCCCTCACTATAAATATGAGCAAGCAGGACTCTCCGATCTATCAAAAGAAAAATAAAATAGAAGAAAAAGATTTAAATAAACAAACCAAAATAAAGAAGAATAAATGTAGACTTTGCAAGGAAAATACACTTAAAGTTCAAAAACTGGTCTGACTCTATGATGCAGGAGTAATGTACTGCTCAACACAAACTGGATCCCACATAGTGACCGTGGTTCAAATCCCCAGCCCACTTCGTCTCAAACATGCCAGGCACATGCGTAAGTGCCCAGGATCCAACAGGCTAAAGAACTGGAGAGAGGGGGGTCACAGCATGATCAGACCTGGAAAGGGTGTTTCTCCTCCTCACTGTCACATGCCCACACACAACACTTTATCATAAATAGAAACAATTTTTTTTAATTTAAAAACCATCATTGGTATCCTCAAAGAGATGAAGGAATCTATTGAATCTATTAAATGAAAGGATGCTCTACCCAAAAAGAAAGAAAGAAAGGAAAGAAAAGAAGAACTATCAGAAGAATTTGCAAAACTTTATATATTGAAGGAATAAGAGGTAGTAATAATTAGACTAGCTTTGCTCTGCATTTTTTTCCTTAAGCAACTTGTAAATTTTATGGATTCGCAAAACTCAAAAGAAAGAGCCTTGTCTCCATTCATTCATTCTCAGATGAGAAGTCTGAGAAGGATCAGAAATATGTCTTGATTTGCTTTTGCTTTTGAAAGTTCCCAATATACTACATGGACACTCTACCCAGCGTAAACAGCAGTGATCGCCAAAGGGCCTATCCAAAACATGGCCACGGTCCCCTCCATGAGGAAGGAAGATCTCTTTCTCTTAAAGAGTACAACTCTGCAATCGTAAGATTTGACTTTTTCATAACAGTGCCTTTTACAAATGATTAACTAAACAATGAAAATCACAGTCTCAAATTATAAAGCCCCAGAAACAGATTCATAAACTCAAAATATGTTGTCTCAAAAGAACTAATATTAACCTCTGAAAAACAAATATCACAGCTTGCCTTTGTAGCATCTGCAGAAGAAAGTTATATGCACTGGGACCAGCAGTTAGCGTAATGGCTATGTTGCTGGACTCCCACGTAGTCGATCGCAGTTCACGTCCCGGACCCGGTGGCTTAAACTCACGCCGGGCGCGTGTGCGTGCGTGCCCAAGATCCCGAGAGGAGAATGGAGGAGAAGGGATTGCGGCGTGGCCATCCCCCCTGGGGGGTGATTTCTCACTTTCTATCCCTCTGTCTGTCTCTGTCTGTCTGGCGAGCGCACGTGCCCTATAGCAAAAACCTCTCAAAAAAAAAAAAAAGTTATATGCACTGAAAACTGTGATAATATCACTACTCCATCATTGCTTAATGCAAACTTTGTGTCCATTGTCAAGGCTAAGATGTCCCAGATACATCTTTTATCCAAACTGTCGGTCTTTACCCAATAATGAAGAAAAAAGAGAGGTAAAAGTGAAGGGAACAACTGAGAAAATCTTCAAAGTTCTCCTTCATTTTTTTTTCTTTTTTCTGTTTTAATTTGCAAGAGGGCACACAGGAAGAGAGAAACAGGGAAAGTGAGAAAGCACTCCCTAGTGAAGGATGGTCACCCTGCAGTCCCTTCTCAATTTCTCCTTACAGAGTTTTAGGCATCCATGCAGATGTGCCCAACATGTTTTTCAAGCCAATGAGTCTGAAACTCAAAACCACATCACCAGTTGGCCCCTCACTCATTTTCTCAGTCAGAAAAGTTGACTTTTCTTTAAAAAAATTATTTATTTATCATCATTAGTAATAATACTCGTAGTATTTTTAATTTGTGACAGGGCTTATATGCTCACCAGAGAGAGAGACAGAGACAGAAAGCAAGCAAGCGAAAGCAAGCCACTGAGTCCTGGATCCACCCATGGTCAGCCATGTGGGAGGCCAGTGCCTTAACCACAGTGCCACCTGTGGCCCCAGAAAAATTGACTTTAAGTCTCTGCTTAAAATAACCATAGTTGGGGACCAGCAGTTAGCGTAATGGCTATGTCGCTGGACTCCCAGGTAGTAGACCACGCACGGTTCGTGTCCCGGACCTGGTGGCTTAAAACTCACGCTGGGCGCACGTGCGTGTGTGTGCGTGTGCGTGCGCGTGCGTGCCCAAGATCCCGAGAGGAGAATGGAGAAGAAGGGATTGTGGTGTGGGCCATCCCCCCCTGGGGGGTGATTTCTTGCTTTCTGTCTCTCTCTGTCTGGTGAGTACATGCGCCCTACAGCAAAAACCTCTCAAAATAAATAAATAAATAATAAAATAAAAATAAAAATAACCATAGTTGGCAGTCATAAAAAAATTTCATAGTTCCCAATCAATAGATGGGAAAACTGAGATTCAGAGACATGATGGCTTTGCCAAAATCACATAAATCAATATGCTAGAACCTAAAATCTGCCATAAATTCTTCTGACTATAGATACTATGTTCCACCTATCCCATCTCTTTCTTCTGTTAAAAAAATAATAAAAAATTGAAAGCCCTAGCTACTACAAAAGGTCACTCACTGGGCCAGCCCATGACATGGTGGTCGAGACAGATGGATCCTACATGGCTGATTGGAGTTCAAGTTCCAGATCTGGTGGCTTGAGAAATAAAATGAGTGTGTGAGCTCAAAATCCCAAGAAGAGAATGGAGAAGGCATTGTGGTGTGGCCATCTCCCCCAACACACACCTGGGGGAGGTGTTTTCCTCTACCTCACCCCTACCTCTCTCTCTTTCTCTCTCTCTCTCTCTCTCTCTCTCTCTCTCTCTCTCTCCCTCTCCCTCTCCCTCTCTCTCTCTCAATCTCCAGCAAGCACACATACCCTAAGGCACTTTTTTTAATTCATTAAAACCGTTCCAAGTCATGTCCAACCAGGCCTCTAACATCTCTGAGTTTTGGTTCACAGGCAAATCCTGAGTGCTCTGTGCGACCAGTTTCTCCATTCAGAAACTACTAAATAAATGGTAACTAACTTCTTTTTAAAGAACTGAATGGCCTGGTGCAAATAAGAGGATACTGTGTATAGTATTTGTCAATTAAATCCTTTAATTAGATGTTGATAATCCTATTTCAATGTAGCAGGGACAATTTTGGAATTTGCGTGTTGATCCATTTGAACCATGCTCTGTTTGGACATAAAAGGCTTTCAGAATCTTCTCTTTTCAATCCTCTATCAGAGGGGCCTGCTCGCCCTCCCTCAGGGTCAAGATCGTTTTGAAAAGGGATTCTTGGTGTTATGGATATCCTAACATACATTGTACCTTGTGGGAGAAGAGGGACTGTTTCCTGGGTGAGCCTGAATCTGCCCTCACCTCTTTCCTGTTGAGCTGCTTACGCGATTCTCTCTGATTCAGCATCTGTTAGAAAGTCACAGCCCTGTTCTTCTCTGTTACCCACCAAGACCCATTCAGACACTTTAGAAAAAGTGATTAACTGTTACCCTTTGAAGAGGCGGTGCGGTGGCAACAACATGAAAGGAGCTCATCTGGTGGCTTCCTTCAGGCCATCAACTTGAAAGGCCGTCATTATAATTATCAGTCACTACAGACAGTACCGGGAGCATTCCGAGCAATTTCCAAAGTCAACACTTATTCCTCTGTAATGGCATAAAATGGGGTTTCGCTCTAAGTATGGAACACCATCATGACTGAGTTTACCCCTTGGTCAACTCCGAACATTTTCTTATCCCTTTTTTTCTGGTACCAGGCCTGGTCAATCATAATCTATCTTCCTTCTTCCCCTCTATCAGTGATTGGCCCAGGATGTGGTATGTGATACCGGCATGATCGGCACTGTATAAATAATAGGATAAATGACAATCTTTTCCATTTTAAGTGCTTAAATGGGACTGTTGCAGCCTAGAGCTATGGTAGCCATCTTTCCTGGCCACATGGAGGAAAATCTTCCACAGAAGGAGAAAGTGAACCAGTAACTCATGTACTAGTCTCTTCAGGCTGGGTGGCTTAAAAAACAGGAATGTAGGGGCCATCAGGTGGCATAGTGGTTATGGTACTGAATTGCTACATAACCAACCACAGTTCAGGTCCCAGACTGGGCAGCTTGAAACCCATGCCAGCCACATGTATACATGCCCACAATCCCAGGAGGAGGAGGGAGAAGGGATTGTAGCATGGACATCCTCCCTGGGACGTGATTTCTTGCTTTCCCTTTCATTGTCTCTCTCCAGTGAGCACATAAACCCTATGGTAAAAATATATTTTTTTAAAAATGGAAATGTAGGTCCAACCAGGTGGTGTGGTGGTTAATGTAGCTGGATCTCACATGACTGGGCCAACTGCATAGTTAAGTCCCAGATTCAGAAGCTTAAAAAACACATATGTATGCATGCCCAAAATCCCAAGGGGAGAATGGAGGAGAAGGGATTGCGGCGTGACCATCCCCCCTGGGGCATGGTGGCATGACTATCTCTCTTCAGGAGTGCTTTCTCACTTTCTCTCTCTCTTTCTCATCTCTCTCTACTGAGTTCATGTGCCCTACAGCACATTAAAAACAAGAAAAACATGGGACCAGCAGTTAGCGTAATGGCTATGTCGCTGGACTCCCATGTAGTCAACTGTGGTTCGAGTCCCGGACCTGGTAGCTTAAACTCACGCCAGGCGCGTGTGCATGCGTGCCCAAGATTCTGAGAGGAGAAAGGAGAAAGGGATTGCAGCGGTGTAGCCAACCCCCCTGGGGGATGATTTCTCGCTTTCTGTGTCTCTGTCTCTCTCGGTCTTTCTGGCAAGTGCACGCGCCCTATAGCAGAAAGAAACCTCTCCTCCCCCCCCAAAAAAAGAAGAAAAAAAAAGAGAAAGAAAAAACAACAACAAAAGCAAAAAACAAATTTATTGGGACCAGCAGTTAGCGTAATGGCTATGTCGCTGGACTCCCACGTATTCAACTGTGGTTCGCATCCCGGACCCGGTGGCTTAAAACTCACGCCGGGCGCGTGTGCGTGCGTGCCCAAGATTCCGAGAGGAGAATGAAGGAGAAGGGATTGCGGTGTGACCATCCCCCCTGGGGGGTGATTTCTCGCTTTCTATCTCTATGTCTCTCTCTGTCTGTCTGGCGAGCGCACGCGCCCTATAGCAAAAAACCTCTCCAAAAAAAGAAAAAAAAAATATTTTTCACAGTGCTGGAGGCTGGCAAGTCCAAGATCAAAATACTGGAAAGAAAGACTTTATTCCAAAGTCTTTTCTCTTGGCTTATAGGTGGCCACCATCTTTCTCTGTGCTCACGTAACCTCTTTGTGAGAAAGTAAGCTCTCTACTATCTTTGCTTATTAAAGACACCAGTCCTATCAGACCAGGGGCCCATCCTTTGAATTCATTTGACTATAATTACTTCCTTAGAGGTCTGTCTCCAAATACAGCCACACTGGCTATTAGGGCTTTGGTATATGAATTTGGGGGAGGAACACAAGCATTCAGTCCATAATAACACATAAAATCAGATATTAGCAGAGATGAAAGACAGTTACATAGCCAGGGTTTATGTCCATAGTTCCAGACCCCATGGCCAAATTCCTTGAGGCTAATCTTTCATAACTCTGTCTATACTGGTGATTCTGAGCAGAATCATTCATTTTTATGATCAAGCTAGTTTGGGTTAGGTGTCTATTGGTGGCAGCTAAAAGATTCCTGATGTTCAGTACACTGACAATCAGAACATAGCATCTCCAAACAAGGAGATTTAATAAAGCACACCAGCTTTACTAAATAACATCATCTTTCACCAGCAAGAGAGCGGACCTAGAGCCAGGAGGAAAGCATTACCTGAGACCCTTCTTCACATTTGGTAGTAGTCGCCATGGGCATCAACACCCTTAGCACCGATTTCCATATGAAACTGAAAAACTGAAATTCTTTGACTTCTTCCAAAGCAACAATTGAAGAGATTTGGGGTTAGAAGTCAGAAGTACCCAATTCTAGACCTTCTTGTTACTGGGTAATAACGGTAAGTTACTCAATGTCTCTGAACCTCACTCTCTTCCGCTGAAATATGAGACAGATAATTTCACAAGGATAGTGTGAGAAGAAGTGAGAGATCGTGTGAGGATCCCATCCAGCACGTAGAAATCACTCCAGTTAGGCTGGTTCCTCCTTGGTCAGGTATGCAAATTCCATCAAATACCACTCTTCATGACTGGAAAGGAGATGCAGCGGTTCTGTTTTCCTGAATCTCAAAAACCCCAGTGGGAAATTGCAGGCCTCCAAATATTCACAGGGTTTAGGAGAGGCCTCGGAAACAGTAGCCTTTGTCATACTCCCGTGGGAAAATAATGGGGCTCTACCCAGAACCTTTCACCCTAGTCTCTGTAAGCCAAGTCTAAATTCAATTACTCCGAAATTAACTAAGCATTAAACAAAAAATCTCAACCTGGTAGTCGTCACTGCTAATTAACTGGTTCCCACTCAGCGCTGCTGCCTTTCAGCAGTTGGCTGACAAGGAGAGCTGTCAAGAACTTGCCCGCGGGGTGGGCTTCAGCTGCTGTGACTTGATTTGAACTGACAAGGCACAGCAGGCTAATATCAGAGCCCTCTGTAGGCGACCCATGTGACGGCAGATGGGGAGCTCACAGAGTGAGTAAGGCAATGGCTTCACAAACTGGCCTAGACAGAAACAGCATGGGCTGGAGCCAGAAGGTAGGGACAGTGGAAAAGGTGAGTGACGGCTTGGGAAAAGAAAGTGGAGAACAGGAGGGATCAGTGAGGCTGTGAAGGGTATCTTAGTCAGCATTATGATAGCACCTTCTTGATAAGTTCATGATTTTGTTTAATAGCAAGAATGTATATTGGATGAATGGATAGATGGATGGATAAATTCCATAAAATAGGAGAAATGTTCTATTTCCCATTTCTTTAGAAATTTCTGAAATTCTGTCTCTTCTCTATCAAGAAGCTGATTTGATTAAAGCCTATTGAGAAAGGTATTTCCTACCTACCTGAACAGATCACCCCTAGGTTTGCCTCTCTTCATCCTATACAAAGTAGAAGGGCCATATTTATGACTTAGCTGAGTAGATGTGTAGGGTCTGCCTCTGCTTGTCAGCTATGACAGGAAAGTGGCCACATCTGCTTAATGGACAAAGTACAGTGGCCACCAGTGCTTGTAATAGAGGGCAAAAGAAAACAGAGGCCCGTTCAGGCAACCTGCTGGGAAGGGGTCTTGCTCATTCAAGCAGTAAGGCAATTCCTTTTATCATCCTGTCCAGGTAACTATCTTTAACTACATTGATGGGATTTGGGGTTTTTTTAGAGAGATTTTTGTGATAGGATGCCTGCGCTCACCAGAGAGACACAGAGTCAGAGAGACAGAAAGCAAGAAATAACACCCCTGGGAGGATAACCATGCCTCAATCCCTTCTCCTCCATTCTCTTCTCGGGATTTTAGGCACCCCCCAACACACACACACACCCAGAATGAGTCTTAAGCCATCTGGTCCAGGATTTGAACTCCAGTAGACTATGCAGTAGTCCATCTATGTAACCATTACACCATCTGCTGGTCCCATCGATGGGATTCTTTTAACATGAGCTTCCTAGAAACAGATCAAATAACTTGTTCAGAAGAATTAAACCTAAGAAAGAACTATTTAATAGTGTGTTAAACAGTTCAGAAATGACAAAGACCATGTACAACTATTGTACAAAATGACAATGCAGATCTTACGGTCAATAGCAAACCCTCAACAAAATGGTTGTGACAAAAGCCTTCCTATAGGCACAGTGTAATGGTAATGAAAAGGATTCTGGAATTCTCCCAGACTGTCATTGTCCCAGGAGAACAAATTCTAGACTGTTACCATAGAATCTTTTATTTTAAATAATTATTTAATTTTCTTTATTATTATATTTTTTTAATTTTGCTGTAAGGCACATGTGCTCACTAGAGAGAGAGAGAGGGCAAGGGAAAGTGAGAAAGCAAGCTGCCAGGTCTGGGACTGAAACCACAGTCAGCCATGTAGGAGTCCAGTGCCTTAACCACTAAGTCACCTGCTGGCCCTGCTACAGAATCTTACCACACCCCCAGCCTTCATGCTCAAAAGCAGCAGCAAGTAAACAATCAAAGCAAATAATCAGCACCCAACAGTTATGGCCTATGTTGTTTTATGGAACATCCCTAGGACTATTCAACTTTTTCATGTCCTCCTCTGTGGGAAGAAAACTTTCTGGTCAGGGTGTTAATAGTGTAAAACCATCATGAACTGGGACCCAGAGATAGTTGTGCTCACCTTACTATTTTCCTCTTCCTGCTGTCCTCCCTTCACAAGCCAAAGGTCAAACATACTACTAATTGCTAATGACTAAGTGTGTTGTTAGCCATGGTATTGTTACCATAACAAAAGTGACATTCCATAATGAATTTGAAAGTTGAAAGTGATATTTGGTGTATCCAGGGAGTCTATGAAGTATCTCAAGGACTGTATTCGAAGGCGGAAGCCAACCTAGTTTTCTAAAGTTAGCTTTTGCAGAAGCCAGGAAAAATCCATGGTGGTAGGGCTCCAAATACTGAACTTCTATTGAGTTTGGAAGTGAGAATTCAGGACTCCCTGTTCGGAGTTGCCCTGCTGACCAGCTCTTCAGTATTTAACAAGTCCAGGATGGTCTTTGAATGGATGTCTCAGGGTGAGCATCCTCTGAGAGAAAGGAGGATGTGAATGGCTCCCCAACTTCTCAGACCTAGGCTTCTGTCTTCCTAAAGCGGGGTAGTCCTAAAGACCTCCTTCCCAGTTGGAAGGAGGTCTACTCTAAAAAAGCCATGAATTTCCTCAAATAGGGACCCACCTATTTGAGAAATTTACTTGTAGCCACAGATACGTTTTTTTTAACCCAACGCATTATTTTTAGAGAGATTTTTGCTATAGGGCACAAGCACTCGCCAGAGAGGCAGAGAGAGACAGAAAGACAGAAAGTGAGAAATCACCCCCCAGGGAGGATAGCCATGCCACAATCCCTTCTCCATTCTCCTCTCTAGATTTTGGGCATGCACACACATGCGCCCAGCATGAGTATCAAGCTGCCAGATCCAGGACTCCAACTGCAGTCAGCTATGTGGGAGTCCAGCAACGTAACCATTACGCCATCTGCTGGTCCCAACCTACAGCATTTTTTAATTGAATGCAAAATGTAAGTGTCAGTAGATTTCACCTATATTTCCAATGTTCAACTCTACACCCAAGGTCTCTGGAGAACTGAGAGATTTGGTAACCCTAGTCCTGTCGTCCTCTCTGGCTACACAGTTACCTCCTACACAGGAGCACGGACATTCCACATCACCGTAGTCTCTGCCCCTCTTTATTTATCTCGCACAGGTTCAGCTGTGCTCCTTTACATTCATTGCCTGCCAGGCCCCAGCAGGCACTGAGTTCGTGACCTCTTGCTTATGAACTTCTCTGCACCATAATCTCTGAGAGCCAAGAACAAGATATAGGTTTCCAGTGGTGAAAAAAGTAATTACAAGATTTCCCCATGTAAAGTCTCACCACCACATCCTTGTCATTGGTGGGGCCATCTACCCTATACCATATATTCACACCTAGCTCAGTGGGTATCTTAGTCATTCATACCACTGTAACAAAATACCAGACTGGGTGGCTTAAACAACAAACATTTACTTCTCACATTTCTGGACGGTGAAAGCCAGTGATTAGGGTCCAACAAGGTCAGGTGTGGATAAGGGCCTCTTTCAAGTTCCAGACGGCCAACTTCTCCTTGAACCTTCACATGGTGGAGAAAGACTGAGAGCTTTCTGAGGTCTTTTTTTTATAAGGAATCTAATTCATAACCTGATTACCTCTCAAAGAGGTAATCACATTACAGATTAGGATTGCAACATACCAATTTCACAAACATTCTGTCCATGACAGTGGGAACTTAAAAAAATTAAATGACATTTGTATATGTAAACTATCCATGTAAGTACCTACTGGATAATAAAAGCAGGTGCTACATAAATATTAGCTCCCTTCTTCTGCCTAAGAAATAAGCCTGGTTCTTGAATACTCTAGGATTTTTTTTATCAGTGTTGCCTCCTCACCCAGCAAGGATGAGTTCATGTCTAAAAACGATGACCAGTTAGGACCAGCAGTTAGCGTAATGGCTATGTCGCTGGACTCCCAGGTAGTCGACCGCGGTTCATGTCCTGGACCCTGTGACTTAAAACTCACACAAGGCACGTGTGAGTGCGTGCCCAAGATCCCGAGAGGAGAAAGGAGGAGAAGGGATTGCGGTGTGGCCATCCCCCCTGGGGAGTGATTTCTCGCTTTCTGTCTTTCTGTCTGTCTGGCGAGCACACGTGCCCTATGGCAAAAACCTCTCAAAACAAAAACAAAAACAAAAACAAAAACAAAAACGATGACCAGCTGTGCTCCACAATGTTTTAGTCCCATTTGCTTCCTTGACCTGAGCTTCTTCCCTTGCCTTTTTTTTTAACTCTCCCTCACTTTCAAACTTTGTTCTCCTCCATCACTGTGCAGACCCAGGGTGGCAAACTCAAACATGTTTGGGGTTCAGATAGCCATGGAATGTGTAAAGTCACTGACCTTAAGAGGACAACAAACAGGCAGGCCGACAGTGAACTGAAGAAGGTCACAGCCGAAAGTCATTTGCATGATTTTAAAACTAAAAGGGCTGGTTTGAAGTTCAAACCAGTTAAACACTGTGCAGAGGGAGCCAGATTCCACATGGCTGATCTCAGTGTGTATCCTGATATAGGCAGCTTGGAAACCATGCTGGACACTTGTATGTGTGCCCAGACTCCTGAGGGGATGAATGGAAGAAGAAGGAATGTGTCATGGCTGTGCCCCATTGGGGGATGCCTTTCTCTCTCTCTCATGCACACATCTTCTGGCATTAAAAAACTTAATTACAAAAAAGATAGAGACACTATTCTGAACAATTAAGCTATTGCTAACTTAGACTAGCTAACCACCAGTTTGCAAAGAGCATTTTAACCATTCCAACATAAAAATCCAGGTTTCAGAGACCAGACATGGTGCTGTGGTAAAATGTGTCACTCTTCAAGACTGAACCACCTGGAAAGGTTTCAGATTCGAGTCCAGATGCCTCCTTGAGTTTGGCTGATGTTGGGAGTGGATCATGGTGCCTAGACCCTGTTGAGATTGTACTCCCCCTTCTCTCTGTCTCTTTCATTCATTGAAGAGATAAATAAAATTTTTTAAAAATCTAAGTGCCACTCCAGAGTCTAACCGATTGCTTTATGTGTTCTGATCAGTAAATCAAATTTAGCACAAACTTCATTATATGTACCCATAGGAATTTATAAATTAAATTTATATCCACTTTGCTAATGATTTCTTTTTTGAGAGAGAAATTTTTGCTATAGGGCACGTGCACTTGCCAGAAAGACAGAAAGTGAGAAGTCACACACACACACACACACGCAGGGGGGGATGGCCATGCTGCAATCCCTTCTCCTCCATTCTCCTCTCGGGATTTTGGGCATGCACGCACACATACCCAGTGTGAGTTTCAAGCCACCGGGTCCAGGACTCAAACTGTAGTCAGCCACATGGAAGTCCAGCACTTTAACCACCATGCCCCCTGATGGCCCTGTGTGCTATGAATTTTGAACATTCTAAGACAAATACAAGGACACCAAATGTCACAGACACTCTGATCCCCCTTCAGGATGGAAAGACGTGTTCCTCCCAGGTGCTGGGGTGTCTACTTGCCCAAGATCACACTCCTTGTGGGAACAGCCTACATCTATGACTGGTCACCTACCGGAATATAAACGACCAGCATCTTTTAGCAAGTCAGGAGAACTTTAATAGGGCTTTCCCAACCTCAGAGCGCCCTTGGGGTCCATACAGGTGTTTGCTGTGACAGCACCACAGCCCACATCTTCCTCTCCTCCTTCCCAGTCCTCCTTCTTCTATAGTTTGACCCCATCCACAGGCGTTGATCCTGAGAAAGTTCCCTCATAAAGTCCTGGCTTTTAAACTCTACCTCAAAGCCCACTTCCTGGCACTAGGTGAAATAATTACAAGTTCTGTCTGATATTTTCTTCTCCTCCAACAGGGTTTTGTCTTACAAGCCCACTGGGTTATTCTCATCTCATTGGAAAGCAATGTTCTAAGCCAATGCTAAGCTGCCTAATGGAACGTTCCAGAACAATAATGTCTAAGATGGCAACACTAGTCACACGTGACTATTGAGCACTTACATGTGATTAGTGCAACTGAGGGAGGAAACATGTTTAATTATCTCCATTATCTCCTTTTAATTAATATAAATTTAAGTAGCCACATGTGACCAGAAATGAACAGGGTAGGTATAAGCTATTGTATTTGTAGCTCGAGTAGGCAGATTCAAAGGGTCTAGAGTTGTTATTACACCTCTTTTTTCATTTTGAAAAAGTGTACAGCAAAGAGTGAAATATATTGGGTCGTGGGAAAAGTCATGACTCAGTTTTGCATAGAAAAACACGTCATGACTTTTACAATGACGTAGTATATGCTGGGAGTCATTTAATTTAACCACCATAAGTTGTAAAAATAATAATAATAATAATAATAATTTTAAAAAAACTTCATGCTCATGTCAGATGACATATTCAGTAGCATCCCCAGATCGCCCCTTTGAGCTGGAGACATCGACTGTCTTTGTGAGTTAGCCAGGGCAGGTGTTCGAAGGGCACAGACAAGGCCTGCCATCTGTTTTGGTTTGATCAGTTCAGTTCTGATGTAAGTGAACATCCCCCAGCAAACAGCCAGTTTTCTTCCCACAAACGCTACACCTTGATTTAAGAGATCTGACCAAGAATCCGTAACACCCACCCTGGAGAAATGTTACTGCTAAAGCCTAGCAAAGCCAGCCAGGAATTTATTCATCAGCAACAGCCTATTAATTTGGTGGACTCTAGGGGGCATATTTGGAAGCAGGGGGAGACCCCTGTACCTCTGGAGTCCAAGTCCACTGCCTGACAATTGTAGAAGCAATCTAAGGAAGGTGTACCCAGAGAAAATAGTTCCGTTTCTGAGAGAGACACTTCCTCCTGGCTTTCTCTACAGTTCCTCCCGCCTGTCTGAAATAATTTCCTGGGCTGTGATTATCAGAAGCAAATGGGATATACACTCAGACCTAGGAGACAACAGATAGCACAGTGCTCTGGGAGCTGGTGGAGTGGTTTGAGGTGTTAATGCATTATCTACTCCTCTGGAGAAAGGTTAAAGTTTGGGCTTGAATCACATGTGAAAATGAGGTTGGTGGCCTGGTTGTTGCCCCTTGTGGACCTTTATCCACAGTGTAGAAGCCCGGCCCAGCCGGTGGTCTCAGCTCATCAAAGCAGCGAGACAAGAGAGTGAGGGGGGTTAGAAGCCCAGAGTGCTTTAGAAGTGGAACACTGGCTCACTTTCTCTTCAAATGGCAATTAAGCCATGCATGAGTAAAAATTCCTCTTCTAGGGAGCAAGCCAACCGCAAGCATTGCACTTTCCTTTCTCAAAATGGCCTCGCCTCTGATGTGTCTGTGCCTCTGTGAATGGCGATCCCTAGTTTGTAACATGGTCCCTCCCTTCTTCTTTGGACTGACTTGAACTTGCTCCTGTCGTGCTTTTTTCCAACAAACAGTTCTTGTGTCTCCTTTGTACCAAGCCAAGTTATGACTTGACAAATATTTCTTGGACACAGCCATGAAAAAAGAATCAGAGCTGGCCCCATAGCACAGCCATTGGGCACTATGCAGAGAAAGCCATATTCCATGAAGGTTCAAGTCCTGGCCCCACTGGCTTGAAAAATACACTGGACATGTGTGCTCAGGATTCTGATGTGATGGAGAATTGAAAGAATTGTGGCATGACCAGAACCCATTGGGGGATGGTTCTTGCTCTCTTGTGTGTGCACATGTGCTCTCTTATCTCTGATGCACACACACATGCTCACTGGTGACATGGTAGTTAAGGTTTTGGACTTCCTCATGGCTGAGCACAGTTCAAGTCCCAGACCTGGAGGCTTGCTTTCTCTCTCTCTCTCTGGTGAACACACATGCCCTATAGCAAATTTAAAATAATAATAATTAAAATTATTTTTTTTAAATGTTAAGCGATGCTCACTGAGACCCATTTCCCTAATTTGAGGTTCACTCCATCTCAGGGTTAGTCAACATCCTGGGCAAACCTTTACTATCACACCTACTGCTGTATCATAAAACCCTAGTTTATGAGAGGATCTAGTCCTTCCTCTGCATTATAATTGTCTATTCAGATGTGTGGTTATCAAGTGACAGACATACATTTCTCCTGCCCTCCAGGCATATTTTTTTCTTTTAAGAATTATTTTAACTCTATTTATTTATTTATTCGATTTAATTTGACTGAGAGGGACAGAGCAAGAGTCCGAGAAGGGCAAGAGAAAGAGAAAGTGAGAGAGCAAGCCTTCAGGTTCAGACTCAAATCATAGCTGGCCACGTGGGAGTCCAGCACTCTCAACCACCACACACCTGCCAGCCCCACCTTCAGGCATCTTTAAGACTGGATTTTCCCTGCTCCCTTCTGTGTAGTCTTTTGACTTGCTTCGACCAATAAAATGTGAACCAAAATGACATCCCTCACTCCTGGGAGGAAGCCTGAAGAATCAGTGTGCAGTTGCCCATGGCTCTGTCCTCAGTTTCAGAGATCTTGCAGGAAATGAGGTAAAGCCTCCAAAACCCTTGGTTCTTGGGTGGCCAAGGATCAGAGCCCCTTCCGTTGACTTACATGAGTAGGAAGTACGACATGAAAGACATTTTAGTTGTGTTAAGCCACTGAGATATGGGAGGGCTCTTTGTTATTTCTCCATTACCCAGTCCAGTAGACTATGACCATATGTTAGCTCCTCACTGAATTGTGGATTATTTTTAAGCCATTGGGGCCGGCAAGTGGCATGGTGGTTAAAGGCGCTGGACTCCCACATGGCCGACCACGGTTCAAGTCTCGGACCTGGTGGCTTGCTTTCTCACTTCCTCTCTCTCTCTCTGTCTCTCTCTGATCAAACTAAAAAATAATAATGATATAATAATAAATAAAGTTAAATAAAATAATTCTAAAAAAAAAAAAAGAAGAGCCATTTATATATCTGTGTCTCCAATGCCTAGCACATGATACTTACTTGGTAAATGTCTGTTGAATTAATGCAAAAGTACTGACACTTTTTTTTTAATCTACCTAATGGAAACTCATATTCAGATATTATCTAGAATCCTGGTGAAATAGTAAGAAAACTAATCACTGCAGATAGCCAAGTTAGGAAATGATTACTGTGAAATCGACACCTTTGAAAGACCTAGCTCATGGAGCATGTGCCATGATATCCAATAATGCTTATGAAACTAGCCCAACTGGTTGCTTAAAAAAGCTAACTTGCAGGATCAACAGATGGCATCTGGACTCCCATATGGCCGACCATGGTTCGAGTCCTAGACTTGGTGGCTTAAAATCACACCAACCACGTGAGTGTGCCTGCCAAAAATCCCAGAAGGAGAATAGAAGAGAAAAGATTGTGGTGTGGCCATACACCCTGGGGGGATTTCTCACTTTCTCTCAGTGTCTCTGTCTCTCTCTCTCTCTCCCCAGTGGGCATATACGTCCTAAGGGGAAAAAAAAAAAAACAAAAAACCTAACTTGCATTGACTATAAATAAGAGCAAAGTGAAGGATCACATCCATTATTTTTGTAATTGCATTTCTATCTAACTGACACTAGGGGGAATTAGCTTCATATTCACAAAGCAAAGAGGATCGGTAATTAGAAGAGGAACCAATTCCCCAAAGGTTTTATATTTGGAATCTACTCAATTACTTCCCCCTTAAAAAACTATATCCATTATTTGAAAGCAGTTTTCAAGCTTCTGAGTCATCCTATTTATAATACTTTATCTTCAATTACTTTTCTCATTGTATCTTTCATGGAACACATTTCCAATTTTCTTCTTAATTCAGCATCTATACCCGTGGGTATTCAAAGTAGTCATTTTAGGGTTGGAACATGTGTAAAGTAATAACACAATATGATATTCCCCCAAATATTTTAGGGGCAAATATTTGTTCTTCATTATACTTTGCATTACCCATTAATTTGGAAATAGATCCTTTGATGAGAGGATAAAAGGAAAATCTGCCATTAATTTAGAAAAGATTTTTCTTCCCAGAATGTCTGTGTGAAAAGAAGTCGTTAACAGTGTTAGCCTTTGTTGCTCTTTCAATTTATAGGTCATTGAGGAATATGAATCACTGTGAATTCTAATTAAAAGGTAATTATTCAAGCCAGTGTTAAGGTAGGCTAATTGCCATAACAAATAGATCTAAACATGGGATGCTCAAAACAACAGAAATTTATTTCTTGTTCACTTGTTACTGGACCAGTGTTCAGGCATGTTCAGAATGCAGTAAAATTCAAGAAAACAAATGAGAGGTGTGAATGGAACTGAGCTCGATTGCTCATTTGATTGATATATTCTAGTTACATTATCAGTCCTACACAAGGAAGTCAGGTCTGACCCAGTTTGGTCATTTACCATTTTTGTAAGTGTATTTATTTACTTTTTCGATGTGTGAGAGAGAAACAGAGGCACCCCTACAGGGTCTTCATGCTACGATTCCCCCCACCCTCAATTTCAGCTGGCCTGATTCAAGGGCACAAGTGCATACCTTGTATGCTCAGGGAGGTCCCAGGATACGAGCCTAGGACCTTACTTATGTGAATCCAGTCGCGTTACTACTGCACCATTGCCTGACTTCATTACCACTTTCTGTCCCAAGATCATCACTAGGAGGTGGGTAACATGCTGTAATATTTAAGGATAGTTTGACTATATGTGTGGTCTGCAGACATCTAGATATGCCTAAGACCTTTTAGGGGGACTGAAGAAGTCAAGAACATTTTTATAACAATACCAGGACATTATTTGTCTTGTTCTTTATGTTGACATTTGCATTGCTGGTGCAAGATCAATGGTGGTAAAATAGTGGGTGCTCTAACATAAATCAGGGCATGTACTCATACATTAAAGAAAAAGAAAAAGTAGTATGAGAGAGGAAATTACAGCGGGTTCTCTTAAGAATCCTTGGTGTGGAACCAGCAGATGGTGTAATGGCTACATCACTGGACTTCCATGTAGTCAACCTCAGTTCGAGTCCCAGACCCAGTGACTTAAACTCACACCAGGCGTGTGTGCATGCATGCCCAAGATCCCGAGTTTTGGGCATGAGCACACACGCTGCTGGAGTGGGTGTTTTTCAGGCCACCAGGTCCAGAAATCAAACTATGCGCTTGGCCATGCGTGATCCAGCTACCTTAACCACCTTGCCTCCAGCTGGCTTGAGTACACATCTTTTTAATATTCTCTGTGACAAAATGGGAAGTATACATAAAGCATCTTTGTGTACAATAGTTGTCTTAACAAAAAATAAAAAAGGAAGTACATGTGCAATTTGTTGGATGGCAATCTACATTGGCCATTTGTTTCAGGAAACAGTATTTCTACTAAGAACAGTTGACGCCGTACCATGGTTATTCAAAGTTGGGTACTGGCAGACGTTTCATCAAAAAAGGAACAAAGTGAGCTTGTTACTCCCAGTAAAACAAAATGACAGTATTTATTGTCAATAATAAAATCAGAGCTTTCAAGTAAAAATTCAAATCTTGGAATATTTGGATACTTCACCATGAGCTTAACAGCTTCTCAATACTTAAGGATTTTTGCGGGGTCGGCAGGTGGAATGGTGGTTAAGGGCACTGGACTCCCACGTGACTGATTGTAGTTCAAGTCCCAGACCTGGAGGCTTGCTTGCTTTTCTCTCTCTCTCTCTCTCTCTCTCTCTCTCTCTCTCTCTCTGTCTGTCTATATACACACACACATACACACACACACACACATAAATAATAAAAAATAAAGTTAAATAAAATAATTCCTAAAAAAAGATTTTTGATAAAATTGGTGATATTAATGAATGTGATTTTTTTTTTGGTCTTTGTTATTAAATAGCATGTGTACATGTATGAGAGAGAGTCAACCTCAATGGGGTCTCTCATCACACCACAACCCCTTTCCCAAACCCTCTGGCTCCTGAGAATCTCAGGTGACCACACGTGCACCCAGTGTGTTTCTAGGTCAGCCCAGGAATCCGAACCCCTAGTTGGCCATGTGGTCTCCAGCACTACAGTCCAGTCTGTCACAACTGTGCCGCTGAGACTGGGCCTGGTTGAGTTTTGTGTAATGAACTGTCAATACTTGAAAGATCTACATAACTCAATAAAACAGTATTCCCACATGAACAATGTATAATGCTCCAAAACTGTGCATGGAAAAAGGATTCATTCAAAGTCAAAATTAGACTAATGGACTTTAATGAGTAAGAAACATCATTAATATGACTTCAGATTTCATATAGCTATTAACTTTAAAGAAACTATTATTTTCCAAGTTCTGGTATAGTATTCAAAAAAAAATCCACAGTTATCTGAAAGCACCATTAAAATAGGTCTTCTTTTGATAGTACATATCTAAAGCCAAATTCTCCTCAGATATTTCAAGAAAAACTACATGGAGCAACAGATTGAATACAGAGGCAGATAAGAAAATCTAGCTGCCTTCTACTAAGCCAAACTTGAAAAAGGTTTGCAAAGATGTGAAATAATATCACTCTTCTCATTTAATTTTGGGAAATACAGTTCTAGTTCATAAATTATGTTATATATTAACATAGTAGGAATGTCTTATTGTTTTCTAAATAAAATTAAAATTCATCTTAGTTTCTCAATCTTTATTTCTAATATGGTTAGTGTCACCAAAAAAAAAAAAAAATATACAGCTCTTTGGGATCCTAGTCCAACACTCTTGTTTTGTTGATAAAGAAATGACACACAGAGACCAGCAGTTAGCATAATGGCTGTGTCGCTGGACTCCCATGTAGTCGACCGCGGTTCGAGTCCCAGACTTGGTGGCTTAAACTCACGCCTGTTGCATGTGCGTGCGTGCCCAAGATCCCAAGAGGAGAATGGAGGAGAAGGGATGCGGCGTGGCCATTCCCCCCAGGGGGGTGATTTCTCACTTTATGTCTCTCTGTCTCTCTGTCTCTCTGTCTCTCTCTCTCTCTCTTTCTGGCAAGTGCACGTGCCCTATAGCAAAATCCTCTCAAAAAAAAAAAAAAAAAGTTAAAAAAAAAGTAATGACACACATAGATACATTAATTCAGCAAATTTTGAGTATATGCCATGTTTTGGAGCCTTTGGGGACACAAAAATAAATAAAACTTATTTTTTACCATTAAATGACTTGTGTAAGATCATGTGTCAATTTTTATAAACAGATATGCAATTACATAGAGGTTATATAAATGCCTGGAATGTATCATCCTAGAACTGAGATGGCCATCTGGGCTTAGATAAAAAAAAAACAATTGATGTGAATGTAAAACCTGCTTTTAAGATATGTCTCAGGGAGCACGCAGGTAGTGTTGTGGTTATGGTGCTGGACTCCCATATGGCTGACCATGGTTCAAGTCCTGGATCTGGCAGATTGCTTTCTCACTCTCTCTCATATGTATCCTGCAACAAGTTAAAATAATGATGATAATAACAAATAAAATGAAATAAGTAATTCTTTAAAAGAAAATAAAAGGATATGTCTCAGAGCCATGAAACAAAGACCTTGTTTACCCTACAGAGCTAATGTGAGGATAAACATAGTCTTCGTAAAACTCTAAAGTGAGATAGAAACATAACATAGTTAGTAATGCCATTCTTACTTAAAGATTCTGTACATTGCTATGATAGAGTGAGAAAAGCAAATATATTACACTGTTTTCCGTGTCACCATCAGAGCATCTGAAAACTTTAAATTCTGTGAGAAGTCTGACTCCAAGACTATCAGACCAGAGATTGTGGACCATTTACCATAATTCAAATCCAAACAGGAACAAGAGAAAACTAGGACACTTTTCCCCAAATTTTGAACTCTGAACCAGCAATCTTAGGCAGCTAGGAGTCTGCCTGAGTATATGGTCTACATGGATATCATGGGTGACTGCTACAATTCAGGTATGTTCTGTCCACAACATTCTCATGGTCTAGAAGCCTCTTTTTATCTATTAGCAGAAATATTCTTCATTGGGACTAGCAGGTGGTTAAGGGCGCTGGACTCCCACGTGGCCAACTGTGGTTCGAGTCCCGAACCTCGTGGCTTGCTTTCTCACTTTCCTTCTCTCTCTCAGTCTATCCCTCTCTGGTCAAATTAAAATAAGTAAACAAATAAATGAATTAAATGGAATACTGATTAGTTTTAAAAAAAAGTAGTACTCTTCAATTAGCTTGAAATATTTAGTTATCCAGAATCTCAAACTGGCCCAAAGTAATGCTTAATTTCTCTTAAAATTATAAATTATTTCTTTAAAATGCCTTTTTAAAGTTTATTTATTTTATTTATTTTATGTGATAGACAGGGGGTCAGGGGAGAGAAAGAAACAGGCATCTCCAAAGTTGGGTCTTCACATCGTGATCCATAAAGTGAGGGCAGGAGTGCATGCCCAGCACATACAGGAAACCTAGTCCTTTACATGTGGCCCAGCATCCCAGCCTGCTACACTACCAAGTCAGACCTTAAAACATTTTTTATAATTTAAGAAATATTTTCACAGAATTCACAGCCTGTACATGTTTACATAGGGTAAACATGGTTTTACTCTCTCAGATCTTAGAGTCCAAAAGGGAAAATAGGCCATAGGTAAAGAATCAGCATAACGTATACGTTGAGCATTTTCATTGTCATGAAAGCACATTCTAAAAGCACCCTACCAGTCTTGTAGAAAGATAAAGTGGGAGAGTCATTGTAGAACCCTTTCTAGAATAAGTGGTGTTCCAGTCAAGTCTCAAAGGATGAGTGAGTATCAGCCAGGCAAAGAGACAAGAGTATTTTAGGCAAGGGCACAACTGTTACAACCAGCTATGATTTAAAGCTCTCCTCCCTTCAGAAAAATTACATCTCATGCCACCAAACCTAGGAGGTATTTCCTGTTGGCCTCTTAAATCTATTAGGCACTCTGTCTTTCTTAAAACCCTCACATCTTTTCGTTTCTGTGACATCACAAGGCACTACTTGTCCTCTCGCTACTCTGACTTACCATGCTTTTTAAAATTACATCCTTCAGTTTTGAAGATGATATGAGTATAATCTTGATTTGATCATTATACTCTGTATGCATGACTTTTAAACTCATATTCTAGGGGTCAGCAGGTGGTGTAGTAATTAAGACACTGGGCTCTCACATGGTTGACCACAGTTCGAGTCCTGGACCCAGTGACTTTAAACCCATGCCAGCCACGTATACATGCATGCTCAAAATCCTGAGCTGAGAGTATAAGTGAAGGGATTGTGCCATGGTCATCCCCTAGGGAGGCTGATTTCTCACTTTCTGTTTCTCTCTGTCTCTCTGGCAAGCACACGCACTCTATAGCAGAAATCTCTCAAATAAATAAATAAATAAACAAGCAAACATTTGGTAGCCCACAAAGGTATTTGTTGATTATATGTAAACTAGAAATCATCGTTTTAATTTTTTTAAATGTCATCCTCCACTTCTCCATTCAATGTTGGAGCACTCCTCCAGGAACTCTGATGCAAATATTCTTGGACAGAACATGCATCAAAGTCTGGGGCTTCAAACCTGACTTACACAAGATGTCTTAATAGGTTATGTCTCCTTCAGGTCTCCTCTGAAGACCAGAATAGTGGTTTTCATTCTCTGTTCGACCTCTCCTCTTGCTCAGCTCAGAGGCTCCTCAGACTCCTTCCATCTAACACTAAACTCACAACCCATCCTGGCCTTTTCTCACACTTTCTTCTTTAGAAACTTCCCATCAGCGTCCAGTTACCCAACTGAACATTAGGGAATTTTCTTTGACATGTCCTTCTTTGTCACATCTTCTGTCCAATCTACTGTTAAATTCTCGAAACTTTAGCTCCCAAATATATCTCAAATCAACCCACTGCTCTCTACATCCTCCACAGCCTCTCTCATCCAAACCAGAGCATCAGTTGTCTGGATTACTACAACAGCCCTGCCAAATGCTCTGCTCACGTCCTCTTGGCCTCCCTCTGCCAATTCCTTCTGCAGACACCAGGATCTTCTTGAAATATTTCATCTTGCTGCTCCAGCTTAAAATGTGTTGGTGACTCTCAACTGCCTTTAGTACAAAACAAATACTCTTCAACACAGTCCACAAAACCTTGCATGATCAGTTCAGCCCTGCCTATCCAGTCCAGCCACACTAACTTTCTTTCAGTTCATTATTATTATAGGGTTCCCTTGCTGAACAGGACTGTCCACTCTTGTTCCTTACCCTCCCTTCCTTTTCTTTCCCTAGTGAATGCCTATTCGTCCTCATCACTTTACCAGGCATGTCTTGACCTAGTTGATAAGATCATACCCTCTCATAGCACCGTATTTCTCCTTGTTATAATGATTATCATTTATGTGATTATTTCATGATTATTTGATTAATGACTACCTCCCTCCATAAAATCAGGGATTCTTTGTAGCACTTTTGTTTCTCCTTTGTATTCCCCAGTGTTTAAAACAAGGTCTGACTCAGTGAATTAATTTTTTCGAATGAATTAATATAACATGTACCAAGGCTGAACAGAAGAGAGAGAACAATGCATGCACAAAAGGCTGGCAAGAGTTCAGTAAACCTGGAGCCTCCAGGAAGCGGGACAGGGGGAGTAAAAGAATGAGTAAGAATTCAGATTAGAGAGGTTGATGTAAGTCAGGTTATTCAGCCACAATAAAAGGTGAAATGAAATGTCCTTGCATTGGTTTTGACATGGGATAAAATGATTAAGTCGCCATCACTTCGGCTTTTGTATAGAGACTAACAAGAAAAGGCAACTCAAGAGACAGAGTCACAGCTTCGGCTATTCAGTAGTCTGGGAAATTAATGACTAAGGGGGAGCTATAGACTTACAATGATGATAGCAGGAATAGACTAATGATGATGATAGCAGAAATGCACAAAATTGGATTGATCTGAAAAACAGAAAATGAGAAGAATCCAACAAGACTATGACCTCTGTCCTCTTCCAAATGATCCCACACAATCACCTACTAATTTCAAAACCCTGGACCAAGTCTCTGAACCTGGAAACTTCAATTTACTGGAAGCATCCAAGCACTGTCTTATAATTTATTGAAGTTTATTTATTTTTTTCTGTGAGAGAGAAAAGAACTTTGAAATACACACAGATATATAACTATAGATAGAGATATAGAGATATAGATATAGATATAAATGCACATACACACACACACACACATATATACATATACACATACATACATATGTAAAGAGAGAGACTGCAAGATTTTCAGGCTAAATCCACCCACCAGCCTTAGCCAGCACAGGACATATGTGTGTGCATAGCAAACACAGGGAGACCTTGGGATGACGACCCAGGACCTTCTCACGTGGGTACAGTCATATTACACTTTGCCACCATCTGGCCCCTCCTTATGATCTTGTATTTCCTCTTGACTATGTGGGTCTCTGTAGATCATGCCCCCTAGTGGAGAACACAGAAACAAGGTTCTAGTCATCCTGCTAGCTCCCTGCCATGTACTATCATCATGCCATCTGTCCCAATTATTGTGTTAATCATAGCTTTTAAATGTCCTTTTAATTTTTCGTCTATAGTATTTTTCAAATGTCTGAACTCAATCCTGATAGTATTCTTTAGGGTTCGTATTATTACATGTATACGTTTTGTTGCAAAAATCAACGCTTTCAAATTCCCTAATCGAGTTTCACCTTTCACCTGTTTCCATTTTTTCTCACACAAGACTCATCACAGTGTCCCTTTCATTCAGCCTTCAACCACTGACTCAACATCTGTTTTGTGCTAGACATTTTCAAGACACTGCAGATAAAATGACAAACAATAAGTGGCTCCTGACCGCTAAAAGTCATAGTTTAGTGGAAAAGATAGAGCTACAAAGAAGCATTTGATATATTTAAATCTTACACAACAAGTGGAAAAGGTACATAAATACATGTTTTCAAAGCTCAAAAGAGGGGACCTTTGCTCTGAATTTTAAAGGATAGGGGAGAGTTTGACATGCCAACAATAAAGAAAGCACAGCAGTAAGCGAGGACGGCACATGTAAATTCATGGAATATTAGAATAACCTAATGCGATCAGATTTTTTTTTAGGAAAATAACTCCAGCAGTCATGTTGGTTTCACTAGCTGCCTCATGCTCCCTTCCTCCTTGGCATCACTTAGTATCACATTGTGAGTTTTTAGAACATCTCTCTTTAGAATCTGCCCTTTTAGAAAATACCTAACAGGGGGCCAGCTTGTCGTGCAGTGGTAATGTGAGTGGGACTCACATGGAGAAGTCCCGGGTTTACCTCCTGGGGCTTCCCTGAAAATTCCTGGTGTACACATGCCCATGTTCTGGGCTGGCTGAGGCTGGGGTGGATTGTAGCAGAAAGACCCTGTTACGGGTGCCTCTCATTCTCATCCTCCACTACTTTATAGAAGAAAGAAAGAAACTTTATTTTTAAAAAGGAAAGAAATGAAATGAACTAGTAGGCACAACAGGTTATGATGCATCCTATACTTGTGTCACTAGAAGCAGGGTGACTTCTGTGGGATTTCTGTGTGCACATGTGTCCCCAGTTGACCTATGCAGCTGTTGGGTTGAATCGGTAAATCTGGTCATGGGTCTTCAACAAGACAACGCTTGGTTTCTAAAAAAGTGTACTCTTTCACTTACCAATTTCCAGAATTACTTCAAGAAACAATTTTCAAAAGACCCAAACATACTAACATGAATCATACATCTCCAGAAGTCACATATACCATTTTTAAAAAATGATGCCCTATTTTCTTACAACTTAATTGTAGACTCACTTTAAGACTCACTGTTTAAAAAAAAAAAAAATAGGGAAGTCCTCTGTAGTTCTCCTTGGCCTTCTCCTTCTCTAAAAGAAAGAGAAAAGAAAAGAAAAGAAAAGAAAAGAAAAGAAAAGAAAAGAAAAGAAAAGAAAAGAAAAGAAAAGAAAAGAAAAGAGTGAGAGGCAGGCAGGCAGACAGGCAGGTAGGCAGGAAGGAAAACAGAGAGGAAAGGAAAAGGAAGAAAAGAGAAGAGAAAAGAAAAGAAAAATCACCCTGGCCATCTACTCTAAAGCAAAAACGGCTTCTTCCTTGAATAGAAACCTGAGTCTTCCCACTTAAGCAAATTAGTGACCATGTTTTGTTCTCGAGCAGTTTTGAACTTCTAGACTCCCCATTCTGTACATTTGTTAACGTCTCTCCTTCACATCCAAAACCTTTGCTGTAGAGAAAAATCCCACACATAGCAACATGTGTTCTCTCTTCATCCATGGGGTGAATTTTCGTTCTCCCATCTTTAAGAAACATAGCATATCAGAGACCAAGGATTTCTTAGAGAACACAGTGAGGAACGTTTCTTAATGAGACCAACAGCTCATCAGCAACCGTCTCCAGGGAAACCCACAAGTATGCACCTACCCAATCATCATTCTCATTAGCTATGATGGGGGGGTGGGTAGCAAAAACAAAGATAGGAGGGTCAAGAGCAGTTTTCTGCCTCAGCCATGAAAAGACAGGTGTTTTAAAGCCTAAAATGGTCCTTGTTGAAACTGTCATTCCCAGATTACAGCTGGCAGCACCAAGAGCACCAGGAAATAGATGGAAAAATCACCAAGCCTGCTTCCATCCGTTCTGGAAATAGCATGCTGCCTGTCAGCACACATCTTTGCCCACGGAGCAGAGCAGCTGGTGGCTGCAGCTAGACTCTGCCTGGCAGCACCCTCTCCAGAGACCCCATATCATTACAGACTGCCCTTCTGCTGGCGTGGAATTAACTTGTTCTGACTGTGTGGCAGTTCTGACGACTACGCAGTTTGAGGCAAGGAGCTGGGTCACAGGCTGCTACATGCATGGGCTGTCACTAACCGTGCCACTAAAACCAGACAAAACCTTGTCAGGGGAGATAAACTCCTCAGGAGACAGAGGTAAGTGACTCAACGCGTGGCCCGCTCGTGAGGGTTTTGTTCAGTTCAAGGACAGCATCTGCTGACAAGAGGACTTACTTGATGTTGCAGAGAGACACAAAGGATGCCAGCCAGAGGAGGAAGGCAGAGAGGCAGAAAGAGAAAAGAACGCACCCAGACAAATTCGAGCGTGCCTAAGGAGATAGGCTCTGAGGAGGTGGCAAAGAAGACAGCTTCCTCACTCCTGAAAATCGATGATATAAACTCCCCGAATCACACCTATTTCACAGCCATCAAAACCTCCACCAAGAAACTAAAGAATCAGCCTTGGTTTCGCTAGCACAGCTTCTGCTTTGCTTGACACTATGTTGGGTAGTACAAAGCTACACATGTATAATACGTGGCCCCTAACTTGGGCAACTTTACAGGTTAGCTGTTGAGAGAAGACTCACTTTTGTAAAAACATAGATTGTGGCAAACATAACCCGCTTTCCCCAGGCCTATAGGCCCAGGGAGAATCTGAAGACCTAGATTGAGCCACAGAGAGAAGATTCAAAGAAGAGAGGCATAGCAGGAAGAAGTCACAAGGAAGTCACACCATTGCCCCACTAAGGAATGACTCTGACAATCCTTGGGGTCTCATAGGAAACTAGTACTCTAGGGCCATAGGTGGCATGATGGTGAAGGCGCTAGACTCCCACACGGCCGACCAAGGTTCAAATCCTGGACCTGGTGAGTGCACGTGCCCTATAGCATAATTTAAAAATAATAATAGAGACCAGCAGATGGCATAATGCTTACGTCACTGGACTCCCATGTAGTCTCCTGCAATTTGAATCCCAGACCCAGTGGCTTAAAACTCACACCAGGCATGAGCATGTGCCCAATATCCCGAGAGAAGAATGGAGGAGAAGGGATTGTGGGGTGGCCTGCCCCCTGGTGGGTGATTTCTTGTTTTCTCTCTGTCTCTGTCTTTCTGGTGAGCACACATACCCTATACCAAAAAGCTCTCTCAAAAATAATAATAAATGCTAAAAAATAAAAAATTAGTAGTCTAGCTCTTCTGTCCTCTCTTTGTGCCTGGAGAAAGGCCCTCTGGGCCCTAAACTAAGGGTCAGCTCGTATCCTCTTCATGCTGTCACAGTCCAGCCGTATGCTATTTCACTGTCTCTGCTTTCTCGGAGCAGTCAGATTCAGGGAGCCCGACAATTTTGTTAAAGGAAACCTTAGGTTTCCTTTTGGCTCTCTCAATCCTCTATCCCACCTAAATGTATGCAGAAAGTTATAGGAACATCCATTCCATAGATGCCCAGACTGAAGAGAGGGGCTTTGAGTTTTAAGTATTAACCCCCAAAACAACTAGGTTGTTAGGAAAGTCATGACGTACTTTTTTATGTTTTCCTATGCAAAAATGTGTCATGACTTCTCCTGCAACCCAGTAATTTGGGCATTGAGTAGCTGTGTGTAAGTTTGATCAATTTATTTAATCTCTTTGAGTTTCTGCTTTCTTCACTGCAAGGATTAATATAAAAGAGAAAAGAAATTACATGAAAGTATCTAGCATGACACCTGGTATTTATTTGATAAGTGATTAATAGATGTCGATTTGTTTGTTGTAATCTTCTAAGAGTGACAATGAATACCTAATTACATTTATATATGCAGTCTCTAAGTTCTTAATTAGGACAATTGATCACCCTTATTCAAGGATTCCACATTAAGAATTCATTTTTTCCTTTTTTTTTTTTTTAAATTTGCCAAAGAGTTCATGCATTCACCAGAGAGAAAGAGAGGAATACAGAGGGGGGGGGGGGGTGAGGGAGAAGACACCTGCCATGAGGAAAGGTCAGACCGCAATCCCATCTCTTTCATTTCTTCATCCTGTTAGAACTTAGGCGTATACACACACACATGCCCAGCATGTTTTTCAATCTGCCAGGTCTGGGATTTGACCTGTACAGTTGGCCATGTGGGATCTGGCTCCTTTAACCACTAGCCTACTAGGGATGGCCCCAAATTCCATATTTATGAATTCATCTATTCACTACAATTTATTTGTAACCCAAAAACCAGTATTTGTGGCATTTTCACAATCATTCACAGATATGCAGAGTACAAAAAGTTTGAGTCATTTAGTGAGCACATTAGCTGAGACGGAGTGAGGTAACACTGCCTTCTGGGTTCAGCTCTTAAACAGTAAATGAGTCCTTTTCGGAGTTCATCTGGTGCCATGTTTATACATTTTTGTGCTTTTTGCTGGTGATTTTTATCGTTTCAAGTGGCTCCCAAGCACAGTAAAGACCGTCTAGTGTTCTTAAGCCTACAAGGCTGTGATGTGTCCTATGGAGAAAACACACGTGTTGGGTAAGCTGTGAGTTACAGCGTTATTAAATATTGGTGCAATGGAAACTGATTGACAATATATATTCAGTAAGGTATCTTGAAACAGAAACCCACACAAAACAAGATTATGAACTGACTCATTGACAAAATATTGTGGCCAGAGATTTACAGGAATCTAATCTTGTATTTTTCTTTGGAGCAATGGGTTCAATGTTTGCTAATTCAGGATCTGCAGTGACTTCATCACATTTAGCTACCAAGAATGATAAGGATTGATATATATATATATTCCTTTTTCATTTATTTTCTACACCAATCCTTCAAGGCAAGGAGCTAATTAATTAGCAAAGTCAAAAAATACATTGTCGGATCCAGTCATGGTGTCATGAACTGCTAAGACACCATGCTCTACAGGCTGGACTTCCTTGGGAGGTCTGGGTTCAATTTCCATTTCAACCTAAAGTCTGGGCATGCTGGTGTGCACCTATAATCCCAGAGACTCAGGGAGGCTGATGTAGAAGACTCAGAGGCTTGACGCTAACATGGGTAACAAAGTGGGACCTGGTCGGGACCAACAGTGGCATAATGGCTATGTCGCTGGACTCCCATGTAGTCAACCATGGTTCAAGTCCCAGACCTGGTGGCTTAAACTCACACCAGGCACATGTGCATGCATGCCCAAGATCCAGAGAGGAGAATGGAGAAGAAGGGATTGTAGTGTGGCAATCCCCCTGGGGGGTGATTTCTTGCTTTCCATCTCTTTGTCTCGCTTGAAAACCTCTCCAAAAAAAATAAAAATAAAAAAGGTGGGACCTTGTCTAGAAGAGAACCGGGCATAATTGTAAGTATTCATAGTCCTGGGGGAAACTAACGCCGTTCAAGAGAGGGTGTGTGTTCAGGTTAGGAAATCACAGTAAAGAAGAGATAAAATCCAGATAGAAACATACTAAACTTTCTCATTCTTCAGGAAAGCAAGAACCTGTCTTTCTTTTTTTTTTTTTTTCTTTCTTTTTTTTTTTTTCCCGGAGAGATTTTTGCTATAAGCTGAGCTTGCCAGAGAGACAGAAAGTGAGAAATCACCCTCCAGAGGAATGGCCATGCTGCAATCCCTTTTCCTCCACTCTCCTCTCATTTTGGGGGCATGCATGCACATGCATCCAGCATGAGATTCAAGCCTCCAGGTTCAGGACTCGAACCACAGTTGGCCACGTGGGAATCCAGTGTGTATTGGTCAATACTGTGACACAGCAACCTGAGGCCACATAGGAGTCACAGGTTTGGTTCCCAGCCCACTCTAAAACTCTAAATGTCTAAATTCTAAAATTCTAAATGTGGTGGCACACACCTGTGATCTAGCTACTCAGGAAACTGAGACAGGAGGATTGCAATATAACAAGAACATGAAGAAAGAAAAGAAGAATAAGAAAGGAAGAACGAAAGGAAAAAAATGAATCCTGGAGAAGGTATGAATTGACTTTAGTTCTTGAAGAATCTTAGAGTGCAAAGGGTCTTGGGAGAAGGGGGAGATCAAGGGCAAGGGAATAGGCCTGATCTGTTCTTGGGAAAGTGAATAGCTTCACTCGACCAGAGCACAAGGTGAGTATTAGGACTTTGTAGGACATCAATACTTCCTGTAAGTCCCTTTTATTACTCAAAAGTCATCTTGGGTGACTAGATGTGTTACATTCACTTTGCTTTCTCTCAAATCTCCTCTAATGAGCTTAAACAGTTGCATGGCATTCGTCTATAACAGAATTAGCAAGATAGCAAGTGATACGCTAAACCTGCCATGAATTTCTAAAACCAGAGCCTGATCACACATCAAAGGCATCAGAGTTCTTTTCATTTATTCAACCTCAGCCAGCTCAGGCAAGAAGAATGAGAAGGTTTAGTATGTCTCTATCTGGATTTTATCTCTTCTTTACTGTGATTTCCTAACCTGAACACACACCCTCTCTTTTAACGGCGTTAGGAATTTAGACAACTCTAAATAAAACTCCCTCCTATCGGGAAAGTTTAGAATCATCCTTTTAGGGACAGGAAAAACACTTGAGAGTCCAATTCCCTCTATTTCAGGTGAGAAATCTGAAGCTCTGGGAGTTAATGTGACAGATTGAGAACCATAGCCTATTTCTGCCAATGCCCAACTGAGCAGATTTTTTTTTTTTTGAGAGGTTTTTGCTATAGGACGTGTGCGCTCGCCAGACAGACAGAAAGAAACAGAGAGACAGAAAGTGAGAAATCACCCCCCAGGGGGGATGGCCACGCCGCAATCCCTTCTCCTCCATTCTCCTCTCGGGATCTTGGGCACGCACACACACGCGCCCGGCATGAGTTTTAAGCCACCGGGTCTGGGACATGAACCGCAGTCGACTACATGGGAGTCCAGTGACACAGCCATTACGCTGCTGGTCCCCACCTGAGTGGATTTTTCACACTGAGAGCAAACATGCATGCAGGGTCTCTGGGAAAGCCATGATGTTGAAGATGTTTATTCCCATTGTTGCTCCAAAAGTACTTGTACCTGTTAGTCTCCAGGCTCCGAATTTTGGATCACGTGATATAGTCACCGCAATTACCAAATCACGCTATATCTAACTCATAGTGAGACTTCCTAGTTCTCCTCTCTCGTGGCAAGTCATCCAGGGCTGTGGCTTCAATTGTCACATCTGTGTGGATGATCCTCAAACCAAGTTATACAGCATAGACTTCTAGTAAGCTGATGGGTCATTTCATCGACTTCTCCATTTTACTGTTAATGGTGAAACTGAGCCCAAGAGGCCAAATCATGACCCAAATTACATAGTTAGCAAGAGATGGAATCATGGGGGACCAGCAGGTGTATAGTGGTTAAGACACTAGATTCCCACATAGCCAAGCACAGTTTGAGTCTCGGACCTGGTAGCTTGAAAACCATGCCAGACGCATGTGTGTGTGTGCCCAAAATCCCAAGAAGAGACTACAAAAGAAGGGACTGCTCACTTTTCCTGTCTCTGTCTCTCACCAATAAGTACACACACACACAACCTATGGGGGGAGGGGGACACTTAGAAAAGAAAGAGTCGAAACATAACATAGGCAGCCAATATAAATATAAAAATAGACCAGTAGTTGGCATGGTGGTTAAGGTGCTACACTCCCACATGGCCAACTGTGGTTTGAATCCCAGATCTGGAGGCTTGAAAATCAGGCTAGGCAGAGGTGCGTGTGTGTGCATAAAATTCCAGGAGGTGAATGGAGGAGAGGAGATTTCAGTGTGGCCATCTCCTTGGGGGGTGGGGGAAGAGGAGGTGTGATCTCTCACTTTCCCTTTCTCTGTCTCTCTCTATTTTGCTCTGATGAGTGCACATGCCAAACAAAACTCAAAAACAAAGACAAAAACAAAAAAGAGAGAGAGAGAGAGAAAGAAAGGGGAGCCAGTCACACTGGCACAGCACTTACATGTTCTGCGATGCTGAAGACATTGCAGAGGCCTGGGGAGGTCACAGGTTTGTGGCCTGAGGTTTCTCTGAGCATGCTGGGCACGCTTGTATGCCTGTGATAGTGGCTGACTGAGGCTGGAGGTAGACTGACACCTGAGGACCTTGTTGGGGATGCCTTTCTCTCCCTCTCTGCAAAAATAACTTTTGGGGGACCAGCAGTTAGCATAATGGCTATGTCGCTGGACTCCCACGTAGTCGATCGCGGTTCGTGTCCTGGACCCAGTGGCTTAAAACTCACGCCAGGTGCGTGTGCGTGTGTGCCCAAGATCCTGAGAGGAGAATGGAGGAGAAGGGATTGCAGCATGACCACCCCCCCCCCGGGGGGTGATTTCTCACTTTCTATCTCTCTGTTTCTCTCTGTCTGTCTGGCGAGCACACACACCCTATAGCAAAAACCTCTAAAAAAAAATAAAAGAGAAAGAACTTCTTGGAAGTAAGTCATAGAAATATAAAAAAGTTGGTTAACTTATTCACTTGCTAGTTCAGTATCATAATGGATTGAAAGATTGCAAGAATCTCAGAAGTCCAAATAAATTCATACAGAACAACGGTAACAGGGCCAGACTGAGGTACAGAGGTAAAATGCAAAGCTCTGAGAGGCTGACATATGGAAAGATTCCAGGTTCACCCCTTCCTGTGCATGTCCAGGATCTGGAGCTGGCAGAGTCTTGGGGCAGATCATGACATGAAGACTCTATTGGGGGTGCTGTCATTGTATCTCTGTCTCTCTCATTACTGGAAGAAAGAAATCTTTTGAAAATAGTGGGGAATAACACTGATTTTTCACTCATTCAAGGGGTTACAGACTCTGGTTTCTTTATTTGAGCATGCTTATTGGCCCATATCATCATGCAAAATGATTACCCTGAACATCGACTTGCAAAAACAACAATGAAAACATTTACCAGGATTTATATACCAGAAGGAACACCTTGAATGATACGCAGATATTCAGTCTTCATTTTATTACCTCTTACATATCAATTATCATTTCATACCAGAAGTATTGTAAGACTTTCAGCAATAAACCTACACAATTCCAGCTCTTTGGTCACTCAGAGAGCCTTCACAAGCTGCTAGAGACACACAGATCACATTGTGAGAACAACTGTCCTAAATTATTAAGGAGGCAAATAACAATTTTTTCCCCATAAATTGGCACCATTAAAGAAAAGCACACCGTGGTAGCATGCACTGGTCACCATCACTCAGTAGACTAAGCCACATTAAAGGCCTGTGTTCAAGTCCTGATCCTCCCTGGAAAGCCGCGTAAGATGGCACGTACCTGCAGTCCCAAGAGGCTGAAGCAGGAAGATCACAGCATGGCAAAACCTTGCCCCCTCCCCCCAAAAAAATTAATTATAAATATAAAAATACCTGGCCAAACCAGGTATTGTGTTAAGGGAGTCAGATACCACATGGCTGACCACACAGTTCAAATCTTGGCCCTGCTGATCTGAAAAACAGGCCAGGTGTGTGTGTGCCTAAAATCCTGACCAGATGAGAAGATGGAGGAAGAGGGATTGTGACATGACAATGCCCCCCTTCCCCCATGCATGTATTCTTTCTCTCCTTCTCACTCCATCTCTCTGTGGGGAGCACACACACCATCTAGGGGGAAAAAGTGTACACACACACACACACACACACACATGAAGAGAAAATGGTTTCTAAAGTAGGGGGTCCCGGGCAATGGAATGGTGTGAGAATTATCAAATTGCCCCATTGCCCTTCCCCATCAAAGGATGCTGTGATAACTGAGCTTTTCATCTGCTCACACAAAACAGCTGAATTTCTGCAACAACCTTCTCATTGAGATCCCTGACTCACAATCATGCCCTTCTAATCCATTCTACATTCCTCTGCCAAACATTTCTGCCTGAAACATCACATTTACTGTGCCAGTCCTTACACAAAAGCTTTGGTGATTCAGAGGCCCAGAAAAGCAGGGCTAGGAAGTGTCATGCCTATTCCTGCACCAATGGCCTCCTAGGAATCTATGGTCATAAGAAGACAAAAAACAACCTGGAAGATTTTACTCTCATACTACAGCCAAAAAACAAAATGAGTTACATTACAGGTAAGTTAATCTCATACTTCGCTGGCCAAGTAGATTCCAGTTTATGCCTGTTATCATAACTAATTGCATCCTCCTAGGCTCTCAGAACTGTCCTGACATGAACAATAAATTGCATGACAGCCAGAGCCAGGCAGCAGTGCAAAGTGTGATGTTCTGCAAAGCTGACTCACATGAGGAGGTTCCAGGCTCATGTCAAGAGACCTCCATGGAACCAGCAATTAGCGTAATGGCTATGTCGCTGGATTCCCATGTAGTCGACTGTGGTTCGAGTCCTGGACTCGGTGGCTTAAACTCACGCTGGGTGCATGTGCGTGCATGCCCAAGATCCCAAGAGAAGAATGGAGGAGAGGGGATTGTGGCGTGGCCATCCCCCTGGGGGATGATTTCTCTCTGTCTCTGTGTCTCTCTCTGTCTTTCTGGCGAGTGCACACGCCCCATAGCAAAAACCTCTCCAAAAAAAAAAAAGAGAGAGAGAGAGAGAGAGAGAGAGAGAGAAACCTCCATGAATATGTTGGGCATGCCCATGTCCATGATCCAAATTTGGTTGAAACTGGGGGTGGGTAGTGGCATTAGGACTCTATTTGGGGATGTTATCTCTGTCTCTTTCTCCCTGTTTTTCTTGCTCATGGAAAAAAAAGTAAGTGGACTTTATTTATATATCATCTTAGTTGCAAACATTAGGATGCCACAAGCCTGCCATCCACATAGACAATTTTGACCCAACCTTAGAGATGAAACAGAAACCCCCAGTACAGCTTAGCACATCTCCTGATCTCACCTGCCACTCAGCACTGCATTGCAAACATCAGGGTTGCAGAATAAATCAGCCAGCTGAAGGAACCCTCACCCTCCATCCTGAGGAAGCCTCTCATCCTTCCCTTGTGTCCTACTGGTAGCTGGCGATTTTCCTCCCCAAAACACAGGATTCTGACCTCACTACGCATCTGGTTGCTTGAGCACTGTCTGCATGTCTGGCCTTGCTCAGTCAGCAAGTCAGTCTCCAGAAAGACAGTGGTCCCACGTGTCAGACAGGCACAGGTGCCAGCTCCCCACCACAGACGAAGGAGGTTGTCACCAGAAAACCCTGGTTAACAGATGTACATGAATATATAAGCTAGAGGACATAATTATACTCAATCCTGCAACACTTAAATTCCAAGTCCTTGATGCTTAACTGGAAGACCCAGAATATTGTCCTTATCTATTGTCAATAAAACAAAAAGAAATTTTAAAATAGATCTGTTTTTTAAATAAGCCTCTATAACCCTATTGTCATACAGCTATTAACGTTTTGTGTCTTCCTTTCCAATTGTCATCAAGTGTAAAATATTTTCACAATCTGCATCACAGTATACATATGATTTTGTACCATGCTTTGATTAAAATCACTTTTCTGCGTGGTTACATAGAGTTGACAATTATAATTGGAACAGCTTCCCAGTGCTTTTTGCATTGATTTACTACAATTTAGTGATTGCCTTGATTTAATATTTAATTTCCTTCCCTCTTGCTACTAGTTACAAGAGATTTTGCTAAGCACTGGAAACAACAGAGTTAAGAAAATAAAAATAAATATTTTTCCTAAGAAAAAGATACCAGACAGTGTTTGGAGACCAAATTCAAATTCTCGAGATGTAGTTAAATAGATCTGCTCCCTTCTTCACACATTGGTCACAAGTTTGAATAAAAATAAAGAGAATGGGGAAAGGAGAGAAGGAGGCCACAAGTGAAGGAAGACAGAAGAGGGAAGCGAGGAAGGGAGAGGGAGAATACCGAGTTGGGGGAAGACGGGGGGAAGGATTGATAATTACAAGGATAAATTGAGGGTCTTACTTCTGTTCTGACATTTGCTTCATGTAAATGATAGAAATACCATACCAATTCATTTGAATACATGTCGAGTCTCTCCATGAATTATAATAAATGTCAGCATCATCCTAATATTTAAAAACAAAATCTATCTATCATGCAGACATGACCCTTTCCCTCCTGCCTACTCCATCAGGTAAAATATCCATTGCCTGGCCTTTAAGGCCTTATACACTCCAGTCCACACAGCCGAACCAATTTTTCTCCACACAAAATCTCATCTCTAGTCAGGACTACTGCCTAGGAAACAGAGAGGCTGCATTCCCGGTAATAGAAGAGGAGCTGGAATCAGAATAACCTTCTCGCTGCTAAGAATTATAATCTCTGGACAAAACTTTTAAAGTTCTTTCTTTCTTTCTTCCATAGGTGAAGGACATCCCCAACAGGATCCTCACATCGTGACCCACCCCCAGATTGCAGCACACGCACGTGCATGCTTGGCGCATACAGGGAGGCCCCAAGACACGAACCAAGGACCTTCCCATGGGAGTCCAGCTGCACTTCCACTATGTCTGGACTCTATGGACATTTTTTTAAAATAGGAACTATTTGCAGGCATGAGACTAAACACATCTACACATTATAGAATAGTACAGCCATAAAACAAGGTAACTGAACTCGATGAGATCATTTTTACAGCTTTTCTCTTAAGTCAACTTCCCAGGCCAAGCAATGCTGCCTGGCTAGCTAATTCAGCACTGCAGTCTAAGGGCAGAGTTCAGAACCACCAGAGTGGCTGGATATTAAGAAATGAAATTGAGGCAGGAAGGAGCCAAGAAAGAAGCCCTAAAATTCGTATAAAAACTTACCTCACCTCTTTTTTATTTTTTTTGTAGAGGTTTTTTTGCTATAGGGTGCGTGTACTTGCCAGGACAGAGAGAGACAGATGAAAAGCAAGAATTTATATAGAAACTTACCTCACCTCTTTTTTTCTTTTTCTTTTTTTTTGTAGAGGTTTTTTGCTATATATAGGGTACATGTACTCGCCAGGACAGAGAGAGACAGACGAAAAGCAAGACCACCCCCGGGGGGATGGCTATGCCTTCTCCTCCATTCTCTTCTCAGAATCTCGGACATGCACGCACACGTGCCTGGCATGAGTTTAAGCCACCAGGTCCAGGACTCGAACCGCGGTCAGCTACATGGGAGTCCAGCAACATAGCCATTACGCTAACTGCTGGTCCCAACTCTTTAAGTAACTTTTCTACTACATTTGCATGAGGAAGACTGTAAGGAACCCAGCAGAAAGCAACAGCTGAAAAGAGCTGAGCAGAAATACACGGTGCTGGGGCAGGAGGCGGCACAGCAGTTACACAACTGGACCCACATGAGAAGACCCTGGGTTCGCATCCCAGGATCTCTCCGCGCACACTGGACACACGTGCTCAGGCCCATGATCTGGGAGAGCTGAGACTTGGGGTGGATCACAAGAGAACCCTGTTGGGGATGCCTGTGTTTCTGTCTCCCTCTCTTGCTCATGGAAGAAATAAATACAAATTTTAAAAGAAAAAAGTATCTGATGCTGCCCACTGCAAAGCAGAAAAAGTTTGAAGTGTGAGTGCTTCCAAATTAGAGGGTGTTGACAAATATCTTGGATTTTTATTGAAATCTCTAAAGGTCACATGTTAGGACTAAAAGATATGTCTCCAAATTAAGGGAGTCACCCTTGTAAAACTAAGGGCAAACTAAGTAGACCCATCTTACTAAAACAAGCTCCCATCAGTTCAAGGGGGTCAGCCAGTAACTTAATTGCCTGGAAAATCAAAAGCTAATACTTTTCAGTGGAAAAAAATAAAGAGTCCGAAGATTTTTACATAGATATAGTTCATCTATAATGTTCAATACACAGTAAATAAACAGTAGACATGAAAAGAAACAAGAAGGGCCAACCAGGCAGCGTGGTGGTTAAGGCAACTGGATTCCATATGGCTGGATGTGTGGTTCAAGTCCCAGACCTGACAGCTTGGAAAATACACCAGGCAGATGTGCTTACATGCCCAAAATCTTGAGAAGGGAATGGAAGAGAAGGGATTGTATCATGGCTATCACCTCTAGTGATTATTTCTTTCCCTCCCTCCCTCCCTCCCTCTCTCTCTATCTCTCCAGTGACCACATGCACTCTATAGCAGAAAAGAAAAGAAACGAGAAAATGTGACCCATCGCTAAGAGAAAAAATAGTCAATAGAAATTGATTCTGAGATGATTTGAAGGTTAGAATTAGTAGTCAAAGCTTTTAAAGCAGTTAATTTAGATATTTTCAATGATTTAAAGAAAAAAAAACTTGTCAGAATGACTACACAGATGAGGAATATCAAAAGAGAAATGGGAAATATGGGCCAGTCCATGGCCTGGTAGTTAAGGTGCCTGGATCTCACATGCCCAATTATGGGATTCAAGTCCTCGACCCAGCAGCTCGAAAAATATGCTGGGTGCACATACACACATGCCCAAAATTCCAAAAGGAGAAAGAAATGGGGGAAAAGGGAGTGCAGCATGACTACTCACAGGGGAGGATGCTTTCTCAAGTTCTCTCTTTTTCGGGCGAGGGCATGTGCTCTCTGGAAAATTTAAATAGATAAATTAATTAATTTAATTAATTAACTAAAAATATGCCCTATAAGGGGGGAAAATTTAAAGTAGAAAAGAAAAATAGCTAAAATTTAAAATTCATCAAAAGTATATTTTGGTTTTGTTTTTATTTTTTAGGTTTCTGCTATAGGGCACCTGCATTCACCAGAAAGACAGAGAGAGACAGAAAGCAAGAAATTATCCCCAGGGGGGATGGCCATGCCACAATCCCTTCTCCTCCATTCTCCTCTTGGGATCTTGGGTACACACGAACATGTGCCTGGCATGAGTTTAAGCCACCAGGTCCAGGACTCAACCCGTGGTCAACTACATGAGAGTTCAACAACATAGCCAGTATGCCAACGGCTGGTCTCAAAAGTATGTTTTTCTTAAAAGGCAAGTGTCTGGTGCTAGGTGATGGCACAGTGTAACACGGCACTCTGTGAGGCTGACCCACATGAGAAGGTTCCAAGTTCATGTCCAGAAACCTCCCTGAATGTGCTGAACACATGCATACCCATAATCTGGGGTTGGCTGAGACTGGCAATAGTTCACAGAGAAGAGACCCTGTGGGGAGCACCTGTTTCTCTCTCTTTTTTACTTGCAGAAGAAAAACATAGATTTAAACATTTTTAAAAAGGCAAGTGTCGGGACCAACAGTTAGTGTAATGGCTATGTCACTGGACTCCCACGTAGTTGACCGTGGTTCGCGTCCCAGACCCGGTGGCTTAAACTCATGCTGGGCACGTGTGTGTGCGTGCCCAAGATCCCAGGAAGAGAATGGAGGAGAAGGGATTGCGGTGTGACCATCCCCACGGGGGGTGATTTCTTGTTTTCTGTCTCTCTGTCTCTCTCTGTCTTTCTGGCGAGCACACGCACCCTATAGCAAAAACCTCTCAAAAAAAAAAAAAAAAAAAGGCAAGTGTCAAGTTAAAACAAAAATAATAATAAGCCCATAGTATAGTGTGTTTTAGAATATAACATCCATACATATAAATATATAATAGTAATATGACAATGATTGAGACAAAATTATACTCTTATACAGGTTCATATATTTTACAAGAAATGGTATACAGTGTTCTAAGTGAAAGAATATTGTATATTGCAATATACTAAAATTAAATATTTAAAATATAGCTAAAAAGCCAGTAAAGGAAGTAAAACAGAAAATTAAAATAAATATCTACAGGCTGACCCCAGACCACAGCAGCTAAGAGCTATGCATAGAAAGCCAGATGCCACGTGGCCAACTGTGGTTTGAATGCCAGTTTGGCTGCTTGCAAAACAAGCCAGCTTTGTGTTCTTGTGTGCCCCAAATCCTGACAGGATGGAGAAATGGAGGAAAAAGGATTGTAGCATGACCACACTCCACTGAGGGGAGCTTGCTCTCTCTCTCTTTCAATCTCTCTCTTTGGCAAGAACATATATCCTCTGGCAATAACAAAATCTATGTCAAATTAACCTAAAAGGAGGCAAGAAGAAAAGAAAAGAGAAATACACAAAAGATGGAACAAATACGAAGCAAACAATAACTCTAACCAACCATATCAACAATTAGATTCATATAAAATGGTACACCTAAATCTAACCACATCAAAAATTACATTAAAAGTAAGAGAACAGGGTTTGCAGCCCAACATGTAAATAACTCAGAAATCATGGCTCTTATCCTCCCAACAAGAAAGAAAAAAAAATTGAACAAACAAAATTATCAGCTTTTCTTAGATCTGTCAGAGAACTAAGCTTCCAGGACAAACGGCTGCACTCAAAACGGGAGAGTGGTGGATACGGGAATCACAGCTGTCCGGGGGCAGAAGGATGCAGCTGAAGCCAGCATCAGTAGGAGCACTAAACTGTAATCGACAATTTGTGGGAAGCTCAAAGTACAATAAATAGCCTGACAGTTAAAAACTCCAAGGGGCCGAACTGATGGCAGCCCCTACAATTACGCAAGTTGTACTTCCAAGAGCACTGTCAGGTTCTCTCTGTGAAGACTAGAGAGAAATCCCTCATGCTCCAAGCAGGGGAGGGGAAAAAGAATCATTGTGAATAGTGCCCAAACTCTTCTCTCCCTAACAAGGTCTATCCTCAAGAGGATCTATTTTATCAGAGCCTAACCCACCCTGGTTTTACTAAAACTTAACTGGTCTGAGGGAAGGAAATGACCAACTCCAATTCTTCTTATTCTTCAGTGTGAAAGAAAAAATATCCCACTCAGGTTTGCTGAAAGACTAAGACCTAATTATAGAACTACAAAATACTTATCTTCCACCCTTACTTTAAGGCTACATCAGTATAGTTCCTGTATAATAAAAATGGGTGGAAGCTAAAAATAAATTAAAATTAGATGCAAGTCTCACCCCCTATTTTTTTTTTTTTTTTTTTTTGGAGAGGTTTTATCGCTATAGGGCACGTGCGCTCGCCAGACAGACAGAGAGAGACAGAGAGACAGAAAGCGAGAAATCACCCCCCAGGGCGGATGGTCACGCCGCAATCCCTTCTCCTCCATTCTCCTCTCGGGATCTTGGGCACACACGCACACGCGCCCAGCGTGAGTTTTAAGCCACCGGGTCCAGTACGCAAACTGCAGTCAACTACGTGGGAGTCCAACGACATAGCCATTACGCTAACTGCTGGTTCCCTCACCCCCTATTTTAAGAGTCTATCTGGCCATTGCTAAGATATGGAATCAATCCAAAAGTCCAAGAACAGATGAATGGATTGAAAAAGTGTGGCACATATACACTATGGAATACTACACAGCCATGCAAAAACAGTGAGGCCCTGGCATTTGATAGAAAGTGGGCAAATATGAAAGATTCAGTGTTAACTGAAGCAAACCAGATTATGAAAGAGAAACATTTTATGTCCCTACTTAATAAAAACCGAATGGCTGCACTCTATGGCAGAAACTAAAAGACTACAATGTATAAAAGTATGGCGAGTAAGGGTGGATACTAGAGACAGTGTGGGAGGCAGGTGGGCAATGGGGGGGGGGGCAGGAGGGAGGGAATCAAGGAGGAAAAAAGGCAAAACATTTAACAGACACAAAAATAGAAAATTATCTATTGAGGATAACATGTATGGTAATATCTTTGATTGGACTAATATACAATGTATTCATGCTGAGAAATTCATTTTATATGCTGTAAGGATGCACAGTGATTAAATGTAAAAAAATAAAATTTTCAGAAAAGGACAATAGGGGAGACAAAAGCAAGTCCACTAGAGGAAGGTTTAGCCTCTGACATCACACCTATGGCAAATAATAAACTTTCTCTCAGCCAGGTAAGCATAAAACCTCATACTGAAGGCCTATCTTCCTCAGCCTTTTTACTCAGTATGTCATGTCCAGCTTTCAACAAAAAATTGCAGAGTATACTAAAAGCAAAACCACAATCTAAAAAGATAAAGAAAGCATCAGAAACAGAATTCCGATATGGCAAAAATTTTGGAATTAGCAGACCAGGACTGTAAAATAGTTAATGACTGGAATAGCCTATGGCATAGTAGTTAAAGTAATTGGACCCCACATAGCCAACTGCACGGTTCAAGTCCCAGACATGGTGTACTAAAACACACACTGGGGTTTGGGGCCAGCAGGTGATGTGGTGGTTAAGGCACTAGACTTCCACATGGCCAACTGCAGTTCAAGTCCTGGACCTGGTGGTTTACTTTCTCATATCCCCCATCCCCGTCTCTCTCTAGTGTGTATGCCCTACAGCAAATTAAATGATAGTAATTATAAATAAATTAAATTAAGTAAATAATTTAAAAAGAAGGAAAAAAAATAAACACTCACTTTCTCTGTCTCTCTCTCTGATAAGTGCACACACCCTTTAGCAAAAATAAATATGAATAAATATCTAAAAATAAAATCACTATAATTAATCTTCTTTGGACTCTAATGGGAAAAAATAGACAACATGGAAGAACAGATGAGTAACATAAGTAGAGAGAAAAAACCTCTAAGGAAGAATCAAAAGGAAGTGCTAGAAATCAAAGTAAATACAATGTTTAAATTAAAAGGCAAAGATTGTCAAATTGAACTTTTGAAAAAGTAAAGAGTCTGACAGCTTTCGAGCCCTGCCACTCTCCATCCCCTTTTAACCCACATCTGAGCAAGCGGATAAAGGCCAAGTGCTTCTTCCTTTGGCACTGGTGAAAAGTTCAAACCAAACAGGCCCCAGCTTGTGCACAAGAGCCTGCATCCCAACTCCACCCCCTAATCACAATAAAAGCAAGCCAGTCTTTTTTTACTTGTTCTCAGGCCACTTTCAGGCCAGCTTAGCTCCAATTACTGTTCTCCCCAGAAAGCCTCATCATGTGAGCAGCCAATCTTTTGACCCTTTGGTGCGTGTGCCGCACCATCGGTTTCAACGTCCAAACTTAATGGAGGTGCAGAAGTCCATCCCATCAGTGCAGGGTGACCATAAAACTTCTGTGCTCTGATGTCTACAAAATACTTTGTAAAGGACTCCCATGGTTCGATTCCTGGACCTGGTGGCTTGAAAACCAGGCTGCGCACATATGTGTGCATGCATGCCCAAAATCCCAAGAGGAAAACAGAGAAGGAATTGTGGTGTGGCCGTTCCCCCTGTGGGGTGATTTCTCACTTTCCCTCTCTCTGTCTCTCTCTGGCGGGCACACGAGCCCTATGACAGCACCATAAAAAAAGAAGTATTACAAGATAACAGAGGGACATTTTGATAAAAGAATTGATTCATCAGGAAGACATAGCAACCTAAATCAACATGCACCCAATAATAGAACCTAAAATAAATGAAATAAAATGACAGGAGCCATAAAAAGGAATGAAATACTAGTACATGCTACAACAGAGATGAACCTAAAAGCATTATGATAGAAAAAAGCTAAACACAAAGGTCATATATTGTATGATTCTATTTTTGTGATATATCCAGACTAGGTAAATTCATAGACAGAAAGCAGATTAATGGTAGGGTTGAGAGAGAAGGGAATGAGAAGAAACTGAACATTTTTAGACCTAGAGATGCTGGCTACACTCTATTGTGAGCTTACTAAATGCTCCTGTGTTGTACACTCTGAGACAGCTAGTTTTATGTCATGGGTATTTTGCCTTATTAAAAAATAACTAACAGAACTAAAGGAGGAATAGATAGATTTAGTCATAGTTTAAGATATTAACATTCTTCTCTCAATAATTGAAAGACCTAGATTTTGAAAAGGGGTGGGAGGAAGATCAGCAGATGGCATAATGGTTACATCATTGAACTCCCAAGTAGTAGACTATTGTTCAAGCCCTGGACCTGGAGATCTAAAACTCAAACGGGGATCAAGTGCATGTGTGCCCAAAATCCTGAGAGGAGAATAGAGAAAGAAGGATTGCAGCATGGCCATCTTCCCTGGAGGATGATTTCTCGCTTTCTGTCTTTGTCTCTTTGGCAAGCACATGCACCCTATAGCAAAAATCTCTCTAAAACAAAACTAGAGATGAGCTAAACAATATCAACCACCTTGACCTAACCGATATCTACAGAACGCTGTAGCTGACAATTGCAAAATATGCATTTTAAAAACAACAATTAGGGCCAAACAGTAACATGGAGGTTAAGGTAGCTGGATCCTACATGGCTAACTGTGTGGTTGGAGCCCCGGACTCTACAGCTTGAAAATCATGCCAGGCATGTGTGGGTATGTGCCCCAAATCCAAAGAGGAGAATGGAGGAGAAGGAATTCCAACATGGCATCAATCTGGGGGGTGATTTCTCCCTTTCCCTCTCTCTCTTTATCTCTGTCTCTCTCTGGCAAGCACACATGCCCTATAACAAAATCTTTAAAAAAAAAAAAAAAAGGCAACAATTAATAAATGAGGTCAAATAATGGGTCATAAAACAATTCTTAAAAATTTTTCAAATTTTTGAAATCTTTTTAAATAGTATGTTATCTGACCTCTTTTGAACTAAATCAGAAATCAAGAAGATAACTAAAGGAGATGAAAGAGTTGTAAATTAAAGAACACAATTCTAAATAGCCCATAGTTTCATAAAATCATTTAAGAAAATATAGAATGTTTTGGGCCAGCCAGTGGTATGGTAGTTGAGGTAGCTGGATTCCACATGGCTAGCTAAGTGGTTCAAGTACCAGCTTGAAAAACTTGATGAGCATGTGTGCATGTGTATCCAAAATTTCAAGAGGAGTAAGTGGGAGAAGGAATGGAGTTGTGGTCATTCCCTCAGGTGGTGCTTTTCCCTTTCCCGCTCTCTTTTTCTCTTTGTCTCTCCAGTGAGCACATATGCTGTATAGCAAAATTTTAAAAAAGAAAGAAAATATCAATTTTTTTTTTTTGGAGAGGTTTTTGCTATAGGGCGCGTGCGCTCGCCAGACAGAGAGAGACATAGAGACAAAAAGCGAGAAATCACCCCCCCAGGGAGGATGTCCACGCCGCAATCCCTTCTCCTCCATTCTCCTCTCGGTATCTTGGGCACGCACGCACAGGCGCCTGGCGTGAGTTTTTAGCCACCGGGTCCAGGACACGAACCGCGGTCGACTACGTGGGAGTCCAGCGACATAGCCATTACGCTAACTGCTGGTTCCCAATTGTTTTAAATTTAATGACAAAAAATATCTTTAATCAAAGTAAAGTTTAGAGGGAATTTTATGGCATTAAATCTTTACATTAAAGGACCAGCAGTTAGCATAATGGCTATGTTGCTGGACTCCCATGTAGCCCACTGCGGTTCTAGTCCCAGACCTGGTGGCTTAAACTCACGCCAGGCACATGTGCGTGTGTGCCCAAGATTCCTAGAGGAAAATGGAGGAGAAGCAATTGTGGCATGGCCATCCCCCCGAAGGGTGATGTCTTGCTTTCTGTCTCTTGTCTCTCTCTGTCTTTCTGGTGAGTGAACGAGCCCTATAGCAAAATCCTCTCTCAAAAAAAAAATCTTTACATTAAAAAGAAGAATATTTAAATTGATTATTTAAGTTTCTACCTTAACAAGATACAAAAAGGCAATGAAATTAGAAATTAAATAAAAATAAAAAAACAGAGGTAAAACAAATAAATTAAATAGAAAACAATTAATGGGGGTCAGCCCTGTAGTGCAGCGGCTTAAACCCTGTGCATGGGAAGATGGATTTCACATGGTTGACCACAGTTTAGATCCTAGTTGTAGTAGCTTGAAAAACATGCCAGGCACTTGTGCATTCATGTCCCAAAATCCTGTCAGGATGGAAAAATGGAGGAAGAAGGATTGTGGCATAACCACACTCTATTGGAAGTTTCTTTTTCTCTCTGTCTCTCTCTCTCTCACCAGTGCACATGCCATGTGGCAATATAAATCAATAATTTTTAAGAAAACAAATAGTGGGATGAATTTTAAAAGCCAAAAGTTGATTCTTTGAAGAGAAACATAAAATTAACAAACACAATTACCAAAATCAGAAACAAAAGTAGGGAGGTCATATAGAAGCTGTCGATGATTTAAAAAAGGAGAAAAGAATATTAAAAATAATAAAGTCAAAAAATTAGATGAAACAAAGAAATTCTTTGAAAGATACAATTTACCAAAACTGATGTAATGTGAAATAAAATATCTAAATATTTAGCTTAGTATTTATTAAAGAAATTGAATTATCAAAATCTTCCTCACAAAGAAAATTCTAAGTCCACCTAGCTTTACTCAACATTCAAGAAAAGTATATCAATCCTTCACATATTATTTCAGAAAACAGAAGAGGGGGAATATCCCCAACTTACTTCATGAAACATCATAAACCTTATACCAAGTAGTAAAGTAATTTGAAAATAATTATAAACTAATCGTTCCTCATGAATACAGACAAAAAAAATTATTTATAAAATATCATCAGATTGAATCCAACAATGTATAAAAATAATATTACATTATTACTGTATGGAGTTTACCCTAAGATTCAAGGTTGTTTTTTTGTTTTTTAAGAGACTTACTATAGTGCGTATGTGCTTACCAGAGAGACAGAGAAACAGAAAGTAAGAAATCACTCCCCAGAGGAGATGGCCACACTGTAATCCCTTCTCACTCTCCTCTCAGGATCTTTGGCTTGCATGCACATGCACCAGGTGTGAGCTCCAAGCTGCCAGGTCCAGGGCTTGAAATGCAGTCGGCCACACAGGAGTCCAGGGCCTTAACCACTATGCTACTTGCTGGCCTCCAAGGTTGTTTTTACACTGAAAATCAATCACTGCAACTTACTATATTAACAGCAAATAAATTATGGTATATTTGGACAATAAAATGCTATTTAACTGTGAAAAAAAAATAAACTACTCACACAAACAACAAAGCAGAACTTCAAGAACATTATAAGGGAGGGAAGCTAGATTTGAAAGAATACACATTATATGATCTCATTTATGTAAATTTCCAGAATAAGAAAAACTGATCTATGGACATAGAAATCAGAAAACTAAGTGCTAAGCCAACCCTGTGGCACAGTAGTTAAGCACAGTAGTTAAGCACAGTAGTGTGTGTAAGGGACCAGATCCATCATGACCAACCATATTTGAATCCCAGCCCTTCTGGCTTGAACACACTGGGTACAATACCTGCTCAGGAATCTCAAAGGAAGGAGGAGTGGAGGACAGGGGATTACAACAAGATCAGGCCTCATTGCAGGGCAGGAAGAGAGATGCTCTCTCTCTCTCTCTCTGGTGTGTATGCAAACGCACACACCCTCTGGCATTATAAAAGTTTTAATAAATAAAAAGAAAAGAGTGCTATGGGATGGAAATGACTGACAGTAAGAGGGAATGTTCTGAGATGATGAAAGTGTTTTCTCTCTGGAATGGGGTAAGTGCACAAGCACATGTATTTGTCAATATCTGCCTTACTGTATTCTTAAGACCTGGGCATATCGCTGTATGCAAATTTTACCTCAATCAAAAAAATTAAAATTGCAACACTCGTATGCTTTTAGAGACACTCACCAGCATTATTTGTCTTCTAGAAATACCTCTCCATTCAAAACCAACAAATCTGTCAAGGGCCTTCAAAAGCTCTCTCTCCTCCAGAAACATTTCTCAATTGTGCTGATTTTCATGGCCTTCTCTCGTCTCTGAGTGTTTAATGTGTTTGAGTTTTATCTCTCCAAATACATGGAGATTTTCTTGAGAACAGAAAGTACATTTTATTCTTTCTTTTACACTCCCGTACACAAATAAATAACCATGCCAAGAGCATCAGAGAGAATGTGAATTAACTCCTTTCAGCACTGGCTGCACTCTTCTCCTGGGCAAGACACTGTGGATGGTGTGGTGGGAAAGTGGATGAGACAGATTCTGCCCTGGCAGCACATCCTCCAATAAATGAGATAGGTAGACACACAAGTCATGATGATCAAGGAAAACTGAGAAAACCAGTGTCCCATTAGAAATGAGATACAAAATCAATCCCAACTTGGGAGATCTAGAAGTTTCTCCCAAAGAAGTTTGAATTAAATTAGATCTTTTTTTTTTTTTTTTTTTTTAGAGAGAGAGAGATTTTTGCTATAGGGCACATGGCTCATGTACTCACTAGAGAGACAGAGAGAAACAGAGAGATAGAAAGCAAGAAATCACCCCCCTCCTGGGGCAGGGGAGATAGCCATGTCACAATCCTTTCTCCTCTATTCTTCTCTTGGGATTTTGGGCATGCACACACACATACCCAGGGTGAATTTTAAGCCCCTGGGTCTGGCACTCGAACCGCAGTCGATGACGTGGGAGTCCAGCAATGTAACCACTACCCCACCTGCTGGTCCCCAGTTAGGTCTTTAAAAAGAAATCACGATATTTTCTCTTCTTTGAGTGTTTATTATTAGTCAGGCACGGTACTCATGCTTAGCTAACATCATTTGATCCTGATTAAGTTCCTGTGAGACTGGTACTACTATTTTCCCACACTCTTAATGAGGAACGTAGCTCAATGAGATCATGCACAAAGACCACAGGGCTAGAGAGTGTCTAATAAGTGGATTCAAGCCCAGAGACACCTGACTCTAGAAAATGAGTTCTCAGCTACTACACTACTCTGTAGTTAATAGACAGAAGGAGAGGAGGCTTGAGGCATTTCAGGCAGAAAGGACATGAGACAAATCACAGAAGATACAGAACAGAGGCTGTGAGTGGTAGCATGAAATAATTTATTAGAAAGTTGGAGGTGGAGGTGCAAGAGGAGATCGTGGAAAACATTAAGGATTGGGCTTAAATTTGGGGATTTTTTTTTCTCTATGTTTTAGTATACTCTGGTTAAGCTTTTCTGTTGCAGGTTGTGCAAGAAGTTAAGTCACGGTGTCATTTTCTAAGAAACGATTAATAACTATAACTAGGAAATTTAAAATAATGCAGTTTTCTGTGGCTGGCAGGTGGCATGATGGTTAGGGTGCTGGACTCTCATATGGCTGACCATGGTTCGAGTCCCGGACCTGGCAGCTTGCTTTCTCACTTTCTCGCCTTCTCTCTCTCTCTCTCTCATAAAATTAAAAAATAATAAGTAAATAAAGTTAAATAAAATAATGCTAAAATAAACAACACAGTTTTCTACTGTCTATAGGAGAGCTCTGTTGTTACTTTCTATCACATTACGATTTGTTAACATCTATACAAATATGGCATGTGGGAGGCCTCTGCTCTGATAAATTCATTGTGGCTGGTCCATGTCACTGAGTTTTGTACTTAAGAAAAAAAGAATAGCAGTCATATCATCTATATGCTATCAAGATAAGTGAAGATAAATGAGAGAAAGTCATTATTTGGAAAATAAGAGACTCGATCCACACTCCAGTAGATACCCTCGGGCTGATTCTTTCTCTCTCAGCCCTACTGAATCCAAATCTAATTTTCACCTCAACACCAAGAAATTAAAAAGCCTTCCCAAAGGAGACCCTTTCTCTGGAGATAATGCCACAATGGTCAAACACTACCATAGTTTCATTTTATTCCCCCTAAAACTAAACAATTGAGTTCAACTATGAGAGATAAGTTATTCTCAAGTTCAATCAGAAATACAATATTACTGTATTCATCAAAACTATGATAATAATTGATCGACTAATGGCTAAAGATTAATCATCTCTCCATCGTAGACAATGCTGAAGTTGAAGGGTATGCCTTATTGTGTGCTTTTGGCCAATCTTATCCCCCTCTCTATTTAGACACCAATCTGCAAAAATAATTATACTTTTTTTGAATTGAAAGCTTCGGGTACTATTGTTGACTGAAGCTCTTGAAATGTGCACTGATTACGGTGGCAATGTAATGTACATTAGCAGAGAGCTCAAGTATTATACAATAACCTTAAATCAGAGAGAGTTATAAGAGGCTAATAATGAAGATGAAGTAATGCTGAAAGGACCAGCCTTTTATTCCAAACTCAAGAAATGCATTAGAAAATATGTTTTAAGAATAGGTCATAGAGAACGTAAATGCAAAGTAGAAGAAAAGGAAGGGGGAAAATCTCTACTGGGCTCTCAGAAGAGAAGAGAGAGTAAGTGGGAGAGAGACCGTACCTTAAAAGGATATGCATAATTTAGAGAATAGAGATTGAAGAGATTCCAGGACAAAAGTACATCCATTTAGATATAGTGGCAATGGCATCAACAATAAGGAGATCCTGCCTGTAGTCTGTAAGAAGCAGCAATTGAATTGGAGAGTGGGTGCATTTATGTGAAAATCTTCAATATTACATTTCTATACCATGCTTTAAGGCCAATCCAGCCTTTCTACCAACTGTTTAACTCCAACATACCATAATAACTATGTGAAGCTCTTAGGATCAAGCATTTTAAAACAAAACAGTGATATTTGAAAAAAAAAAAAATGAACACATCATTCAGAAGGAAAAGTAAGGGTTAAAAACAAAAGAATGCCTGGGACAATATTAGCTCATAATTCTGTCTTTACAGTCTCAGGTACACACTGAAGGTAAATTACAAATTTGGTCTGAACCTAGACTGGCCCTGCGGCTCAGTGGTTAAGGAAGCCAGATCGTACATTTGACCAGCTAGGGTTCAAACTCCCAGCCCCCAGTGGCTTGAAGAACATTCAAGGTGCATATGTGTGCCCCAAATCTCGATGGGATAGAAAAATAAAGGAGAACAGATTGTGGCATGACCACGTCCCACTCCTTCTCTCTCTGTCTCTCTCTCTCTCTTTCTCTCTCTGGCAAGCATATGTACCCTCTAACAATTAAAAAAATAATAAAAATTTTAAGAATTTGGTCTGGGTTTCCTGGTTTCCAAAATAAACAGGGAGAACGCAATTGGTCAAATCACAATTCCCAAAATGTTTAGCCTCAGAACCTATTTACATTTTAATACTTACTGGGAACCACAAAAAGTTTTGCTTATGTGGTTTATGCCTACTGACATTTATCCTATTAGCAATTAAAACTGAGAAAATGTCTAAATATTTATATAAATTTATCTTAAGATAATAATAAGCCTATTTCATGTTAACATAAATAATATATTTTTGTGGAAAACAAATTGTTTCTTTCCCCTAAATTAGAAGATGGGCATTGTTTCACATTTTTGTAAATCCTGTTAATATCAAGCTTAATGGAAGACAGCTGGGTTCTCACAGCTGCTTCTGCATTCAGATCACTGTGATACCACATGTCCTATACAGCCCACAATAGATGCTGTACACCCATGCAATAATGGGAACGCAAAAGACTCATAGCATCTTCATGTTATTAAGAAAATAGTTTTGACCTCCAGGATGAATGAACAATGGTTTGACCCCAATACTCTCTGAATGAATCTCAGAACCTCCATGGATCCCTGAAAGACACTTTGAGAATGACAGAGATTACAGGAATCATAGATTCTACAAGACAAAAACAAGAGGTGTGATTTCAAAGAACAAAATCTGAAAGAACATGTTCCCATGAGGCCTCATAAACAGTGTCATGTACCATGGTGTACCCCATCCTCAACGTCATCCCAGTGAATGCAATCATGAGCGGTATATGGTTAGACATTCAGAAAGGAGGTGTACACACATGCCCCTATTTCCCATAATTTACAGCTCTGGACAAGATGTGAGTTAATGAGATCAATACATCCCATAATTGATGTCAAGTGCATTTTGTAATTATGTTTTGTGGTCTGTGACTTTATGAGCTTGCTCATAAAACAATTAACAACTCCATAAAATTAATACTTTCGACACTGTTATTTTCACTCACAGGTCTCTATTAGATTTGTGGTGTGAAAAAAAGGATATGACTCAACTAAACTTTGTGATTTTCAATATCTGAAAAGAAAATGATTTCTCCTGTCTCCAAATGATTCTATTTTAATATACTTTTTAAATTATCAGTCCTTAATAAGCAAAATTGTGTAGTGGGTAGGAAAATAGCTTAGGAGTCAGATATACCTAGGTTCAACTCTCAGTTTTACCTCTTACTCACTTTGTAACCTTGAATACTTTGATTAACCATCTTTGAGCCTCGACATCCTCTTGCGTAAAAGGGATTAATACTAGTGGCCAGCTCACTGGTCTTGTGAAAATTACAAGTAATACAGATAAAACATTAAAATCATTGATGGTCGGGACCAGCAGGTGGTATAGTGGTTAATGCACTGGACTCACACATGGTCAACTGCAGTTCAAGTCCCAGATCCGGCAGCTTAAGACTCAAGCCAGATACACGTGCGTACATACCCAAAATCCCAGGAAGATAATAGAGGAAAAGGGACTGCAGCATGGCAATCCCCCCTGGAGGGTGAGTTCTCACTTTCCCTCTCATTGTCTCTCTCTGGTGAGTGTACAGTCCCTATGGCAAAAATTTTTAAAAATTAAAAAAGAAAAACCATTTATGGTATCTGGAAGCACTGAAATATGATAGTTATCATTAACTATAAATATTATAGAGCCTCTCTCCGGCAGATTTTCCCATTCAGGATTACTTCTTAGGTTCCACAGTCATGGGCACACAATGGACTCAAAATGAAGGTGGGAAGGGATAGAGGAACAGAGATCAAGACAAAAAAAAAAAAAAAACAAAGGCCAGAGAAGACACAGATGCCAAGCTAGGGACTTGGCAGGACTGGAGTAGGAATCAAGCAGACCATGAAGATGTCCATGTCTGAGCACTCTGATCCTTCCATGAGATAGGTAACAAATACTAGCTCACACAGAGTGTTGTGCCCGTGCTTCTACTTCTTTTGAGTTCCTGAAACAATTAATGAATTTTACTAATGAGCAGTTTGTGTAAGCACACCATCATCGGCTTCCCTACTGGCCATGTTGGTTGACTCTCAACCACCCCAGATGCTTTAAGCCATTATTGGTAATATTCATTCCCCTTTTTGTTGATTGGTTTAGAAAGCTGTATAACCCAATTCTGGTGGAGGTCACATGAGAAAAAGTCAGTTTTGGGAGGAGTGGGTATAACAGATGGATTATTGGCAAGCCAGCAGGTGGCATGGTGGTCAAAGTACTAGATTCTCACATGGCCGACCATGATTCAAGTCCCAGACCAGGCAGCTTTCTCTCTCTCTCTCTCTCTCTCTCTCTCTCTCTCTCTCTCTCTCTCTCTCTCTCTCGTCTACATGATCTATAGTAAATTAATAAATACAATTTAATAAATATTTTTTAAAACAGATGGAGGGACCAGCAGATAGTATAATGCTTACATTGCTGGACTCCCACATAGTTGACTGCAGTTACAATCTCAGACCAAGTAGCTTAAAACTCATACTGGGCACATGTGTGTGCATGCCCAAAATCCCAAGAAGAGAATGGAGGAGAAAGGACTGCTGCATGACCATCTCCCCCTAAGGGGGGAGGGGAATTTCTTGCTTTCTATCTCTCTATTTCTATTTCTCTGGTAAGCATGCACGCCCTGTGGCAAAAAAAAAAAAAAAAAAAAAAAAAAAAAAAAAACCTCTTAAAAAAAAAAGAAAAACAAATGGATTATTGTTCAGTAAATATAAATTGAGTATCCTTTATCTAAAATGTTTAGGACCAGAAGTATTTTTTTTATTTTTATTATTCTAATTTATTTTATAATTCCATCATTGTACTTTACTACAGCTTGTACAATGAATTACCCAACATGAATACACTTAATGCCAGTCCAGTTGAAGATATCATACATGTTATCATCAACAGACAATCCTCCATTTCTATGTCCCCTAAATGTCTTTCCTCTCTATTTTTCTCCTTGATTCCTTTCCTTTCACTCTCCCCCAACTCCCATCATTTTCCCACACTGTCTCCAGTATCCATAACCATTTTCCATGCTTCTATATCTTCTAATATTTCAGTTTCAACCATAGAGTGCAGACAGTTGGTCTATATTAAGACATGCAATGTCTTTCCTTCACAGCCTGGCTCACTTCACTCAGCAGTAAATCTTCCCTATTCATCCACTTTCTATCAAATGCCAGGGTCTTGTTTTTTATGGCTGAGTAGTATTCTACAGAGTATATGTGCCACACTTTTTCAATCCATTCTTCTGTTCATAGACATTGGGTTGGTTCCAAGGCCTACCAATTGTGAATAATGCTGCAATAAACCTAGATGTGCAAGCACTTTTCCAACTGAGCATTTTCCTACCCTTTGGGTAGATATCCATGAGTGGAATTGCTGGATCACATGGTAGTTCTACTTGTCAGTCTTTAAGGAACCTCCATATAGATCTCAATGATGGCTGTACTAATCTACATTGCAACCAACAGTGTAGGAGAGTTCCCTCTTCACCACAGCCTTGTCAGCACTTACCATTTTTTTTTTAATCTTAGCCATTCTAGATGGTATCTCATTATTGTTTTGATTTGCATTTCCCTTATGATAAGGGATGTTGAGCATTTTCTCATATGCTTTTTGACTGTTCGTATGTCTTCCTGAGAGAGTTGTTTGTTTAGTTCACTTTCCCATTTTTTGATTGGGTAGATTTGCGGGGGGGGGGGGGGGGTAGTAAAGTCGCTTGAGTTCCCTGTAGATTCAGGTTATCAGTCCCTTGTCTGAGGCATAGTTTATAAAAATATTCTCCCATTCTGAGGGTTGTTGATTTACACCAATTACTTTGTCTTTTGCTGTTCAGAAACTTCTTAATCTGATGTAATCCCGCTTGTGTATTTTTTGGATTATTATCTGTGCTTTGGGGGCTTTATTTAAGAAGCCTTTGCCTACTCCAGTGTCTCCCAGAGTCTCACCAGTGTTTTCCAGCAGTAGTGTTATAGTTTGAGGTGTTATATTTAGATTTTTGATCCACTTTCAGTTGATTTTTGTTAATGGTGAGAGATAGGGATCCAGATCAATCACTCTGCAGGTGGTTACCCAATTTTTCAAGCACTATTTGCTAAAGAAATTTTTCTTTTTCCCACTGGATTGACTGGTGCCCTTTGTCAAAAATCAGTTGGCTGTATGTTTTGGGGTTATTTCTGGTATTTCTCTTCTGTTCCACTGGTTCACATGTTTATTTTTGTGCCAATAGTACATTATTTTGATTACCACAGCTTTGTAATATAATTCGGTGTCAGGGAGTGAGAGGCCTCCTACTCCACTCTCCTTGCACAGGATTGCTTTAGCAGTATGGAGACTTTCATGATTCTAGACAAATTATATGATTGTCTTTTCTAGATCTGTGAAGAATATCTCTGGTAATTTGATTGGGATTGTGCTAAATTTGTTCTCAACACAATAAAAGCCATCTATGAAAAAGCCATACCTGCCATCATACTGAATGGGGAAAAGCTGAAAGCTTTTCCACTAAAAACTGGTATAAGACAAGTCTGCCCACTTTTTTCATTCCTTTTCAACATAGTGCTGGAAGTCTTAGACCATTCAACCAGAAAAGAGAATAAAATAAAAGGCGTTCAAATAGGGAAAGAAGGGGTGAAATTATCTCTATTTGCAGATGACATGATGTTATGCATAGAAGACCCAAAAGTATCCTGGGAGTGATACATTAATACAGTGAAGTGGCAGGATACAAAACAAACATACCAAAATCTAGCATTTCTATATACCACCAACAAGCAGACTGAGGTAGAGCTGAAGAAAGTAATCCCATTTACCATAACCAAAAAACGTATAAGATACCTAGTAATAAATCTAACCAAAGAAATCAAAGACCTCTACAAGGAAAACTCCAAAAATCTAAAACAAGACATTGAAATTGACACAAAAAAGTAGAAGTACTTCCCATGTTCTTAGATTGGAATAATTAATACAATAAGAAGTGTTTTCTTGGATTTTGGATTTGTTTGGATTTTGGAATATTCATATCTACATAATGAGATATATTTGGGATGAGATTTTGAAACATTTCAGGTTTCAGATTTTTTTGATTGCTCAGCCTATATTCAGTACCTTCCCCTTCTCACTGAGTGGAGTTTTCTCCCCCACCCCACTTGTGTTGGACTTGGCTATGTAACTCCTTTTGGCTAACAGAATGTATGTAGATGGGGGAACCACAGACTTAAATGTGCTTGAACAACATGACTTAACTTTTGCTCTCTACTGAGCCACCAAAAAAAGAGATGTTCTTAGCAATTACTGCCCTTCAGCCTGTGCCCCATAAGAAACACACATGAAGCAGAGTGGAACAAAGCCATAACCTAGAGCTATTCCCAGCAGACTCTGCAATCTGAGTCACCATTTCTCAACCTACAATGGCCAAGTCACAGTGAGCCTAGACCTCTGTGCGTGAGAATATATGCTTTTCCTATAAGGCACAAAGTTTTGGGACATTTCATTACTTAGCATTCTAATAACAGCTTATTGGTATATTTGGTTAAGTAGTATCTGAGAAAGATTTTTCTAACTTTTAAAAAGAGACATATTGGAAGAGAGTTCTGGATGTGACACCTGGACCTGCTGCAGCTAGCTTGGAGCCAAGGGGAAGCCAAACTGATGAGGAGACTAGTGAACCCAGGTGCACTATCCACAGTGTCATTAATTACATTGAGCAATTGACCATGGAATTCCTATTGTTTGCCATTTCATAGTAAAATAATATTTGAAATAGTCTTAATGATTATGTCATTTCAAATACAATTTTCTATTTACTGCAAAAACCTTCTGCTATTTTATTTGTTTAAAAAGAAAAAACAGGGCCAACAGGTGGTGTGGTAGTTAAGGCACTGAATCCCACATGACTGACTCCATGGATCAAGTCCTGGACCCAACAGCTTAAGGAACATACCAAGTACATATGCACGGGTGCCCAAAATTCCAAGAAGAGAATGGAAGAGAAGGGACTGTGGCATGGTCATCCCTCCCTTCCTTATCTTCTCCCACTTCTTTTCTTGCCTTCCTTCTTTCTGTGTCTCATCTCTCTGTGTCCTTTGCCTACGAATGCACATGCCCTATGGCAAAAATCTAAAAGAAGAAAAAAGGAAATAAATGAAAAAAAAAAAACACACAATTATTTGATGCCAAGACAGTACAAATACACAGTATTCACATTAAAAGGATACAGCCATTATCTAATATCTTAGAATTTTATAATTCTAAGTGTTGCCTTGAGGCCTGTTGAGGTGAGTCTGGTTCTTGATATCCTTTGCCTATGAGGCAAGTGTATTTTCAACACAGATTTTTTTTTAAAGATCTAAAATAGCCAAAATTATTAAATCAAGAGTAGAATGGTAGTTGCCAGAAGCTAGCAGGAACTAGGAAACTGCTTATCAACAGGGACAAAGTTCTAGTTATTCGAGATGATTAAGTTCTAGAGGTCTGCTATACATCTTGATATTTATAGTTATTATATTGTACTGTACACTTTAAAATGTCCTAAGAAGATGGCAATTTTACCCAAATTAATCTACCTATTTAATGCAATGCCAATCAAAGTACTAGACACATTCTTCACAGATCTAGGAAAGACAATCATAACGTTTGTCTGGAATCATAAAAGACCCCGTATTGCCAAAGCAGTTTTGCACAAGAACAATGGAGTGGGCAGCATCTCACTCCCTTACCCAAAAATATACTACAAAGCTGTGGTAATCAGAACAGCATGGTACTGGCACAGGAACAGACAGGTGGACCAATGGAACAGAATAGAGTCCCCAGAAATGAATGCTCAAACATACAGCCAACTGATTTTTGACAAGGGGCACCAGTCAATCCTGTGGGAAAAGGATAACCTCTTCAGCAAATGGTGCTGGCAAAACTGGATCTCCACTTGCAGAAAGATGAATTTGAACCCTTACCTCTCACCTCTGACAAAAATAAAGTCAAGATGGATCAAAGATCTAAACCTAAGACCTCAAACTATAAAACTACTCCTGGAAAACACCGGGGAAACTCTGGGAGACATTGGGGTAGGGAAAAACTTCTTAAATAAGACTCCCAATGCACAGTCTATGATTCCTAAAATAGACAAATGGGATTACATCAGACTAAGAAGTTTCTGCATGGCAAAAGACACAGTGATTAGTGTGAACAGACAGCCCTCAGAATGGGAAAATATTTTTGTAAACTATGCATCAGACAAGGGACTGATAACCAGAATCCACAAGGAACTCAAGCGGCTGTTCCGGAAAAAGACAATCAATCCTATTAAAAGATGGGAGAATGAGTTGAAAAAACCACTTTCTAAAGATGACATATGAATAGCTAAAAGGCCTATGAAAAAATGCTCAACATCCCTCATTGTAAGAGAAATGCAGATCAAAACAACAATGAGATATCACCTAACCCCAGTCAGAATGTCTAAGATTAAAAAAACAAAAAATGATAAGTGCTGGAGGGGGTGTGGTGAAAAGGGAACTCTCTTACACTGCTGGTGGGACTGTAAATTGGTACAACCACTATGGAGAACAATTTGGAGATTCCTCCAAAATCTACAAATAGAACTACCATATGATCCAGCAATCCCACTCCTTGGTATCTACCCGAAGGACAGAAGAATACTTAATCGAAAAAGTGCTTGCACATCGATGTTTATTGCGGCACTTTTCATGATTGCTAAGTCATGGAAACAACCTAAATGCCCACGAACTGATGAATGGTTAGAAAAACTGTGGCACATATACTCAATGGAATACTATTCATCCATAAAAAACAACAAATCCCTGACTTTTTAAAGGAAGTGGATGAATATGGAAGACTTACTGTTGAGTGAAGCAAGCCATGCTATGAAAGAGAGACATTGTATGTCCCCACTTAATATATACCGAGTGTCTGCACTCTAAATGTGTATATATATATATACATATATATATATGTATATATATGTATATATATATATTTTTTTGAAACCATTCTGCTTCTGTTGTTATAGAGTTTTAAAATTATACAAAATTATAAGACATATTTTGAACATTATCTTTAAAATTCAGTATTTTGAGATCTTGAAAGTTGTTTGTAAACTGTCAAGAATTATGGAGTATGAGCTAAAATTTTTTGCTATGTAAAGTAAATGTTTGTGGAAAAATGTAAAAATAAATAAATAAATAAATAAATAAATAAATAAATAAATAAAAATGTCTTAAGAAGATAGATCTCATATTATGTTTACTACAATAAAATAGAAAACATATTTTTAAAATGTTCTGAGGGGAACGAGCAGATGGCATAATGGTTATTACGTTGCTGGATTCCCATGTAGTCAACTTCAGTTTAAGTCCTGGACCCGGCAGCCTAAAACTCATGCCAGGCACATATGCATGTGTACCCATCCCCAGAGGAGAAGGGACTGTGATGTGGCCATCCCCCCTGGAGGCTGATATCTTACTTTCTGTCTCTGTCTCTGTCTCTTTGGCAAGCATACACACCCTATAGCAAAAAATCTCTCTAAAAAATTAATAGAAAAATAAGTAAATAAAAAATATTCTGAGGTATGTGCTCATGAGCATTAGAGAGTCTGTGCTACCTTATATAGTAAGGATTTTTTTGTAGTACGATGGTCTCTTAAAACTAAAGCAACTAGTAAGTTTGTGGGTTGACGGAAGAAGTAGGATCTGGACTACACTGAAACCGGACTCTTGTTTTCCTCATTTGGTAAATGAGGTCCCTTTTGCCTGGGGGGTCTCTGTCAGCTCCAAAACCACTATAACTTTATAAAATGAGTGTCTGGCCCTGATTTGCTTTTAAAGCCCCACTGTGACACTCAGCAGCCTTAAATAAAATCAGGTCTCTCTGCTCCACTAAGAACTTAAAATCAGAATCCAACCAGTTTTCTTCAAACAGTTGGCCTGAACTTCTACGCCACTTCCCACGGGTTCTGGCTTTCTTATTTGCCCTCCTGTGCCCAGGTTCTCCATAACCTCTCTCTCCACGTGGCTCTGTCTTCCCTCCTATAATTCTTGAAGCTCTCTCTGTGGTGCTCGACCAGTTTTGGGGGTTGCTGCACCACCTTGTCGGGACCAAGTCTGTTGGCACTTCTTCACTCTACTATCCTTCTGGAAGCCCTCTGGCCACAGCTAAGTGAAGGCAGCACCTGGTGATGCCCACTGATGGTCTACAGCCCTCTCTCCTACTCTCCTACTCTGCGTTGCCCTTTGTTATCTGATGCCAGGTGACACATGTTCTACCCATACTAACCGCAAGAAACAGATTGCAAGACAATTGATTTTCAAAAGCCTCTGTCAAGGACTGACCGCATAGCCTACTGATGAAGGAAGCTGGATCCCACATGGCTGATCATGGTTCAATCACAGCCCCAGTTGCTTGGAAAACACAGTAGGTACATGCGTGTGTGTGTGCCCAAAATCCCAATGGGATGGAGAAAACAGAGGAGAAGGGAGTGCAACATGCTTATGCCTGGTTGGGTGTTGCTTTCTCCTCTTTCCTCCTCTCTCTGTCTCTCTCTGGTAAGTACACATGCTCTCTAGCAATTAAAATAAGAAGCCCTATCAAATTTGTGAAATTAACATTCAATTTCCCACTTTATAAAGATATAGAAGATGTATTCATTTAACCAAGAACATTTAGAAAATGAAGGGTTTTTTTAAGAGAGATTGTTGCTATAGTGTATGTGTACTTGCCAGAAAGACAGAGAGAGACAGAGAGACAGAAAGCAAGAAATCACCCCCACCCCCACGGGGGATGGTCATATGCAATCCCTTCTCCTCCATTCTCCTCTTGGGATCTTTGGTACACATGCACACATGCCCGGCATGAGTTTAAGCCACCCAGTCCAGGACTTGAACCACAGTCAACTATGTGGGAGTCCAGTGACATAAACATTACACCATCTGCTGGTCTCTAGAAAGTGAAGTTTTAGAATTATTGCATTCTTTGTCATGAAAAAGCCTTGCCACTTGAAGAGGACATTGGCTTTGCTTCTAGGTTTGGCCTACAGGAAGGAAAGAAAAATCTTGAACTTCTCACTGACTATTCACTTCTCCTGTCAGAATGTCCTAAATATTGTAATCCCATAGCTAACAGAGGAAGGTATTCATGTTGCCTCATCTTACTTATGTTTTCTGATCCTGATTGCTGCTTTGCAGCTTTCCTCTAGAATGAGGTGGAACACAGACTGGGAAGATATCAGGAGATCCCACACCACCAGAAAACTACTGCACTGGTGGGCTGGAGCACCATGAGGTCAGTTAACTCCTTCCATGTCTAGACTGCAGTTATTGATGATGGCTTCCCAAAGCTAGGCCTGCTTCCTTTATGGGAGGGTCAGCACGTCAGATGCCTTCTATCCAGGTCTCCAGGGTACCTCCAGGATGTACCCTTAACCACCACTACATGAGTACACATAAATACACACACACACACACACACACACACACACACACAGTTCCAGTAAATCAAAAGGAATCATAATTATCAAACAACAAATTACCTCATTTGGAGAATCCACCAACCCTTTTTGGAAAGTCCTGAACCTATTTTTCATTCTTCCTTTCCTTTCAATAAATTTCCACACTTGGTTGATAATCCTGACTACACCCATCCAGCAAGTGTATACAAAAAAACTACTTTGCATGAAGTGTTAGGCTCATCACCACAGTCTTCACTAGACCCTGCAATTAGCTACTGTCATATTTGCTCAGATGCCTCCTCCATCCTACCAGGGTTGAAAGCACTCGTTCCTGAGTCCCCTACTTGATCACTGATCTCTATGTAGAAAATTGAGTGAAATCACGCTTCAATATCTGGTTATTTTACTTTCTAGAACCTCTGTTTTTTCCCAAAGACACTACTGACAAGCAGAAGAAATGAAAACACTGTCTGTGCCCCAGTTGGTCAGTTTTCTTCCATGAACTTCAAAGTGACTACAGATCCATTTGCCATCAAGAACAGAAGTCTCTTTCAGTCCCCCACTAATCAGTAATGAGTTGTCCCCAAGGTTTATTAAACCTTGGCAGGTTTCCTGAGAGCAGCCACAGTAGTCTTTGTTCATTGTAAATAGGATCGTATCACTAATCTTTCTTTCTCTCAGAAGGAAGTCCATATTTCTTAGGATTATAAGGCATTCATCTTCTCTAGTAAAATTATTTTTTATAGTTAGTCTGTTCTACCATTTATCACTCTACTCTCCGAAATCATTTTACTAATTGGTTTAATCATCTCCCCTGCAAGAACAAGCAAGTTCCTTGAAGGCAGTGGGCCTTATTGCCATTGTTCAGTACCTAGCACAGTGCCTGGCTCTGTGTAGGCCATCAATAAGTATTTTTTAAGAAGTTATTTTATTAATAAAGGAATAGTACCTGACTCTCCTTTATACTTATCTTTTATATACACTCTTGGGACATGGCCAGTAGCTTCAATTTTAAGAATTTCTGCTCTTTCTGTTGGGAATCCCCAGTGACCATTTTCTCATCATCCTCCTAGGACCTGTCATGTTTGTAATTATCCCTCTTTTGTACTTTTAGAATTTGCGTGTATAAAAGAGCCTTATGAGCCACCACAGAGCTGTGGTTAGGTTTGACACACATTGTGGTTGATGCAACATTTTTGGCTTCCAAGTGATGTTTTTTTCTTTCAGAAATCCAAGATCCTCCATGTAAACGCAAGCTAAGAATTTACCTTCCTTTTCTCCAATAACCACAAAATACAGTGCTGACATTTTTTTTTTTTAACATCACCAGATACGAGGTTTTTTCCCAGTTGTTATGTGATGGATGGCTTAATGTGTGACCAATAACTCTAGATTCTTTCAAGAAATATTTTTTAAATCTATGTATTTTTTTCATCACTGTGGTTTGATTAGATGTGATGTGCAAAGAACTAATTTCCTAGGGAAAGAGCAGAATTAAAGCATGCAAGCAAATGTACCTTAAAGATGTAATCAAAAAGGTGAAATAGAAAATGAACTAAAGGGAGGGGTGATCGCAGCTATCACTCAAGTCCTCCAGATTGTTCCTCTAGCTTTGGGGTATCTCAGTATCCCACGCATAGAACTAGCAAATATACAAACCAGTCAGGCTTTTAGACGTCTACTGTCCACACCTCCACTACAATCCAGCCCAGAAATTTAGAGCCAGGAAAGAAAAAAATCACTGGGAATGGAGAAGTAGGTTTAAAAAAAATACTTTCTCTTGCCACTGCTGCTGTCATAGCTTGACCTGCCAGTCTACTTCATTCTACAGACCTTGCAAAGGACTGAAAGACAAAAAATGTCTTTCCACTAAAAGTCATGATGAGGTCTCGACCCAGTAAATAAACAGAAGTAAAAATCCAGTTTGTTACTGGGGATGCGAGGGTACAAATGTGAAATAAAAACCTCTGGGATATGTCACTGAAAAGGAGAAAAACATTTGTACAGGTCCATATAGATTTCCTTCTTACTGATACCGCAAGATGTACAATCGGTTACTGGGTAGCAGGTACAGGGCAGGAAGAGCTGACTGAAGACACTGGGGCATCTTGTGCTCTACAGGAAGGACAGGCAGCAGAGACCAGCTCCTTCTCATAGTTATGGTGGAGCGTTTTTAGACGGCTGTCCTGCCTTTGTTACTAAGCTGTATGTCATCACAGGAGGCAGCGAAATGCCGCATTACTGTGGCATTTCACCCTCCTCCTATGTAAGGCCTAAGCAGGCTCATTTATTCCTATAGTATTCATTTCCCTCTAGCTGCTACTAAGAACCCCAAAATGTTCATCTCCAAAGTGAATGCACATTTACAGCCTGGGAGTATTTTCCTCTCACTAAATTGGGAGAGAGGAACAAGGAGAAAGGAAGTCATTTAAGTTGTTCTATTGTTGGGAGTGAGAGGAGTAATTCTTGCTTATATCAGCAGCTTGGTGAGTCCCACCATCATTCCTACCCCCTCTATTTTATTTATCTCTTTACGGCCTTTCGGATAATGCTATAACCATTTCCTGTTGTATACTGGCTGAGGAAGCTTTCTCCAGGCCCAAGAGCAAATCAATAAAAGTAAGCCATAGCGATTCATAAAAATAAAATTGTCATCATTATTGTTCAATTATTGCTGTGTCTGTAGAAAGAATCTCAAGAACTGATGGTTTCTTGGCTAATATTTATAATCTGCGTTGAATGGTGCTAATGAATGAGTGGGTGTGCATTAGACTGAAATGCAATGGTGCTTGATTTATACCAAGTCCAGGTCTGATTGCTAATGTTAAATCCATTAAAGTGTCTCTTAGATCTGCCTTAATGTACTCCCCTGCATATAATAGAGCTTAAACATACCCGTTTACTTAGCTTTTCATTATTGGTTGAATATTTGTCTTTATTACATTATCCCCATGATAAATTTGACTTATGATAGTTTAAAAAACAGCACTTTGGGAAACCTGAGCTTTTAAAAAGCTACAGAAGTAACTCCAAATCCCCTAGTCTTCCCACAGATAAAAGAGCAGAATATCCCCCAAATAATTACTACTTTTAAAAGTTCAAACTGTTAAATCAGAATGTACCCTAGATCACAAAATCAAAATGCTCAGGGGAAGAAGAAATATTTTATCCTGGAAGGAAAATAACAAACAGAGAAATGAAAGCTATCTGCCGAAGCTGCCATCTTTGGAGTGTCTCTGGGGTGGAAAGCTTTTTGTATTCCTTTAAAACGCTTCTCCCTGAAGGAATCCATAAAGCACAAGTGTAAATAGGAACAACAGGTTGAAAAGACTTAGGCGTAATCATCAAGAGTCTCCTCTAAGGTCAACCATTTCGCAGGGATTCTGTAAAGGACAGGGAGTATGAAATACACCCACTCCCGTGCCCATGCTCCCCTCCTTTAATCTACAAGAGTTTTCCATTCACAGCCCAGGCAGTCCCAGGCGACAGACGCCAAGTCAATTTGGGGTGTATTTTTGATGCTTCCCCTTCTGTGCTTCACTGGCTTTACTTGAAAGCTTGGCTTCCTGCTAAGTCCGTGTTTGCTGATGTGTATCTGGATTAGGACGAGGAACAGACTTCCTGTTTATATCTGACAAAGCCGAAGCTACATTTGGCTTCAGTGGTTCAATCTATCCTCTTATAGGAGACCCCGATGGGGATGGGAGACACAGTATGGGAAACAAACCCTGAGGATCTGGATGCAATGAAGTAAGATAACCAGATAGGATAAATGTCCCCCCAACAAAGTAGCCACAGCAATTCTCTATGTACCTCCATCTTTATTTGGTTCCTACTTAGAATATGGACAAGATGGCTCCAATCGACAAGTCTTGAGTAAGCCCATACTGGGAGTATGAGAACTAAAAAGAAGAGACTCTATAGCTCCTTCCCTCAAAAAGTTTATTGTTCTGTTTGCTTTTGTTAAGGGAAGTAAAAACAAAATACATTAGTTGAATAACCATAAATAAATAAGAAATACAAAATTTCAACTATAATGATACAGGGTAAGCATCCCAGACAGGAAGTGAGGTAGGTTCAGTGGGTAAGGATGCAACTGGTTGATCCTTGTAGGGAATTTTAGGGAGTAAGAAGGTCTCAAAATGGATGTGAAGGACTGGCTTTGTGGGAGATGTGGGGAGTGAGCTATAGAGGAACTGTGCATAGAAATATGAAAGCATAATTTTTTTACTCAAAGCAGTCAGAATATTTTTAAACTGAAACTCATATATCCATACACGCAAATGAAATTATCAAGATCCAAGTATTTGCTATACATTTTTCACTGAACCTGTGTGTTTAGTGCCACCTGACACTAAATACTAATATATTTTGGATTTACGTAAGCAAATCTAAGCCTGTCTTGGTTCTACCTCGACTGTTTTTGCTAGCTTCAAATTTCATGATGAAATTGTTATACAGCTTATTGTAAGACCAACACGAAAATTAAGCTTTATCAAACTACAAGAGCTCAGATAGATGGATAGATTTAAGGTCACTAGATTCATTTGTTTAGCTTTGTTCCATGAAGTGCTAGGTAAAAATGGAAAAAAAGTAACTCAAGACTTGCAATATGTGTTGCCAAGGAGTTGCCACGTTATCTGGCAGCTGAAACTCAATAAAAGAAACACTTTTTCCCCATCATAGAAATTAGCTGCAGAACAAAAAGCTCCTTCTTGGAATGATGTATAGCAAAAAGAATTTGTAGGGAAAAAAAAAAAAAAAAACTGTGCACTGTCATTTGAAATAATGCTACTGATCCTCTCTCCACAGGATATAAATGTTAACCATTCTCCCCTGTAACAGGGTGAATTTACCTGGATCTTTCTACCATTTCTTGTCATTTTTCTTCTATCTAATACTGGCACAAATCTGGAAGTTGGTTGACTGGGTTAATGATGTAATGAATGTCTAAACAAATACAGGACAAAATAAATATACACAAAATAAGTACACATCTTGAATTAGAAATACTCACAAGTTGAAAAAGCATAGACTAGATATGCATTTTGGTCTGGATTATAGTCAAAATTTTTACCAAGAAAATAGATCCCAAACCCAAGGGGCTATTAAGGGCTGCCAGGTGGCATGGTGATTAATACCACTGGATTCCCACATAGCCAATCGTGGTTCAAGTCCCAAACCTGACAGCTTGCTTTCTCCCTTTCCCTTTATCTCTCTGACTGTTCTAATTTTAAAATAATAACAAATGGAATTAAATAAATAATTTTTTTAAAAAACCTAAGCGACTATTGACTATGACAGCCTCAGCATTCCCTTCAGTCTCTCAGGTCCTATGATTCTACAATTCCTGGTACAAGAAAGAACAGGGATTCCTTCCTGAAAAGGTCAGGAAAACAGAGGGAATGATTGGTGAGGATTAATATTTAATAAGCACCTACTATTTGCCAGGGAAAATGGTAAATATTCTACATACAATATCTAATGTAATCTTCCCAAGAGTACTATTATTCCAACTTTACCAATGAGTGAACTAAAACTCAAAGAGGTAACTTGATAAAAACATGGTTACACAGCTACTAGATAGCAAGCAAAGTTTTTAGCCTAGGTAAATATAACCAGAGTTGATGCTCACAATATTTATCAGCCTGTGTAGTATAGACACTGACAAATCAGGCGGGCACAGCAACCAGTTGATAGGAATACCACTACTGATAAATGGATTGAAAAAGTGTGGCACATATATACTATGGAATATTACTCAGCCATACAAAACAATAAGACCCTGGCAGTTGATAAAAAGTGGATCAATATGGAAGATACACTGCTAAGCAAAACAAGCCAGAGTATGAAAGAGAGGCATTGTACTTCCCCACTCAATATATACTGAATGTCTGCACTTTACGGCAGAAACTAAAAGACTGGAAGGTATGAAGGCATGGAGAGCAACAGTGGATACCAGAGATACTGTGGGAGGAGGGTGGGAAATGGGGGAGGATAAAAGGGAGGGAATTAAGTGAAAAAAGAAAAAAGCAAAACATTTAAGGAAAACAAAAATGAAAAATTATCTGTTGATTTGTGTATGATAATATCTTTGAGTAGACCAATATATAGTATATTCCTGATGGGAAAATTCATTTGGTATGCTGTAATGATACAGTGATTAAGTGTAAAAAATAAAAATTAACAAAACAAAATAAATTTTAAAAGAAAGGGATAAGGAAAGAATGGAGAAGAAGGGATTGTGGTGTGGCCATCCCCTCTGGGGGGTGATCTCTCGCTTTCTGTCTCTCTCTCTTTCTGTCTTTCTGGTGAGTGCATGCGCCCTATAGCAAAAGCCTCTTCAAAAATAAAAAAGAAAATAAAAGCAAGCAATACCAGCAGTTATACTAAGTGGAATCAGGATAGGTTTAACTCAGTGCCCAGTTCTTCCCATTAAACACCACAAACAAATTTGAATTCAGTCTTCAAAATCTCACTTTGTCTCTAAATTAGTGTTCTCATTTACTTAAACAGTCAAGTTTGTTTGTAATGATTAAAACATTTTAGGTAGACGTTCATCAATCCACTTAAGTACTTCTTATTTTGAGAGGCAGTGGTTGTTCTCTTAATATAGTCAAGTGAAAACAAAAACAAAAACAAAAAAATCCCTATAGCATTTTACCTCCACTATAGTACACAGGATATGCTTCAGTTATTACTGGCAGATAATCAAATCATCATTCACTTTTCCCAACGCTAATGTTAACTAAATGAGTTGTTTGAAAATATACAAACTATGCCTTGCAAAAGTGAAATCTGTATTTTTCTCTAAATGGTAAGGTAATATAAAATCAAGACAAATCTACTAAGTTACTTTAAATTTATTCCAATTGAATGTGATTCTACAAATATTATTTATAACCAGAAAATAAATCACTATAGACAGAACCAAAATAAAGGACTGGCTTTTTCAGTCACCATTCACATATAATAGCAATGATATTGATAGGTGGATGATAGATTAGACAGAGATATATTTGATTTGTCAGTAAAGATATCATTGCTCCAAATTCTTTTTAAAAGAGTAGAATAAATATTGAATGTAAACAACATAATGTAATATTAAATGTTGAAAGCAATCAATATGTTTATATCCTTGATTTTATTATTATGCACAGTAAATATGCTTTTAGAAACCCCAGAGATGTACAATGATTTTATGTAAACCAGAAAATACAATTAAAAAAAGAAAGTCAGGAGACCAGTAGGGGGTGTAGTGGCTAAGGCACAGGATTCTCAATGGCCTACCACTGTTGAGTCCTGGATTTAGCAGCTTGAACTCATGCCAGGCACATGTGCACGTGTGACCGAAATCCCAAGAGGAGAATGAAAGAGAAAATATTTCTGTGTGGCCAACCTCCCTGGGTGGGGGTGGGGGGAGGGGAGAATTTCTCACTTTCTCTCTCATTGTCTCTCTCTGTCTCTCCACCAAGCACATGTGCCCTATGGGGGGAAAAAAGAGAATGAGAGAAGTCAGACCAAGTCAGACCAAGTAATCCTACCTTAAAAAAAAAAAAAAAAAAAAAAGGTATCATTGCTGTCATCTGGCCTTTCCAAAAATTATACAGTGATCTTGTATTCACTATGTAATTAAACTTAATGCTTGACATTGCAAGGTAGCTCCTCAGAATGGATATTGGCATAAAATAGCCAATGGGTGAGGGTATTTTCTCTAAGGAAAGCCATGCATTAAGACAGAAATGCTTTGTAGACAGGAAGTGAGAAATGGTAGAGATAGATAAAATCTTTACCAAAAATAAAAAAATGCAGAGCCGTTATAGTAAACCCTGTTTTCCCCAGGAGAATCTAGAAAACACAATGTTCTCTTTAATGAAGAGTTTTAGATGTTCTATGTCATCAGCCACATTCTCCAAAGATAAATGGAGTTTTTACTAGATAGGCAACAAATTCTCTAGAGCAGTACTGCATATACCAGAAATTGTTTCCAGGTAGAATTATAATCAATGTCCTGTCCCTCAGTGGCAAGAGCAGGGGATGCAGATGAAAGGACTGAAATTCAAGTCTCAGCAACACCTTCACTCTGTGACCTTGGTCAGACTTTTCTCTCTGTGTCTCAATTTTCCATCTATAAAATGAGATGATTAGGCCAGCCCCATACTTCAGTGGTTAAGCACTATGTATTGAGAGATCTCACATGGCCAACCACAGATCATACTCCAGCCCTGGTGGTTTGAAAAGCATGCCAGACACATGTGCCCCAAATTCTGATTGAATAAAGAAATGGAGGAGAGGGACCAGCAATTAGCATAATGGCTATGTCGCTGGACTCCCACGTAGTCGACCGCGGTTCGTGTCCCAGACCCGGTGGCTTAAACTCACGCCAGGCGCGTGTGCATGCGTGCCCAAGATCCCGAGAGGAGAACGAAGGAGAAGGGATTGCGGCATGGCCATCCCCCCTGGGGGGTGATTTCTCGCTTTCTATCTCTCTGTCTCTCTCTGCCTGTCTGGCGAGCGCACGCGCCCTATAGCAAAAACCTCTCCAGAAAAAGAAAAAAAAAAAGAAATGGAGGAGAAGGGATTATTATGCAATCACATTTCCTTGGGATGCTTTCTCTCTCTCTCTCTCTCTCTCTCTCTCTCTCTCTCTCTAAAGCACACATGCCCTCTGGCAATTAAAAAATAAAATAGATTTTTGGACCAGCACCCAGTGGTGCAGAAGTAATAAAGCTCTTCAGTGCAGAGTCCACATGGAAAGGTCCTGAGTTCATGTCCGTCTCCCTGTGCATGGTGGGAATATGTGCATGCCTGTGATCCTGCTAGCTCAGGCTGGGAGTGGATTGCAGAATGAGCATCCTCTTGTAGGTGCCTGTCTTTTCCTCTGATGTAAGAAATAAATAAATAAACTCTTAAAAATAAATAGGTTTTTGGATTTTGACTACTGAAGACCCTCTGCCCAGACTTCACCCTCCTGCTCCCCAGTCTAGCCACGAGTCAGGTTAGAGCACCTTACTTATTCTGTCTCTTTATAACTTTCTATTTTTAATGTTTTTTAAACTTTGCCCTCTGCTGCTCTTTTATCTTTTTAATTCTTACCTTTCAAAGGATAGTCCATAAAGCTAATGTTGGACCTCTCATCAGAATCAATGCAAGCAAGGAAAGAATGGGAAAATATATTCAAAGTATTAAGTGAAAAACAATTTCAACCAAGAATACTATACCCAACAAGACTATCTTTCCTATGGGGAAAAAAAAGACAAAAACATTCTCAAATAAATAAAATCTGAAAGAATTTACCAACACCAGACCAGCTCTCCAAGAAGTTCTGAAGGGAGTACTATACAAGGAAAACTAAAGTCAGACACACAGAAATAAGAGTACAAGAAACAACCAAGAGAATGGTCAGCCTAATGCTAGGGACAAGTCTAGAGTTGAATGTTAACTTCCAGAATTTGAATGGAAAGATCAGACCACAGTAACACTGCAAATTCAATAGAAGAGAGATTAATTACGTGAGTCTGAACTAGCGAAATAGAATTTTTTTACTTTAGACTACAACATTACTGATTTGCTTCAATGCTTTGATTTCCATATTTAAGAATTTTTGTCTTCTCTTGAACTGTTGATAGGTTCATCTACCTACTATTCAAACTGAATCTTACCTTTTTCCTGGCTTTAAGTTTTAAGCAAGTTTCTCTTAACACTTTCTGATTTTGAGCTATTATAACTAAAACATTTTTTGAAATTAAGAATTTTAAAAATACTTATTAATACCTATTTCATGACTGCAGTAAGCTATATAGCCCCAGTGAGGTGCTACTTTTTAGTACATTCACTTTACTGAGGTTTATGCTTAAAGTCAGACATGCATTCATAAATATGTATATATCAGCTGTACTTGCTACGTAAGTCTTTAATTGAGATCTTTAGGGAATCAATAAAATGTGAAAAAATTCATTTTTGACTTGTCTATACAACAGAAGAATCATATATCTTAAAACATGAATCATAGATCTTTGCTGAAAATCCTAGGATAGTTAAGTGAGCAAGATTCAACACTCAAATGGAATACCATGATTGGCTAGGTTTTGACATCATGGCTGAAAGGTCATATTAGCCACAACCTCAAACAGCTTAGACATTTTTTTTTGAGAAGGACTCCTTCAAAGTTGCACAGATGCCTTGGGCATTTTCTTTCTTTTTGGGGGGAGTAGGGGGGGTGCATCAATCCTTGGATATTTGTCTCTTATCTTAAGCTCTGCTTGAAGGAAGGCAATGTCTAGGGCAACACGGGTACCCTTGGGCAGGGTGATGAGAAAGGCCTAAAAGGTTGGGACCAGCAGTTGGCATAATGGCTATGTCGCTGGACTCCCATGTAATCAACCACAGTTCGAGTCCCGGGCCCAGTGGCTTATACTCACACTGGGCACATGTACATGCATGCCCAATATCCCAAGAGGAGAATGGAGGAGAAGGGATTGTGGCATGGCCATCCCCCCTGGGGGCTTATTTCTTGCTTTCTGTCTCTGTGTCTCTCTGCCTTTCTAGTGAGCACGTGTGGCCTATAGCAAAAATCTCTAAAAAAAAAAAAAAAAAAAAAAAAAAAAAAAGGCCTAAAAGGTCAAACCATGTCTGGTTGGTCTAGTGCGAGGGGACATGCCCTAGTGGGGAATTCCTTGGGATCAGAGGAGGGAAGAAGGGTGGGGGTGTGTGTATGATATTACCTGAAAGGAGGGAAGAAGGGTGGGGGGGTGTGTATGATATTACTGCAGATGGCTGCTGACTCACCCAGACATAACAAGTGAACAACCCAGGTACTGAAAAGGGCTACCCAGCTGCCATCTGAGGACCAGCCTAATCACCCCACCCTAAATCTCTTTCCTTTAAAAGTTCCTAACCACCACCCTTCATGGCAGATGTAACTCTTGTATTTGGTCACTTTCCTTCCTTTGTAAACTGAGTAATAAACCATCCTCTCCTTACTCTGAGTCTGTGAATTATTTCACAGCTTGTGACCCAGATCACCCTAACTACTAACCCTAACCAACACAGCCAGTTCCCCACTATGAAGAAAGTCTCTCTGTCTAATGCTCAAGAGCTGCTTTCTTTGTGTCTCCTTCTGTCCATTCCTAACTCTCAGCACTCTCCTGACTGTTCACTGTCACCATGGACTTGACCCAACAACCACTCCTTTTTGCAAAGCCATGGCATCCACCCATTCTACCATGTAACTTCCTCACTGTTCCTTGCTTCCTGTTTCCTGGCTACTTTTCCATCCCGCTCCACACTTTGGCATCTGTATCAGAATCCTTGTCTTAGCTTGTCTCTTATCATGACAGTCAAATTTGACATCCAGTTTCAAGAGAGACTTTGTAGTCGTCATACTTGGACTGGATTGGTCTGACTTCCTTCTCATTCTTCCTGCTAAGGTAAAAAAGGAAGTAAAAACCACTTTCTGGGTGACCACCAGCCTCACAGCTATCAGTCCCAAACAGGAGGTACTTCCCAGCCCTGGACAGAAGACCCTTTCCCCAGAGCTGCTAGAAACCCTTCCCCTTATCTAACCAAGCAGCCCCCATGCCTTGCTTCAGCATAGCAACCAGCTCTTGCCCAAAGCTTGCTCAGTTGAGCGCACCTCAGGTCCCCCCCCCCTTGTCAACTGTCCCTATAAAAAGAAAGTAAACCCGGTGGATGGGGCCAGAGATTAGACCGCTAGCTCCTCTATGGCTGCTGACAAAATAAAGGTTATGAAATTCTCCTATTTATCCGAGTGCTATTTCACACTCACCCACACAGAATTCTCCCTCTTAGTGCGCTCACTCACATGCACTCATGGCCCTTTCCTCCAGACTGTGACAGGAGATCTGACAGGCCCCTAGGGGATCTTGACGTTTACACCCATGATCCCTCAGGTTGTATACTCCAGATCCCCCTGTCATTGTGCTTCCCATTGTACCAGCCCTTTTGTTTGCCCTGGGGCTAATATCAATAGCCCCTAATGACTAGAGTTGGTTCCAGAAAGTCCTCTTGGCTTTGATTTACTTGGAAAGCATTGAGGTTTTCACTGCACTGTGGTTTTTTTAACTTGCAAGAAGCCCAACATGACTCGCCTGCAGCATGCGCAGGTGAGGTGGGCAGAGCTCACAGGGGCGCGCAGCTGTGCACACTTCCTCTGCTGGCTCCCTTGCTCTGCTCGGCTCTGCTTATACCACTCAGATCCAAGGGCAGCTCTAGGCAGCAGCAGTGACCCAGGCAGGGCTGAGCAAGTCTCCAGGCTGGAATAACAGCAGGCAGCAGGCATGCACTCAGAAACAGTAACTGCTTTCCCTAGCTCTGGAGTTACCATGGGTGGTCAGATTAGGTCTATTAAAACCCCATTGAAATACATGCTTGAGCATTTCAGAGAAGCCTTTGAGGGAGGAGAGGACTATGGAACAAAGTTATCAAGGAGTAAGCTGAAGACTTTCTGTGAAGTAGAATGGCACGCCTTTGGAGTAGGATGGCCAGCTGTTGGGTCATTGGACCCTGGGCAAGTGCAGGCAGTTTGGAAGGTCGTCACAAGCATCTCAAGCAGCAGCCGGAGGCATCCCGATCAGTTCCCATATATTAATCCACGGCTGGCTCTTGTGAAAAACCTTCCACCCTGGTTACGAAATTGTTCCTTAACGACAGGAAATCACATCCTAATAGTGGGCCCTATAGCCTCATGCCAGACAAGGAGGTCAGGAGTCCATGGTTTCGCAGTCAGCCCCAGAAGAGTCTGACTTCCCCCACTCATAAGCCAAATAGACAACACGAGGAAAAAAAGTTTGACTAATGTTTATATTTCTTTTGTGGATAGGATGTTTTATTACTATTGGGAACTTCTAATCTGGGTCTGCCTTTTAGGGGCAAGTATCCACCCCATCCAACAGGGCTGATGCGTCACCAAGATCTTAGTTTACCATACCCATTTCTCTTGTCAAGGAAACTTCTCAGGGACCAATGAGATCAGTTTTTAATGTGTACGTGCATGTCATAAATCTCTTGTAGGAATGAAAATAAGATGATGGGCATCCTTAAAACTTAAAAACGCATGTACAGCCTGTGGTAAACTTGTAGCCCTTATAACAACCCAGCAACTCTGTTTGGTGCAAACAGACACTGAGTTGACCCTTTTTCATTCCTAGAGTGTTTGGAGCTTTTTGTTCATGGTTAATTGCTTTGTTTTATGCCTTTCTAAAAGTTGTTCTTTAAATGACTAAAATCTTAAACTGTTGTCATTAAGATTATTTTGTTCTATGTTGGAAAATTTGCTAAACAAGGTTTTGTTTGTTTGTAAAATACATATCCATAAGCCAATGTAAAGTCCTACATACAAAATGACAAGCTAGATGGCCTTTCCAGAGGCATAAGATTTCCCAGGCTGGGCAAAAGAATAAAAAATATTAAGTTTGACAAGCGTAAGTTACAAACAAAATATGTTCCTTAAACTAATCATTTCTATCCAATTGATTGGAGATAACAATTATTTCCAAAGGTGAATTTATAAAGCAAAAAAAAAAGTTTAAAAAATAAGGAGAACATGGGACCAGCAGCTAGCGTAATGGCTATGTCACTGGACTCCCATGTAGTCGACCGCGATTCGAGTCCTGGACCTGGTGGCTTAAACTCACGCCGGGCACGTGTGCGTGCATGCCCAAGATCCCACGAGAGGAGAACGGAGGAGAAGGGATTGCAGCGTGGCCATCCCCCCGGGGGGTGATTTCTCACTTTCTGTCTCCCTGTCTCTCTGTCTGTCTGGCGAGCGCATGCGCCCTATAGCAAAAACCTCTCAAAAAAATAAAATAAAATAAGGAGAACATTTCAATATAGGGAGAGTTTTTGTATGGTAAAATTTTTGTCCTAAAGTAAGATGGCTGAATTATTCCAAAATGAAAAAATAAAAGGAGACAAATAATCAAGGTATACAACATGTCACAAAAGTTTGAGTTATGTTTAAAACAAAATTCTGAGAGAAAATTGTTTAAAACAATTTTTTAAGATTCTATAAAAGAATTTATATATGACAGATGGTAGCTAAGGTGGCCATAAAACAATAGACCACAGTACTTGGTGCTGAAGCACAGTCTAAATATAGTACTATTAATAAATGAGGTAAACATATCATAAATATGATTAAAATATAATAATATATGTAAAAGTTTCTTTGGTTGGCTAGGCGGTTTAATGCCCCCAACTCGTTTACAATGTATTACTTGTCTGTACATTTTTATTGTACATTACCTGTAAATACTACACCAGATACAGAAAGAGGAAAAAATTCAAAGAGAACCCATGGTATATATCTACTCCAAACTTTAAGGCCTGACTCTTTCCCCTGCCCAGAGATAACTGGCTATCGATCCAGTCAGAAATGTCCTCCCCCAGGACTCTACTGCCTATGACAATGGATATTTGATTGACTACTCCTAGGAATGAACCCTCCTAGCTCCCTGGAACTTGACTCCTAGGACTGAGCCTTCCTAGCATCGTGGGACACAGGAATTCAGAGAAATACATTTTGGCTGACAGGGGGAACTGAGGACAGAAGTCTGATGCTTTTTCTTATTTCCAAAATCTCTTCCATAGAGTCTGGGTTGAGTCACACCCACAAACACTGACAGATCATTTTGGCCTATTTGATAACAGGACACTGCCCCTGGCGTAGTATCTTTGTAATAGGTAAATCATAACCATTTTGACTCACTGTTAGCAGGATGCCTTCTGTTGTATCTGTCTGGCCTTTCAGGGTTGACCAGCCTTCACGTTATAGTCTAGGCTTGCCCATCTGGAAAAAGCAAGTCATGGCCCCAGAGACCTAAGAGGACGACAACCCTGCTTTGGTCACTCTGGAAGCTGACCAATCTACACACGCAGAAGACTGAGGATGTGTCTCCCTGGAAAAACACACATGGACTGTCCTGTCCTCAACGTTCCCAGAGCATTTGCTGTAACCAAATGCTGTTTTGCTTCTGTAAACTGCTTGCATTGCCTCCATCAGATGCTTGTGTCCTCGGCCCGGAGCTATACTTATTGCCCACCTGTTAATTGATCCTCCTAAACAAATAGGTTGAGAAGGCTCACGAGGGGGGAATGAGGTAGAAAATGAAGTAAAAAACACATTCTGGGTGACCACCAGCCTCACAGCTATCAGTCCCAAACAGGAGGCACTTTCCAGCCCTGGAAAGAAGGCCCTTTCTCCAGAGCTTCTAGAATCCCTTCTCCTTATCTAACCAAGCAGCCCCCTTGCCTTGCTTCAGCATAGCAACCAGCTCTTGCCCAAAGCTTTTTCAGTTGAGTCCACCTCAGCCCCCCTTGTCAACTGTCCCTATAAAAACAATGTAAACCCAGGGGACAGGGCCAGAGATTAGAGCGCTAGCTCCTCCATGCCTGCCGGTGTAATAAAGGTTATGAAGTTCTCCTATTTCCCTGAGTGCTATTTCACTTCCAACTTCTAGTTTGTCTGCAACACTGCAGTCCCTTTCAATGAGTTCATTCATTTCCAACAGCCTCAATTATTACCTCTAATACTACCCAAACCCCTACTTTTACTCCCAAATAGTCTCCAGAACCCTATAGATACATTGTCATTTGCTCAATGAATACATTGGTAAATAATTTGGTATGTGAAAATTAACTTCATCTTCTTTCAACAAACTTTCCAGACCCATAGTCCCCTCCTCCTGCCTATATTCTCCTCTCTCAGGGCTCAAGAGTTTTCTTCTTCTCAGACATTCAGTGCACTGGCTTCACACAAACTCTTGTGCCCTATCACCTCCATTATGTTTCCAAGTCCTGTAGGTTTACCTTAACCATGTCTGTCTTTGTTTTCCTATTGCTGTCATTGGTATCTCTAATATAGTCATGTCATCTTTGTGTTTGTCACAATACCTAAAACACTGTAGATGATTAATAAATATCTATGCAACTCGGTCTGTAAAATACTTCCTCTTACTATTGCCAGGAATGAACCCAAGTTTTGGTTCCCAATGTTTATACAACCAAGAAAAATCCTTTTTTTTTTTAAGTATACAATGTTATGGATACAAAATAAGATACAAGACCTTTGAAGCAACCAGTGCATGTGAATTGTTCTGAAGTTAAGGATTCCCTGGCTTCACCATGATGCATACTTTATTCTGGAAATATAAACACATCTTCTAATTGAGATACATATTTATTATCATTTTTAACCCTAAAATTCTCCATTAAAGTGATACATTGTGCAATCAATGGCATTTTAGAATCAAAACTTCTATAATCTTGTATAATATCTTTCTAAAGTTTCTATCACATATTGCTCTAAACTCATCTCAATACAATTTTCAGATTAATCTTCCCAATTCATAGCTTCTATTATGTCATGCTCTATTCAGAAACTCTCTATGCTCTCTCAATACCTATGGATCTGAGTACAAATCCCTCAATCTGGCATTCAAAGCCCATTACTAAAACCTGGAAGGATGATAGTCTTGAGATGTTAACTACTTTTTCCTCCCTCTATTATTGATCTTCCCATTCCCCTCCCTCCTTCCAGCAAGTCCAATCAATATTTATTGCTTCAGGAGCAGATGAGGCAGATACAAAGCAGAGTCAAACAATATCTTCTTGTCTACCTTTCAAAAATATAAGTTCTCAGGGAAATGAAGAGGAATCAGGGTGGCGTCAAAATATTAGAAAGAAAGAAAATATGAAGAGAGAGAATCATTTCCTCAGTTTGGAGGACAGGAGAGAGAAAACTGGGTAGGAGAGAGAAGTGTTCTGATTTCTGTTTTCCAAATAGAGATCTCAAAGGCTCTGAGAAGTTTTGAAGGACCCAAGAGAAGAGAAGACCAGCACCCTACTTCTTAGAGTGCTAAAGAAAAAGGAAACCCCTGAAAATACCCTGCTGGAAACCATGTGGTGGCCTCTCTGAAATCCTAATGCCTGGGAAGGCACAGAAGTATCAAGTGAACCTCAGACCCTAAAATGACAGCCTGTGTGGACAGCTGAGAGAAGACTAGGTTGAACCCTGCTATGTCTTGACTGGGACTTAGTCACAATTCTGGGCAAAGGAGAAGGAAGGGATGCTTAGAATTGACTGAGACCAATTTTTAAATCATGCCAGAGTAATTCATATAAATTAAATTGAACTTCAGAAAATTGAAGAACTATTTCTACTTATGTTTCTAGCACACTTGAGTATACATGGAGATTTACACCCATTCAAATGCTTAGGTACAACTAGGACCATGTATTGACACTACTCCAAATTTAAGGTACTGTTTCCAAAAGAGTTATTTCAATACTTGAGAAGGGGAACCTCCCTGGTTTCCCCCATGTTTAATCATACAGGTGGGGGTTTCATTTAAAAAATCTGTGGCACAAAACTCGGTCAGGGTTAATCTCTTTTCATTAGGTAGACATCCATATCAGAGTAGTTTGGCACCTGACCAAGAGGGCTCTTCCTTTTAAAGTTCAGAGATTTGTGGGTATTTTCACTCTAAACCACAAATCTAAAAACCAGGAAAAAACTGGTCAGCAAATAATTCTACTAAGAAAACAACAGCCCATTCTAGGTCAGATTTTGGTGACAGATATGCTTACTTTTGCTGGGTAACCACCAATAAATAATCTTTTCAGTAATGCACGAAAATGATTACCTTGTATAAATGTCACCCTCCTCAATTTGTACAGGACAAAAGAGGAGATTCATTAATAAGGTAAAATTAGACACAGAGGACAACCCAATCTGGAGAGATAAATGAGACTCAAATGCCAGCCAATCTACTGCATGTGAGTCACAAAGAAGAATGGGCACTTGGTTTTGAAAATATAATTTCCCTACTTATTTTCCTATTTTGCAAAATCTGCCAAAGCACACTTCAGCTGTATTCCCATGTCACTAATAGAAGAAAGAAGAGCAGAGGAAAGTGATCATAATACAGCCAGACTTTGCTTTTATCTTCACGCCTTTCATCCAAGGACCTTTCCACCTTTAAATAGTAATTGATTAAATTTCACAGAATCACTACTAAAGGTATATTCTGATGGGCCCAGATAGAAGCAGAGAGGAGTGAATCAGATCACCCAGGTTTAGGCCACGGGACTCTACCAGAGCCAGGAACAGACCTAAACGAGTCACCTCCCATGACCCACCTCTAATCACCTGGAAATAGCCTGGCCCCTGGCAACTGTTAGCCAAGCTGCTGCCATTTGGGGAGTTAGCTATACTTTTCATTTAATCATTTTCAGGACATCCGCCTGTGACAGCTGGCCTTCTGAAAACATGACTAGAGAATTGTCACAAGGCTTGCCTATGGCCTCCAAAAAGAGTCACCTGGCAGGAACACTGCAAAGGGCCTGCAGGTAGCGCCTATCAAGTACAGTTCAGTAACTGGGGGGCTGCCGCAGACGTACTTTCATGCTGACTAATTCATCTCTAGTAATTAGCACTCAGATGTAACAAGTATAGCATTTAAGGGCCATAGCAAGGGAAATCAAATCTGCTCTTCAGAAATTTTCTCTAGAGGTTGATTGCCTTTTTTCAGATAAATAATGGCACCCATCCACTCAAGCACAGAAACTGAAGCAAGCATTTATTTCATACACTTACGCTAAATACTGCCAAAAAGCCCCCAAAACAATAATACATGGTCTGATTCCTTTAAAATCTTAGCAAAAGTCACAGAATTCTACACTTACTAGAGAAAAAAAAAAAAAAAAAAAAAAAAACTCACAAATTATCTAGCCCAGTTTTTTCCTTCTATTAAAAAAAAAAAAAAAAAAAAAAAAGGAGTGCGGGAAGGCCCGGAGAGGTGAAGTAACCTGCCAAAGACACCAAAGCTGATTAAGGGAAAGCTGGAACTAGAAAGTGTGTCATCAAACCTGGTGTTTCACCATATCCCGTTTCTTTTGATATGACCAGGACTTTGGGTCCTGCCCCATTTGAGCATCGTCAAGAACTGCCTTCGAGAAGCAGCATCAACAGCTGATCCAGCAGCCAGTGCTCAGGGACCATGATGAAGTCTTTCTTGGGCACCTTCCTTCATCACCTTCATCTTGGGCCAGTGTCCTGACCCTCTCCAATCTCGTCATCAAGCTCTTATCCTGCATCTCATTCCTGTAGGACCTCACTCCCTACTCGAAGGCGATGTGAGCCCTACAATTAGCCAGAAAGGCACAGGCAGCCCAGGGGTACACGTGCTATCAAAGCCTGAGTCTAGCTGTTTGTCTATCAAAGAAACAATGCTACGTCACACACATGTACACACAGGGAGGGCAGGGATTGCACTTCTGAATATTCCCAAGACCACTCCAGGTGGAGGCACTAGAAATTTCTGTCTCCTGTTCACCGTGAGGCAAATAATGCATCCACAGCAGAACCACCCCATGTGTGCTTTTGACTCACTCCTCCTCTGCTTTGTCCACTTTTCTGCATTCTTGTCTCCTTCCCTGGCTCCAGCTCGGATTCTTTTCCACCTCTTTTTGAGCAAAATGGTAACTCACGAGAAGGCATTAGTCAATGGAGTTTCTCTGAGAGTGAGAAAACTAGAAACCTTGGCTTCCACTGCCCATGGGCACTTTGTCCTGTCCTGGAAGTTAAGAGGGAGGAAAGAGAAGGAAGGCAGGTTTTGAACCTCTCACAGCCTCAGCTTGAGTGGTGCTGTCTTCATTGTTCCTCAACGTGGGCATGGGAAATTCTGCTCCTCCTGACCTGGAGTCAGGCAGCAAGTCTTAAGTTGTTGTCCTTTGTTTTATGTTTAGTTTTCTCTTTGTTGTGAGCAGAAGGTATGAAAATAAATAACAAAACATCCCAAACCTTCCCCTTCCTCTTCCCACCTCTCAGAAGCCAGCCTCACCTGGGAGACAATGTGATGCATTAGATAAAGCCCAGGAGGGACCCCGAATTTCAGGGGATGCATAATTTAGATGACGCCTAATTACTTTATGTCTCAGCCTCCATCTACAAAATAAGGGCGTTAGATTAGATGTTCCTGATTATTTCTTTCTGTTTTAAAATGAGAGTCCTGCTTTTCTCTTCAGCAAGTATTTTTAAAGTATCTGTTTATGCAAATCACCACCCAAAGCACAGGGAATACAGAGGTAATTAAGCTACAATCGCCACCCTCCAGGAGCTCCTGTGAATAAATGGCCACAGGGTTTGAAAAATACTACGACAGAGACTATCCAGTACTGTGGGCAGTTGCAGTGAGATTGCTGGCAAGGAGGGGGAGAAATCATGGAGAATTTCACAGAAGGGACAGTCTTCCTAGGCTATGCAAGGTGAGCTGGAGCTTTCAGGTGAACAAGGTCTGAGGGGGAAGGAGGCGCAGAAGGTGTTCCAGGTAGAAGAACCAACATAAAACAAGGTCTGGTACAAACCTACTAGTTTAGGAATGGCAGGTAGCATGGTGTAGGTACAGGGAGAAGAACAGCAAAGCCACGTTTTCACGTCATACTGAGCTTAGGCTTTGTGTGCAATATGATTTTATAAAATGCTAATGTAGCAGCAACATCTCGGAGAATAAACCTGCCGATTTGTTTTTCATCACCAAAGTGATGCAGGAGAGTGTTATGGGAAGGCCTCATAAAATCTTTACATCTGACATTACTTCGAAATGATTTTTCTTTTCCTTTCTTGTGGAAAACAGAGTGCTAACAGACTCAGCCTATTGTTTCTAAGCGAGTTCTAACAAGATCCTCTCCCCAAAGATGAGCTGCGTGTAGAAATAATGGAGGGGAACATGGAATGACTGTAAATTTTCTGGTTAAAAATCCCTCTTCCTCAAAAGATCATGCTTCTTTGCTTTCTGTTTCTATTAGAGAAGAAATGGGTCTTTCGGAGTACTTCCTAACAGGAGTGAGAGGGACGTTGACGTTTCTTGCCCAGAGACCACCTACCCCTTTTTAGCAATCTTCCCACAAAACCCACAGAGCGTAGCTGTGGCTTATAAGCACATTTGCTTGGTCTGCCTCTTCGATGTTTAAATCGTGGCCTAGCCCGCAGTACAGCCAGTGGTATACCAAACTGCAGTGCTGGAAGCCCGGTGACCAACCATGGCTTCAGCTCCCTGGCCTGTTGACCTGAAACACTCTGGGTACACATACGTGTGTCCAAGATCCTGAGGAGCAGAGGGCTGGGGAAGGGGACCATGGTGTGAGGAGACCCTGTGAGGAAGCATCTCTCTCTTTCTCTCATGCATACTCATGCACTCTTTATCATGAATTTTTAAAATTTAGAAGTGTTGGGTTTTTTTGTTGGTTTTTACATCATGCCAGCTTGGGGATCCAGGATTGTTTAGACACATAAAGAAACCCCACCTTTACCTTGGACTGAAGGTTGAAAGCAATACAAATAATATCTAACTGTGTCTGAGCATTGAGTTTACAAAAATATAAAAGGGGCAATGAAACCCCTGTGACTGGGCACTATCTTTTGTTATCCTAGAAAGTATCACCTCATTGCAGCAGGGTTTCAGTGGGTCTAACCCAGAGGGGGCACCATCCTTGAAAACCAAACAGGTTCTATAAACATCTATGGGGCCAGCAGGTGGCATAGTCATTAAGGCGCTGGACTCCCATGTGGCCAACTGGGTTCGAGTCCCAGACCTGACAGCTTGAAACTCATACTGGGCAAGTGTGTGCATGCCCAAAATCCTGAGAGGAGAATGGAGAAGGGATTGCAGCATGGTCATCCCTCCTGGGAAGTGATTTCTTGCGCGCTCTCTCATTCTCTCTCTCCTCTCTCCTCCCTCTCTCTCTCTCTCTCTCTGTCTCGGTCTCTCTGTGTCTCCCTGGCGAGTACACATGCTCTACAGCAAGAATCTTTAAAAAAAAAAAAAAAAAATCCACCATTGGTTTCATGAAAGCCAAAAGTATAAAAAAAAAAGTACCTCTTCGACCCTCATCTGTAGTCTCAATCCCCACAAAAAGTTTCATCATCAGTCTGTAATACATCCTTCAAGATAATTTTTTCTCTATCTCTAAAAGCACTTTTCTCTCCGAGGCCAAGTAAATCTTAGACTGGGTTAGTTGATTCGTTTTAAACTGTTCGTTGGGACCAGCAGTTAGCATAACGGCTATGTCACTGGACTCCCACATAGTCGACCATGGTTCGAGTCCCAGATGCGGTGGCTTAAATTCACTCCAGGCGCGTGAGCGTGTGTGCCCAAGATCCCAAGAGGAGAATAGAGGAGAAGGGATTGTGGCGTGGCCACCCCTCCTGGGGGGATGATTTCTCGCTTTCTGTCTGTCTCTCTCTGTCTTTCTGGCAAGCGCCCTATAGCAAAAAAACTCTCAAAAAAACAAAGACAAACAAACAAAAAAACTGTTCCTTGGTTAATTAGAAATTGCAGGACAGGGGTTTTTGTAAAGGGCCTGGTGGTAAATACGCTTGGCTTTGTGGCCCATAAAGTCTGTGGCAATCACTGACCCTGCTGTCCTAGGGTAAGAATAGCCACAGCACATGAACAAAAGGGCATGGGGGTGGGCAGGAGGTTCCCACAAAACTGGACTTTGAAAAACAGCCCCCACACAGCAGGGTTTGGTCTGTGGACAGTAGGCATGTTGACCCCTGACCTGAGGCGTGAACTCTGCACTTACATCCTGTTTACAGTAGAAGAGGCAGTGCAGTAATAACCCGTGGTACAGACACGTGACCTGAGCCATGAAGCTGGGGCTAGATCACAGCACAGAGACCCTGTTAGGGATGCCTATGTCTCTGTCTCTTTCTCTCAGAAGAAATAACTTTTTCAAAGAAAACTCATAAAGTAGAAAAGAGTATGCCATGTTTGTAAAAATTCAGACCTGAGCAGAGTTCAGACATCGCAAATAATTACAGAGCAACACAAATCGCTTATGATGGTGGGGACAGGGTTCTCTACACCCCCTGAAGTTCAGGCCCTGGAACGACACCAGCTGGGCCCAGGGAGGAGCTATACCTTGATCCCTCCAGGAGATACATTGGCAGTCCTCTTAATTAAGGCCATCCACAAATGGCTTGGCAAATGCTCAGGGAGTGGGACAATTTGGGAAACCTGGGAAAGGAGCAGACAACCATTCGCCTCCACCCCTGCCCACTCACCCTTCCTGCACCACCGGCCCCTCTCCGAACACCCTGGAAAGCAGAAACATGCCCAAGTGTATTTTCCATGATTAATCTCACTGTTTCACTTTGAAACCTAGAAGAAAAAAAAAAAAAAAAAAAAAAAGGGAAGCCTGCCTATTTCCCATTGAAAGTAATCACAGCTTTTTATCCCTCGGTGTTTACATAAAGAGAGCTGTTTATTTAGAATCCTTGCTGATAAGGACACTGCACGCTCATAACTTATTATATATTCTCTTTCCATTTTGTCTTTTTTTTTTTTAGGGGGGAGGGAGAATTATGTATATTTTATGATAACCCAAAATGACTTATACATAAAAAATACAGACTTTAAAGATAAAAAGGATTAGTCGCAGGTAATGCATTTTCCATGAGTGGCTATAGGGCTCTCGGTTCCAAGAGGTACCGGCTGCATACAAATGAATTGATAAAAGTCTGACGCCCAGGATGGGTAGACAGGCTCATGCTTTGCTGGAGATGATTCTTAAAGTTACAATAAATCAGACAGACAGTGTCGGCCTTTGAGGATAAACCTGTGATGGCTTGTTGTGCCTCTCTGAATCGCCTCAGAGGCCCAGGGACTAAAAAGTGCCTAGATGTCACATTAAATCTACTGGGAGGATAGAGCACTTCAAAGAGGAACGCAATCAGATCTGATGGAAAATACATTTTCTGAAAGCTACTGACAAAAAAGTAATCTTTGATGTGGATGTTGAATAACAATTGATATTGTCTTTCCTGACATTTTTCATTATTGCCGTCTTACACAGCCTACTTCATGTATTAAAGCAATATTAACTGTTTGACAGGGACAAATCCTCCAACTATCACATAAGCAATTGTTTCTGAATTGTCCTAGCCCACTGCCTGTAAAACCTGTCCCAATAACTGCTTTTAAATACGACGGTAGACTCTTTCCCCTGACTAGCTAGACAGTGTCTGAGCTCCTGCTCAGTTCAGGGGAGTCCAGGGAATATTAAAAATGGTTAGGTGGTTACGAGGCGTCATTTGATTATAAGGAAGGAGCAGGCGTGTTTTTTGAAGGTGAGTTTTAATGAGCGAGGTCTATAAAAGTTATTCCTTATTATTCCCCCATCTTCAGTACACGTTTATATCAAGTATATGTGCGCAAATCTCAGATCCGTTGCAATTCTTGAAGCTCAGAGGGGGAAATAAAGGAATGTACAGAAGATCTTTGTTATTTATGCAATGAAATAAAGCCATCTTGGGCTGTGTAGGCACCTATAAAATATACTGGAATTAAGTCCCTCAATATGCTCCTGGAAAGACATTCAAGCCGAGCTGCAAGACACGTGTCACTTTCAAAACCCAGGATACCTCCTGAGGTTTGACGTCTTAACCTCCAGCTGTAAATACATGTGATTTCATTGTAGGTATTTGTAAAGCTTAAAATCTCTAATTCACTGATGACCTTGAGCTTCTACAAAAATTGGGAGGAAATTCTATAAAAGAAGAGCTGAGGGTTCTTTTTTTTTCCCCCATGAAATGGGGCTAATTGTACCCCAGAGTAAAAGATAGGAAACTAATACCCCACAATTCAAAAGCACAAAACCATAACAACCCTGTGTTGTACACTCTCAAAAGTTATCATTTGCACCTAAGAGATCTAGGCGATGTGATGTATATTCTTAACTTACATTAGTATTATTTCCCCAGATCCCCTGGCGCTTCTAGCCTCCCGAGCCTTGACGATATTGTAGCTTGCCTTTATTTTTATGGTGAAGAAGTTTTCTGCAGCATGTACTCCCCCACTGGGTTCTGAAGCAGGCTCAGTCTCGTTCATAATATTTGAAATAAAGCATATGATAAGTAAAAGAAAATAAAAGCCCTCCCCCAAGAAAGAATGATAAGACAAAGCTTTTCCACTTAAGACTTTTTTGTGACCTTGGACAAGTCACTTAACCCCTGTCCGCTTTAGGTCAAGGATCAATTAATTTATTAATGAATAGTTAACAGTTGAGGTTTTGTAGTTACACTATCTCTGTTACATACAGTTCTGCTATTAAGGCACAAAAGCAGCCATGGGCTCACATTTATTTAATTAAATAAAAATTTAACTAATTTAAATTTTCAGGGGAGGAGTTTCTGTAAAGGACTTGACAATAAATATGTTTGGCTTTGCGGCCCATAAAATCTATGGCCGGGTAAAAGCAGCCACAGATTTTAATTTAATAGAACAGATAGGGACTAGCAAATGGTGTAATGGTTAGGTCGCTGGACTCCCACGTAGTTGACCCCAGTTTGAGTCCTGGACCCAGTGACTTAAAAGAACAGATATTGACCCAACCACAGTAGCACAGGCAGAAAAGTACCACCGTATGAGGCTGGGGCCACATGGGAGACCCAGGATGAGTTCCCAGGCGAACCTAAATAGGCTGGGCACAGCGGCATGTGCCTGTGGTCCTAGCTAACTGGCAGGCTGGAACAGACCTTGTTAAAAATACCTATCACTGGTCAGCCCATGGCATGGTGGTTGGGGCAACTAAATCCCACATAGCCAGCCATGCAGTTGAAGTCCTGAACCCAGCAGCTTGACAGATACACTGGGCATGTATGTGTGTGTTCCCAAAATCCCAAAGGTGGGAAAAATGGAGGAGAAAGGATTTCAACATGACCATTCCTCATGGGGGATACTTTCTCACTTTCCCTATCTCTTTGTCTGTCTCTCTCTGGAGAGTACATGCACCCTCTGGCAAATGTTTAGCTTTAGTTTGTTCTTCTTTTTAATTTAAAAATTTACATCTCTATCTTTCCCTCCCTCCCACATTTTCTCTATCTCTCACATACACACACACATTTAAAAAAAAGTAAGAAGGAAAGAAAAGGGTACTTAAGTATCTTCTCTTGAAGTCCTTTACAAATATAGAACCCACCTTGTATAGATTCTCAAATAGAAGGGTGGGAGTCTGGTAAGGGTAAGGTATATTTAAATTGTTTAAGAAAAGAAGTTTCTAGATAGACACAGAAGTTGCCCTTAGGGTTTTTGTTTGCTTTTTTGTTTTGTTTTGTTTTGATACCTGAGTAGTACTTCCCAATAATGTAAATGTAATAAATAATTATGTTTTATTTATGAGAGCACAACAAGAACTTGGGAGCCAGAGCTTTCTACCATTGAGCAGAGAGGTATAATTCCATAAAATCATATCAGTCAGGATCAGCATGAATGTGCTGCAATAACAAATAACCTAAAATTTTCCATGGCCTAAAAAACAACAAAGATTATTTTTGTTTCATGTTACATTTACATGTTGAGTCAGCAAGGTAACTCTGTTCACTTCAAGTACTCAGGTAATCAGCCTGACAGAAATATAGTCTGAACACAGGCTTCCATAATCCAGAAAGTAAAAGAAAAGTAATCATGGAAAACTTTGCACCAGCTCTTAACAGTAGTACACACTGCGCTTCTGCTTACATTTCATTAGCCAAAGCAGGTCAGCCTGACACCAGTGTGGTAGGAGTGAAATCCTCCACGGTGATGTTAATGTTCTCACTTCTGAACAATGGTTGAGTCTACCACAGGCACCAAAGAGTTTCCTAGTGACAGAATGAAGGCTCTGATGTTTCCACCTATGTTGGAAACTACTGAACGGAGAAGGTATCATCATGAAAAGAGGAAAGTCTAGATTGGACCTGGGCTCCATTCCAGGGCCAAGAGTGTCATGGAAAAGGGCTGTTCTGATACAAAGTAGGTCTGAAAGCCCCTCTACGTGCTGTTCCCACAGCTATCAACTAAAGAGAGCTCCCATTCTGACGTCACTGAGGCCTGAAAGGGAATCTGGGCTTGCACAGGCTTCCTGGAGAAGACAGCATTGTCTGCAGGCCCAATGTTGGACAGAACTCACAGACAAAGATCCTGCTGTGTCCATCGGACTCTCAACTTCAGTGAGTCTCTCTGCCTGGGGCATGGGAGCAGGACTGACCCAACTAAACTGAGTCAACGCCTAGAATTCTTGGAGGGGATGGGTAGGCCTGGCCAATGAGATCGGAGAAGTACTCATGATGCAAGGATAGCTTGGCCTGTGAAAAGGTCACACCAGCTGTGTAAGAAAGAGGGCCTATTCTTTTTTTCTTTATTTACCAGGAATACCGTGTAAGCTGCCCTTCAGAAGTTCTTCCCTTCCACTGAATTTGTGATATCAGGCTTTTACCCACCCCCTAAGTGAACTCTTAGCGATACATTATACAGCAGGCCAGGGGGGAGAGCTGAGTTTTGCCCTTTAAAAATCATTGTAGAATAAAGGTTTGGGGAAATGATAACGAGAAGACCCTCCAGAGCTCCAGCCAAGAAGCTGTAGGTCAAGGTACATCACAGGGGGCCTCTTCTAGCCTGCAAAGTCATCCTGGCCTCTTGCCCCACCTGCCTGTCACCTGCAGCTGACCCAGCTCCCTTAATAGATTTCCATCAGACCAAGGACACAGCTCAGTCCAAACAAAAGAAGCATGCCTTTCTTCCCAGAAACTCTGTTTTCCTGCTTTCTGACATCATATCTGCCTCCTAGGAAAGCCTTCACCACCGTCATGGGGTGCCTCCTTGTAGGTGTTTACACTGAAAAGCCTCAAAGGCTTCTGCACTCTGAGCTGTGTGGCCTTGGGCAAATTGCTTACCTTTTCTGTGCTTACCCTTTTCATATCTATAGAAACGAGTTAATAATGCTCATCTCCCACTGTGAGGATTAAACAGATTAGCCTAAAGCATTCAAGAGAGGTCTAAAGGGTAGTAGTTGCCCTCCATTAGCCATTGCTATTTATATCTAGATACTCTTTCAACATCAGCAATTCTGTGACGCATCTCTCTACTTTTCCTAAGATAGTGAACATGATGAAATTACTTATTACAAATTATTAATTGAGCAATTACATGATACCATCAATTATTATATTTTATCTAATATATTTGTGAATTTAATTGCATTTAGTCTCCATGAGAGCCCTGTAAAGTAGATATGTATGTCCACCTTACAGATAGGGAAGCTGAGGTTTGGGTTAAGAAACTTGTCCAGGCTCATAGCTAGAAAATAGATTGAGGGGCCAGCAGGTGGCAGGGTAGTTGAGGTGCTGGATTCCCACATGGCCAAATGCGGTTTGAGTCCCGGACCTGGAGGCTTGAAAAGCACAACAAATAAATAGATAAATAAATAAATGTTTTAAAAATAAAACAGATTAAGGGATGACTGACTTGAAATGGTTATATTTGCTTCCTCCAGGGTGCACACTCTCCCCTTCTCTTCCTGAGCCAAATAGGACCAAAAGAAGGGTAGGGGTAGGAGGGGTCAAACTCCCACCCTGATTGACAATCCTACCAAAATTAAATGGTGGTGAGTAAGAAGAGAGGAGGTACCACAGAGAAGGGCACTAAAAAAATAAATAAGCAGGGGCCAGCAGATGGCATGGTGGTTAAGGGCACTGGACTCCTATTTGGCTGACCGTGGTTCAAGTCCCAGACTTGGCAGCTTGTTTTCTCTCTCTCTCTCTCTCTCTCTCTCTCTCTCTCCCCATCTCTGGTCAAATTCAAAAATGAATAGAGTTAAATAAAATAATTATTAAAAATAAATGAATAAACATGGACTAGCAATGCCATTGTCAACTCTTTGAAAGGTGGACTATGGCTTCTCTCTTAATTCCCTGAGGATCTGTAGCTTTGTTATAGCTCAGCCAGGAGAAGATGAATATCTCCCTTGCGAACATCTGTCAGAAATATCTCAGCCCTCTCACACTCCTGAGTCCTGTTGCACAGTCCCAGAGATTCTCAAAAACCTGCCCCTTTCAACCTTTCTCCCCACCAGAGACACTCACCCGTCTAAATTTAACATACGTCCTGAGTTTTAGAACAAAGCAGCCCAACCAACCGAAACCTCTTTGAAATGTCCCCGAGGACCTGTGTGCTGCCAGGCTTAACCAAGTCTCTGGCAGTCCAGAGCACCGGCCTGTGGTCAGGGGGTCTGGATTCTAGTCCTGACTGTCACTGGCTTACTGGGGCAAGACTGCCCAACCCCACCCAGGGGGGCTTGAAGAACCCCCTCCTCCTGAGAAATCCTCAGGATATCTCCAAATCCAAAACGGAAGTTCTAGATCTATCTTCTTCCCTGATTAGATGTCCCAAACCTACCTCATTAGGTTCTGGAAATTTCCAAGTCAAGTAGAATACATCATCACAACTGTCAAATAGTACTCTTGCCCTCACTTTTTTTCATTTGAGTTAAATTAGCCAACCTTAACAGAGACAAATGGTTTATCAATTCATCTCAAATATACTGGTGATTAAAATTGGGTAAATGCCACTGAGGTGCATGAAAGACAGTAACAGTGCGACGCAAAGCTCTTATCCTGAAAGTACAATAAGCAAAACACCAATGTAAACAGAGCCCAGACTTTGTACCAAACCGGAAGTGAGGAGAGGTACGCGAAAGTACTGGAAACCCACCAAGTGCATACAAATGGTCACTTAATGCCTGGCAGCAAAGATCCAGCTGTGGTGCCGAGTACCTCTCCCAGACTTGATCACTGTGCTCTTTAAGTTCCATACAACAGAAATTAAGAATACTCTCTCTCAGAAGGGAAAGAGAAGGGGGCATGCACTGTGGGCACCTTCTCCACATCAGGACCTATGACGGGTGCTCACATTCTTTTTCTCCTGGTTCTTGACCCCACCCAGTGGGGAAAGTGCCTCTGTTTTTGTTTTTCAGACCAAGAAACTCTGTCTAGTTTGATTTTTAGCTGCTAGGAGGCACCTGTGCTCACCAGGAAGCGTCAGAGAGAAAGAAAGCACTCTCCACTGGATGCAATTCCTGCTTCTCCATGTCTCCACTTTGTTGAGATTTGGGGCAGGTGTGTCTCTCAAGCTGCTGGGGTCAGGATTCGAATCACTGTTAGCCATGTGGGATCCAGTTTCCTTAATCACTAGTCTATGGGGCCAGCCCCAAGAAACTCAACTTTGCAGAGGTCACAATGACTAAGCCACTGGATCAAGCAGAGCAGGTTTGAAAAGAACTAATAACCAAAAACAGTGAAAACAAACAACATAAGGAGGCCAGCAGGTGGCGCGGAGGTTAAGGCGCTAGACTCCCATGTGGTTGACTGTGGTTCGAGGACAGACTGGCTTCATTTCAACAGGTGGATCTCCTCACCTCGGCTTCCCTTCCAGGCAGCAGTCCCCACACGGTACAGCAGAGATGGCTACCAAGAGGGAACCAGCAGTTAGCGTAATGGCTATGTCGCTGGACTCCCACGTAGTTGACCGCGGTTCGCGTCCCGGATGCAATGGCTTAAAACTCACGCAGGGCGCGTGTGCGTGCATGCCCAAGATCCCAAGAGGAGAGTGGAGGAGAAGGGATTGCGGTGTGACCATCCCCCCTGGGGGGTGATTTCTCGCTTTCTGTCTCTATGTCTCTCTCTGTCTGGCGAGGGGAAGCCTGGTTTTCGCTATAGAGCACACACGCCCTATAGCGAAAACCCCTCCAAGAAAAAAAAAAAGAGATGGCCACCAAGATCTGTGAGCCTGTATCCCCCCTCTTTAGCAACCTCAACAGATTTCTTTAAATACTTCTTTTCCCACAGTGCCAAAGTCCTGGGCTGACCCCAATTTGATAAGTTTGGGTGACATACCTTCCTTGGAACCAAAAGAATTACCAGATAGAATCTGGGATACCTCATTCAATTTGAATTCCAGAAAATGACAAATGACTTTCTAGTATAAGTATATCCCATGCCATACTTGAGACACAGTTTTAAAAAAAAAATCATATTGCTTCTCTGAAACTCAAATGTAGCTGGGTATCCCATTTTGGTCTTGTCATTGTTGTCATTTTGTTGACTTTGGTAGAAACTCAAAAGTCAATCGTCACGGCTATGAGGGGTGGAACACAAAAGGATTTGGGCCCAGAGCTGGGGTCATGCCCACCCCATGAGAGTGGCGTCCACTTTACCTAAGCCACATGGACCATTCAGGGAGAAGCAATTCCCCAAAGAAAACCAGGCTTCCCCTCCCAGGAGAGGGGAGCGAATGTGCAGCAGCCAGAAACAACAGCTGTGCACTAGAACTGAAGGAGGGGCCTGAGGAAGAGGAGCATATGTTTCCGGCGGGCGAGAGGGGCCTGTGGGCCAGCCGAGTGGGAGAAGAGAAAGCCTGAGCCGACTCCTTCTCAACCTCCCAAGTTGGTGTTTTTACCCACACACATTTGCCAGATTGCCTGAAAAAAGCAACAGCTGCAGAAACTGACAGTTTACAGTTGTGATAAATCGCATTAGTAAAGTATTTCAATTAAAGTGATAGCTAACTAAAAAACAAGAAGTCATCTCTGAACAAATAAATTAGTACTTCAATTTGCAGAGCCTTCAAGTGGAAGATTTCAGCACTTGCCTTCTCTCCCATTGTCTGTCTTCCAGGAGAGCGGCTGAGACCAGCTGAGGGAAGGGTTCATTGTTTCAGCTGGAGAAGGGGCGAGGGATAAAGACCCAGGATAGAAAACGCAATCTGTAACTAGGCATTTCTTTCACTCCCTTTGGGTATTTCGTAATGACTAACATTGAAATTTAGGCTCCGATTTGCCTGTAATTTCCCTTATTGTGTGTCAGAAGAGAGGGCATTCAAGAGGCTTCCTGTGGGGTCCGCCTGTCCAGCCCCGTCAGCGGGGTGGCCAGGCCTCACAGCGCTGTGTTCTCTTTCCCAAGCCAATTCATCTACATCTGTAACATTTTAAAAGGAACTCAGGGGCATGTCGTCCCCGGCAGATTCTTTTTCCTCGGTTTAGAAAGTCACTCGCCTGCACAAAATGAATGGCCTGAAGAATCACTGAGTCCCTTGTTCTCCCGGGGTCAGGGCCGGCGGCGCAGTCCCCAGACCACAGGGGCCCAGAGCCCTACAATGGGCCTTCACCTCCCTTCCCACCCTGCCCCCCCACACACAAAGAAATCACATCCCTTTCTCCAGATCCCCACTTCAGCTTGATTTTCCGCAGATCTTTGCCCTGCCAGTTAGCAATTCAGGACTAATTAGGTGATTGCTTTCATTTATGGGAGCAGTTGGGGGGTGGAGGGATGAAATGGCATTGCCCCCATTCTTGTTGGAAAAATAAATTACGCCCATTGTTACTCGAGATCTTATTTGCACCCCCCTCCCAATCAAGCAAATTAGCAGCTTGGTTCACTTTCCCAGCATTCGCTGCAGCGCCCTGGAATGTGGCTGAGAGCTGTGTGGTCAGTACAATTGTTTGGGGCTGTTTGTGCCAACAATGAGAGAGGACGCTGTCTCCCAAAGGACGAGTGGCACTTGTCTTCCTTAGCCCGGGGAGCCGCTGCGAGCTGCCTCCAGGCCAGGCTTCTCAGGAAGACGTCCACCGCCATCTAGTGGACACCGGGGCTGCCTGCAGCGCGTTCGTTTCCCAGCCTTTGCTTCAGGCCAGGGAGGACAGGAAAGCAATAACGCCTAGCAAGTTACTTAAAATAGGTGGATTCTGTCTCTGCGAGTGAGGAAATGTTTGCTTCCATAGCTGTAATAAAAGTGCGACGCAAAGCTTGCTGGACGTCTTTTTTTGTGGGTAGCTCTCCTCGGTCCTGATTTTCAGGTCCACGACAGGATCGTTGGCATTGTCTGAGCCGACGAGGCAGGAGACGCTCCTGTGCCCTAGGGACCTTGGGCTGAGAATGTCGGCAAAGCCCAGAGACCCGGCTCCTTCGTCTGGGCAGCGTTTCTCCATCGCCCCTGTCGCACCCAGAGCAAGCCAGATTCCAGAGTGCATCCGGTAGACAGGTATTGATTGAGAAGCTGGCTGGCCCGCCCAGGGACATGAGCCGTTGGGAGGGAAGTCAGGCAGGAACCCAAATCCGAACCTCTTTTTCCATCCGAGTGCTGAGCGGGGTGTCCGCTCCCCCCAACCTCCCGCTAGCGCGTATGTTAGTGTCTTTTTTTCTTTGCTGCGCATCCTGCGTATTAAAGAGCACTTTGAATCTGTTTCACAACTGGAATCACGATGTCCCTGCAGTTCGTGAAAATAAGGGGGCGAAATAAATCCCAGCCTGGACGAGTTTCAGTCCACGGTTACCTACTGGGGTGAGTTTGCCCCCCCCCCCCCCCAGGAGGCACTTGGTAATGTCTTGGGACATTTGGGTTGTGACAACTTAGGAGACTGCTAAAAATTCTACAAGGCACAGGACAATCTCCCCACACAAAGAATTATCTAGCCCCGAATGTCAGGAGTGTGGAGATGGAGGACGCCTGGCTCAGGGTAACCGAGATTGCCCTCCGGTAATGGGGTTATGATAACATTGCTTGCCCTCCCATAAGCCACACTGCAGAGACAGGATAATTCATCCTCTCCCAAGTCGGTATTTACCACCTTTTTTCGTCTTTTAGATTCTTCCATTTTAAACATAATTTAGCTGTCTTTTTTTTTTTTTTTTAATTTTTTCCCCCCTCTGTGCTGCTGGAAAGAGAAAGGATTGGAAAGGGGGAGGGGAAGGCGACAGAAAAGGAGGATTAGAAGCATGAGCTGCTTCTCCTGCAAGAGCTGGGCACATTCCTCTCTCAGATGTGCTTTGTGACCGAGCAGGGGACAATTAAAAGCACAATAATTTGCTTGTTATTCAAGTCAGGCATTAGTCCGGGTAATGGCGTGCTTGGTGCAGGGATGGATTTCCTTGTTAGGAACTAAGCACAGGATTAGCTGAATTCTCCATGGAGAAATCTTGATTTGTTCAAGGTCTTTCATGTTTTCTACAGAGAAGGGATTATGTCTTCTTAAAGAGGGGCCTTGCTTAAAAAGCTACAAAGTATAAGAAAAGGATTTAGGGCAGAGGGGCCTGTGGTTAAGTAGCTGAGGGGTACAGGGAATTTTAGAGCAAAGGATTATTTAAAGCCATAAAGTTCAAAAAATAATTGGTTTAGCACTACTGGGTCAGTGCCGGCGAGTGCGCTGTAAAGGCAGTTAAGCATGAGCTAATATTCATTTTACTTTGGCTAATTATTGCATGGATCCGGGAGATAGAAGAGAAAGCAAGCATGCCCGCTCCTTGGCAATCAGGGAGTGCCTTGTTTTAGGTTTCTTTGCCTTCCAGGCACGCTTATTTGTTGGGATGCCCAGAATCCACACATCACAAGGACCTTGTTAGTTAAAAGCACAGGGAATTGTTCTCTCGCAGTAGAACAGCACACACCCTGCTATCCCAGGGACAGGATGGAAACCACTATTAGTTTAAACCCCGCTGATTTCCTTAGCCAGACAGGACGCAAAGTAAAAATTCTAGAATGCACTAATGCCTCTTGCCAGAGCCTCGGTCAGTGGTTCTCAAGCAAGAGAAGCTTGGCCCACCCCGGGACATCTGGCAATGTCTAGAGACATTTTTAGCTGTCATGACTGGGGAGGTGCCACTGGTACCTGGAATACCCAGGCCAGGAGGCAGCTAAACATCCTACAACCCCCCTAGAATGTTCCCGACAACAGAGATGTATCCCTCCCAAATGCCAACCGCATAGAAGTTGGACAAATCCTTGTCTAGACGGAGACCGTTTTCTCTCCTTGGATAGACAAAGGTTTTCAGGATCTTCTTTCCTCGAATCAATAACTAATGAGTAATCAGACAACCATATTTAATTTGGGTAACCACACTTTTCGTCCCCTTTTCAAAACTGGGCATTATTTTTTTTTCTTTAATCGTTCAAGAAATAAAGTGATGCTGAGAGAAACTCACCCTCCACATGCCGGGGCTATCCAAGACCTGAGCATGCCCTCCTGCCCCCTCCAATGACGGACACACGCCAGGGAGAGGAGAAAGCTAGCTGCCCTGCAATTTCCCCAGCTTCAGAATTTGGAGGACTTGCATTCCCCTTCCTGAGATTACTCATTCCGCCCTGCATGAAGTATGTTCTGTTAAGTCATTTGTCCTGCAGCTTTAAAAGAGTTAAGAGCTCACAGCCACAAGATATCCATTTTCTCCCTGGTGAATGATGATTCTCATCCTGAGGGAGGTTAGCGCCCTGGACAGGATCTTCCTCTGAGCCAGTTAAAGCCAAAGAGGAGGGAATCAGGACGACTCCAAGGTACAGCCATCAACTCTCTGGGACAACCTCAAGGATGCACTTAACCTCCATCTGCAGGAGGTGGGGCAGGTGCCAGGCTGAAGAAGGCAAGTGAGAGGGCACCTGGGAATAAAAAGCCAACACACCCACACTAACCCTGCGCTATCACCCTGCAGCGGATAAACAGAGCGGCTGTGGAGAAGGGAAAGTTGGCCTCGAGTCCCACCCGCCACACTCTCCCCTTCTTTGCGCTGTCTCCAAGCTTATCTCTGGGCTGGGTGCTCATTCCCATCCGTCCATCCTCAGCACCGTGGTCACTACCATCCTGATAAATCCCAAGTCAGATCATGAGCTCCAAACCTTGCAAAAGTGTCTCTCTCACTCCCAGTAAAAGCAAACACTCTTTGGGACTAGCAGGAGGTGAGGTGGTCTCCCACATGGCTGACTGCAGTTCAAGTCTTGGACCTGGTGACTTGAAACTCACACTGGGTGCATGTGCATACATGCCCAAAATCCTGAGAGGAGAATGAAAAAGGATCGCGGTGTGGCCATCCCCCTGGAGGGTGATTTCTCACTTTCCCTCTCACTGTCTCTGTCTCTCTCTTTCTCTCCAGCAAGCGCATGCACTCTATAGCAAAAATTAAAAAATTAAAAAAAAGCAAACGCTCTTCTCTTTTCCCTGCCTCCTGCCTCTCTCTCCTTCCTTCTTCTCTTCCTCTCCCTCCCTCAGTCTTCCCCGCCCCCAATTCATACACATACTCCTACCCCTCCTGACCTCATCCTCCTGTTCTTCCACTTTCCTCACAGCCTTCTCTCTGGCTATTCCTCTGCCTAGAATGTTCTTCCTCTCCATGTCTACTGGGTCTGCTCCCTCACCCCTGCCCCAATGTCCCCTTCTACAAGGGACCCCACTTCCTCTTTCATGCTTTATTTTCCCATTACCCGTATCATCTGGTAACATGCTAGAAAATTCCACTATTCTATTCTTGAGTCTCTCTCCCGACCCCACTCTCTCATCGCAAGATTGAAGGGCAGGATTCCCTGTACTTTTTGTTTACTCCTATCTCTAGAATTAAGTAGGCACTCAAGTATTTGGAGACGAGCTGGGTAAATGGGCCAGGCTGCTTTGTTTCACACACTCTGCCATGAAAGGTGCCATGCACCCAGTGAGACAGCTCTAAAGTGTGAATGACAAAAATACTAACGCACCTCCTGTGGGCATTGGTATTATTTGTTTGCTTTTTCTTTTCTTTTCTTTTAATTGCCAGAGGGTGGGTGCACTCACCAGAGAAAAACAAGGAGACAGAAAAACAGAGAAAGCACCCCCAGAAGGGGCATAGTCATGCTATATTCTTTTCTTTTCCATTTCTCCATCCTGTCAGGATTTGGGGCAGTCAAACACATGTATCCAATGTGCTTTTTATTTTATTTTATTTTTTTTTTGGAGAGGTTTTTGTTATAGGGCACGTGCGCTCGCCAGACAGACAGAGAGAGACAGAGGGACAATGAGAAATCACCCCCCAGGGGGCATGGCCATGCCACAATCCCTTCTCCTCCATGCTCCTCTTGGGATCTTGGGCACGCACGCACATGCGCCCGGCATGAATTTTAAGCCACCGGGCCTGGGACACGAACCACAGTCAACTACATGGGAGTCCAGCGACATAGCCATTACTCTAACTGCTGGTCCTTCCAATGTGATTTTCAAGCTGCTGGGGTTTGGACTCAAACTGCAGTCCACAGCCGAGTGGGATGTGACTCCCTTGACCACAAAGCTATGGGGGCAACCTGTTCATTTGCTTCTTAATTTCAGTAAAATTAAAATTAGTTACTTTAAAAAGTTACTATATATTAAAATTAGTAATTTCAAGAAAACATAACATTTACTATCTGAAACTTTCTCTTTTTTAAGTGATTTTTGCTATAGGACATGTACATTTGCCAGAGAGACAGAAAGTGAGCAATCGTCTCCCCACCCCCAGCAGGATGACCATGGGGGATGGCCATGACACAATCCCTTTTCTTCCATTCTCCTCTTGGGATTTTTGGGCATGCATGCACACGCGCCTGATGTGAGTCTCAAGCCTCTGGGTCTGGGACTCCAACCGGGGTTCGTCATGGAGGAGTCCAGTACTTCAACCACCATGCCACCTGCTGGCCCCCGAAACATTTTTAAGTGCATGATTCATAGCGTTTCACATAGTCAGATTGTCGTGCAAACAATCATCAGAATTTTCCATCGTGCAGAACTGAAACTCCACACCCAGTAAATAATAACTGCCCCTTCCTCCATCCCCTAGCACCTGGCAACCACCATTCCATTTTCCAAGGAAGCTGTAGAAGCACAACTGAAATAACATAAAGGACTTGTAGAAGTATTCTCTGCCTCCTGCGTTTACTCTTTTTACATATGACTTTTCCCTTTGCCTTCCTTCCTTTCAAATAATGTTTGTGGTAGGTAAAGTAAGTGGTCTATGATTTTGACTACTCTAAAACTCTCTAGTAAGTGGAATTATATGGCATTTATCTTTTTGTGAGTGGTTTATTTCACTTAACAGAATGGTCTCAAGGTTCATCCATAAAGCACGTGTTAGAATTTCTTTTCTTTTTAAGGCTGAATAATATTCTGTCATACGTATACACCACATTGTGCTTATTAACTCATTTGTCAATGGCCATTGCTGGATCACGTGGTAACCCTATTTTTACTTTTGGGAGGAATCACCAAAATGTGTTTTTACACCAGCTGCACTATCTTGCATTCCCACCAACAGTGCATACTGGTTCCAATTGCTCCACATCCTCACCAACACTTGTTGTTTCCTGGATTTGTTTTGCTTTTATGGTAGAAATATTCCTAACACGTATGAAGTAGTATTTCATTTTAGTTTTATTTTGCATTTCTTTAATGATTAGTGAACTTGACTATCTTTTCATGTGCTTATTAGCCTTTTGAATTTGTTCTTTGGAGAAATGTCTATTCAGGAATTTTGCCCGTTTTTGATGCAGGGTTTGTTGTTGTTGACTTACAGAAGGTTTCTATATACTCTGCATATTAATCCTGTATCATATATATATATGCGATCTGCAAATATTTTCTCCTATTCTGTGGGTTGTCCTTGTATTCCATTGATAATGTCTTTGGAAGCACAATTTTTTTAAAAAAATTTCTGAATTCCAATTTGTCTATTTTTTCTCATGCTGCCTGTACATTTGGGGTCATATTTCAGAAGTTATTGCAAAATTTAATGCCATGAAGATTTGGGGCATTTGTGGGGTTTTTGTTTATCTTTTAATATGACAGAGTGTGTGTGAGCTAGTGGTGGTGAGAGAGTGAGAAAGCACTCCTGTGGGCATGGTCTCTTCTTCTTTTTGGGACTTTGAGCATGCATGCACACATGTCTGACACGTTTCTCAAACCTCTGGGTCTGGGATTTTGATCCACCTGGTCAGTCATGTGGAATCCAGCCCCCTTAGCCATCATACCATGAGCTGACCCAGAGATTTGGGGCATTTATGATTTTTAAAAAGACTTTGTAATGGCAAATTCTCCAGCTTAGGGTATCCAGAGTCCTCAAAACCTCACTATATAAGTGATGCCAACTTGGAAAATATTTAAGTACTGCATTACTCATCAACATTTTTGTTGGCAGACAAGATTTCAAGGAATCCACAGAAGCACAACTGAAGTAACACGGAGGACTTTTAAGACTGTTCTCTGCCACCTTTATTTCCTCCTTCTTTCCTCATCTATCATTCCATTTTTTCCTTCCTTCCTTTTAAATGACATGTCCGGGGCAGGACAGAGTAAGGAAGCCACTCTTACCTCATTTATTTAATACTGATAAGGACTCCAGCATCAAGGAGCTCCACATCTTAGAGAAATAGCTGGCTCAATCTGGAGAGAAGAACAATGATAAAGTCCTAACTGCAGAAAGATTCTAACTGAACTCCGCTAGGATTCCAGTTCACACAGGTCTGCGCAGGGAGGTCCCAGGATGCAAACTCAAGCTCTTTCCCATGTGCGACCATTTGTGTACTGCTGCACCAACTCCTTGTCCCAGCAATTTCCTTCCAGCATTTCTATATCTTAGAAAAGCAATGCGGGAGACCAGCAATTGGCGTAATGGCTAGGGCGCTGGACTCCCATGTCGTCAACCTGCACAGACCTGTGTGTGTCCCTGACACTAGCTGGCTGAGACTAGAGTGGATTGCAGTGTGAAAACCCTGTTGGGGGAGTCTCCCTCTTTCTCTTCTGTTTCTCTCTCTCTCTTTCACAGAAGAAGTAAACGTTTCAAAAAGCTAAAAATGCCAAACTTGAAAAATATCAGGCTCCTTAAGGAAAAAAAAAAGAAATGCCATTTCTTGTATCTGTTACTAGAAAATCGTGATCTTAATATTATTAAGTCTTAACATTATTACTTATATTATGAAAACAGACAAGCACAGCAAAGGTCCACATTAGTCCTCAAGAAATTTTCAGTGCTACATCACATAAAATAGCACATAGAGGTCTAACTGAGGTGGTGCACATATGGAAATTAAGCAGTAGGTAGAACAAAGATGAATACTTTATTCTTTCTCTTTCTTTCTTTCTTTCTTTTCCTTTTTTTTTTTTTTTTTTTTTTAGCGGTTTTTGCTATAGGGCATGTGCGCTTGCCAGAAAGAGAGACGGAAAGCAAGAAATCACCCCCCCAGGGGGATGGCCACCATAATCCCTTCTCCTCCATTCTCCTCTCGGGATCTTGGGCACACACACACACATGCACCCGGCATGAATTTAAGCCTCCGGGTCCGGGACTCGAACCACAGTCAACAACATGGGAGTCCAGTGACATAGCCATTATGCCAACTGCTGGTCCCAACACTTTATTCTTAATATGTACTTTTTCCACCAGATTTAAAAAAAAAAAAAAAGAAAAAGAAAAAGAAAAACAATACACTAGAAGCTTACGGGTCCCATGGTTTCTTGGATTGCCACAGTAAGGCTAAAGTGGGTGGCACCGTGATGATCTGCCTCACACACCAGTAAGACAGGATTCAGTGTTCCCATGTGCTGGGAAGGTTTCCAGCTTTCGGCAGCTGTCCCTTCCACCTGAGACATTCAGTAGCATGGATGACACAGACAAAAGGATTACTAGTATGGATTCTCATGTAATGAATTTCCACATGCATTGCTGGAAAAAACCTTAACAGTGCATTGAAGCATGCATTACTAATGAAATATGAATAAGGGTTTTTAAAAATTGTTAGGAGACGGAACCAGCAGTTAGCGTAATGGCTATGTCGCTGGACGCCCATGTAGCCGACCATGGTTCAAGTCCTAGACCTGGTGGCTTAAACTCACGCCAGGCATGTGTGCATGTGTGCCCAAGATTCCAAGAGGAGAATGGAGGAGAAGGGATTGCGGCGTGGACATCGCCCCTGGGGGGTGATTTCTGGCTTTCTGTCTCTCTCTCTCTGTCTGGCAAGCATACTCACCCTATAGCAAAAACCTCTCAAAAAAGAAAAAAAAATTGTTAGGAGGCGAGATGGTGGCACAGTGGCAAAATGCATCACTCTGGGATCTACACTGGGATGGTTTCAAGTTCAAGTCCCAACACCTCCATGAGTATGCCATGCATGCATGCACACAGTCTGGGGCTGACTGAAACTGAGGGCAGCTTGTGGAGTCAAGACCGTGTTGGTGCTGTCTCTCTCTGTGTCTGGCTTTTGTGCTCATGGAAGAAATATTTTTTTTAATGTTTTTGCCATAAGGTACATGTACTTGCTGGAGAGAGACACAGAGAGATAGACAAAAGGAAAGTGAGATGGCCACACTGCACTCTCCTCTCCTCCATTCCCCCAGGATCTGGGTCATGCATGCACATGCATCTGGAGAGATTTTCAAGCTGCCAGGTTCAGGACTCAGCCATGTGGGAATACAGCACCTGCTGACCAAAATAAACTTTTCCATGCCACCTGCTGGTCCATGTCACCTGCTGGCCCAAATAAACTGTTTTTGAAGTCTGGTTATTGTGGGCAGGCCCTTGACCTGGTGGTTAAGGAGGCTGGATCTCACATGACTGACCATGTAGTTTGAGTCCTGGACCTGGCAGCTTTAAAAACACACAGGGCGTGTGCACATGCATACCCAAAATTCCAAGAGAATGGAAAAGAAGGGATTGTGGCAATGGCCATCTCCCCAAGGCGTGCTTTCTCAATTTGCTCTCTTTCTTTCTCTCTCTCTCTCTCTCTCTCTCTCTCTCTCTCTCTCTCTCTTCCTCCCACCCCCAGCAAGTACACACACCCTCTGGCAATTTTTTTTTGAGAGGTTTTTGCTATAGGGCACGTGCACTTGCCAGACAGACAGAGAGAGACAGAGAGACAGAAAGCGAGAAATCACCCCTCAGGGGGGATGGCCATGCCGCAATCCCTTCTCCTCCATTCTCCTCTCGGGATCTTGGGCACACATGCACACGTGCCCGGCGTGAGTTTAAGCCACCAGGTCTGGGACACGAACCGCAGTCGACTACATGGGAGTCCAGCGACATAGCCATTACGCTAACTGCTGGTCCCTGGCAATTTTTTTTTTTTAATAATTAATATGACAAGTAACTGACTACAATTTGGGAAATCCAACCTTGATTTTTAAATATTCTTCCACCTCAAATGGTCTATGACAGATGACATGCTTCTAGGAAAGCCGCTGTTTCCCATTCTCCTTGCGTAACATTCTTATGTAACCTGCATATTCTCGCTAAAGGCAAAATTACTACTTCCAGAAAGGAACTTTGGAGCAGGCTTTTTCTTTTTTCTTTTTCATAAATGTATGGTCCTTTACACAAAGAACACAGATTACCTAGCTGGGTTTAAATACACCTGCATGCATGTAGGCACACGCATGTCGCGTTCTGTCTATATTCTAGGGTAGACCCCACTGGGATTGTGTACAGCCTTATGCTCGGTCTGTGGGGATGACGCTCACCTATCTGAGACTCGGGCACCAGTGTCCTGGTCACTACCCCTCCGTTAGATTCCTGCAAAGTGCTGATTCTGTTTTGCTAGGGCAACAGCAAATGAAGAAAACAGGACATCTGAGGGGGCAAGGAGAGAACCACCCAGTGCAGAAGCAGCTTTTCTCACCATTCACTAGCCCATCGGATGGGAAGAATCCAGGCTAAATTTCACACAAGCCAAATATCTGGGCAACTGAGGCTCCTTTCATGGAGCAACTAAATCGTAACGTTTTAGGTGCTTTATGCTACCTCCTGTATACACAGTATTTCCCTAAGACCATGTCGTAAGTCACACTTCTGTCCTGTTTGCAATGTCGCCCACTCACTCACCCATATGGACTCTGTCCAGTACGTCTGTGTCAGGAAGCACTAGGTCGGTCACTAAGACGGTACAGTCCAGTGTCTAACCCAGGAACACATGAAACATGTAAAATCCAAACACCAATTAGGTGTAGATCCTAGTGGTAACGATAGAAACTTCTGGAGCGACTTAGAAGTGGATAGTGAGATGAGAGGATGCTACATGGAGGAGTGAGACAGGATGAACCTAAAGAACAGATGAGAGGAGAACAGTCTGCAAGGAAATGAAAGAATATTCGGCTGGAGCTAGAAAAGAGTACACATTCTATATTGAGGACAGGGAAGAAACTGAAGCATTGAGCTTGGACTGGGAAGCGGAAAGGGAACCTGCTGCAAGGAAAGCTGGAGGGGTGGGTTACCGAGACCTTGAATGTCCTACTAAAGCATTTAAGATTTATTCAGAGGCACTGACGTGCTACAGAAGGATTTATTTCAGGGGGAAGTCAGATGTGAGTGCTACTTTAAGAAATTTATCAAACCAGAATGAATTAGATGCTAGGGTACAAGAGGGCTTCAAAAGTTTTATGGTAAATACATATTAAGGAAAACTATAATGTATATAAAGTTTGGAGATTTCATACTAGTTTAGGGGCAACTGGAAAAGTAGGGGACACCTCAGAGTAAAATAATGTTTTAGCCTACTTAGATGCCATAACAGAAAACTACAGACTGGATGTCTTAATAAGAAGATGGATTTTCTCATAGTTCTGGAGGCTCAAAGTCCAAAATCAAGGTGCCAGCAGGGTCAGCCCCTCCTAAAGTTTGCAGACAGCCCCCTTCTGACTATGTCTTTGCATGGCCTTTTCTCCATGATCATGTGGAAAAAGAGTCCACATGCTCTTCCTTTACTTACAAAGACGTAACTCCTCAAGAGCTTCCCTCTTTTTTTTTTTTTTTTTTTAAGAGAGAGTTTTGTTATAAGGCACATGCATTCACTGGAGAGACAGAGAGAGACAGAAAGTGAGAAATCACCCCCCTGGGATATGGCCAAGCCACAATCCCTTCTCCATTCTCCTCTCAGGATTTTGGATTTGGGACACTCATGCACATGTGCCCAGTGTGAGATTTAAGCCACTGGGTCTGGGACTCCAATCGCAGTCAACTATGTGGAAGTCCAGCAATGTAACCGTTACACCAGCTGCTGATCCCTAGAGCCCCCTTTTTAGAGGCTCTATCTCCAAATACAGTCACATTGGGGGTTAGGGCTTCCACATATGAATTTGGAGAGGTTGAGAAGGACACAATCAGTCCATGATGAATGGTATGAGATTGGACTAAAACAGTCATAATGAAATTTAAGAGAAGGAACAGACATGAAAGACTTTGGAAGGATGAATGGGAACTCTTTATGAAGGGTAGAGAGGATTCAAACACAATGCTAACATTACCAACCCAGAGGCATGGAAAGATGGAGTTGTCTCCCAGAATAGGACAGCCTCCTTGCAGGGCTTAATGTACCATTATCCCCTCCCCTCCCTCTTCAGGGTGAATCACGCATATTCCAATGCAAGAACAGTCGGTTCTTTTATTATATGAAAATTGTTAGTACCAAGTATAAAGAGTTTTTAGGGTTCTGCAAGGGACTATAACTAGGGGAAATGGGATGAAATTAAATGAGGAAGATTTAGACATCAGTTAAAAAAAAAAAAAAAAAAAAAAAAAAAGGTAATATTGAGCTCTGTGGGACAGGATAATATTCAGTTTCCCAAAAGAAGAAAGAACTGCCACTCTTATTCAGCAATCCAAAGCAAACTTCACAATTGCATAAAAGTATGTTCAACTAACCAATCAAAAGTCTAGAAGCCTCTTCCTTTCTCATCTTGCTACTGAGTTGCCAGAAATGCAATGTCATTGGCCATGAATATCCCATGTGCCTAGCAGTGGTAATTTAAACTGAAGCCTGGGACCAGCAAGTGACATAGGGGTCATGTCACTGGATTCACACATGGCCTACCATGGTTCAAGTCCCAGACCCAGTAGTTTGAAAATCACACCAGGTGCACGTGTATGCGTGCCTAAGATCCCAGGAGGAGAATGGAGAAGAAGGGATTGCGGCATGGCCATTCCCCTGGTGGGGATGATTTCTCACCTTCCCTCTCACTGTTTCTGTCTCTCTCTCCCCAGCGAGTGCATGCACCCTAAGACAGAAACCTCTTTAATATAAAAAAAATCATAATAAAAAAGAATAAAGCCTAATTCAATCAAAAACCTGAATTCCGGCCACAAGTTGAGTTTCCAGAAGCAGACCCTGAGAATTTGTGCTGCTCTAACAAAGGAACCGTAGACTGGGTGACTTACAAACAATGGACATTTGTGTCTTGCAGCTCCGGAAGGCCCAGGTCAAGAAGCCAACATGATCCTGTGTGGTGAGGGCCCTCATCCAATTATAGACTGCCACCATCTCACTGTATCCTCCCAGAGAAAGAGGGGAAGGGGGCTCCCTGGCCTCTCTCTACAAGGGCACTAATCCCATCATGATAGCCCAACCATCTTGACCTAATCCCTCCCTAGAGCCCAACTCCAAACATCACACTGGGATTAAGATTTGAACATAGGAATTTTAGGGAAAAACAAACATTTGATAATGTGCACAGGTGGTTTAATTACCTTTTTTCTTAGAGGTTTTTGCCTTAGGGCATGAGCACTTGGGGGTAAGGGGAGGGTGGGGTGTGGGAGAGACAAAGACAGTGATAGGGAAGGTGAGAGATCACCCCCCAAGAAGGATGGATCCCTTCTCCATTTTCCTTCCGGAATCTTTGACACACACATATATGTGCCCACTATGAGCTTCACAGGTCCAAGATTCAAACTGCAGTAGACCATGTGAGAGTCCAGCGATGTAACCACTATGCCATCTGCTGGCCCCATCACAGGTAACTTATTAAATACCTGTTTTCTGGGGCTGGCAGGTGGCATGGTGGTTAAAGGCACTGTACTCCCACATGGCCAACCACGGTTCAAGTCCTAGAACTGGTGGCTTGCTTTCTCACTTGACCTCTGTCTCTCTCTCTCTCACTCTGTCCCTCTCTGATCAAATTGAAGTAAATAAATAAATTTAAATAAAACAGCTCTTAAAAAAATACCAGGGCCAGCAGTTGGCATGGTGTTTAAGGGCTCTGGACTCACACATGGCCGACTACGGTTCGAGTTCCAGACCTGGCAACTTGCTTTCTCACTTTCCCTCTCACTTGCTCTCTCACTCTGTCCCTCTCTGATCAAATTAAAATAAATAGTTAAATAATTCCTTAAAAAAAAATACCTGTCTTCAGGGAAACTGGCAAGTGAATAGGGATAGCAGTACAGAAATGGGGGTTGTGGGAGAGACTAAGCAAAGAGGCTGGCCCAGGCAGGTCCCACAGACAGCAGCTTCATTCTGATTTCTCAGGTAGACTCTGGGGTATAAGTGATGCCTCAAAGCTGAGTGAGGGTGCTGGGTTTCCATGCCTACCACTGGCTAACGGCTTTACCAGACTCACTTCCAGGCACTTCTGTCTGTCTGGTGTCATGCAAACCCCAGAAGTTCAAGCAGTTTTCCTACAAGGAGCCCCAGGAACCTACCATTGTCAGTGAAAACACACCAAAGCCAGTGGGAATATTAAAAGGAATTCCAGGGGATCTGGACAAGCTCTAATAGTATCGACTCCACACACCCTAATCCCACAGTTCTACTACAATGGATGCCAAGGGCAGGGTCGTGGGTGGATGTGCATGGAGATTTAACCACAAGTATGTTTGTTGCAGTGCTTTTCAAATGCATGCATCATCTAGCAAGTTTTGGGGTTCAAAAACAATGGAAAATACAACTTAAACTAGGTTTAGTAATAAAGGGAATCTGCTAGTTATGGAAAAATTCAGAAGGAGCTCGAGTGTAGATTCATCTTCTGCTCTTTTTCCTGGCTCTGTCCTCCTCCATGTACAGATTTTATCCTTAACTTGACTTCAAATGACTTTTTTTTTTTTTTTTTGATCAAGAGACTTTCGGTATAGGACACATGTGCTCACCGAGAGAAAGCAAGAAATCACCCTTTAGAGGGGACGACCATGCCACAATCCCTTCTCCATTCTCCTCTCAGGATTTTGGGCATGCACACACATGCACCCGGCATGAGTTTCAAGCTGCTGGGTCTGGGACGCAAACCACGGTCGACCACATGGGAGTCCAGTGCCTTAACCACTACACCACCTGCTGGCCCCCCAAATTACTTTTTAGATAAATAAATGGCTGCTGTTATTATAGAAGGAGAGGGATTTTCTCTTTCCCCAGTCACAAGATTCAAGTACTGACTTTCATTCCACCTGAATTAACCTAAGTTCCTTGCTCACTCCTGAACAACAACAAAAAAATCACCTTGCAGTGGGCATAAGGCTATATCAATCAGTTTATACCAAACAGAGCTAATTTTAGGTGAGGCGAGGAAAATCTCACCCAAACAGGAGGATGGAATACAAAATAGCCACCAAAATACGGCAAATTGAAGACAACTTAAACACCCATATTAAATGGGGCACTTCATTTTGTTTGTTTGTTTGTTTTTTTAATTGCCAGAAGATGTGTGTACTCCTCCAAAGGACACAGAGAAAGAGTAAGGGAGAGAGCACTCCCTCAATAAGGGGTGGTCACATTGCAATCCCTTCTCAATTTCTCCACGCTGTCTGGATTGGGGGCATGCACATACAGGAACCCAGTATGTTTTTCAAGCTGCTGGCTCAGGATTCAAACCATGATCAGCCTGTGGAATCCCACTTCCTTAACCACTGAGTTAAGGTGATACCAGCCTTAGGCCGCTGTTCTGACAATAAAATATATTCATTCAGTGGAACACTGCACATCCATTTAAAACATAAAATAATATTTTTAAATGTTTAAAATATGCTTTATATGGAAAGACTAGATTATAGAACTCCTTGACGTCCATATGACCATTCATTTGTTAACGGTAGGGTTTTTTGCTTACTTATTTTTGCCAGTGAATACTTGCATTCACCAGAGGCATGGGGAGAGAAAGCACCCTCCCATGGGGTGCAGTCATGCTAGGCACAGTGGAGTAAGAGGGATTTTCTACTAGGCACCCAAAAGGCTCACCATTTCAGTGATCTACCGTCCCCTTTCTTTTCAATTCAAAGTAATCCCTCCCTCTCCATTTCTTCATCCTGTCGGGATCTGGGGCACACAAGCCTATCCACTTGGCCCGTTTCTCAAGCCCTAGGCCAGTATTCAAACATGGTTGGCCGCATGGGATCCAGCTCCTTCACCACCAGGCCTCAGAATTGGCCCAACTGCAGTTATCTCTTACACGGTGGCATTTTGTTTGGTTTTCATCATTTTCATGTGAAATGTTGACTGGTGCTTAGTCATATTTTCCAAAAGATTGATAGCAAAATGTATTACCTGGTAAAGATAAAAATATCTACTTCTAGTACCTTCATGCTTTTTAGAAGTCTCTATGTTTTTCATTATCATTTGCTTTTCCTATTCACCCTCCAAAATAGACATGCCAACAATTTTTTTTTTCTTTTTTAGCAAAAGAAACAGGTTCAATGAAATAAACTGACAGGCCCGAGTTCTCACAGTAAGTTATTATAGGAGTGGCTATTTAAATCAAAGTATCTCCATACCAGGTGGAGATACGGCAGTAACCCAGCTGGAACCACATGCAAAAGGTCACGTGTTTGTGTCCTGGGACCTCCCGGAGCACACTGGGTATGTGCATGCATGCCCGTGATCCACACTGGCTGAGACTCGGGGTGGATTATGACCTGAAGACCCTGTTGCAGGATCGCTTTCTCATTAAAAAAATAAATGAATAAACTAAGCAAGATATCTCAGTGTCTTCTGCAGGTCTGTTGCAGCTTTCCATGTCCCATCTCACAGTCTCCTAAGCTAGTGAGGAACGTTCACACCCCTTCCCCCTTTTTCCCAGACAAAATCAGCGCTGACAAGGGAGCTTCTCCACTAGGCATTAAAAAATTTAAAAAACTCACCATTTCAGTGATCTGCCAGCCTCTTTTCTTTTCTTTTCTTCTCCTTTCTTTTCATTTTTTAGAGGCTTTAAGTACATGGTGGAAAGAGATGGAAAAATTGAGAAAGCATCCTCTGTAGGGAATGGTCACATTGCCATCCCTTCTCCCCCTCCTTTCATGATTTTGGGCATGCATGTATAGATGACCAGTGTGTTTTTCAAGCCTCCAGATCTGGGACTTGAACCATGTAGTTGATCATGTGGTATTCAGCCACCTTAACCATTATGCTACTGGCTGGACCAACCCGTTTCTTCTCAGTTCAGAGTAGTCTAGTTATCCCCTGATGCAGAGGACTCTTGATGACACCTAAAGTAAAGGAAGCCCAATGAGAAGCCCCCAGCAGTGACGCCTGGCTGACAGCTGGTAACAACGCTGCTTGAACACCAAGCCCGACCCCATTGGCTCAGAGGCCCTAAAACGAGCCAGGCTATCTTTTCCACAAAGGAAAGACTAAAGTACCAGCTCCATGTCTTTACTGAACCACATGAGATGGAAATTGGAAAAATAACCACTACACCCCCTCTCTTATTACCAGCGCCAAATCACTTGAAGCCACTAGGAGCAGTATCATTTTATCCTTCATGCACTGTCTATGAAATGAAAGCCTTACTCTAAATTTAGAGCAATAGTTTAGACTGCCCAGGCCATATGGACACTTAGAATTTCTGAAAACTAAAGGAAACATAGGTCTTTTTTTTTTTTGGAGTGGTTTTTGCTATAGGGCGCATGCGCTCGCCAGACAGAGAGACATAGAGACAGAAAGCGAAAAATCACCCCCCAGGGGGGATGATCACGTCACAATCCCTTCTCCTGCATTCTCCTCTCGAGATCTTGGCACGCACGCACACGCGCCCGGCGTGAGTTTTAAACCACCGGGTCCAGGACGCAAACCGCCGTCGACTACGTGGGAGTCTAGCGACATAGCCATTACACCAACTGCTGGTTCCCAGGAAACATAGGTCTTTTAATGGGTTTGAAGACTCCACCAAACTTCTGTGTCTCCAACATCAATAGACTTCTTGATAAGTGGGTGTACTCAGTATTGTGGAATATTTTTTAATGTATTCTCTTCTTTTTTTTTTAAGTTCACTCATTTCTTCCATGAACAAGAGAGGCAGAGAAAGAGAGCTAGAGAAACAACAGGACAGGCACCCCCAACAGAGTTACCATACTGCACTTCACCCCCAGCCTCAGACAGTTCCCAATCACAGGCATGCACATGCCCGGGGTGCTCAGGGAATTCTCCAGAGCACCTTTCCACGTGCATCAGCCTTACAGAGTACCACCATCCAGGTGAGGTTTACTTTATATATACTGCATATATACTGGGTTGTCAGAAAAGCCATGACCATGACACATTTTTACATAGAAAAAAATACGTCATGATTTTTCCAACAACCCAATAGCTACGTTGAGTGCTGGGATCACCCACTTCTAGACACATGGAAAAACTACATTTCTGTACTTGTTTTGCTTTTATGTCACTTGACTAGTTTTGGTCAGTGGGCTGGGAGGATGGTGACCTATATCACTTCTGAACCAAAGTATTCAACTACGAGTTGAACCCTCCATCTGTCCTCACTTGAAAGTACATCAGAAACAACGGAAGAACCATTAAGATGGAGACACTTTAAATGATTCTAAAGATTTTTTTTAAATTGCCAGAGGTCACATGTGCTCATCAGAGAGAGAGAGGGGGGAGGAGAAAGCCACTCCAGCAGAGTGTGGTTATGCTGCAATTCTTTCTCTTCCATATCGGCACACACATGTGGAACTGGGGGATTTGGGGCATGCCTGTGCATAACGCCCAGCATCTTTTTCAAGCCACAGGGGCCAGTGTCTGGACTGTTAGCAGCCATATTGGATCGAGGTTCTTTAACCACTAAACTATAGAGCCAGCATAATTCTAAATTTACTGATGTTTCACATATTGTTACCTTTTTTAAAAAGGCAATTGAAGGGCCAGTAGGTGACATGGCAGTTAAGGTGCTAGATTCCACGTGGCTGACTGCACGGTTCAAGTTCCAGACCTGGTGGCTCAAAAAACACACTTGTGGGGACCAGCAGTTAGCGTAATGGCTATGTCACTGGACTCCCACATAGTTGACCGTGGTTCGAGTCCCAGACCCGGTGGCTTAAACTCATGCCGGGCGTGTGTGCGTGCCTGCCCAAGATCCCGAGAGGAGAATGGAGGAGAAGGGATTGTGGCGTGGCCATCCCCTCTGGGGGGTGAATTCTCGCTTTCTATCTCTCTGTCTCTCTCTGTCTGCCTGGCGAGCACACACACTCTATAGCAAAAAAACCCTCTCCAAAAAAAAAAACACTTGTGCACATGAGCATGTTTGCCCAAACTTCTAGAAGGAGAGAAAAATTGAGGAGAAAAGACTGTGCTGTGACCATGCCCCATGTTGGGGGAGGTACTTTTTTGCTTTCTCTGTCTCTTCTGTGAGCACACAGTCCCTTTGGCAATTTTTTTTAAAGGCAATTAAAAACCAATAAAAGATAAATGTGGGGGTTAGAGGAGATTCACTAAAGAACAGCTCCCCTTGTTTATCTTTCTCCATTGATGATGGTCACTCTGGTTTGACTTCTCAAGGATACAGATGTATATGACACCAGCATTTATTTTTACCCCTTTTGGAAAGTCTCTCCCTTGAATCTTTTCCCAATATAAATCCTACATATCTGTTGGAGCCCATTTCAAGTGTCATCTCCACCATGAAGCCCTCAGGATAGTTCCACCCACTGAGCTCCTTCCTCCTCTCGGTTTCTGTTGCTCTAATCTTTTTATTATACACGATTGCTCTGTAAGCCTTTCTCCATGATTAGTCTTGCTCCTTCACCTAGACAGCACCCTTCTTACAACCATCTCTCATACAAGGGGTCTTCAAACACTTTTTTTTTTCGGAGAGGTTTTTGCTATAGGGCGCGTGCGCTCGCCAGACAGACAGAGAGAGACAGAGAGACAGAAAGCGAGAAATCACCCCCCAGAGGGGATGGCCACGCCACAATCACTTCTCCTCCATTCTCCTCTCGGGATCTTGGACACGCACGCACATGCGTCCAGCGTGAGTTTAAGCCACCGGGTCCGGGTCAACTACGTGGGAGTCCAGCGACATAGTCATTACGCTAACTGCTGGTCCCGCAAACACTTTTTAGAAAACACAAATTACAAAATCACTTTATGGGGCCAGCAGATAGCATGGTAGTTAAGGTGCTTAACACCACATGGCTGACTCTGAGATCTAAGTCCCAGGCCCAGCAGCTTGAAAATCATGCCAGGAGTGTGTGCGTGACCAAAATCCTGAGAAGATAATAGAGGAGGAGAGATAGCAGCCTAGCCATCCCCCCTGGGGGAATGATTTCTCACTTTTCCTCTCTGTCTCTCTTTGTCTCTCTTTTTAGAGAGCATAAGCTCTATGGAGAAAAAAAAAAAAACTAAAATAAGTAAATAAATAACTTTATGAATTACTAAATGTTTTCCACCAAAATAAATTCATACTTTTTTTTTGGAGAGGTTTTTGCCATAGGGCATGTGCGCTCTCCAGACAGAGAGAGACAGAGAGATATAAAGAGAGAAATCACCCCCCAGGGGGGATGGCCAAAACGCAATCCCTTCTCCTTCATTCTCCTCTCGGGATCTTGGGCACGCACGCACACGCGCTTGGCGTGAGTTTCAAGCCACTGCGTCCGGGACGCGAACCACAGTCAACTACGTGGGAGTCCAGAGACATAGCCATTACGCTAACTGCTGGTCCCAATAAATTCATACTTTAATCTCATTTTTCCATGAACTTTGTTAAGTTTCTGCATATATTATTTTTATTCCCCAGTGTATCTAGAATCACATAACAGAGGTTCAGTTTAAATGCATTTTGAGGTAATTATGTATAATAATGAAATATCCAAAATGGGACAACAATGCAGGAACTTAAGGGTTAAAAGACAGTTTCTTCAACAGGAACAATATTAATCTTAACTGTGGCAACTCCAGTTCATTGACCTGATTAGTCATTTAAGAAACCATAAATAATTTTAAAATACTCATTGCTTCTAGAAAGGGACAAAGAAAGGTTACAGCCTTGGGCTTTGACAGCGACCTGCTAACGCATTCCCTAGAGCAATGGGAACTGGGAAAGGCAGCTCAAAACTCAGGTCTAGATTCGATTTCTTTATGAGGAAACTTGTACAGAAACAAGGGCTCCACTGTTACAGTGATATTGATTTTCCAGCACACTTGGTTTCGGTAGTACTAGTTTTTGTCCATTAAACAGCAACCACTTCTGAGCATGTCAGACAAAAATTCTGAGAACCCAACATTAATGTGCTTTCATGAGAAAGTTTGAAATTCAATTTCGCTATGTTATGAACAGGAGTCAAACACCAAAAACAACTGAGTCGCCAACAGTATGGGGACAGGTAACTTAAATGTAGTGAACACTGTTGATATCATTCGTCCTCTCCTTCCCCAGCAGTGTAGCAGGTGGCAGAATTTCCCCTACTCCCAATACAAGCCAATCTGCATAATCTCGCCCCACATTTCCTACTCATCGCCATAACGATTTAGCTCACAGCATTCTCTGGTTATAGTGACTGGTTGAGGTTAGTTTCCTCAAAGTGAAAGCAGAACTTTTGTTCGATAGCTTGGCTAGATCTCTGTCTGGAAAGATGAAAGCTATTTACTAAATCGTGTCCCTGCAAAACTTTATGTTGAAGTCCTAACTCCCAAAGTAATGGTGAGATTTAGAAATGGGAACTCTGGGAGGTAATTGGGATTATTCATAGATAAGGAGATAAGGTCTTGAGATCTCATGGATCTAGTGCCTTCAGTGCCTTTTTTTTTTTTTTTTTTTTTTTTTGGAGAGGTTTTTCGCTATAGGGCACGTGCGCTCGCCAGACAGACAGAGAGAGACATAGAGACAGAAAGCGAGAAATCACCCCCCAGGGGGGATGGTCACGCCGCAATCCCTTCTCCTCCATTCTCCTCTCAGGATCTTGGGCACGCATGCACACGCGCCCGGCGTGAGTTTTAAGTCACCGGGTCCAGGACGCGAACCGCGGTCGACTACGTGGGAGTCCAGCGACATAGCCATTACGCTAACTGCTGGTTCCCCCTTCAGTGCCTTTTATAGGGACACCAGCGAGCTTGCTTCTTCTTTCTCTGCACATTTACACTGTGGGATCTGGCCCCCTTCATTACTGGGCTACTGGGTTGTACAAAAGCTGACTTCTGGAAGTATCTTAGTGGGCCAAGACTTAAAACTCCTTGAGTTCCCTGGTCTCCTCCTCCTTCCACAGAGAAGAACTTCCCAGATACTGGCTGTTGGTTGACACAGAGACCTTTAAGTAGCATTCTCATGAGTGGGAAAATATTTGGACCCTCATGATTGAGAGAAAATTTCCTTGATTATAAGAAGTGGCATCAGCTTTACTGCCATCTGATTAACAAATAATAATATTCCCGGATTACTTACAAGACTCCTAAAGAGGTGGCTTAAATTCCCTTCTCTCTCCATCTCAGGATAAGATCTATAGAGTTCCAAATTCAAAATTATTTCATGAAAACGCTTTAACTTTAAAGAGGTATGTTGTTTTACATTTTACTTTGCCTTAAAGTCAGACTGGGCCTCTGATTTTATTCTCTTCACCATACCACCTCCAACCCCCTCTCTGTGAGATCCTGAGAAAATTCGCCCTCACCATCACTTCAGCCCTTTTTAGTGCGGGAGGTCCAGGCCTGCCCCGTGTTTGCCTTTCTTTGGAGCTTTGTGGCTCCTTTCCACTGGGGCCTAATGAGAACAGATGAGGAGAAATCCAAGAGCTTTTCCACATAACGAATGGGGAGCCACTCTTTTGAAATTCTGACAGTAGAGGCCAGCTGCTTTTGTACTGCCATGATGAATAGAAACATGCACAGACTTGATGAAGCCTTGGTTAACTTCTCAGTCCAATGGCCTCTGGAAGGAGAGAGGAAATCTTTCATTTTAACATTTCAATCCAGCTGACAGCAAGCACAGAAGGCTGTTGCTTTGGGGATAAGTCGAAGGCGAGGTAGAAAACTGGAACGGGAGAAAGTCAGCTTGGCAGTAAAAGCAAAAAAGTTAGAAGGCACTTTAGGAAGTCAGGGGCTCAGCTGTGTGTGTGTGTGTGTGTGTGTGTGTGTGTGTGTGTTTAGTTTGCTATAGGGCACATGTGCTTGCCAAAGGAGACAGAGACAGAGAAAAAAGGGAGAATGAGAGATTGTCCCCTGGGGAGGATGGCCACACCACAATCCCTTCTCCATTCTCCTCTTGGAATTTTGGACATGTACACATACGTGCCTGATGTGTTTTTCAAACTGCCAGGTCCAGGACTCGAACCATGCAGCCGGCCATATGTGGGATCCAATCACCTGAATCACCATGCTGCCTAGCTGGCCAGTCTATGTTTTTTTTAATGGTTTTCTTTTTTTTTCTTCTGAGAGAAAAAGAATATACAGCACCTCCAATGGGGTCTATTTTTTTTGGAGAGATTTTCGCTATAGGGCGCGTGCGCTCACCAGACAGACAGAGAGAGACATAGAGACAGAAAGCAAGAAATCACCCCCCAGGGGGGATGGTCACACCGCAATCTCTTCTCCTCCATCCTCCTCTCGGGATCTTGGGCACGCATGCACACGCGCCCAGCGTGAGTTTTAAGCCACTGGGTCCAGGATGCGAACCACGGTCGACTACATGGGAGTCCAGCAACATAGCCATTACGCTAACTGCTGGTTCCCTCCAATGGGGTCTTAATCCCCCACAATCCACCCAGCCTTAATCAGCCCCAGATTATGGGCAAGGGTGTGCCCAGTGTACTCAGAGAGGTCTATAGATTTGAATTGGGGATTTACCCATGGTGGGCCCAGCCCCCTCAGTCTCTTAAATATCATTGGCTGTTAGAGTTGAGAGGGGCCTGAAATCTTATCCAACCCCATTTAAAGGTAAGGAAATGAAGCCCAGAGACCTTCAATGATGTAGCCTGTAAGTCTGTCTTGCTAGCCTCTACAAGCCAGCATTCAGCCCAGCGCCTGGCATATGTGAGCAGTAGGTTGAGGGAGGTTAAATGGTTGGGTGAGTGAACACATGGGAGAACCTGAACAGAAACTTGGAACAAGGGCTTTATAGCCAACCAGTGTCTCCCAACCCCACTGATCATCAGAATTACCCAAAGAGGCTTTCTTGATAGGCCCCTGGACCGCACCCTAAACTTTCTGAATCAGAATCCTCAGATGTGGAGCCTAGTGAGTTGACCAACCTCTCCAAGTTCATTCTGATGATCACCCAGGTTTAAGAACTCTTGCCCTGGGGCTGGCAGGTGGTGTGGTGGTTAAGGGTTCTGGATTCCCACATGGCCGACCATGGTTTCGGTCCCAGATCTGGTGGCTTACTTTCTCATTTTCCGTCTCTCACTCTGTCCTTCTCTGGTCAAATAAGAAATTAATTAATTAATTAATTAAGTTAAATAAAATTATTCCATAAAAAAAAAAAAGAACTCTTTTTCTTGGGACCAGCAGGTAGCATAGTGGTTAAAGCGCTGGACTCCCACATGGCTAACCACGGTCTGAGTGCCGAACCCTGTGGCTTGAAACTCACACCAGGCATGTGTGTACACATGCCCAAAATCCCAAGAGGAAAAAGGAGGATAAGGGATTAGAAGGGATTGTGGCAACACCATCCCTCTGAAAAGTGATTTCTCACTTTCTGTCTCTCTGTCGCTCCCACAAGTGCATGTGCCCTACAGCAAAAAATCTCTCAAAAAAAAAAAAAACCTCTTTCCCCTAATGATACCTCTCAATACTTAACCCACCTAAAACAGTTGCTATTTATTCCACCACGTCCTCTTTCTACAGATAGCAATCATTTTTTTCAGAGTTGGAAAACAGATGGTCTCACAAGTCACCACTGAAAAATTTTCTAACCATAGTACATCATTTTCAAAGCAGGTGCAACTTTTAACCCAACTTGGATTCAAAGGTAACTGTTGGCTTTGAAACAACAGAATTCTATAGCACTAAAGTGACATGGTATTAATTATCAAGGAAAAACATATGAGGAACCTAGGACCTTATAACAAAAGCTTTGCCACTCAGATCAACACCGAGGTGCCACACGGTCTACACAGAAAGGTCTTGGCAGATGTTACAAAGAATCAGAAAATAACATCACTGGATGAGGTCTTCATTAATATGGCAAAAAGTGTTATCATTTTTTTATTCAAAAGATAACAAGTTTATGTCAATAACAAGTGTGTGTGATTTTTTATTTCTCTCTCACCCATTAGAAAGCTTTGTCGGGACCAGCAGTTGGCGTAATGGCTATGTCACTGGACTCCCATGGAGTCGACCACAGTTTGAGTCCCGGACCTGGTCATTTTAACTCATGCCAGTCATGTGTGCGTGCATGCCCAAAATCCCGAGAGGAGAATGGAAGAGAAGTGACTGCAGCATGACCATCCTCCCTGGGGGGTGATTTCTCGCTTTCTGTTTCTCTCTCTCTGTCTTTCTGGCGCACACATGCGCCCTATACCAAAAACCTCTCCCAAAACAAAGAAAGCTTTGTCTCACATGAGGCCTGGCATTCATCAAGGGTTTGCTCAGACCTAGCTGGGATATCTTGTGAACAGAGAAAGAAGCTAAATATGGGCCATGCCCAATTAGTGGGTAAATATGTTAACAAGACACTACTCTCTAAGGGTCAACCCAAAGATTTATGTTCACAAGATTCTTTGAGCTCCCAAGAAGAAAGATGTGCTATGCATCAGGTCCTATTAATAACTTCATTGGTTTTCTTTTTCTTCTACCCACAATAATAAAAGCTACACAGCCTGCTTCATGCATTCACTTTATTTATGTACAAAAAGCAAATACGGGGTCTTCTCACTTTTTTCAGAAATCTGTATTTCTACATTTAAATAAAACCATGGGAGGGGGAGGGGAGGCAACCAAGTAAGACCTCTTTTTATCATTGCTTAAACTCAAATCTCTAACCTCTCATAATTAGTGTATTCCAAAAGGCAAGTCTGCAAGCCAAAAGAAACGGCTCTGTCCTGGAGGCACTATCAATAATGCCTCATATTCCTGACATATGTGTCTCTCATGGCCTCTGGCCACTCAAAGAACTCTAGGAAGTCCAAACACTAGTTTTTAAATGATCTAACCCCCTCAACTCCTGAAAGAAAGAAAAGAAAAAGGAAGGAAAGGGGAGCGACTACAGGGGTAAGAACCGTGCTAAAGCAGAAACAGAAACCAATAAATGCAAGTTGGTTCGGAGTCAGGGCCACCACGGAGTCTTAAACCAGGCCCGTCGTGTTTTGATCTTACAGAAGCACATATGGTCTTCCATTAGCAGGTCTCAGAGCAGTGGGCAACGTTACGGTACCATATGTACCGATCACAACAACGGGGTTGATTTATGTGAGCGAGTGCACGGTTTTCCTTTGTATTTCATCTCCTTGTTATTTCAAGAGAAATGTAAGGGCAGATTTATTCTGCCATTATGAAGAGGCTTCCTAGAGTTTGTTTGTTTAAAGTTGATAGTTTCCAGTAGGGTAAAGCAGATCTGTTTCCTACAAAAATTTTGTGAGAGCTAAGAACTTTTTTCTCCCTCTCCCTGAAAATGAAAACAGATGTACCCTCATCCCCACCTCCGTTCATTCTAGAGCCATGGACAAATAGCTAAGACAAAAATACTGAAGAGGATAGTCACTCCGTACGTTTGATGCTTATATGTGACCACTCTTCTGTTCTCTCTACTCCTGTTCTCACTCTACGGAGTAGCTTTGGCCATGGTTCGCTGGCTTCACAAGGAAATCAGGAAAATACCAAGGATGTCAAATAACTCTACTGCCTTCAGGTCCCTAGGGGGATCTAAGATATTCTCCCCTTTGGCCAGTAGTTCATTTCCAAGTGGTACGCCAGAAGTGGATAGGAAAGAATGAGAAAGGCATGTATGAGGTGGGGTTGGCCAACACTGGCCTATGGAGATGGAGGATGTTATCACTCACAGGATGTACAAACAAGCTGTCAAGAGCTTTCGCCAAATACCCCACAGGATTCCATCACCCCTGCTCCTCTGAGGCTAGAAACTATTTATCCAGATGTCTCTGTGCCTCCATTCCACTTGTTTTAATGCTCCCCATTTCTGAGGCCAGTCAGGCAGCACCCTCCTTTAGTCCCAAACAGCCTAAAACTTCACCTGTTCTCCCAGTGAGCTGCCCCAAAATTCTCTTTCATCCCCAAATCTACTTCCACTGCTCAATAGACTCAGGTAAGTGAAAAGCATTATAATGACTAAACAAATTGCATTTGAAATTTGAGTGACTATAGCCATTTTATTTATTTATTTATTTATTTATTTACTTGCTTGCTTTATCTCACTGTTTAGATCTTCTTTAATTCTTTCATCAGTGTCATAGTTTTCAGTGTGCAAGAGTTATACATCTTTCATTAAGTTGTTCCTGTCATAAATAGTATTGCTTTTAAAATTTCAAGGTTTTTAAATTTATTTATTTACATTCATTCACTATACATGATTACAGCATACAAAGTAGTTCATGTGGACTGCTGGTAAGAATTCATTTCTAAGGACCAGCAGTTAGTGTAATGGCTATGTCCCTGGACTCCCATGCAGCCGACTGTGGTTCGCGTCCCGGACCCGGTGACTTAAACTGACGCCGAGCACGTGTGCATGTGTGACCAAGATCCCGAGGGGAGAATGGAGGAGAAGGGATTGCGGCATGGCCAACCCCCCTGGTGGGGGATGATTTCTCACTTTCTGTCTCTCTGTCTCTGTCTTTCTGGCGAGCGCACATGCCCTATAGCAAAAATCTAAAAAAAAAAAAAAAAAGAATTCATTTCTAGAGGCCAGCAGGTAGCATGGTGGTTAAGGCACTGGACTTCCACATGCAGAACGCAGTTTGAGTCCTGGACCTGGAGGCTTAAAAATCACACATGACACGTGTGTGTGTGTGTGTGTGTGTGTGTACCCAAAAATCCCTGGAGGAGAATGGGGAAGAAGGGATTGTGGTGTGGCCATCCCCTCTGGTGAGTGATTTCTCACTTTCCCCTTTCTCTGTCTCTGTTTCCCTCCAGCAAGAGCATACACCCTATGGCAAAAATCTTTAAAAATTTGTTCTAATTGTGAAAAGACAAAGGGTATGACCAAAGGGAAAAAATGTTTTTAGGCTTTGTGAGATTGTAAGGTAGCCCACATTTTTAGACGGATCTCTAAATTTTATCAGACTATCTCTACCTCCTGCATACACAACCCTTTCCTCTCTTCATCAACGACTCTGTCCAAAAGATCAGGAACTGAATGAAGCTCTGAGCTAGCAATAAAGCCCAGGACAATGACTGAGTGTTTGCAGAAATCTTTATTGTTTAGTTAACAGATCTTATTGCCTTATAGTAGATAATAAAGTTTCTTTTTCCTCACCTACCTCTGTCTGAAACTGGGAAGGTTATTTATCAAATTGTTCACCACCTCACGGCTAAAATTTTCACAAAACAAAAGGTAAGGCACAATTTTAGTGACATTTGTCAGGTTTCAAACCAGATAAAAGTCTTGATGTTGGCTTTCTTGCAAGACGATTGTGTTTTTATTTTGAGAAGTACCATACAGCACGATCTTGGGTTTGTGTTTGTAGTTTTTATAAAAATTTGCATTCGAAAATTCACTCAAAAGATTGTTGAGAAGCCAGGAGATAGTGCGGAGGCTAAGACAGCTAGATCCAATTTGGCCAATGGGGTGGATTAGGTCCCAGACCCAGCAACTTGAAAAACACACTGGGCACATACGTGTGCATGCCCAAAATCCTGAAAGGAGAACAGAGATGGGACTGCAGTGTGGCCATCCTCCCTAGGGAGTGTTTTCCTTTCTCTCTCTCTCATAAGTACATGCACCCTATAGTGGTGTCTGTTACGTATCAGACACCACGTCCCCAAGAGACTGGTGATGTGGAAACAAAACCAGGCTCGCTCCGACCTTCCCTTGTCCCCCATCTCACTATCATCTCTGCTCTTCTTTCTTTCCCCAAGTGCAGGGAAGGGTTTTACTTTGCTTTCCCTTCACAGCATAGAAACTAGACCCACCAGAGAAGGAAACAATTGTCTTTGGTCATTTCTCTGAGGTTTCATTAACTAAGCTCATATCGCAGAAAAGAAGATTGAAGAATCCAAACTCACCTGCATAGACTTTGTCTTGAGCCACTACCCATCTCCCAGGCCCACCCAGCTCCCAAGGGGAATCACTGACTCACCATTATTGGCGTGGTGAACTCATTTTTGCCCCCCAAAAAATAATTTACTCTAAAACTGCCTGCAGCCACTTTTTTTTTTTTTAATTTGCTAGAGGACATGTGTACTCTCCAGAGAGAAACACAATAAGAGAGAGAGAAAGCACTTCCCACGGGGCTCTGCAATCTCACTGCAATCTCTTCTCTTCCATTCTCCTTTTGGGAGTTTAGGCACACACACGTGCCTGGCATGTTTTTCAGACCACTGGGTCCCAGATTCAAACTATACAGTATGAGATCTAGCCATCTTAACTACCACACTATCCGCTGGCCCCATTCACTTTTTTTTTTTTTTTTTTTTTTTTTTTTTTTTTTTTTTGAAGAGGTTTTTGCTATTGGGCACATGCGCTCACTAGAAAGACAGAGAAAAAGAGAGAGACAGAGAAAGAGAGAGAGAAAGCGAGAAATCACCCCACCAGGGGGGATGGCCACATTGCAATTCCTTCTCCTCCATTCTCCTCTCAGGATCTTGGGCACACACGCCCTGAATGAGTTTAAGCCACTGGGTCCGGGACTTGAACCACGGTAGACTACATGGGAGTTCAGCAACATAGCCATTACACCAACTGCTGGTCCCACCCATCCACTTTTTTTAATCTCTCTTACAAAGATGATACTTAAGCCACAATCATATGGCTTCTCTTTGAGTTCATATTTTATGTAACACTCATACACGAATGTATATAATAAAATAAATCTGTATGTTCTTTCTGTTATTAATTTACCTGTCATCAGTGATTTTTCAGAAGAACGTTTAAAGATAGGCAAAGATTTCCTTCCCCCATAGGATATTTTTTTTGAGAGGTTTTTGCCATAGGGCACGTGCGCTCATCAGACAGACAGAGACAGAGAGACAGAAAGCGAGAAATCACCCCGCAGGGGGGATGGCCACACCACAATCCCTTCTCCTCCATTCTCCTCTCGGGATCTTGGCCACGAACGCACACGCGCCCGGCGTGAGTTGTAAGACACTGGGTCCAGGACTCGAACTGCGGTTGACTACATAGGAGTCCAGCGACATAGCCATTACGCTAACTGCTGGTTCCCCCCACCCCTGCCGACAGGATATTAAGAGAGATGGTCAGCTGGGCAAGTAGCATGGTAGTTAAGGGGTTGGACTCCCACATGGCCAACGATGATTCGAATCCCAGACCTGATAGCTTACTTTCTCACTGTCTCTTTCTCTCTGGTCAAATTAAAAAATAATAATGAATAAAATTAAATAATTTTTTTAAAAAAGAGAGAGATTATATAGGATCTCCTGTCTCAATGGGGTCAAGTTTTGTAACTCCAACCTTTTGATCACTCTCTCCATTTTGTGCACCCTCACTTATTCATTTGTTTATTTATTTATTTAGAGAGATTTTTGCTATTAGGGTATGTGCATTTGCCAGAGAGACAGAGAGAAGTTGCCCCCCGCCCCCAGAGGGATAGCCATACTACAATCCCTTCTCCTCCATTCTCCTCTTGAGATCTTGGACACATGTGCACATGTGCCTGGCATGTTTCAAGCCATCAGGTCTGGACTCAAATTGCAATTGGCCATGTGGGAGTCCAGCACCCTAACCACTATGGAACATGCTGGCCCAGAACATACCTCTTTTATATAAATAGTATCCCAAAGAGCAAAATAAGGTGCTTGAAAAAACAGATGTTCTGAAGATGTCACAAGTATACCATTAAGTTCAATGTTTAGCTTTGTCATTTTCATCTGTATGATTTAGGGTAATTATTAAGCCTCTACATTTCAATTTTCTCATCTGTAAAATGAAGTATTAATACCTATGTCATGAAGGGCCAGTTGACTGTATAGTGGTTATGGCAAACAGATCCCAGTGGCTAATTGCATAGTCCAAGTTCCTGACTCAATGGCTTAAAAAAAATATCAGGTATGAGAGGGCACACGTCCAAAATATGGAGCAGAGAGTGGAAGAGAAGGAACTGTGGTGTGGCCATCGCCCCTGGGGGGGGCACCTTCTCACTTTCCCTCTCCCTCTCTCTTGCTCTAACAAGCACATGCACCCTATAGCAAAAAAAAATTTAAAAATAAAATCTATGTCATAAAGTATTGACAGGGTTCAGCAAAATAGTCCATAGACACAGCAAAATGTCCAATATGTCCTGAGAGCTCAGTATAAATTGGTTGTAGCTGGGGACAGGGATGGTGGCTGTTGACATGGCCCATTCCCACCACATTGATCACTAGTTTAGAGAAGAGTATGGTGTCTTACTTCTCTATCCCTCACCACAGGACCATACGGAGTGAACACACAATAAATGCTTCCAAAATTGAGCAGAAAGCAGCTAAGTCATTCCACCAGTATCTGCCAGACATCTAGGATGTTCCAGGGAACATCTTAAACACAGTAGATAAAGTTGTGATGGTAAAAGAAGCTTCTTGCTTTCTTGGAGTTTTGTGATGATGAAACTGGGGGAAAAAATGTAGGTAGACTAAGTGAAATATTACTTGTTTGCTTTTTGAGCTAAAGCTGCTTTTGCTGCCTAGCTTATCATAATTGTTCTTATATGAAATGCTTATTCTCAATTAGGCAGCTCAAAGCTGTATATCACAGAACTGTTTATTCCAGTGTTTTGTTTTGTTTTAATGATAGCTGGCCTAAGAAAATAAGACCTAGCACTAACCTTGTGTAAGTTTCCCTGCAGGGCGCAAGCAGGCTGAATGAACTTTGATTGTCTCCAGCTAAAAGGAGGGCGGGAGCCAGTGGACCTATGCCTCTGGTCAACCAATCAGAACCGTACCAGTTTCAATCCCTCATTTGCATAGAGGAACATCTGGACTTGGGTGGGAGAAATATCTGTCTACAAAAGACCCTACCTTTTTGGGAACCGCAGTTAGCATAATGGCTATGTCGCTGGACTCCCAGGTAGTTGACCGCAGTTCACGTCCCGGACCCGGTGGCTTAAAACTCACGCCGGGCGCGTGTGCGTGCGTGCCCAAGATCCCGAGAGGAGAATGGAGGAGAAGGGATTGCAGCGTGACCATCCCCCCGGGGGGTGATTTCTCACTTTCTATGTCTCTCTCTGTCTGGCGAGGCCATGCGCCCTATAGCAAAAACCTCTCCGGAAAAAAAAAAAAAAGACCCTACCTTTTTACATAGGGAAGGCAGATTTGAGAATTCTCTGCTGTCAGTGTGTGATATCTTGAAGAAAAGGTTTTTTGTTTTTATTTTTAATTTTTTCCTCCTCTGCCATTCTGGTGTTTCAGTGTTCTGGTCTTGCTGTGCCTAAGGCGATGAGCCTATTAAGTTCAATAACAGGAGGAGGCAGATAATCAATAAGTAAACTAATCAATGATAGGGCAATCTGAACTATTATACATTTTTAAAAAGTATAGAGTGAAGAATGACTTGGGTAGGAGCAATTTTATATAGATAGAATTATTAACGAAATCATCTCTGAAGAAGTAATGTTAAATCTGAAAACTAGATGATAAGAAGGGGTTAACCATGAGAAGATCTAAGGGTGGAGATATTTCTGTGAAGCAAATATAAAAACTTAGAGTCAGATACAAGATTTCAGTATTTGTTTTTTGTTTTATTTTTTAAAATTCTTTTATTTAACTTTATGTATTTAATTCAACCACAGAGGGACACAGTGAGTGAGAGAGAGAGAGAAAGAGAGAGAGAGAAAGTGAAAAAGCAAGCTGCCAAGTCCAGGACTCAAACTGCAGTCAGCCATGTAGAAGTCCAGCACCCTTAACCACCGTGCCACCTGCCGGCCCCAAAGATTTCTGTATTTGAGCAACAGAAAAGCCAGTATGACTAAAGCATAATGAGTGTGAAAGTGGGATGACGGTGGATGTGTGGGGGGACAGAGGCTAGGGCTAGTTAGAGTAAATATTGGATTGGTGGAAAAATCATGATGTATTTCTCTATTTTTCTATGCAAACATGTGTCGTGTCTTTTCCAATGCCCCAAAAGATTGGATTTTGCTCTAATTACGATAGGAAGGCATCAAAAGCTTTTAAATAGCTTCTCAGAAAAGATGCCTTCTTGGTGTATGATTATCTGATGGAGCAAATGAGGCTATTCTGGCTCCTGCATAATTGTTTCATGCTAATATAATATGCAAGATTGTCAAAGCAACCAGGTATTTCCGTGGTTGACATTTGGAGTTGTTGTATCCAAGTAATGTATTCCCTCAATTAGAAAAAACTTTGAAAAAGATCAGAACTTGCTTTTAATTTTAGAGAATAGAAAATTAGACCAAACCCATCAATTGATTCAGTGAAAAAAGGCTCCAAAGATTTAACAAGATGAGGTGGAGAAGCTTGCTTTGAATTCAAAACACCTCCTGAACCATAAAAGTTCTAAAATCTTACTTCTGCAAGTGACTGCTTACCTCTTATTTGTATTAGAATTCAAACACTCTATTTATTACAGTTTATACTCTAATCTCCAGGAAAATAAAATTTGACAAGAATGAATCTAAGCCTCAATAACCCAGAAAAAAATGGAAACCCCCTGAGAAAGAGAGTACACTGTACTAGTGCCATATCGTTCTGTGTCTAAACGGGAAAACAGACGCCACTCCGTGTATTTCAAACAGAGGGGCATTTAATACAGGAAACAGGGAAATCTGAGAAAAGTAGGCAGAGAGAAAAGAAAACGGGTGAACTTAGCAAGAGGCTAGTAATTGTAAGAAGCTGCTCTCATCCCCAGGCCTGGAGGAGCAAAAAAGAACTCATTGCCATGGTTGCCTTGCAGAAACTCTGGACCGGAAGTTGTCCAAAGGAACCATCGCTGCTACTGGAGCCAAAGTTCACGGGTGCTTTGTCTGTGTTGCACTTTCAGAAACAGAAACTATCTACGCACGTCCTCCTAATCTTCAGCGAGTCACGTCCATTTGCCAGACAGAACTAAAAGCCATTTGGGAAGGAAACGTTAGAAGTGTAGTTTGCCGACCTCCAGCCCCCAAGCCCCACCTGCCCCCAGAACACACAGAAAAACATAAAAGGGTGGGAATAGAGCCCAGAGTCAATAGGCAAACAGCACCTCTCTCCTCACATTTCTGCTGCAGAGGTCTTAGGAAGCCATGGCCAATAAAGGCTGCCTGGCGATACTCTAAAAAGAATTTGGGACTAGAGGAGGGCCAGCTTGTGAGATGGCAACAACTTTAGCGCTTCCTTTGCACCCTATCTCTTTCTCAAGCTTCCTTCCTCTTCCAGTCTACTCTCGAGAAACCAACGGAGCCTCATTCACTCAAAAGTGTAAATGATTGATAATAGCTTCAGGAAGAGTCAGGATGCTAGGCAGACGAAATTTAGGAGTAACATCAACTAAAGTCATTTTTTAAATAAATAATCCCTAAGATGTTTTATATGCCAGGAAATAAAGTCTTGTCCTCCAGCTTGCACAATCTAAGGAGAAAAACATATGGTTCAAATAAATAAAGTGCCATGTGGAAGACATAGAAGAGATAAAGCACAAAGGAATAGTAGCATGAAAACTGATCTCAGGCAGAGTTGTTCAACCTCAGCACTATTGACGTTTTGGACCAGATAAATCTTTGTTTTGGGGAGGGGGCGCTGTCCTGTTTAGCAGCATCCCAGGCCAGTAGCACCCCCACTTGTGAGAACCAAACATTTTTGTAGGCATTGCCAGATGTCTCCCAGGGAGCAAGATCTAAAGTATCTTAAAGAAATTTAAGCTAGGAATTAAAATATGTATAAGAATTAACTAATTAAAGAGGATGGTGGGGATTCAAGACGGAAACCACATGTAAAGGCATTAAACAGCGATAGGGCTGGAGCGGAGAGTACGAAGAGGAGAATGAAGGGGTGTGACACTTAGAGGCAGAAAGTATTCAATGTGCATTTTGGAAGCATTTTTTTTGGTGGCTGTGTGAGTACAGGACAAGGGCAGAGGAGACTTAAAGAAGGGAGTCCAGTTTCCTAACTGGTTGCCATCATTCCATCCAGGATGAGAGAAACATAAGGCGAGGGACGCACTAGAATTTAGTGATTTTAGTGAACATGAGAGGCAAGGAAAAGGAGAAGTGCAAGAATTGTCCATTATAGCCTCGAAATCAGGAGTAAGTGGAGCAGGCTGAGAAAGAGGTCCTCCTTTAGATATGTCAAGTGTGTCTGTGGGACCTCCAGGTCCAAACGTCTACTAGGCAGGCACATATCCACAGGAAAGGAAATCAGTATGTGGTAAGGGTATCTGCACTCCATGTTTAGTTGCAGCCCTACTCTTTTTTTGCTATAGGGTGTGTACGCTCTTGGGAGAGACAGAGAGGCAGCAAGACAGAAAGCAAGAAATCACTCCCAAGGGCAGATGGCCACACTGCAATCTCTTCTCCTCCATTCTCCTCTCAGGATTTTGGGCACACACGCACATGCACCTGGTGTGACTTTTAAGTCAACGGGTCCAGGACTCGAACTGTGGTCAACTACGTGAGAGTCCAGTGACATAACCAATATGCTATCTACTGCTCTCTGCAGCCCTGTTCTTAATAATCAAGATACAGAATCAACCTAAATGTGTTCATCATCAAGAGATGAGTGGATAAAGAACTGTGAGGTATACATATGTATTTGTATGTATATATGTGTGTATACCTACTAGTCAGAAAAGTCATGATGCATTTTTGCATAGAAGAAAATACATCATGACTTTTCTGACAACCCAATATGTATGTATGAATACTATTAAGTCATTAGAAAGAGTGGAATCCTGTCATTCGAGGCAACATGAATTAGCCTGGAGGACATTATGTCAAGTGAAATAAGCCAAGCTCAGAAAGAGACATTTACACGGGGGCCAGCAGGTGACATGGTGATTAAGGCAGCTGGATCCCACATGGCCAGCAGTGTAGTGTCAGTCTCTGACCTGGCGGCTTGAAAAACACGATGGGCACATACGCGTCTATGCCCAGAACCCCAAGAGGAGAATGGAGGAAAAGGGACTGGGGTATAGCCATCTCCCCTGAGGGGTGATTTCTCACTTTCCCTCTCTCTGTCTTCACTTCTTTCCTGCAAGTACACAGACCCTGTAGCAAAACTTAAAGAGAGAGAGAGAAAAAAAAAAAAATCACTGCATGGAAACTAAAACATTGTCCTCATGGAAGTAGAAAGTCAAATAGTACTTATCAGAGGTTGGGAAGAAGAGGGGGAACAGGGGAGAGGGAGATGCTTCATGGATACAAAACTAGAGAAAAAATTCTACTGCTCTACAGCAAAGTAGGGGAACTATAACTAATAACAATTTGTTATATATGCCAAAATAGCTGAGAGAGGCCCAGACACACGGACATAGGCAGTGGGACACCACTGCTTTACACCAGAGCCACATGGGAAGTCCCAGGTTTGGATCTGGGCCAACCTGAACACACTGGGCACGCACATGACCCTGTCTGGCTGGAAGACTTGAAGGGAAGATCAGGGCACAGTGAGATGCCCTGGAGGGGATGTGTCTGTCAATCTGCCTCTCTCTCATGAAGGAAAGAAACTTTCATTTTTTTTGTTTGTTTGTTTTTGTTTTTTAGGTTTTGCCATAGGATATGTATTGTCACCTGAGACAGACAGAGAGAGAAGTGAGAAATCACTACCTGGGGGGAGTGGCCACACCACAATTCCTTCGCCTCCATTCTCCTCACAGGAATTTAGGCATACATGTACATGAGCCCAGCATGATTTTCAAACTACTGGGTCCAGGACTTGAACTGCAGTTGGCCATGTAGGAGTCTAGTACCTTAATCACCATGCCACCTGCTGACCCAAAAGTAAATAAACTTTTTTAAAATAGCTAAAAGATTTTAAATGTTCCCAGCACAAAGTAATGATTAATGTTTCAAATGATAAATATGCTAATTATCCCAATTTTATTATTATACATATATTCAAATACTGAAAAATTACACGGAATCCCCATAAATATGTAAAATTATTATGTGTCAATATGTGGCATTGTGGTTAAGGCTCTGGACTCCCACATGGCTGACCATAGTTTGAACCCCAGATCCAGTGGCTTGAAATCACACTACGCATCTGTGCATACCTGCCCAAAATCCCAGGAGAAAATGGAGAGAAGGGATTGCAGTGTGGCCATTCCCCGCCACCGCCCCCCGGGGAGGAGAGATTTCTCACTTTCCCTCTCATTGACTTTCTCTTTCTGTCTCTCTCTGGCAAGCGCATATGCCCTATGGAAAAAAAAACCTAAAATAATAATAATAATAAAAATCAAACAAAAAAAAGGTCTAGTAGGCAATTTTATGATTATTTATATATGTGTCTCTATGTATGTGTGTGTGTACATACATGTGTGTGCCTCCATATCTGTGGTTCCACATCCATGAATTCAACCAACTACAGATCAAAAATATAATGAGAGCAGGTGGAATAATGGTTACATCGTTGAACTCCCATGTAGTAGGACATGGTTCAAGTCCTGGACTTGACAGCTTGAAAATCACACCAGGCACATGAATGTCCATGCCCAAAATCACTAAAGGAGAATGGAGAAGGGATTACAACATGGCCATTCCACTAGGGGGTGATTTCTTGCTTTCTGTCATGTCTCTCTGTGTCTCTCTGGAAGGCGCATACTCCCTATAGCAAAAATCTCTATAAAAATATATATATGATGAGAAAAACTGGTTATGTCTGTTCTGAATATGCACAATGTTTTTTTCTTGACCATATTCTCTAACTAATACAGTATAACAACTATTTACATAGCATTTACATCGTGTTAGATATTACAAGTAATCTAGAAATTATTTAGAGTATACTGGAGGATTCGCATAGGTTATATGTAAATGCTATACCATTTTATATAAGGGACTTGCACATTCATGGATTGTAACCATGTAACCGATCACCCACTGATACCAAAGGAAGACTGGGTGTGTGTCTGTGTATGTGTGTTAATGGGGAAAGAAATCGGGCTAGATCTGTTTGAGAGTCTTCACAATAGAACAACAGCTGACACATCATGAATTACATCAGGCAAGAAAAGTGAAAAGACCTAAGGACAGATTTCAGGCAATCATTAATACTTGGTAAAAGGAAAGGGCAAGGAAAAAGGAAAAGGTTAAAAATGGCTCTAAACAGAAACAGTAAAAGAAATAAGATGGAGGATGTTCATGTCTATGTCACCCCCAAAATTCCTATATGGAAACTTAATCCCAAAGACTATGGTATTTGGAGATGGGACCTTCGAGAGAGAATTATGTCGTGAGGGTGGAGCCTTCATGAATGGGATTATTGTTTATAGAAGAGGCTCGGGATCAAGCAGGCTTATCTGCCCCTTCCATCCAAAGAGGATGAAGTGAGAGGTCACCATCTGTGACCCAGGAAACAGGCCCTCTCCAGCTGCAGGCACCTTGATCTTGAACTTCCCTACCTCCAGAATTATGAAAAATATACTGCTGTTGTTTATAGGCTATCCCGTTTGTGGTATGTTTTAATAGTTCCCTAAACGGATGAAGACACAAAGAGGTGGTAGGCAGCTAAAGAAAGTGAGGTTGAAAGGTAAGGAGTGAGCAATGGTATAAAGAAATCAAGCAAGGCAAGGGCTGAAGACTGGTCCTTGGATCTGAGATCAAGAACCCTTGGTAACTTTTGCCAAGACAATGTCTGGAAGGTCGAAGAATCTGATTGCAATGAGCAGGGAAGTAGATGGAAAGTGAGCCTGTGGATTCTGTAAAGGCAAACCACTCTCGAAAATCAAAGTGCTAGTATGACAATGACAATGACAAGGTTAACTTGTTTATGGGCTGAGAGAACAGACCCAGAGTAAGAAAGATTAATCACTGTCAGTCCTCTAGAAAGAGTGGAAACAAAGGCTGCAGTTGGTGGGAGGGACTGATCTAAAAGGAGGGAAGGATACTCCACATGGAGAAGGGTGCGGTGTAGGTATGTGTAGGTCACAGAGGATGTTCATGCCTCAGAGAAGTCAGAGGGTAGGCCACCTGCTAAGAATTAGGTCAACTGAGGGTCCAGCAGGTAGCGTAGTAGTTAAGGCACTGGACTGGCACATGGTCGACCATGGTTCAAGTCCTGGACCCAGAGGTTTAAAACTCATGCCTAGCACATGTGCCCAAAATCCCAGGAGAAAGGGGTTGTGTTGTGGCAATTCCCCCAGGGATGATTTCTCACTTTCTCTCTCTCTCTCTCTCTCTCTCTCTCTCTCTCTCTCTCTCTCTCTCTCTCATGAGCACACATGCCCTATAGCAAAAATCTCTTTAAGAAAAAATTAGGTCAAGTGAACTCCTTGGTGGGAAAGAGCTGGTTGGACATTCTAGAGGGAAGTAAATACTTCTCATAACTATCATAGGAAGTTGAAAATAAATCAGAAATACAGAGAAGGCTGACTAAGTAGCTTTGATGATGCAACTGAGTTCTAAACCCATTTGTTGTTAGTAGTGCCACTCTATGGGTGTCAGGTCCCATACCATGAACTCTCCTGAGCACCACTTGGTATCGCTCCAGGCCTAACCAGGAACCAAAGCTAAACTTCCACATAATTGGTCTTGGCAAGAGCCCACATGCCAAGTGCTGCTACTGCAAAGTCATACTGACCCAGAAAGTAGCAGATAGAGACAGACCCGAAACAAGTACTGGGAGGTCTGACTCTCTAGAGACAAAACAGAAAAGACCCACCAAATGTTTCATGCATGCTTATCCCACTCTGCCTAACTCTCCTACAGATCATCCCACTCTGCCTAACTCTCCTACAGATTATCCCACTCTGCCTAACTCTCCTTACAGATCGCAGTATATACAGTGTCCCAGAATAGCTCGATTACCCTCATAAAGGGTGGGCTGAGGCACCTCCGGCTTCGGCTTCCGACTCGGGCATTTGTTCTCTCAATAAACTTTCCTTTTTTTTTTTTTTGAGACGAGGTATCCTGAGTCTTACTCTAGACTCTGACAATGGGGATATGTAATTTTTCTGAGCTGTACTCATCAACTCAGATTAATATGAGAGGAGAGGCAGAGGCTGCTTGTGTTTGGGGATTTTCGGGAAAATTCTGGTAGAGACCCAGGAAGTTGGAAATTCAGGTTGCTGGTGAGAAACTAACTGGATCAGGTGGGGTGAGAAAAGACAAGTCCAGAACACTGAGACAGACGGTTGACAAGGACAGTTAATGGAGCATCTGGAGAATCTGGAGTGGATTAAAGGTGGCCACAACTGACACTCTTCCATTAGGAGGAGTCTGGTGAACTATGGCATATCAGCTCATAGACTTTAGTAAAAGTAAAATGAAGCCATAAGAGCTTCCAGGTTAGGTCTTTTGACACCAGTGGCTCCCACTCCTGTCTTGTTGGAATCCTCATTCTTGGAACCCTGCCTGCCATGTTATAAGGGCACCTACTGCTGGAGGGAACACACAGAGAAGGAAAGCAGTCCAAGCAGCCTATAAAGGTGCCAGGTATTTGGGCAAAACAAAGGTGACCCTCCAGACCAGCTGATCACCACTGAGTGACCCTGCTCACATAATGCAAAGCAACGGAGTCCAGCCCAAATTCCAGACTCACGATGGAAAATAATGGGAAACTATGGTCTTAGTCCAGCTGGAGATTTCAGAGGTGAGGCTGTCCCAAGTTGGACATACCTGCGAGTGGGCTGCCAAAACCAGTGGTGAAGACCCTAGCTGTGGTATACATGTGTGGGAGAAAAATTATTATTGAGAGGTAGAGGAGGAGGGAGACTTACGTAAGTTCAAATTATTGCTAATCATTCCTGGCTGTTCTTACTCTGGGGAAAAAAGAAAGATTTAAGGGAGGAAATTATTCACCAGCAGTCACCTCAGCTGCCACTGTGATGCCTGGTGACACATAATTAGAAAACAAATGACAGATTAGTTTAATAATATTCATTAGCAACTAATGAAACTGACAGTGTTTCCTATTGAAAGCAGGTTAGGCAGTAAGTTGATTTTAAGCAAATTATGCTCCTCCCCCTCCCCCAGCTGCCTTTCAACTACTTAAGAGACAGGAGGGAAGGTGGAGAGAGGACTGTGGAAGGTGGAGAGGGCAGAAAAGGTGAGATGGTTTAGGGGACAATGAGAACGAGAGGAGATGGCATCAGAAAGGGAGGGAAGAGGTTCCTGCCTCACCCAGGGCATGAAAGAAAAAGGGGGTGAGTTTAACCTTTCCCTCCTAGCTATCCTCAGACATCTAACGCCTATCAAAAACAAATTTCCATTGCCTCAGGAAGGAAATGGTTAACAGAGAAAAATCAGTGCTCCCTTTCAGGCATTGTTGTTCTTTTCTTTGTCTTTAAAAAAAAAAATCTCCTAAGTAAGAATTTTAACGATATGCAGAAATCATAGCTGTCTTGCTGAATCGCTGTAGGACTGACCCCCCTTGACAGTTCTTAAATTATTCAGCTATCAAGGGCCTGCTAAACATTAAATTAAGCATCCTCTCTCCCCTGTCCTAAACCATTAAGTTATGCAAATGCACAGATAATGGGGCATATGACAGCTGGAGGCATTAATCACGCAGCTCTGTCTCTGGGCTGTTGTTATGTAGAAACTGCATCTGCCAACAGACCGAACAGCCACAATTAGATCTCACTTAATGGAATGAGGAGACTACCTAGCCCTCCACACTCGTGTTAGGTTGTAGACCTGGGAGTGAATAAGGCACTTGGGAGATCTCGATGCTCTCATTTCTTTCTCTCCGCACCCCCTCCTCTCCTTTTTAATACCTGCTCCTCCAATTGAAATGAAAAATTACCTGTAATTGTTATCATTTGCAAACAAAACCTGTCAGAAGACAAACCTGCTGTTTACAATGGATGTTTTTGTTGTTCCCTGGGAAGGTTCTTTAGGGAATTTCCTTCATTTGTTTTTTTAACTAATTCTCTGTCTTTGAGGGGCGGCTCAGGGCTTGGGAGTGGGAAGAAGCAAACAAACAGATTTTCTATTCCAGGCTCCAAATTGCTGCCTTGAAGACGCAAACTGGCTCACCCCAAAGACTGCTGGAAGCCACGCCAGCTTACCTGCGCTCATTTGTGGCTGCTGTGCCCCCACGAAGACCTAATTATAAAAGAGAGCAAGACAGGCTGAGCCGAAGCTGGGCTCTCCCAGTCTCTCCCCCACAGGAAGTCATGAGTCAGAAGGATTGTGGGGACATCCCATCATCATCCAAGGAATTTTCACATCGCTTCCTCATGATTTAACACATCCAATTTACAGCATATGTGTTTGTTTAAATCCAGGTTGCTAAGCATTTATCCACTGATCTATTGTTTTGTGTTTCATATGTTTAATTTCTTTAGTTTTCCTTTTTTTTTTTTTTTTTCCTTGGGGAAAGATTTTTGCTATAGGGCGCATGTGCTCACCAGAGAGACAGAGAGACAGAAAGTGAGGAATCATCCACCAGGGGATGGCCAGGCTGAATGTGCTGCCAGAGAGACAATGAAAGGGAAAGTGAGAAATCACCCCCGGAGGTTGGGGGAGATGGCCATGCTGCAATCCCTCTCCTCCTTTCTCCTCCTGGGATTTTGGGCAGGCACGCACCTGTACCCAGAGTGATTTTTCAAGCTAACAGGCCTGGGACTTGAACAGCAGTCACCCATGTGGGAGTCCAGCACTTTAACCACTATGCCACCTGCTGGCCGCAGCCTATGCTACTTTAAATGGCCTGTGTATATTCTTGTAACCACTCCTCTTCTTGTTCTTCTTGTCCTTTACTCTTTTTTTTTTCTTTTCTTTTCTTTATTTATTTCTTCTTCTTTTTTTTTTTTGGAGAGATTTTCGCTATAGGGCGCATGCGCTCACCAGACAGACAGAGAGAGACAGAGAGATAGAAAGCGAGAAATCACCCCCCAGGGGGGATGGCCATGCCACAATCCCTTCTCCTCCATTCTCCTCTCGGGATCTTGGGCATGCACGCACATGCGCCTGGCGTGAGTTTTAAGCCACCGGGTCCGGGACACGAACCGCAGTCAACTACGTGGGAGTCCAGCGACATAGCCATTACGCTAACTGCTGGTTCCCTTATCCTTTACTCTTGATAGCCATTTTGTTGCTTGTTTTCTTTTAAATAGCTGGAGGCCACATGAGTTTGCTGGGGAGAGGGAGAGGAAAAAAAAAAAAAAAGAGCAAGCATGCCCCTTGGAGCATGGCCACACCATTGTCTGTTCTCCATGTCTTCCTCCTTTCAGGATTTTGGATTCATATTTTGGATGCACGTACCCGGCATGATTTTCAAGCCACTGGGTCCAGGACTGAAACCACACAGTCAGTCATGTGGGACCCAACCAACCACCTTAACCTCCACACCACTGGCCCTGAAAGGCATTTTCTAGGCAACTAAAATCCTTGTTGCTCCAGTGTTGTCCTCAGCCTTTGACTCAGATAAACTTGTGCTTCACTTACCAGGACTCGGCCTTCTCTTTCAGGTTGACACCTCTCACGTAGAGTACTCCATGGTTCCACACAGCAGTATGCATAAGTAGGGGGCCCAGTGTGGGAGCAGCCCAGGATCATCACCCTCCCCTCCCTGCAAACAGCAGGTGCTGCCACTTTTAAATGTTTTACATATTGTGCTTGGGTGTCAAGAAAAAAAAAAGTTCTAGTTTGTGTGTGTGTGTGTGTGTGTGTTTAAGGAAGAGTTTTGCTATGGGACACATGCATGCCGTGATCCTTTCTCCTCCATTCTCCTCTCAGGATTTTGGGCACGCACACATATATACCCAGCATGAGTTTCAAGCCACCAGTCCAGGACTTGAATGCGGTCAGTCACGTTGGAGTCCAGCGCCTTAGCCACTATGCCACCTGCTGACCTCACAAGTTCTTCTGTTTAGAAACCATTTGGAAAACCACTGTTCTCAAATAAAGTCAAGAAAACATTCAGGCTTGATCCCTGGGTACAGTCATTCAACCTCAGATCTATTTTTCCTGTTTGCTAAAATTAGAATTACCCGACTCCCTAACTAACATCAGTGACACTGTTTTCCTCCCCAAAAAGTTCTCCAACACTTTTAGAAAGTCTTCATATATTTATGAGCAAGAAACCAAGAGTAAAGAGGAGGTCAGCCTGCCCTCCCCCCCCCTCCCATTCATTTGACTAACCACCATGTTGGGTCAATTAGCTCTAAACTGGGTCACTGCTCTCTGAGTGCAGGCCTCACCTCTGACCTCACGAAGACTCCTCTTGTGCAAAAAGGGGGAGCAAGTCAGCTCATGGGAATCCATCATTATTACTGAGAGGAAAAGTCTCATACAAAGGTTTATCTGGCAAGATTCAATAAAGTGAAGTTAAACATAGACAGGACACACAGTCCTCCTTCCAAGCCTAGCCATACCAACATTTCCTAAATCTTTTTTTTTTTTTTTTTTGGAGAGGTTTTTCGCTATAGGGCGCGTGCGCTCGCCAGACAGACATAGAGAGACAGAGAGACAGAAAGCGAGAAATCACCCCCCAGGGGGGATGGTCACGCCGCAATCCCTTCTCCTCCATTCTCCTCTCGGGATCTTGGGCACGCACGCACACGCGCCCGGCGTGAGTTGTAAGCCACCGGGTCCGAGACGCGAACCGCGGTCGACTACGTGGGAGTCCAGCGACATAGCCATTACGCTAACTGCTGGTTCCCATTTCCTAAATCTTCAAACAGTTCTTCTTCCTAAGGCCCTCCTAGAACCTAGATAACTCCAATCACAGGTCACCTAATTTGTTATGGGGTCCTTGTTTCACTTGGAGTACGGATCCCAGTGGTTGTGGGACTGGTTTCCTAGGTTCCACACCACCGTTCTCCAGTCCATCTTTCCATAAACTCGAATACCCAAATGCACGGCCATCTCTACTTAAACTCTGAGGCAAACCACTGTGGTGCAGCAGGGGGCGACACTCCAAGATATCGAGGCCATATGGGAAGGTCCCGGATTTGCATCCTGATGTCCCTGCGTACACCAGGCGTGAGCACCTAAGCCCGTGATCCTGGCTGGCTAAGACTGGGAATGGGTCACGATATTAAAGACCCTGTTGGAAATACCATCTCTCTCCTTTTTTCTCCCTCCTTCATGAAAGAAATAAACTTTAAAGGAGTAATAACGCTTATATGATCATAATTGAAATGGAGTATATCAAAAGACAAATTAATAAGAGAAAAACAAGCAGAAATTCATTAGCACATGTATTTCATATATACATGGAAGACACAGGCAGAAAACGTGTAGTTCTCAAAGTGGTGGCTTTTCATTCCACCTTAGACAGCATCTCAACGAAGAACAGTAAATTTATAGAGAAGTGATAAGACAAAGAAAATGAGTCCCTATGGGCAGTAACCTGGGGAAAGGCAAATAAATGGCAGATAAAAGCTAGTTAGTAAAACCAGTGACTATAAATTTTCTGGTATCATCTCCAGGCCAGTGAAGGTCTAAAGGCACTTTCAGTGGCTACCCTTTATTCTTCCTAGTAGAGAGGAGGTCATGATAATTTTTGTTTTGTAAATTTATGTCCTGCTTTTAGGCATGTAGAGGGAAGGCAGAGAGCCCGTCTGCTTCTGCTTTTTTCTTTCTTTCTTTCTTTCTTTTTTTTTGGTCACAGGGCATGTGCGCTCACTAGAGGTGAGAGAGACAGAAAAATACAGAGAGAAGGAAAGTGAGAAATCACCCTCATTGGGAGTGGCCATACCACAATTCCTTCTCCTCCATTCTTCTCTCAGGATTTTGGGCACATATGCACACCAGCCTGGCAAGATTTTCAAGCTGCTAAGTCCAGGATTTGAACCATGGTTGACCACATGGGAGTCTAGCCAGCCCCTTAACCACCATGCCACCTGCTGGCCCTGTGCACCTTCTTCTTAATTGCCCCCAGTTCAAAACTCCTTCATATTTAGGGAAGCGGGGCTGTGCATATAATGGTCTCCCACATCTCCATCAGCAAGTTCCTAGTTGAGGGAAGGTTCAAGTTTTATTCATTCTTCCTTTGTTGCCTATGCCAGGACTTCTCAAACTTCATGCTCACAATCTTGAACCATAAGGATCGTGTTAATAATGCAAATGGACTCTGCATTATGGGCTCTGTATCTAACTCTCAGGAAAGCCAGTGCTGCTGGTCAGTAGCCCACACTTGAGGTAGCCAGCCCTGAATGACTGTTGAACAGTGTCTCTATGTCATATTCTCAGTGCTCAGTACTATTTAAGGAAATACTCTGACAAATAGTTTAATTGAGCAAAGGATGACTCATGAATTGGGCAGCCTTATGGTTGGGTTACATTTATGGGCACATAAAGGAAATTGATGTCCAGAAAATGAATGTGAGATAGAAAAATATCTGGATCGGTTCTAGCTTGGCATTTGCCTATTTGAACATGGTTTTAAACAGTTGGCCATCTGATTGACTGAGGCACGGCTGCTCAGTGCCTGTGGCAGAGGCATTTGTTAGGAGTCAGGCAGATTCCCAACTTAGGTTCTTCATTCATTCACATGCTAACGTAGGCTGTGGTTTGTACAGAAGAACTCAAGTATGCAAGTATGGAGGCTTTCTTAGGCCAAAATTTATTTGGTTTGATAGCATACAATACAAGGTTTCAATGACAGCCTCTTCCCATTGTTAAATGACTAGCCGCTAAGTCTACATAACAATAATAATGACAAGACTTCATATATTTAGGCTGCTTGTTGAAGAAACAACTCATGTGCACAGACAAGTGGATAGCTAGTCCCTGTCGGGGCCCAGAAAATGATGCTCCCAAATATGGCACTTTGGCTTTCTGAGTGTCTTAAACAAAGGAAATGGGAAGACCTTTAAAAAACTGCTTCAGAATCACAGCCTACCTAACCTTCCCTTGCGCCTCCCTCCAAGCACAAGGAGGGCTCTCTCTAGAATTCCCTGATAGACTAAGGAAAGTTCATCCAGGAGGAATGCAATAGTCTTCGACCTCCTCCCCCACATCTTCATTAACCAGAAAAGAATCGCTTTTATCACAAGAGAGGAAACTGAAAGACCCCATGCCTGCACACACTACACCTGAACAGGTTTTTCCACCCCTTCTTTCAACTATTCTTGTAAAGTGACCTAAGAGACTTTACCTGTGTGATAAGACCACCTTTGTTCACAGTGCAATTTCACTCCTCACCTTTCCTTACCTCGACACCTCTCCCAGATCCCCGAGGACCTTTGTGCCAGACTATTATCTGTTCTCTGGGCCCATTTATCTCTCCTGAAATTTATTTATTACCCCTTTAAACTTGCCTACATCTCCCACTCCCTCTCCCTTATGAAGGAATATTTAAGATTAAACCATCTGGGGGCCAGATGGCATGCTGATTAAGGCAGCTGGATTCCAAGTGGCCAACTGTACAGTTAAAGTCTCATGAAAAACGTGCCAGGCACATGTGTGTGCATGCCCAAAATCCGAAAGGAGGGAGAGATGGAAGAGCAGGGCTTGTAATGGAACCATTCCTCATAGGGGATTTGAGAGAGAGAGAGAGCAAGCAAGCATGCATGCACACACCTTCTGGCAACATTTTAAAAAAATTAAACCATCTGGCCCTGGGGGCCAGCAGGTGGAGTAGTGGTTAAGGCATTGGACTCCCACATGGTAGACTGCGATTTGAGTCCTGGATGGTGGCTTGAAATTCATACTGACCATGTGTGCATGCATGTCCAAAATTCCAAAAAGAGAATGAAGGATAAGGGATTGCAGTATGGTCATTCCCACTGGGGGTGGAGGGGGATGTGTGTGTGTGATTTCTCGCTCTCTGTATCTCTGGCAAGGACATAAACTGTATAGCAAAAATCTCTGAGAAAATAAAAACATCTGTCCCTTGGATGCTCTTATTTTGCATCGTTCTCGTGCACATGTACACACTGTATGCCTTTTCTCCTGTTAATCTGTCCATTGTGAGTTCATTTCAACTGACTCGATTATTGCAACTTCACAGGGATAGTTGAAACTTCCCTACACCCACTTTGTCATACAACCAAAAGTCCCTCCTAACTGTCTGCAATAGAAAGCAGACTCCCTTTTTACTTTCTGAGATCAGGCAACCCCGTTACTCCCAACCCAGTCTGGCAGTCATCTCCTTCCTCCACACTTCTAGTGTGCTTTTCAGGACTTATTACTTCTGTTGGGAGTTATTCTATTTATATCCCTTTCTTCACTATTGTTTATCTGATCCTAGTAACTCGGACTAAGTTCCACGAATGTCTGTCTCAGGCCCCATCATTTTATCTGTGCAAAACACAGTGTCTTGCATTTAGATATCTAATGGGGTAACAGTCTACAAATTATAGTGAGTCTATCCACTCTCTTGTGTAGAGGCTTTCCAAACCACTCTTACTCTTATTCCTATCATAAACACTGTCTGAACAACCCAAAGAACCAAAAAGGCAGAAAGCCAATGAAAAACATGTTTTTTGGGACCAGCAGTTGGTGTAATGGCTATGTCACTGGACTCCCATGTAGTCGACCACGGTTCGAGTCCCGGACCCGGTGGCTTAAACTCATACTGGGCGCATGTGCGTGCGTGCCCAAGATCCCGAGAGGAGAATGGAGGAGAGGGGATTGTGGCATGGCCATCCCCCCCCCCGGGGGGGGGGGTGATTTCTTGCTTTCTGTCTCTCTTTCTCTGTCTTTCCAGCAAGTATATGCACCCTATACCAAAACCTCTCCCCAAAAAAAGAAAAACATCATGTTTTCATCTGAAAGCCATGGTAAGGATTTATCAGGCAAGTTATTCTTTTATTTTTTTTTAAGAGAGATTTTTTGCTACAGGTTGTGTGCTCTTGCAGGAGAGACAGAAAGAAATCACTCCCCACCCTGGGGGGGGGGGGGGGATGGCCATGCTGCAATCCCTTCTTTTCCATTCTCCTCTAGGGATCTTGGGCATGCACAGACCTGTGCCTAGCATGAGATTTAAGTCACCAAGTCTGGGACTTGAACCATGGTCAACTATGTGAGAGTCTAGCGACAAAACCATTATACCATCTGCTGGTTCCCAGGTAAGTTGCCTTACTTACTTAACCTCAGTTGGTTTTTTTAAATGTTGGAGTCCTCTAGAAATGCTGATTTGCATGAAAACAAACAACTATCATTCTTTTGTGATGATCTTTATTTTTGAGATTACTAGTACCTGCTGTGCTGTTAATACGTGTTCTAGAGCTGAGCAAAACTTTCCATTTTTGTCCCAGTGTTTTACTCTCCTAGGAAGACTGTTTAAGAGAGTGCCCACCCATGAAGTTTGACTTGGGAGAAATAAAACTGCAGGATGATTTCAGTAAAGCAGTTTAAAAATCTAAAACAATACTTAATGTTGCAGCAGATGTGATTTTTCATTTCCTGGCAGCAAGGACTAGGTCTACATAGGATAGTAAAGAAAGGTTATGGGACCAACAGTTAGCATAATGGCTATGTCGCTGGACTCCCACGTAGTCGACTGCGGTTCGCGTCTCGGACCCAGTGGCTTAAAACTCACACCGGGCGGGTGTGCGTGCGTGCCCAAGATCCCGTGCCCAAGATCCCGAGAGGAGAATGGAGGAGAAGGGACCGCGGCGTGGCCATCCCCCCTGGGGGGTGATTTCTCACTTTTTGTCTTTCTGTCTCTCTCTGTCTGTCTGGCAAGCGCACACGCCCTATAGCAAAAACCTCTCCACAAAAAAAAAAAAAAGAAAGTTATTACTTTCCTTAAGAAATATTAAACTACTTAAATATCAAATTGTTTAGTTGATGAAAATTGAGGACCAGGGTAGGGGGGGATAGTATAGGTCTGTTGGACTCTGTACTCCGCATTTATAGTACTCTATTTTGTTAAAAAAAATTTTAGGAGTAATTGACAGGAACCTAATTTATACCAGCTTAAGTGGAAACAAATGAATTAATTGGTCTGCATAACTGATATGTTCACAGAACCATCCCCTCAGGCATAGCTGGATCCAGGTTTTCTACAAAGGTCAGGTGTCAAGACCTTTGATTTTTAAGTGCCTTAGCACAGACAGTATGATACCACATATAGGTAGACTAAGCTTCAATTCTAGAGACAAACTGTAGCCCTTATATTGGGTCATCAGAAAAGTTCATGGCTTCCTTTTTCATGTTTTTCTATGCAAAAATGAGTCATGACTTTTCAGATGACCCAATAGGAACACTGCATAAGAAAGGGAACCAGCCAAAGGCATTAACTCTATATACTGCCATAATTTATATCTCCAACAACACCAAAGACTTTGCCAATTAAATAGTGGCTATGCTAAATATTGGCCAGTTAATTCACATGGAGAATATTAGAGATGAGTTTTCAATAGTGACATTAAAGCTAAACAAGATAGGTAGATTGACCAAAATACGCTCTTCCTCCTTGCCAAAGCTGTGTATATCATTTCTGCAGGACCTGTGGTTTTTATCCCAGCTTTTGGGTTTTAACCAGTTATGTATCAAGCCATGAGTTTGGAGGGTTTCTATTTGTATGACCTTAATCTAAAAGAAACTTGCTTTTGGGACACCACCACCTCTCCCTCAACTGAACCTTCTGTGCAGACCTTGATATGGCCACTCTGCAAACACAGGATGGACACCCCAACCAAAACTTGGTTCAGATGTTGAGACTGAGTACACAGCCTACTTACCCACCTACCAAGAGGTAAGGGTTACTACTTACATAATTGAGGTCTCTGGAAAGAACAAGGAAGGCCCCTCAAGCAAATTTAAATCTGCTTGAAAAGACACTGTCTTAGTCCACTGAGGTTGCTAATAACAAAATACCATAAACAAAGTAGTTTATAAGACCACAAATTTATTACTGATAAATTTTAGAGATTGCAATAACCAAAATCAAGGCACCAGCAGATTTTGTGTCTGATAAGAACCAACTTTCTGAATCATCGACAGTGTCTCCTCACTGTCCTCATATGGTGGAAGGACAGAATAACATTTTGGGTCTTCTAGTATCTGTCAACTCAGGGCCAGTGTTCAATAGTCCTCAAAAAATCAGATTATTTCCTTTTCCCCACTTCAGATACCCTGGTAAAAGGTAACAGGTCCCTTTAGGGAAGACAGGGAGAAAGGTTAACAGTGTAAGTTTTTTTTTTCTCTTTTTCTTTTTTTTGGAGAGGTTTTTGCTATAGGGCGCATGCGCTCGACAGACAGACAGAGAGAGACATAGAGACAGAAACCGAGAAATCACCCCCCAGGGGGGATGGTCACACCGCAATCCCTTCTCCTCCATTCTCCTCTCGGGATCTTGGGCACACACGCACACAGGGCCAGCGTGAGTTTTAAGCCACCGGATCCGGGACATGAACCGCGGTCGACTACGTGGGAGTCCAGCGACATAGACATTACACTAACTGCTGGTTCCCCCAACAGTGTAAGTTTTGATAACATACCAAGTCCTTCCTTGAAAGGACCCAGCCTTTCCTTTGTTCAAAGGGTTCTGGTCTATAAACTGACTCATGTCTGATAATTGAATAAGAAACCATGACTCTGTTTTTATGATGTGAGTTAGGTTTTCATTCATTTATGTTGGAACTTTCTTGCTTTAACAGATCAAGAATGTAGTAGGTTTCCTATCTACTACACTTCTAGGAACACCAAGATCAACTAGCCAATCCCATAGGCCTACATGAGTCAGACTATTCTGATTGCTGCTTTGACTCTGTTGTCCACTACAGTAACCATGCTCCACTTGCCTTTGGTCATTGAGTGCCACCACTTGGCCCCTGCCACCAAGTGATCAAATTGCTCTCATTAATTTAATTTTCAATTGAGCAACTATTATCATTTATACTATAAGGTCCGGCCTACAGAGAAGAGTGATCACGCAGGTCTTCGAGGATGCTAGAGCTCCCCTCACAAATCTATTTCTCAAAGTATTGCTGAAAAGTAGGTCATCTGGACTCTCTCAGTGTAGATGAGTGGACCTTAAAAGACCAACCCTCTAGGGGCCAGCAGGTGGCTTGGTGGTTAAGGCACATGGGCTCCCACGTAGCTGACCGCAGTTTGAGTCCTGGACCTGGTGGCTTGACAATCATGCCAGGCACTTGTGTGTGTATGCCTAAAATCCAGAGAGTAGAATGGAGGAGAAATTACTGCAGCATGACCATCCCCCCATCAGGGTGATTTCTCCCTTTCCCTCTCTCTGTCTCTCTTCTAAAAAGAGACAAGCCCACTCTAATGTTCAAATCTCTATTTTTTTTTTTTTTTGAGAGGTCTTTGCTATAGGACACGTGCACTTGCCAGAAAGACAGAGAGAGACAGAGAGAGAGAAAGTGGGGGGATGGCCATGCCGCAATCCCTTCTCCATTCTCCTCTCGGGGCCTTGAGCACACAGGCACACACACACACACGCCCGGCATGAGTTTAAGCCACTGGGTCCGGAACTTGAACCACAGTTAACTACATGGGAGTCCAGCGACATAGCCATTATGCCAACTGCTGGTCCCAAGTTTCTTAATCCTTTCTTCTACACTAAACCAAGGGAGATGGAGCATTTCCAATTTACTCACAGTGGGCCATCTTTTGATCCATATTTCAGCCAGTCAACCAAACTGTTAGAGCCCTATCTAATACCTTAAGCTGCAATACTAAATTCAGAATCTCTGTTTAGTGGCCCATGTCAATAAATTTGGCATGGGCCAAATTTGTGCTTCTTCCACCATTGTCCCACATCACTGATATTTATTTTCATACAAGTTTCCTGCATTTATTTATGTTTCCTGCATTTATTATACATAAGAAAAATCTAGTAGTTCTTCTACAGTGTAGCATAGTCCCTCATAGGTAACACTTAGTACCTCACCTTTAGAGTCTACTGAGACTCAAGTCTAGTTAAAGGTTTAAAAGCAAAGGGACCAGCAATTAGCATAATGGCTATCGCTGGACTCCCATGTAGTCATCCACGGTTTGAATCCTGGACCCGGTGGCTTAAACTCACACCAGGTGCGTGTGCGTAAAAACTGTCTTGAGGGGAGGCCATTTCCAAAATTCCCTCAGGTCATGCAGTGTTAATCCCCTCAGAAATAGGTAGGAAATTTGCTGTCACTAAGGAAGAAAACTTAACAGAATTTAGAGGCTCAATTTTATAGCTTCATCAGACTCTTCCCATGTTTCCCATCCTAATTTACACAAGCCCATTTTTTCCTAATCAGTGACCTCATTTTAAAAATAGTTACTCTAGGGGCCAGTAGGTGGCATGGTGGGTAAGGCATTGGACTCCCACATGGCTGACCATGGTTCAAGTTCCAGACCTGGTGGCTTGAAAAATCACACTGGGTGCATGTGCATCCATGCCTAAAATTCCAGCAGGAGAATAAAAGAAAAGATCACAGCATAGCCATCTGCCCACCCAGGGGATGATTTTTCACTTTCCCTCTCACTGTCTCTTTCTGTGTCTCTCTAGTGAGTGGACAGGCCTGATAGCAAAAGCCTAAAAAAAAAAAAAAAAAAAAAAAAAAAGTTACTCTGGAAAACAGGGAGTTTAACTTATGTTGTAACTAAGTCTCTTGTATGATGAGGGTCTGTGTTTGATTTTCAGCAATCTCAGCCCTGCAGCTACAGGAAATAAGACTCTCCCTTAGAGTACACTTAGAAGATCTTAGGTTATTTACATGACATTGAAACTGAACATTTGAATCCCTAATCTCAACCTTTACTTTTACCATTTTGTCGGGGACATTAGGAGGAACCTATTCATGTCATTATATTGGTTAGATTCTGGATATATTTTGAAAGAACAGGCAGAATGTCGTGACAAATTGGATCAGTACTGTGAGAAAGATTAGAATCAAGCATGACTCTAGGTTAGGTTTTGTTTTGTTTTGTTTTTAGATTTGCCAGAGGGCATTTGTACTCACTAGAGAGGGACAAAAAGTGAGAAAACCTCCCCCATTGGGCATGGCGATGCCACAGTCCCTTCTCCATTTCTCCCTTCTTTTGAGATTTCGGGCATGCACACACACACAAGTTTCACATGTTTCTCAAGCTACTGGGTCCAAGACTTAAACCACACAATCAGTCATGTGAGATTCAGCCACTTTAACCACCGCACCATTGGCCAGCCTCGTTTGTTTTTAAACTGCTCAGTTAGATAGATGGAGTTGCCATTTTCTGTGATGGAGAAGAATTAGTGGAAATGGTTTGGGGTAAAATGTGAGGAGTTCAGTTTTCAACAAGTTTGAGATATCTATTACATATGCAAGTGGAAATGTTTAGTAATCAGTTGTATATAATCCACTGTCATGCAGGTCTGAATATCAGGAACAAGGTACTGGCTGAAGGTATGTATTGGGATGTAGTCAGCAGATAACACTGTATCTAATACAGAGACTAGATAAGAATACCTAGATGTGAGTGTAGATGGAAATGAGAAGAGATGTGAGAATGCAGGCCTGGAATGCCCCCAAATCTATAGGACGACAAGAGTAGGATCCTAGGAAGAGTCAGTTGAAGATAAGAAGAATATGAACTGCTAAAAACTGAAGAAGATATTTCCAGGAGGATGAGACTTATCAACTGGGTAATATGCTGCTGATTGGTCAAGAAGGATAAGGACAAGGTGTGACCTTTGGAGTTGGCAAGAAGAGGTCATTCATGAAATTGATAGGGCAGATCTGGTGGAGTGGGGAGAGCAAAAGCCAGAGTGAAGCAGAGAGGAAGGGAGATGATGAATATGGACAAGTCTTAGAAGAAATTGTTCTATATTGGAGACTAGAAATGACGAGAGAGATGAAGGGGAATGCAGAATCCAAGAAGAGAGAATATTTTGTTAAAGAAAAAAATCAGGACCAGCTCTGTACACAGCGGTTAAAGGAGCCAGATCCTACACAGCCTACTGCAATTGAATTCCCAGTCCTGGCATGTGTGTTCATGTCTCTCTCTTTCTCAGCTGAGTACACTGTCTCACTGGCCCCAAAAAAAGGCAAAAAGAACTTACCAACGGGGAGATCACAGGCCATCTGTGCTTACCAATTGACCTTATCACAAGGAAAAGTAAACTTCATATATCTGTATGACAGGAGACAGCTTTATATCTTGAGCAAGGTACCCACAAAAGTTAAATTTCTACTCTCCCGCAGAAACTAAGAGAGTACTATCTCCCTTGATCGCTTTTCAAAGAAAGAGTTCCTTGACAGATAGGTACTGCATTCATGCTAAAAAAGGCCAGGTTGTACTCTGTAAAGATGTATAATGATTAAATGTAAATTTTTAAAAATATATAAAAAATAAACAAACATGAGAAAATAGATTTTTTTTTTAATTTTATATATGAAGCTATACAAGGCCAGTAGCTACTATTCCGGACCTTCCTCTCCTTTCCCATCTTCATTGGCTAAACACAGTTTGGGTGCTACTTTCTTTCCCACCATTTCTGATTTTAACTTATTCCCTGGCTTTAAAAAATACAAATAAATAATTTAAATTAAAAAACAAAAAATAAAGATACAGCTCCCAGATTACTGAGAAAGAAATTCATGGGTTGTAAAAAACCAACAAGGGACTTTATAAAAGATGTACATGTACTTCAAAGGGACAGAGAAAGAATGCACAGTCACAAGTTGCTATGGTTTGAGTGTTCCTGCTAAAATGCATTTGAAATTTAATTGCCAATGGTATTGGAAGATAAAACCTTTAAGAAGTGATTAGGTCATGAGGGCTCTGCCTTCATGAATAGATTAATGCATTATCTCAGGAGTGGGCCACTGATAAAAGGATAAGTTCAGCCTGATATTTTCTGTCTCACACACTTTCTTCCACCTTTCACCACGCGATGACCCTCACCAGATGCCTGCACCATGCTCTTGAACTTCCCAGCCTCCAGAACTATGAGCTAGATAAAGTTCTCTTAGAAATTACCCAGTTTGATGGGACCAGCAGTTGGCGTAATGGCTATGTCGCTGGACTCCCATGTAGTCAACCGCGGTTCGAGTCCCGGACCCGGTGGCTTAAACTCACGCCGGGCACGTGTGCATGCGTGCCCAAGATCCCAAGTGGAGAGTGGAGGAGAACAGATTGAGGCATGGCCATTCCCCTTGGGGGGTGATTTCTCGCTTTCTGTCTCTCTGTCTCTGTCTGTCTGGCAACGCACGCACCCTATAGCAGAAACCTCTCAAAAAAAAAAAAAAATTACCCAGTTTGGGACCAGCAGATGATGTAATAGTTGCATCACTGAACTCCCACATAGTCAACTACCATTCAAGTCCCAGACCTGGCAGCTTGAAACTCATGCCAGGAGCATGTGCACGCATGCCCAAAATCTCCAGAGGAGACTGGAGGAGAAGGGATTGTGGAGTGGCCATCTCCTCTGAGGAGTGATTTCTCACTTTGTCTCTCTGTCTCTCCAGCAAGTGCACATGCCCTATAGCAAAAAAATCTCTTAAAAAAAAAAAGAATGAAAGAAATAACAAAAGAAAGAAATTACCCAGTTTGTGAAATTCTGTTATAGCAGCAGGAAGCATACTAAGACAAAGTTGCTAAAGAAAATGCTCTAAGAAAAGGAAGGTCAGGGGCCTACTGTCAGAAAGAAGCTTGTCTAAAATTTAGTCACGAGGAGGAAAGTACTAAGGTCATCATGATTAATTTCTAAAATGGAGAAACAGCATTGTCCCAGTTTGCCTTTGCCTTGGGCCTACTTTTGGCTGTGCCTTAACCATCCTGTAATGCCTTGTGAGCCTTCCCTTCTCCTAGCTATTTCTTGCTCTCCATTATCTTTCAGGCTCCTCACTCATCCCAGGCGCAGCTCTCTTTTCATCTCCTCTGTGGGACTCTCCTTGACATTCACCTCCAGTAGAATCGATGGCTGCCTCCTTGTGGGCCCCTGGAGTTTATACCTCTTTTTATGGCACTGTCTCAGGTTTTAGGACCTCAGCTGATTATTGAGTTCCTCAAGGGCAAAAGCATATCTTATTCATCTTAGTGGTTCTACCTAAAGAATAATGTTTGGCTCTTGATAATCATGTGGGATAGGGTATCACGTACATAATATTGAAACACCAGAGGATCTGTTGTTCTTTTCTCCTAAAACATAGATACCATCGACTAGGGAAAAGGCAGAGTATTTTATTTATAATAATTGGCATGCTGCATGCTCATGTTTACATTGAGTACAACTCCCACCACAGTTTCCACTGTCTAAGAAGTATGTGTGGTATAAATGGAAGCACAGGTGCTCCCAAAATTACAATGGGTTTACATGCTGATAAACCCACCATAAGCCGAAAACACTGTAAGCCAAAAGTCCATTTAATACACCTAACCTACTAAACATCATAGCTTAGGCTAGCCTATTTGAAATGTGCTCGGAACACATTAGCCCACAGTTGGACAAAAATCATCTAACACAAAGCATGTTTTATAATAAAGTGTTAAATAGTCATGCAATTTATTGAATATTGCACTGAAAGTGAAACAGAATGGTTCTACGGGTTTTCCACTGAACGTGTCACTTTTGCACCATTGTAAAGTCAACTGTAAGACAGGGACTGTCTGTAATTGCCTGTGTTTCTGCTTAACAGCAAGAATTTGATTCTGAGCATGTAAGCCCTACTAGGAATACACTTAATTCTGCCACTGCGTAATTCACTTGTGGAGATCTCATATGACTATGAGGCCTCACTCAACCATACGGCCTCCCTCTGAGTAAAGAGGTTGATAAACTATTCCTATTTTAGATTGCATGGAGGTGCATCTGAAGAGGCCATTTCAGCACCAGTCAGCCTCTCTTCCCAAGCTGCATGATATGAAGAGGAGAGTGTGGAATTCCACAATTACAGATTGACAAGTTGGTTTAATATCAACTCAAGAGAGAGCTTCAACTCCAGAGTTGCTGAATTGATTAAGCAATACAGCATTGCAGGTTCTAACAGGTTTTGGTTTGGCAGAAAGTTTCATAGGAGATGGGGCCTGAAGGTCCAACTCTGGCATACCTGAGAAGAGCTGGTTTTCACCTGTGGTTATGTATGGGGGACCCCTATGATATAGCCCCAGACCTTTGAAGGGGCTGCAGCTGGGAAGAAAGCCTTTAGATTAGCAGAAGAAAGTGAACATGAAAACAAAAACCAATATAGTGGTCACGGAGCTGCAGGAGTGAAGGCAGTAACGAGACAGAATTAGTTCTTACTGACAACTTGAAATTGCCTGGAACATTATAAAAATCAATCAGCCTGTTAAAAGCAGACTCACAGTGACCACCGGATGGTGTGATGTTTGCAATTTGTCTGGACACAAATTTAGAAGAAGCCAGCAGAGATTTAGTCTAATACACAGCTTTTGGCTGGTACAAAGCTTTTGAAGAGAAGGCTCAAAATTAGCTTCAACTAGGGTTATTTTTCTCCAGCAATCTTAAAACCCCTAGAACAGAAATTAGTTGATTACTCATCTGTCCTACCTAATAGCTATTGTCATTTTCATGTCCTTTCAATGTATTATAAGAAATATATGTTAGTGCTCTTTTTCACTAGTGACTATTCCTTTGGGGATTATGTTTCTCTGCTATTGTCTCCCTAGAGATTTTAACACTATTATTGCTGTAGCCCTCAAAATTTTGAATTGAAGTGAATATAGGAAAAATGTTAGTCAACTAAATTTGTTCTTTTAACAAATGTGATGGGTACAGAACATATAGGAACTCCTCAAGGAGTTTGGCTCTCTGGAGAGAAAAAGATGGGTAGGGACCAGCAGTTGGCGTAATGGCTATGTCGCTGGACTCCCACGTAGTTGACCGCGGTTCACGTCCCGGACCCGGTGGCTTAAAACTCAAGCCGGGCGCGTGTGCGTGCACACCCAAGATCCCGAGAGGAGAATGGAGAAAAAGATGGGTAAGGCCACAATTACAAGATGGAATAGGTGCAGAGAAGTGTTAGGCAGGAATTTCCTTCTGGCTCTGTAACTGTATCCCCAGAGCCAGGTACATGGATGGAGATTTGTCAAATGGTTCTTTTCTTTTTTTTTCTTTTTTGCCAGAGGGCACATATACTCTAGAGAGACAGAGAGAGAGAGAAAATGAGGGCGAGAGTGGGAAAGCAACTCCCCATGTGGGATGGTCATGCTGCAATCCCTTCTCTTCCATTTGTCTTTTCAGGATGTTGGGCATGTATGTGCATGTGCCCAGTATGTTTTTCAAACTGCTGGGTTGAGGGCTTGAACCATGTACTCAGTCATGTGGAATCCAGCTGCCTTAACACTCATTCTACCAGTTGGCCCTGTTTTGTTTTCTGTTGTTCTTGTTTTTTAAAAATGGGCTCCCATTACAATGGATGGGTTAAAGAAAGAGATTTCTTTTTTTTTTTTTAAAGAGAGATTTTTACCATAGGGAACATGTGCTTGCTGGAGAGACAGACAGAAAGCAAGAGATCACCCCCTACAGGTGATGGTCATACCACAATCCGTTCTCCTCTATCCTCCTCTCAGAATTTTGGATACAAATGCATATGCACCTGGTGTGAGTTTTAAGCCACTGAGTTTGGGATTTGAACCACGGTTGACTACGTGGAAGTCCAGTCATGTACCATTATGCCATCTGCTTGTCCCAAAGAAAGACATATCTAAGTAAAAGGAAAAGGCAAAAATGAAATCTCAAGTGCAAACAAATCTGCGAGTATCACATGATGGCCAGGGTGGTGAAGGGATAAGGTAGACAAAGTGCCAACTGAGGTAGAGTCAGACCACTGAGGGCCTGGAGTCAAGGGGAGCCCTCTAAAGTCCGTATGGAAGTTCTTCATCACAGAAGGTATATAAGAGCATTTACGACATAATCAAATGAATGAGTGAATGAATGAATGAAAGAACTTCAAGCCAGAGAGGCCCTTGGTTAGATTTGTGTCTTAGATTTGTCCTGCCACTCCAGGAAAATGACCTGGAAAGTGTCAGTCTAGAACAGAGTTCTCAACTGGGAGTTATTTGGCCCCCAAGGGACCTTTGACAATGTCTGGAGACATTCCAAGTTGTTGCATCTTGGGAGTTGTCACTCACTGGCATTAAGTGTATCTTCTTGCTGGCATCTCGCTGCTACAAGCCACGAGATAGCGCCACCTCCTGGTTAAGAACTTACCAGAGTGAGAAGGACACAAGGAAGCACAAAAGTTGCACAGAAATGTACAGGGAAAATGTAGTTTCTCCAGTTTGCCTAGAACTTATTTGATATCCCTCAAGAGCCCCCCACTTAATGCTTAGAAGGAAAAACCTTAATGATGTTTAGTGTAGTGCAGTTTAGAATATGATATGGTCTAATGATTAGAAAAAATCCCTTTAGAGTAACCAGTCTTTAGGGAATGCCCTTTATGGCAACATTCTCTCTTCCCTACTTTCCCTGACCTTTTTCCAAGTTAATATTTGAGTTATGGCTAGAGAGGAGCTCAAAGAAGCTCACGTGGAGCCTGAAAAAGTATTTGAAGACCTCAAGAGCCACTGCTGGGGAAAGGAACTACCATCTTATATTTTTCAACCCAGATTAGCTCAGTTGTATTTTCATTTTTATCTACATATTTGGGTTCCATATAAGATTTTGCATGAGAAAAGGGTCTTTCTACTAAACACACCTGAAAACCGCAGACCTGAAACACACCTCCAATACCTACACTGGAATGTGAATTAAAGGCTGAGGCTGATGTCCTGTGATGCATCGGGCATTTTTACGGCTATCATGACATTTGTTTCTAGGCTTTGTTGCTGAGAATTGGGCAACTAAACCTTTTAGTCATGTCCAATTTTGTCATCATTGTGTAGATGTGGATAAAAATCTTTCCATCATGGTCAATATGTTCTTTACAAATGTAGTGATTTCTCATCGAAAATGGCCCTCTTACAGGAACATAATAGATTTCATGGCCCTCCAATGAAGATCAAGGTGCTAACTAGCCATGTGGCTCAAACTCCATCATTGCAGTAACTACTTCCCTTTGAGGAATAAAGGGCTGGTCTCACAGCCTTAAAATTCCCTTTTAATGCCAATAAAAAGAAATTTTCACACTTGTTCTAGGAATAAAGTTTCTCCAGTGATTCCTTCTGTACTGCCCGGGTCTGTTCAATCTAAGAACTTTTCCTCTTCCCTGTTTCACTCGGTGGGCTAGAGCACTGTTAGATGAGAGAAGTGCTGAACAGGACCAAAAGGATCTATAAGAATAAGAATTAATAATAATGTCAATTATTATAACAGCCAGTATTTATTGAGTGCTTTTGATCTAAACATGGCCCTGAGCACATCTCCTTTATGTCGTTTGTTTTTGCCAGAGGGTGTGTGCACTCATGAGAGAGAGAGACAGAGACAGAGAAAGCAAGAAAGCAAACCCCCATGGAGAATGGTCACGTAATTATCCTTCTCCTCCATTTCTCCCTCTTTTCAGGATTTTGGGGACACACACACACACACACACACACACACACACAGTGTTTCTCAAGTTGCCGGATACAGGATTCAAACCACAGGTTGGCCATGTGGGATCCAACCGCCTTAAACACCAGGTCATAGGCTGGCCTCCTTTCTTGTTTATTAATCTTCATCCCAATACTATAAATGAGTGCAAAGACCAGAAACTGAGGCACAAGGACATAAAATGCCTGCTCAAGGTCACACATGGCTGAGCCTGATTCAAGCCCAGGTGATCTGGTTCCGAAGTCCAAGTTCCCAACCAGCACGCCTGAGAGAGGGTGCTGTCCTTGACTCCTGCACTGGGCTGGGGACTGGTGGTTCTCTGCTTTCATTCTTTCTGCACTAGGATCATCCATCTGCCTGCATTAGAGAAGCAACATCGTGTCATCCATTTCGTTAAGCAAAGATTTGGAACACTTAGACCTTTAAAGAGCATCACAAGGAAGAAAAAGGCAGAGAAATATTTTTGTGGTGAATTTGCTGAAAATTTCCTAATGGCGAGTTGTAATTTCCAGAATTCTTCCCATTTATGAATATCACCTTGTCATGGTGTGCCTACCCTATACTGGAATAGCTCAGGGACATCGGTACAGCAAGGCATTAGATACGTATTTAGCAAATACTCATTTAAAGTCTGTGATAGACATAGCACCATTCCAGCACTGTCGCAGTTATAGATGTAGACCTACTACTTCGGACCAGCAGTTGGCGTAATGGCTATGTCGCTGGACTCCCATGTAGTTGACCACAGTTCAAGTCCCAGACCCAGTAGTTTAAAGTCACACCAGGCGCATGTGCGTGCGGGCCCAAGATCCTGAGAGGAGAATGGAGGAGAAGGGATTGCGGCATGGCTACCTCCCCTGGGGGGGTGATTTCTCACTTTCTGTCTCTCTGTCTCTCTCTGTCTTTCTGGCAAGCACACACACCCTATAGCAAAATCCTCTCAAAAAAAAAAAAAAAGAGAGAGAGAGAGAGAGATGTAGACCTACTACTTTGGAAACAGTTTATACTTAGTAAAGAAAGAGAATGTGTAATTTCTTTTTTTTAAGATTTAACTTTATTTACTTATTATTTTTCAATTTGACCAAAGAGAGACAGCACAAGAGAATGAAAGAGAGAGAGAAAGTGAGAAAGCAAGCCACAAGGTCCAGGGACTCAAACCATGGCTGGTCATGTGGGAGTCCAACACCCTTGACAACCATGCCACCTGCCAGCTCCAAGAATGCATAATTATTAAGCACTAGCTATGTACCAAGTGCCATTGCTAGACATTTTGTTTTGGTCCTCAGTTGATTCTTTTAACATCTTTGGGGACTCAGTATTAGCCCATGTGATGGGCAGAAAACTTAATCTCTGAGAGACTCAAGAAACTTGCTTAAGATCACCTAGCGAACAAAGGCGAGGTCAGGAATCAAATCTCATGTTAAAGAAAGAGGGAAATTGCTAAAGAAATAAAGAGATGAGGTTAAGATGACATCTTGACTGCCAAAGGAGAAGAAACGGGAGCCAGCGAGCACAAACTCCTCCCCGCTAGATGGGATTCTCTCTGTAAAATCACACTTGCCACCTTTAAAAGGAAAAGCTTTCTTTTCATTTTTTTGGTTGAGATATATTTCACAAGCCATAAAATGTACCTTTTCCGGGGGCCGGCAGGTGACGTGGTGGTTCAAGCACTGGACTCCTCCTACATGACTGACTATGGTTTGAGTTCTAGACCTGGAGACTTGCTTTCTCACTTTCCCTTCCTCTCTCTCTGTGACCAAATTAAAAATAATAATAATAATAACAACAAAAGTCTGTTTTGGTTTTTTTGGGGTTGTTTTTTTTGGTAGAGATTTTTTTCCTTAGGACACATCCTCTTGCCAGAGGGAAAGAGACAGACAATAAGAGGGAAAGTGAGAAATCACCCCCACAGGTCATGGCCACACCACAATCCCTTCTCCTCCCAGGATCTTGGGCACGCATGCACACGCGCCAGGTGTGAGTTTCACGCCACCAGGGCCAAGACTCGAACTGTGGGCAACCATGTGGGCGTCCAATGACATAACTGCTACACCATCTGCTGGCCCAAAATGTACTCTTTTAAAGTACACAACAAGGTGATGTTTTAGTATATTCAAAAGGCTATACAATCATCATAATAATTCTAGAACATTTTTATCACCTCCTCCACCAACAATACTCTGTACCTACTAGCAGTCACTCCCCACTTCCCTTTCATCCCACCACCTAGCAACCATGAATCTACTTCCTGTCTCTGGATAAGCCTGTTGTGGATGTCTCATAATCAAACAATATGTGGCTTTTTATACGTGGCTTCTTTCATTTAAGACAATGTGTTCAAGGTTTATCTATGCCATAGTATTTATGAGCATTGCATTCCTTTTTATGACTGAATAATACTTCATTGTATGCATATACCATGCCAAATTTGTAGTTTGGAAAAGTAATGTAATATTAGAAGAGGATCCAGTAAATGTTGTAATGGTTATGTTGTTGGACTCCCACATAGTCAACTGTGGTTCAAGTCCCAGACCCAGTGGCTTAAACCTCACAACAGGCATGTGTGCATGTATGCCCAATATCCTGAGAGGAGAATGGAGAACGGATAGTGGTGTGACCATTTACCCTGGGGGGGGGGGGGGGCGGGTGACTTCTTCTCACTTCCTGTCTCTGACTCTCTGGTGAGCACAGCACACATACCCTATAGTAAAAATCTCTTCAAAATAAAAAAAAAATTAAAAAAGAAGATCCAGTCTGGTAACTGACTGAGAAGGGTATGAAGCAGACACCTGCTGCTCTTCTAGACTGTCTCCCTCACTCAGAGGCCATGTGGTCTCTGATGGGGTCACCTCATCCTTTTGCAAAGAAAGTGAACATGGCCTGGCCCATCAGAAGTTCGGTTCCAGTTCAGGCTTGTGACCCAGTTGAGCTGTTGTTGTCAGGTTCCTCAGAGAAGGGGCCTGTTCCTGGCTGGGATAACTGAAGTGCTAGTCTGCTAACCTTTCTGCCACCACTTGCAGAGAAGCTGCCTGAGAAGGACATAACAGAAATATAGGGTCTTTGCAAACCTACCTATTTCAATTTTTTTTTAAGAGATTTGCTGGTACCCACGTAAAACAATTTGATCATGTAAAGCCCATAGGTTGTTTTGACTGGTAGTAGCAGCCACTTAAGATGAATTCATTCATTCTTCTTCCCCTTCTGCCCCATATCTGAGCAAGCTGATATACAGAGGGAGAGCTAAACCACACAAACCCCTTCCCTGTGCAAACCCTCTCCCTGGCCTGCTCTCCAACCACAGCAAAAACCCATGCCAGTCTTCTCTTCTTGTCTGTGTTGGTGGATTTTAAGTGCTAACTTGACTAGGCTAAGGGATCTCTGAGTGGCAGTAAAACATGTACGTGTCTGTGAGGGCATTTCTGGGAGAGATCAGCATTTGAATCAGTAGATTGAGTAAGGAAGATCTGCCCTCCTCATTATCAGTTCACCCCTGTGAGTAACTCTGTAATCCACGCCATCACTTCTTGCTGAAACTACGGCAGCAACCTTCTAACCAGTCTATTCTAGCCCTTCTGCCCCATGGCCATGCTCTCTGTTCTTATCACAACAAGGAAACGGATCCTATTAATATAGGTCCATAACATCACTTTCCTGTTCAAAACATCCCTAACGGTCCCATCTCACTCAGGGCATGACCACATCCTTGCAGTGGTCTAGGGCTCAGCACATGACTGCCCTCCACCCCCTCAGCTCACATGGCTCCTACGATTCTATACTCTCCACTCACATCCTTCTCAGTCTCTCAGACATTCTAGGTCCGTCCCCTCCACAGAACCTTTATATATGCTGTTCTCCATCATCCCCCAAAACACTTTTCCTGAGATACCTTCACACCCTCCCCCTCAGGCTTCCACGGAAATGTCACCTTTGCAGCCAGTACTTAGCTGATAACTCTTTTCAAAGCGGTGCTTCCTCAAGATGGGTTGTTCTCCAAAGCTCTTATTCTCTAGCACGTCTATTTTTCTCCTTTTTTCTTTACTACATAGCGCTCTGGGCTAGAATGTGAGCTCCACGGAGCAGGGATCTGCTGACTTGTTTGCTGCTGTATGCCCAATAACAGGGCAGTGTCTAGCATGTGCTCAGCTATGAGTGAGTGGGGGCATCTGAAAGAATCAAGAGAATGGGGAACCAACTCCATGGGAGAGCAGGGATGTGCTGCTCAAGCAAAGCTGGATCTATACCAAAGATCACAGGCTTATTTTCCAGGTCACCTCGTACTACTGAGCATGCACCCATGATCCTGGTTGGTTGGGAGGGGGATCGTGGTGAGAGACCCTGTTGAGGGTGCTTCTCTTTCTCCTTTTCTCTTTCTCTCTCTGTCTCTGTTTCTCACTCTCATGAAAGAAACAACTTAAAAAATATAATAAAGGCTGGGGGGTGCAGCAGGTGGTATAGTGGCTAAAGTGGCTTGATCCCACATGGCTGATTCCATAATTCAAGTCCTGGACCCAGTGGCTTGAAAAACACACCAGGCATGTGTGCATGCATGCCCCAATCCAAAGAGAATAAAGGAGAAGGAATTGAGCATAGCCATCCCCCCGCGGGGGGGGGGGGGGTGTTTTTTCACTTTCTCTCTGTCTGTCTGTCTCTCATCTCTCTCCAGCAAGCACATACACCCTATGATGAAAATATTTTTAAAAAAAGAAAAGGAGAAAAAAAAAAGATGAGGAATAATGAGATGAAGGTACTTAGGAGAAGTAAGGCTATGATATATATCCAAACCAGCAAAGAATGGCTCTTCCATGCAGGCAGTGACAGGCAGAATGGATGGAACTAGAGGCACAGACCTGTCGCTCTCTGAGAAGGACAAACCAAACTGGTTATGGAGTCCTTTCAGGTGGAAGCATCTTATAGGCCTGTAGTTCAATAGAACACCTACTTCCGGAAATCCAGGATTAAATGTTCTCTAATGCTTTTTCCCCCATTACTAAAGTGTGGTGGGCCTAAGTAAAAATCAAATGTCCCAAGTGACTCAGGACATGAGGCCACATGTTCTCTTCGGTAATAACAGTCATGATTATAGGAACCCATACGTGATGTGAACATTCAACTTCAAAGACAAGGACTAATATTGCCCTGTCAATTAGAATCTTTCCAGCCTCTAGTAACACAGACCCAGTTAACATGATAAGGAATCTGTCTCATATCACAGGAAACATGAGATCAGGCAGCCTAACTCCAGTGACAAGGAACTGATACTGGGGAGCCACCTGGCTCCTCTTCTCTTTTTTCTTAAGAATTATTTTATTTATTATTATTTTTTTTTAATTTGCTATAGGACACATGTACTCACTAGAGAGAAAGACAGAAAGAGAAAGTGAGAAAGCAAGCCACCGGGTCCAGGTCTCGAACTATGGTCAGCCATGTGGGAGTCCAGTGCCTTAACCACTATGCCACCCATTGGTCCCTCTTTTTCTTTTTAAACTCAGGGTTATAAAGTGGCTGCTACTGCTCCAAACATTGTATCATCTCAATAGTGTTCAAACACTGGAAGGCAGGCATACGTAGAAATGCTTCCTCCTCCTAAGGCTCTGTCTCTTTAGCTGGGAAATGGAAAGATCATTCCTGGAAATGAACACTAGCCTCATTGGTCAGTGTCAAGTGACTACTTAGAGCATCAAGGGAGGCTGGCAAAAGAGAATGAAATTATTACAACCAGCCTAGACCTTCATGATCAATCCCCAAGGGCTGAAGGGAAGACCCCCCATCTCCTTATTAACAACAAAAAAAAAAAAAAAAAAAAAAAAAAAAAAAAAAAAAACCACTTCCACCCATACTTGAACAAAATAGCAGTTTCTGAGCAGGAAAGAAGCAGGGTTAATGATGGGCTTCAAGAGCCATGGCTGACAGCAATTATATCTAATGGCCTAGTGGTCGCCAACAGCTTTTTTCTAAGTTTATTTATTTTATTCATGATACAGTGTGCATGCATGAGACAAAGTGAGAGAAACACCCCTGACAGGATCTCAACATTCAGTGACTCCCTATCCCTGGCCTCCGGCTTATCAGGATTTTGGACGCACACAAACCTTGTGTGTTTTTCAAGCTGACCAAGGGATTCAAACCCATGGTTGGCCCTATGGCTTCCAGCACTGCAGTTTCGTATTTTACTAACAACACTACCAGGCCAAGTCACCAGCAGTTCTTGATGGTATGTAGTGTACATATCCCCCCAAAACCTTGACTGAGTGTCACCTCAAAGCTCCAGATTGGAAAATGCCTACACTGATCTGAGAGGAGCTGGCTAGGCTTTATGGTAGTGACTGCTGTGTTCACACCATAGGGGAGTGGCAAGCAACATGGATACCCAGTGTGGTGGGGCTGCATAGTCCCCAACCTGTGATAGTCCCCAACGTGGGCTGCAGTGCATCCTGGTCGAGTGGCAGTTCCTACCTTCTTCTCCCAAACTGGTCTCCACACCACTGTCTGCTTCTGCTTCCTTGGTCTCTGAATGTCATCTGCTCGTATTGAGAAGGAAAGGATGAAGCCCTGGAGAGGCACAGGCAGGTGGAATCCCACGTTCCTCCTGACATCTGATGGAAACACAAGTGAAATAAGCCTTATGCTGTCCTCGCCGAGTTCTAAATATGACGAACTGTACTATACACACAACCCTCGAATAAGAACTTGAGATAAAATCGATTTGGAAACTTTGTATCTGAAAAATTGTTTCTGACCTGAAAGCACCAGTATTTCTGCACCATTTTTAGTATCTATTTTTACAAACCATTTTTCAAAGGCACCACTAGCAATAAGTCTAGAGTGTTCCATTTCTAAAGCTGAACATTTTTATGCAAACTTTTCATCTTCCTGGGCTCTATGAGTCCAAGAAAAACATTTCATTTATTATAAAGTCTGCACTGCAAAGGTGTGCTCTGTGAGAAAGCAAGTTCCATGACAGCAGGGACTTCTGCCTGGGTCATTCATTCAGTATTCTCAGCACCTAAGCCAGTGTCTCCGCATCAGAAGCATCCAATAAATAGCTGTTGAATTAGAGTCAGAGGATGCCCATCCTTCTTGCACTGGATGAGATGTCCTGCATCACTCTTCCCTTGAGAATTAAGGTCTTGATGAAGCATCCTTCAAGATCAATGATGAGATATAGGGTTGTGTGGGAGGAAGGCAGTTTGAATCAGAGCCATTTATTCAGTCTCAAGAGACACTCCAGCTGGGCAACTGGTCAACAGCCCCTGGGAACAGGGATAAGGAGCTGGCACTTATATAAGTGCCAGGACCTATTCCAAGCACTTGATTTGCATTGCTTCACTTAATCCTCACAAGTCTATCAACTGTCATGTCCTTTTAACAGATAACAAAACTAAGAACACTGAGTTACAACTGCTCAATGTCTCACACACAGTGAGTGGCAGAAACAGAATTTGAACCTGGTAATCTGGTTTAAGCACCTGTGTGCGTGACATTTCCACGACAGGACCACGCTGGCTTCCCAAGAACTCAATCTCCTCACTCTCAAAGCAGGAGACTGGGGATAGGGGAAAGGATGATAGGTCAGTGACTTTTTAAGCATTTCAGCTATAGGACTATTTTTGTTTGGGAGGGTTTTGTTTTGTTTTGTTTTCAGAATAGATCTTACTTGGCTAGTCAAATTTACAGAAACAAAGTAGAAAAGTAGTTACCAGGTGCACACGGGGAATTGCTACTCAAAAAGTTCAGAGTTTATTTTGCAAGATGAAAAAGTTTTGGGAACCAGCAGTTAGCATAATGGCTATGTCACTGGACTCCCATGTAGTAGACCGCGGTTCGAGTCCCGGACCCAGTGGCTTAAACTTATGCTGGGCGCATGTGCGTGCATGCCCAAGATTCCAAGAGAAGAATGGAGGAGAAGGGATTGCAGCATGGCCATCCCCCCTGGGGGGTGATTTCTCACTTTCTGTCTCTCTGTCTTTCTGTCTGTCTGGTGAGCGCACGCACCCTATAGCAAAAACCTCTCAAAAAAAAAAAAAAAAAAAAGTTTTGGAGATCTGTTTCACAACAATACAAATGTGTTTTACTGAAATGTACAATTTAAAATGGTTAAGATAGTAAATTTCGGGACCAGCAGTTGGCTTAATGGCTATGTCGCTGGACTCTCATGTAGTCAACTGTGGTTCGAGTCCCAGACCTGGTGGCTTAAACTCACACTGGGCACGTGTACGTGCGTGCCCAAGATCCCGAAAGGAGAATGGAGAAGGGATTGTGGCATGGCCATCCCCCCGGGGGGTGATTTCTCACTTTCTGTCTCTCTGCCTCTCTGTCTTTCTGGTGAGTGCACGTATCCTATAGCAAAAACCTCTCAAAACAAAGAAAAAAAAAAAAAGGCAGTACATTTTATGATGGGTGGGTTTGTTTGTTTGTTTACCACAAGAAAGAAAAATCCACCTTTTTTTAACCTGGCAGAAAAGTAAAATAGGTATAGCTAATTTAACAAGAACAGGATCCTAAACACTGCCCCCACCAGAGCAGCCCTTCATGAAGTTCCTCGGAATATACATTAAAAACCACTAAACATAACTTCTAAATTCTCTTTAAGGTCATTCCAAAAACCTCAGGACAAATCATACCAGCAAAAATCTCAATCTCAAAAAGTTGTGTGAGCCCTCCACATGTAAATAATCAATTCATACTCCCACCCACAGTCCTGGAGAGCTTCCAGGATATGTCCCAGTTCATGTGTCCTACTGTGCCCTTCGCTCCAGCCACATCTGACTCTTCCCCATTGGATCAACAGGCATCCGCATGTTCAATGTGGTGATGTCCAATTTCCTGCGTCCTCCTCTGGATAAATCCTACTTTCCTTAGACTCTCCTATTCCCCCACACTCGTAACTAAGCCCAACACCTGAGCCTCTACTTTTGCCTAGTCTCTCTTGTGTGTGGAACAAGGCTGGTATGTTCAACCAGCCTTGCAATAATTTGGATAAACCTGTCTTCTTGGGATAAATGTGAGGACTAACTCATCTTATTATAAGGCTAATATGAAGAAACTCGGTATTCAGGCAGTTAAGTAATTGGTATAAATCCTCCCAGGGTTTCAGAGCCCCTTAAACTACTACCATCTAGCAATTAGTTACACATTGGTCTACGTGCATTAAAAAACAGCACTTAGGGCCAGAAGGTGGCGTGGTGGTTAAGGTGTTGGACTCCCACATGGCCAACTATGGCTTGAGTCCCAGACCTATCTTTATATCACTGTCACTCCTACAAGCGGCCCAATCCCCCACTCTCTGTTCTGAGGGCTCACTAGTACCCAGGACTCTCAGATGAAGCACGGATGGGGAGCAGTGGGAAACAGACTCAGGGACAGAGGGCGCTGATGAAGCCTGCTGCCATGGTCTGATCCTAAGGAACAGGGAGGGAGTGGATGTCAGGAAGGCAGCCTCTGCCACAATCAGGTTGTCACAATGACCACTAGAAAACTCCAGGAAAAAGTAAAAGGGGCATGGGCATACATTTTTCATCTTAAAAAAATAACCCTGACTGAAGGACAGAACAATTATCTATGCCCAAAAAGCTCTCCGCCTATTGCTTGGCTCCTGAAGTGACCTATTTCCATCACTGCAGCGCCACATTATACTCTGACCCAGTTCACGTGGAGCGGACTGCAAGGAGGTACAGAACAGGAAAATCAGGCATTTGAAAGGGAAACCCATGCTTCCTAGTTCAGATCCGCATCAACTCCTTTGCCCACTGCAGGAAATTATTTGACTACCCAAACAGAGTAGCACATTCCTCTTTACTGGGAACATGGTAATTATACACATGAGAGGGAGTAAATAAGATAAAGGCCATAATGCACTCTAGGTTTGTCATTTGGTGAACAGAATGAAAATCATTTGAACGTATCCCTGTGGAAAAAATAATCAATTTTTCATAGACTTGTTACAGGTTTCATAAAATATATTACACACATATTTTTAAAGTAAGAAAATGGCTTTTTAATGATACTTAAAATATATGGCAAGAATTATTTAAAATGTGTTTCTGAGGCCCGAAGTTTGGTACTGCCTGCTAAAATATAGATAATTTCGATAAGCCTGTCTTCTTGGGATAAATATGAGGACTAGTTCATCTTATTATAAAGCTAATATAAAGAAACTTGATATTCAGGCAGTTAAGTAATTTGTATAAATCTTCCCAAGATATTAGAGCCCCTAAACATCTACTGTCTAGCAATTAGTCACACATTGGTCTGTGTGCATTAAAAAACTACACTTAGGGCCAGCAGGTGGTTAAGGCACTGGACTCCCACTTGGCTGACTGTGGTTTGAGTCCTGGACCTGGTGGCTTGCTTTCTCACTTTCCCTCTCTCTCACTCTCTCTCTCTCTGGTGAGCATACATGCCCAAAGGCAAAATTTTTAAGATAATAATAAACAAAATAAATCATTTAAAAAAACTACACTTAACCTAGAAGCCAGCAAAATATTGTTCACATAGAAAAGATAACCCAAAGTGTTGTCATCCATAGAAGTATGAACGCCTCTCATTGAACAGGAATTTTCCAAGGAGTGAACTAGGGCCAGGAACATGGCACTCTATGGTCAAAGTAGCCTGAGAGTTTTCCCTTATTTGGGCAGATTAGCTCAGTTTTTATGAGCACCTGGCTCTATTTTCAACACGGGTCGGCAAGCTTTTCTCAGGAACGCATCTTCATTGTAAGCACAAGCCTTTGCCCCGTATCATTCTCCGGCTACATACAGGCATTTCAGGTAGTCTCCAGGACTGGGTAAGAACATAAAGGACAAACTCCAGAAATGAGATGTGGAGGACAGACACAGCTGTGAACAGTCTCTTTCAAAGCCATTGCTCATATGTCACAAGGGTCTGGCCATAAAGCATGGGCTTCCTATTGTCACAGTTCCAGAAAACCGAGGTTTTTCCTCTACTCTCTGCCTAACAAGGCCACGCCTGGCCGGTAACCAGTACTTCGTATACAGGAATGGATGGATGGGGGAAGAGGGGGACGAAGATGTTCTAAGTCTGTTTGAAGCAGATCCAATATACGAAGATCCAAATTTACCAAAAGGGGGAGGGGCAGGGTTTGTTGTTTTTCTTATGTAGCATCTTGCTTAAATACTATTATTTTATGACAGCACTTTACTCCAAAGAGTTATGAAGACATTAAGCACCAACATCAGGGCCAGCAACATGGTGGTTAAGGCAATTGGGTCTCACATAGCAACTGCATGGTTCGAGTCCCAGACCCCTGTGGCTTGAAAAACACACTGCGTGCATGTATGTACATACTCAAATTCCAAGAGAATGGAGTGGAATTGCATTCTTTCTCTCTCTCTCTCTAGCAGACACACCCTATAGCAGAAACTAAATAAATGAAACCCCAACATCAGAGAATTTATAGTCTAGCTAAGAAGACAAAGTAACATGCCCAGAATAGAGAACGTGTCAAATGGTTAACACCAACAATCAAAGCATCAGGACTTTGCAGAAGGACTTAAGGCCCGTGTTGGCAAAGAGGACTTCTGGGAGCTTTAAGAAGGGCTTTGAAAAGGTCTAAAGAGGTCCAGAGTTCATATAAGCACTGCCCGGTGAGAACAAATGAATGGCTCCCAGCACTGTGCCACTACTTTCTTCTAATGTATGTAGGTACAGTGAGAGACATAAAATGCAAATCCATTCAAAAGCAACGATAACCTGAGTTGCCCAGGCACCAGCCTATGGCTACCCATGGAGTCACTTTAACAATAACCTAAATGTCTCTGGCTCCAATCTCCCCTACTGTCTATACAGGGCTGAAGTTTCCAGTAAAATGCCCCCTCAAACATTTCTAGGCATTCCCAAGGACTGTGCATATGTGTCTGCAAACAAGTCCATCCTCTCCCTATGGCCACTCAGTGGTTCTTCATCTGCACAGCTCGGTCACACATTCTGTCTGGGACCCCAGCCAGACTGAAGCTTCTTGCAAAATGGTTTACAAGGCATAGTGGTGGGGGCTGGGGGAAGACTCCTCTTCTCTTTTGAGCTATATATTGCCATGGATTTTTTTTAAGAATAAAAAAAAATAACTCTTCCAGATTATACTTACAGTCCCTAAACTATAAAGGAACATAAATCCAATGGAGGATGGTCAGGAAGAAAAATACCCAAGTGAGACCCCACGCTATACTCCCAGTCACCCATAATCTGCTGTTGAAATATGCATCCTCTTTTTATATTATATATATTATATATATAATAAATATATATAATATATATGTGTATATATATAATATAATATATATATATATATATATAAATATATATATGTAAATATATATATGTATATATATATTTAGGTTTTTGCTATAGGGCATGTGCACTCACTGGAGAGGGAGAAAATGAGAAGGAAAATGAGAGATGACCCCCACCCCCCGCCAAGGAGGATGGCCATGCCACAATCCCTTCTCCTGCATTCTCCTCTTGGGATTTTAGACATGCGCAAACACACACCCGGCATGAATTTCAAGACACTGGGTCAGAGACTTGAACGACAGTCAGCCATGTGGGAGTCCAGCACCTTAATAACTATACCACCTGCTGGTCCCTATATTTCTATTTTTAATTTGCCATAAGGTATGTACACTTGCCAGATAGAGCAGGGTAGTGGTGAGGGGGGAGTAAGGAAGTATAACCCAGAAGAGATGGCCATGCAGCAATCCTTTCTCCTCCATTCTCCTCTGGGGATTTTGGGCATGTATGCACACATGCCCAGAGTGCTTTCTAAGCCTCCAGGTCTGTAACTCGAATGGCACAGAGGGCCATGTGGAATCCAGTGCCTTAACCACTAGGCCACAAGTTGCACCAAAACATGCTTCCTCTTAGACTCAGCAAATTAAACTTCAAGACATACAAAGAAAAAGTGTAGGATGAGTTTTACTGCAGATTATTAGCAAAGGTGAAAAAGGAGAAACAACATAGTACAAAAATGGTTGGATTGATTAGGACATATACATTGTAGCTTATAGGCAGCTAATAAAACAGGAAGGTGGGACCACCAGATAGTGTAATGATTACAACGCTGGACTCCCACGTAGTCCACCACGGATCAAGTCCCAGACCCGGTAGCTTAAAACTCACAGTGGGCACATGCATGTGCATGCCAAGATCCTAAAAGGAGAAGGGATTGTGGCGTGACCATCCCCCCTGGGGGGTGATTTCTCAGTTTCTCTCTCTCTCTCCAGCAAGTACACACATCTTGCAACAAAAATCTCTTTTTTTCTAAAAAAAAAATAATAATAATAATATTGACTTATAAGTATTGCTACAGAAGAGCTCTGGTATGTACTATTAAGTGAAATAAACCATCAGAAGACATTAGGTATGATGTGGTTTCATTTAAAACATGGGAGTTGGGAGAGATGTACACATGGATATGCGCATGTCCATAATAACATCTGAGAAGGACCGACCAACGACCTTTTTCTTCTTCCCCACGCCTACAGACAAGGGATTTCTTACCATTCACATCCTCCATGGAACTGGTTTGGGAGACAGTAAGAAGCAAGGGGCAGAGTCTTCGGTTGGCCAGATTGTCTTATATGAGACAAGAAGACAAAGGAAGTAATAAAGGCACGGGCTAGCCAGGAGATGGAAGAAAAGAGGTGCCTGGAGCTTTTAGAGAGAAGAGATGGAGCTCCTGGAGCAATTGCCACAGACATAGACCAGGGGAGAGAACTGGGGTGAAGCAGGGTGTAAGTATGCTTTGCTGTGTCACGGACCACATGACCTGTCCAGAGTGTGCAAACCCTTAATGAGGATCTGGAATGCCAGTGAGGTTTGGGGATCAGATTTGCATTTCTTTTGCATGTATTAGTGCTGCCTGTGATGTGAAAGCAAGAAGCCTACTTTAAGATTGCCAATGCATGGGATCAGCGGTAACATGGTGGTTAAGGCATTGGATTCCCACCTGGTTGACTGTGGTTTCCACTCCAGACACAGCGGCTTCAAACTTACACTGGGCACATGTGTGTGCATGTCCAAAAGAAGGAGACGGGAAGAGAAGGGACTGCAGCATGGCCATTCCCGGGGTGGGGGGGGGGGGGGTGGTGGTGATTTCTCGCTTTCTGTTTCTCTGTCTCTGTCTCTCTGGTGAATTCACACACCCTACAGCAAAAATATCTCGGGGGAAAAAAAAAAAAAAGTTTGCCAGGACCTGAAAAATGCATGGAAAGAGGCCCGGGAAATTGTGCCCAGGGTTAAGTCACAAAATTAGATTAGATACGGATGGACTTTGTTACAAGCATGGATAGCACGGATGGTTGTAATAGGTATATGTTTTACTTACATTGAGAGCCAGGACAAATGTGTATGAGATGGGTAGGGTGGCCAGGGTGCAAAATTTAAGGAGACGCTTGCTCTCACGGACTTGCCCAGTCCAACCCCCAGTGAGAGGGCTTTCGTAAATTTTACACCTTAGCCACCCGGCTTGAGTCACCCTAGGCTTGGCCCTGTCTTCCTTCTTGTTATTACAACGCTGAATGTAACTTAAATTCAAGCCAAGATGCTCTCCACCACTCACACCATATAGGTTACTGTGTCATTTCAAAACGTATATATTGGGTCATTTGAAAAGTCATGATGCATTTTTGCATAGAACAACAGAAAAGTACATAATGACTTTTCAATGATCCAATACACACATACATGCGTATATATGTATCTAGATAGATAGAGATTGTCCTTTCAGTGACTCGTCACAAATCTCTGAGGAAGGTGAGACAGGTTTTATAATTCCTGTCTAGAGATGAAAGACCAGAAAGGTTAAGAGACTTTTCCAAGGTCACACTGCTGGCAGGTGGCAGCAAACTCAACTCTGCCAGGTAGACTTCAGTGACTCCATCCCAGATGTTTCCAAGCTACTAGGCATCAAAAAAGCTCTTATTTGCTGATATCTCTGAATCAATGAGTGGCTGAAGTAAAACTAACCTGAATATTCAAATAAGACCCTACGTCTTTCTTTGACCCCTAAACTACAGAGCAGAAGTCCGCCGCCAACAGCAGAGAGGCTAGCTAGGACAGCAGCCTGTCAGAGCAGCGCCCCTAAACTCTTCATTAGCAGCAGCCTTTCACGAGGCTCTAGAGTCAGGTTCTGGTGTTGGCTGGCACCAGGCGTGGACTATAGGTGCTCTCGGGGATTTGGGGTGGGCCACATGCCCAGGACACATTAGCCTAAGAGACTCTCTCAGAGTTGACAGTCTCAGCAGAAATTCATGCAGCCCTAGTGGTCAGCATCTCAGACTTTTCCCCTGAGGTGAGAGGAAAGACATACTATAGCACTAGGGGCCACCGGCCAAGAACATAGCCAAGTGGCTAGAAGTTGTTTAGGGTGTTAGTTCAGTACCTGAGTACTGAGTACTAACTGAGGACCTATTCCTCCAGCTGTGTCTTAGAGTGTCAGCAAGATCCCAATACCGCATTTCATAAAAATGAATATTCCTGGGACCAGCAGATGGCATAATGATTACATCGCTGAACTCCCATGTAGTTGACCATGGTTCAAGTCCTGGACCCAGTGGCTTAAAACTTACGCAGGGCACATGTTCATGTGTGCCCAAAAACCCAAGAGGAGAATGGAGGAGAAGTGACTGCAGCATTGGCTATCCCCCTTGGGGGAGATTCCTCATTTTCTGTCTCTCTGTCTCTCTCTATCTCTCCAGCAAGCACATGCACTCTCTAGCAAAAATCTCTCGGGGGGGGGGGGGGGGGGAGAGAATAGTCATTCCCACTGCAGATTTGTTTTTCTTGTTCCCCAACTGGTATTTTTTAAACAACTGTAAGTAAAAAAATTAAATCAGCAGAACAGACTCATTTACCAATTGTAATTTTTTGTTTGTTGTTGTTGTTTTTTTTTTTTTTTTTTTTTTTTTTTTTTTTTAACAAACCTAAATCATCCCTGGCAGAATCCACCCTATTCTTGTTTACCTGAGTAGAATCTGATCTCTCTTGCTCTAGCCTAAAATTCTAAGTATGCTATTTATCTAAGGCTTTGCCGCCCTCTTCTGTTGAAAAGGAGAATAACGTGCAGCACGGCAAATTCTAAATTTGAGAAAACATTCAAAGGAAACTCTATCCTGGGAAGTTTACACTAGCTGTGTAAGTGGCTTTAAAGAGGGTCTGCTATTACAGAACTGTTCATATAACACTCGAATTAATACTTCCCAGAAAAAGTAAACTTTAAATCAGATAAGATCAGATCAGGATAAATTGCACACCACCTGAGTAGCTGAACAAATCAATGAAGTGATTCTTTGGTCACTGGACTAAGATATTCGAGATTGATTTTCCTCCCCTTTTAGTAAAATATGAAACTCCTTGGTAGCTTGAAGTATTATTGGAGTTCTGTGTTTTATAAGGATGTATGTGGCAAAGGCATAGCAATTTATCTAAAAACTTTCCTTCAACAGCTATATTGCTGGCTGAATTTGCATGATCTCATAGGACAAGGATTTTTAAAAGCATTACCCTCAGAAATGGAGGGGAGAGGTTTCCTGTTAAGTATCAGGGTTCTCAATCATAAAATTAAATATTCCTTCACGAACTCAGTTAAACCCTAATCCATGATGACCTCCTGCAATGGTTAGTGATCTGCAGGGAATTTTGAATTTCTAAAGGGCTTTATACTATCCTGAATGTTCTTTTTGGTTCACAAAAAGTTCTTCTTTCGGAGGAAGGCACCTACGCACCACAGAGTACTATCCAGAGTACTATCGTAAGCCCATCTCATTTATGGGTTGTTTCCCCCAGTGGAGTGATCTGATGCACATAGTATTTCTATTTGTATGTTCAATTATTGATTTCTGCGATGAGCAATAAAGACCAAGAGATAGAATGAGAGGCATCACCAACAGGGTCTTGGTGCCATGGAACACCCCCAGCTCAGCCAGCCCTGAAGCATAGGCACGCATACTACAGAGGTCTCTGGACAGGAATGTTCCTATGTGGGTCAACCTCGTACAGTGTTGTATTTCACCACTGTGCCACCATCTGGCATAACATTCCTCCTAATGAAGGTTACCACGGTTGAGCATCATATCATACTAGGCACCTGACGTATATCCACAGGCTAACAACGCGTTCTCGTTATCACCATTTCTCAGGCAAGAATACTGAGGGTTAAAAGTAACTTACTTGAGATGGTGAAGACACAAGGTGAAGTCACAAGATGCAGTTCTGGGACACAGGCCTAGCAGCAAAAACTCAAACTCTGTGTCCTCGACAGCTATGCCTCCTTTTTTTTTTTTTTTTTTTTTTTTTTTTTTTGAGAGAGAGAGAGAGAGATTTTTTTGTTACAGGGTGTGTCCACTCCCAGAGAGAGACAGAAAGTAAGAAATCACCTCCCCCCCCCCCCCCCCCCAGGTGGATGGCCACACTGCAATCCCTTCTCCTTCCAGGATCTTGGGCATGCACACACGTACCTGGCATGAGTTTCAAGCCTCTATGTCCGGGACTTGAACTGTGTTGGCCACATGAGAGTCTAGTGACACAATGATTAAGCCATCTACTGGGCCCAGCTAAGCCTCTTTTAAAGGTTCTTCCCTCAATGGAGGCAGGAAGGACACCTGAGTACTTCCATGATGGGAATCACCTTGGGGGCTTGTTCAACAGAATCCCAGACACTGACTCAGCGGGTCTTGGATGGGCCCAGAACTTTCCTTTTAAGCAAATGATGCAGATGGTTCTTCTCATCAGGGAGCTATGGGAATGGTCTTTGACCAGGAGTCACCAGGTAAAGGAGCAGGTGGTACTTTTGGCTTTGTGGGCTATGAAATCTTCATCAACTCTACACAGAAGCAGCCAGAGACAATTTGCAAAGAACAGGCCAACGCTTCACAAAAACAGGTGGCTGGCTCTACTCCCTGACCCTTTATGCTTAGACCATTCAAAATATTTTTTATAAGACATTAACACTTGCTATCTATTAACTCACTAAGGTTGTGTCTCAATCAGGCTCTTGATCTACATAAAGATCTTCCAAACACCACAAAACATCATTCACATCAAGAGATAAAGTCAAGGTGGGCTCTTCCCTCCCTTTTCAGGAAACAACACTTTTGACTTTCTTTTTTTTTTAATTATTTATTTAATTTTATTCATTCATTCATTTATTTTATTTTATTTTTTAATTTGACCAGAGCGAGACACACAGAGAGAGAGAGAGAAAGCGAGAAAGCAAACTACCAGGTCTGGGACTTGAACTGTAGTTGGCCAGGTGGGAATGTCCAGTGCCCTAACCACCACGCCAGCTGCTGGTCCCCAATACTTTTAACTTTCAAATCCAAGATTGTGACCTCCTCGGTCTACACAACTGCATGACGTAGGAGGAGAACATTAGTAGGTTCACACAGAGAAGCAAAGATTTCAGCTTCTATTTGCTAAGTGTGGTAGGCAGAACCCTAAAATGGCCTTCATCACCCAGTGTACACACACCTTCTTCCAATTATTCAATGCCACTCATTTAAATGCTGCCTTGAGGGGATTTTAAAGATGTCATTAAGGCCCCAAATCAGTTGACCTTACAGTAGGGAAATTATCCTAATAGCCCTGATTAGATCAATTGAGCCCTTTAAACTTAAGTCTATGCAGGTTAGAGACAGACAAGAGAATCAAAGTAAAAGAAGATTTAGCATGTGGGAGAGACTGCATTGCCTGCTTAGAGAGAAGAGGCCCCCATAGCAAAGAATATGAGTATCCCTGAGGAGCTAAGATGGCCCCAGCTGACAGCCAGCAAGAAAAGGGGCCCTGGCCCTGCAACCGCAAGGCAGTGAGTTCTGTCACCAACTAGTGAGCTTAAAAGAGGACCCCAAGTCCCAACAGAAAATCAGAGACCTTGTCAAGACCTTGGCTTTAGCCTCCTGAGAGCCAGAGTAGAGCAGAGAGTCCAGCCACTGTGGGCTTCTGACTCACAGAGACTGTGAGATTATACAATTACGTTTTGATAAACAGCAAAACCTGTGATCATTTGGCATACGGCAATAGAAAACTAATATAGAGAGAGGCCTAGAGCTTTGATGTCTGAATTACCACTGGGGATGATTTAGTTCAACAGTTTCTGGCTTTAAATGTAGATGGTTGTGGCCCCTTAGAGCCACATACTTTCATTTGATCTGGATTCTCATATAATTCCGGCCAGTGTACACAGTCCTCCTCTTAGGAAGGTGATTATCAGCACGCCGACTGCAATGAGGTTTACCCGTGACCAGCTGGCAGGCTTATTTCAAGAGACTCATCACATGCCAAGGCTCAAGATATTGGGGATGGATAGGTGACTGGAATGTAAAGATAAATAAGGCATTTGCACCTTAGATGAGCCGTGTGGGATCTGGCTCCTAGTGCAGTTTACTGGTTAATTTTGCAAACATTTTCCAAATGTCAGGCAAGTATTACAATAACCAGTATTATAATTGATCAGTTAAACTCTGGTTTCGCGTGTGGAGAGACTACTAAACTCTGGTTTAACTGGTTAGTTTTGTAAACATTTTCCAAATGTCAGGTAAGTATTATAATTATAAGAAGGCTATACCAGAGCTCAGTAAACAGGCCAGCTAATGTTAACATATTTTTAAATTTTTAAAAATTATGTTTACTGGGACCAGCAGATGTCATGGTGGTTAAGGTGCAGAACTCCCACATGGCTGAGGGGGTTCAAGTCCTGGACCTGGAGGCTTGCTTTCTCACTTTTCTCTCTCTCTCTCTCTCTCTCTCTCTCTCTCTCTCTCTCTCTCACACATGTGCCCTATAGCAAATTAAAATAATAATACTAATAAATACAGTTTTTTAATTAAGTTCGTTTGTTTCTTCCATGAGCGAGAGAAAGTGACAGATACAGAGAAAGAGGCACCCCCTCCCCAACAGGGTGCTTGTACCACCATCAACCCTGAGCCTCAGCCAGCCCAGATCACAGACATGTGCAATGTTTCAAAATGTACCAGGAGACCTTGGGATGCAAACTCAGGGTCTTCCCACGTGGACCCAGCTCCGCTGAGCGCTGCATTACTGCTGCACCACAGCTGGTCTCGATTCTTTTTAAGTGTTTTTCTTTCTTTTCATGAGACAAAGAGCGAAAGAAGAAAAAGAGCAAAAGAAGGGCCCTTGTTCAGATCTTGCCACACCACCGTCCCTCCCAGCCTCCCAGACAGCCAAGGACATGAACCTGGTTGACTCAGGACCCCAAACCTGGGCCTCCCTGTAGGATTGTAGTGTTGTTCGGTGGCACCCAACTACCTGTGCCACTGTGGCTGGGTCGGGACACTTCATTTTAAACTACTTACATTGGAATTTACATAAGAGGACACAGATAAAGTGGAGAAAGAGAAATGCATAGTATTTCAGGGCCTAGCAGATGGCATAATGGTTACATCACTGTATTCCCATGTAGTTGACCATGGTTCGAGTTCTGGACCCAGAAGCTTAAAAAGAAAAAGTCATACTAGGTGCATGTGCATGCATGCCCAAAATCCCAAGAGGATAATGGAGGAGAAGAGACTGCAGTGTGGCCATCTTCCTGGTGGCCGGGGGGGGGGGGTAATTTCTCATTTTCTGTCCCTCTGTGTCTCTCTGGAGAGCACATGAACCCTATACCGAAAATCTCTCTAAAAAAAATTAAAAACAAAAAACATAGTATTTTAAAGCACTAAAATGAGGATTTAAGTGGAAAATGTCAGTGAAGAGCCAGCCCCACAGGCAATGGTTAAGCACCATGGGTCAGGAGCCAGACCCCATATGGCTGACTGTGGTTGGAAGCCCAGCTCCAATGGGAATGAAAAACACACCAGACATGTGTGCATATGTGCCCCAAATCCAGGATGGAGAAATGGAGAAAAAAGGATTGTGATATGACCATGCCCCATTGGGTAGGCTCACTCTCCCTCTCTCTGGCAAGCATGCACACAAAAGAAAAGAAAAAAAGGGGCTAGCAGATGGCACAGTGGTTACATCACTGGATTCCCACATGGTCAACCATGGTTCAAGTCCTGAAACAGTGGCTTAAAACTCATACTGGAAGCATATACATGGGGGAGTGTGTGACTGTGGGAGCATGTGCATGTGTGCCCAAGATCCCAGGAAGAGAATGGAGAAGAGACTGCAGCCTGGCCATCACCCCTGGAAGGTGATTTCTCACTCTCCCTCTCACTATCTCTGTCTTTCTCTCTCTCTCCAGTGAGTACACATCCCCTAAGGCAAAACCCTCTTAAAAAAAAAAGAAAAGAAAGTGTTGGTGAAGACCGTAGAGAACCTTGGACCATGCTCATAATGCAATGAACTGCCAATGGCACCCAAAACTCTTCCTGCATGTTGGGCATGACTAGTCTGACCACCAAGCAATCTTTCACAGTAACTATCTTATTTTTAAATAATTATGTATTTAATTTTATTTATTATATTTTTTTCTGATTTTTAATTTTGACCAGAGAGAGACAAAGAGAGACAGGGAAAGTGAGAAAGTAAGTTCAAGTCCAGGACTTAAACCATGGTCAGTTGGCCATGTGGGAGTCCAGTGCCTTAACCACCACATCTGCTGCTGACCCCAAGGGTACCTATTTTATACTCTTCTTTACTCCATCATGAAGATGGCCTATGCTCAGTTGAATCCAAAGAAATGTCTGGTTTTCCTCCTGTCCGCTGAGGATGCCCCTGCTGAATGCATGAAAAGTCACTCGACATCAAAGGTCATTCAGCCATGGAAGTGAGAGCTGCTGTCACCTTATAGCACTTACAGCAGTCAATGTATTCTTAAAAACTTGCCCAGAGCAAGACACAGAGGTGGGGAGGGCTGGAGGGAATGAGAGAGCACGGGCATAATACAGTGGAATTTCGATTGGCACCAGCTCCCAAGCAGCCCTTTTAACAGAGATGTTTAATTGATCTTTATTGAGCAGAACCTTCCCTTCTGCTTATAGAAGAAATGATTGCTCTTTCCCCCAGCCCTATCTGACGAAGTTAATAGCCTCATACTTAATGACCAGAAGACTGTCATAAATAGGGTTTATTGTCCAAAATACAAGCATCATTCTAATCAGCCTTCACCATTGAGACTGCCTCCCTGCATCTGTCGGTTTTCGGAGGGGCCTTCCCAGCTGACGGACACATTGTTCTTGCCACTCAGGGTCGGCTGTCCAATTAACAAATGCCTTCGGCAAAGTAATCTATAGGCTTTTGCCAAAGACCCGTGAGGATGCTGTAATGTGTATCGATTGGATTCTCTCATGCAGGCTCCCAGACAAGACCCAAGAGCCAAGCCATAATCATTTGTGCACATCAGGAATGAATATTTTGCAGGTATAAAGAGGATCGTTCCATACTGCCAAGATTCAGTGACGCTCCAAAATCCAGCACAAGTAGAGCCACTGCATGAGAGCTGTGCAGAGTGGCAGAGAGGAAAAGGAATCCTTTCCATGTTACCGTAGTGCCTTTTAAGGAGCTTCGTTGATATTAGCATTATTTCTTGAAATAAGCTTCGAAGACAACAAGCAGCTGTTAGCATTCCATTTTACAGTTAGAAAATGTTGGATTGAATGTTCCTACCAGTGTACTCTTTAAGGAATGGATTTGTCTGTCAATTACAGGCTAGTACTTGCTGCTGCAGTAAACTGTTATTATTTGGGGACTTCTCCTAGAGTTATACATTTTCCACTCCTCCTGGCAGTTGGCTTTGCCTACCCATTAATGGCCACTTCCTCCTTACCCGTCCAAGTTTCTGTCTTAAGGTGTATTTATTTATTTATTCCATGAGCAAGAGAAACAGAAAGACAGAAAGGCCCGACAGGGTCTCAACATGGAATTCACCCCCTGCCTTCACCAGCCCCAGATCACGGGCAAGTGTGCACATGGCGTACTCAGGGAGGTCTCTGGACCTGAAGGGGAACCTTCCCAAGTGTGAGTGCCTTTCAGGGAGTCATGTTCTACCACTGCATCACTGTCTGACCCCCAAGTTGCCATCTAAAACATGGTCGACACCATGGCCATAATTTCTTGGTCAAATTTGCAAAACTATTATATGAAAAAATACAAGGGTTCTTAAGCAAAGAACCAGACATAATATTTTAAAACATAATTGCCTGGAGGGACCAGCAGTTGGCATAATGGCTATGTCCCTGGACTCTCATGTAGTCGACCGTGGTTGGAGTCCTGGACTCGGTGGCTTAAACTCATGCCTGGAGCATGTGCGTGCGTGCCCAAGATCCCGATAGGAGAATGGAGGAGAAGGGATTGCGACATGGCCATCCCCCCTGGAGGGTAATTTCTTGCTTTCTATCTCTCTGTCTCTCTCTCTTTCTGGCAAGCACACACGCCCTAGAGCAAAAAAGCCTCTCCAAAAAGAATCATAATTGCCCAGAAAAAATCTAAGATAAATGACTGTTCCAACAATGTGGCTATAACATATCCCCCAAATGCCTAGCGAAGGAAGGTGAGCGAACCTGTGGGAAAAGAGAGGAGGAGAATTCAAACCTGAATATTTTTTTTTTCTTTTTTTGGAGAGGTTTTTGCTATAGGGCACGTGCGCTCGCCAGACAGACAGAGAGAGACAGAGAGATAGAAAGCAGGAAATCACCCCCCCAGGGGGGATGGCCACGCCACAATCCCTTCTCCTCCATTCTCCTCTCGGGATCTTGGGCACGCAAGCACACGCGCCCAGCGTGAGTTTAAGCCACCGGGTCCGGGACTCGAACCGCGGTCGACTATGTGGGAGTCCAGCGACATAGCCATTACGCTAACTGCTGGTCCCCTGAATTTTTTTTTAAAGGTTTTTGCCATAGGGTACGTGTATTAGCCAAAGAGAGACGGTGAGAGGGGAAGTGAGAAATCACCCCCCAGGAGGGATGGTCACGCCACAATCCCTTCTCCTCCATTCTCCTCCTGGGATTTTGGGCATGCCCAGTATGAGTTTCAAGCTGCCAAGTCCAGGACTTGAAATGCAACCGGCCATATGGGAGTCCAGTGCCTTAACCACTACACCACCTACTGGCCCCCAAACCTGTGGTTTCTGGCTTTCATTTCAATTGGCAGCAAACACAGAGGACTATCTGATGTTGTTGCTAGATCCTTGCCAGGTGCTATGGACTGAATTGTGAACCCCCCAAAATACATTTGCTCAACCCCTAACCCCAGTGCCCCAGAATATGACTGTACTTGGAGAGAAAGCCTTTTACAAGATATGTAAGTTAACATGAGCCCTAGCCCATCTGGCAGGATGAGTCATCAGGTACGTGTGAGCACAGTGAGAAATCGACCCCTGTGGGGATGGTCATGCTGCAATCCCTTCTCCTCCATTCTCCTGTGAGGACATAGCGAGACATTAGCAAGCCAAGGAGAGAGGCCTCAGGAGAAATCAGCCCTGCCAGAACCTTGACCTTTGACTTCCAGCCTCCAGAAATGTGAGAAAATACATTTCTATGTGTGAACAGCCTAATATCTGCGATTTGTTAGGGCAGCCCTAGAGAACTCATAAGTCAGGTTCGAGGTCAGAGGTTCCAGAGCTGTTGTGTAGGACAAGAAGGGATTTTTTTTTTTTTTTTTTTTTTTGTTTTTCGGTTTGGGGTTTTTGGGGTTTTTTAAATAATTTTATTCAACTTTATTTATTTTAATTTGACCAGCAACGGACAAAGTGAGAGACAAAGAGAGACAAAGTGAGAAAGCAAGCTGCCAGGTCTGGGACTCAAACCACGGTCAGCCATGTGGGAGTCTAGCGCCCTTAACCACTACACCACCTGCCAGCCCATTTGTTTTTTCTATATGGCAAAGAGAGCTTCTCAAAGAACTTGCTGGCACCTTCTCTGGGTGGAAGTGGCTGTGTCGTCACCACCTGGAAGGTCTCACCGGGCTGAAAAGCCCTTTCCAGTGGGGAGTCTGGCTGAGGCTCCTGCACTTACAGGTGTGTCACCCTGAGGTAGCTCTTTCCTTTGCCTACTTGAGGACACTTAAATCTCCTGTCTGCTGGTCTCTTTAGCCTACCCCATTCCGCCAGGACAATCCTGCAATCAGGTGCTATACTAAGAGATTGTCAATCTTTTTAGACGTTTTCTGCAACCCACCTGAAAAGGAGCCAGCGGGTGGCAGGGTGAGTAAGGTGCTGGAATTCCCACATGACCAACTGTGGTGCAAGCCCTGGCGGCGCTCACTTTCACACGCTCTCTCTCTCTCTCTCTCTCTCTCTCTCTGGCAAAACGCATGTGGAATAATAATAATGATTTAAAAATAAATTAAATAAGTAATTCTTTTTTATAAAAAGTTTTCTGAAGCCCTATGAGGCACGTACAACTTTCCTAATCATATAGTACCTACCTCATAGGGCTACAAAGGAAGACGTGTCCAGTATAATACCATTCGAGGTAATAGAGAAAGCCAGGAACAGAGCAAGGATTCACACTCAGGTCTCTCTGGCCTGGGATAGTAATCCACAGTTGTCTGACTCTCAAGTCCACATGACCTCCCAGTACCTAGCAAACACTGAGTCCAACCTACTCCAATGTCCTCTCCGGCAGTGGTTCTCAAACTTCAGCAAGCATCAGAACGGCCCGGGTGGCTTGTTTTTTGCCAGAAGGCATATGTATTAGCCAGAGAGAGACAGAGACACAAAAAGAGAGGGAGAAAATACCCCCCAATGAGATGTTGTCACATCACAATCCCTTCTCCTCCATTTCTCCACCCTGTCTGGATTTGGGACACACATGTACATGATCCTGGCATGTTTTTCAAGCTGCTGGGGCTGGGATTCAAACCACAGTCAGCCATATGGGATCCACCTCCCTTAAAACCACTAGGCCAGTCCCAGAGTTTGAGATTTAGTCTGTCTACAACATGGCCCAAAATGTACATTTTCAACAGGTCTCCAGGTGCTGCTGCTGTTCTAAGGGCCACACTTTGAGAACCACAGACACCAGATAGTGCCAAAGTCATAGAAGCACTAACAGAGTTACTCATTTATTTGTCTCTTGGTCTCCCTTAGACGCTATGCTCTTTCAGATCACGCTTGTTTTCCTCAACATTTCCCTACTGTGTGATGCAGGGACTGGAGCATTGTAGAGGCTAAATTTTGTCTCTCCAACCCCAAATTAAAATTAATGAGTCAAAGTTCTAACCCCAAGTACCTCAGAATGTGACTGTGGTACAGTCACATTTAAAGAGGCAAAAAAGTGTTAAGGTCAGTAGGGTGGCTCCGGTCTCCTTTGACTGGTATCCTTACAAGGAAAGGGAACTGGGACATACAAAATGATACCAGACACAGGCAGGCACAGAGGAACCACAGTGACTTCTCATAGCTGGAAGGCAGCCACCTGCAAACGGAGGAGAGAAGCCTCGGGAAAAAACAACCCTGCCTGCACGTTGGTCTTGGACTTCTGGCCTCCAGAACTGTGAGAAATACATTTCTGCTGTGGAAACCATTCCGTGTCTGTACTTGGTGATGGCAGCCCTAGCTAACACGGCACCCAGAAACTGCATGTAGACCGAGGCCTTCAGTAGGTAACACATGTATGTTTGCTACATGCCAAACACCACTCTGAACATATCACACACACTCACTTAACCCTCACCATAACACTATGAAGTGGGCACTGTTAATCCCCTTTTTTCTTTAGAGAGAGATTTTTTGCTATAGGATATGTGCACTCTCTGGAGAGAGAGAGAGAAAGAAAGAAATCTCTCTCACACACACACATACACACACACACACACACACACACACACAGCAGGAGGAATGGCCATGCTGCAATCCCTTGTCCTCTTTTCTCCTCTTGGGACTCTGGGCAGGCATGCACATGTGCCCAACATGAATTTCAATCCTCCAGGTCAAGGACTCGAACTATGGTCAACCATGTGGGAGTTCAGTGCGTTAACCACTATGCCACCTGCCAGTCCCTGTTAATCCCCATTTTACAGGTAAGGAAATTGAGGTATGTAGAGGTTTTTCTTAATTATCAAAGCCATATATCTGGCATATAGAGAAGCTGGGACTGGAACCCAGTCACCAGCCTAGAGCGCTCTATTCTCTCTCAGAATCGCTGCCTGTCTTCCTTAGTTGGCAGCCACAGAACTTCCCACCTTTGGTCTTGGAGGCAGCATAGGAGACAGATCTAAGAATCCCATGTCCCACTCTTGAGAGCCAGGGAATCACAAATTGGAAGGCTTTGGAGGGATATGGGAAACTGGTTCACTTGGGAGGCCCACGGATGACAGGAAGAGCCACCCAGACCTGGTGACTGAGGGCCCAGCAACAGGAAAGCCCCAGGATGCCTGCCACCCTGACCCCTAGACCTGCCAAAAACCCAGGTCTGCTGTAGGGAAACCCTGTGCTCCTTGAGCATGTCAGCCCCTCTTGGCATGAAGTGTATGCTACGAGCTGCTGGCAAGTCATGGGTAGAGTCAGAAATGGCATACTCCCTTCAGCTGTCATTTCTCCAGAAGGAGCACACCGTCATCCTCTGGACTGGGTTTCTCACCCTCAGCACTGCTGTCACTCGGGCTGGATTCTGTTTTGCTGTGGTGAATTGGAGGGCAGGAGGATCTTCAGCAGCATCCTGGGTCTCTACCAACTGGATGCCAGCAGCACACCGCCTACTATGACAACCAAAAATGTTCCCAGACAGCGATGCCATGATCCACCCTCAGCTAGCCTGGATCGTGGGCATGCACACGCCTGTGCGCGTGCTCTGTGAACTCAGGGAGCTCTCTGGACAGGAACCTGGAGCTTCCCCTGTGAGTTAGCCTCACAGAGGACAGTATTTTACTGCTGGGCTGCCATCCAGCCCCCGCACAATCAAGTTTTAGCCACCATTGTTTTTGTTTCTGCAGTGCCACTGTGAGCACAGTGAAAAGCACAAATCACTTCCTAGTGTTTTACAAAAATGGTTTTGACCTCACAGCCCCCTATAACAGTTTGGGGGACCATTTTGTCCCTTAAGGTACAAAATTATTCCTGTTAAGAAGCACTTCTCTACCCTATCAGTGACATGGAAAAAGATAATACTTCAGGACACTTATTTCCATCTGTCAGAAAGTTGTCACAATTACGTGTGGAAATGTTCTACATCCATGAGGCGGATCCGGCTGCCTTCGAGCCCCCCAACCTTGGGCAATGCAAGATCTGCCCAACGGCACATGGCAGTCCCCTCTCCTCCCTCTCTCCTGACAGACAGGAGAACGAGGCTTAATCTGCCCTACCTTCGATCAGTTATTTCTACTTCATAAACTTTGAAGATGCTGAAAAGAACCCAAGAGCTGACAACACCATCAAAATTCAAATTTCCTCACCCAGGCTTGGAGTTGGCTTGGGACTGACCTTTCTCCACCTGGAGGTGAAGATTAAGAAAATAAAACTCACGCTGATCCTTCTGCTTTTCTAGTCCAGCCATTAATGTATGACAGGCATGAGGTGCTCATAACATTTTTCTTCTTCCTCACTGCGGAAGCAGTAGATAAAACAATTTTAGAGCTGTGTTCCCCTATCCCTAAAGCAGGCGGTATTAATTAGGAAATAAAGCAGTGACAGGGTGTGCGTTAATGGGCTATTAATGCCTGCAGTGGGAGCCTGGCACGGCCCAAAGCCAAAGGCCAAGCGATTTCCACCACCCAGTCAGTGCTCTAATAGCCAATTAAGTCCTAGCCTGAATTGGCTCCTTTCTCTCGGTCAGGAGTTTTTTTCCATTTAAAAAGTCATGAAGTTTTCAAGTAAGCATAGATTTGTTTTAATGCATGAGCTTTCTCTCTTCTTGCAATCAAAGGGAAATCTGCCCACAGAAGATAAAGAGAAGAAATCAAAGAAAGGCCTGGAGTAATAGGGACTGCCATACCAACCCTTGTCACAAGTCCTTTCACCCTGGGTGCTGGAGGCAAGAGGCCCCTAGGGTGGGGTTCTTTCCTCTGTCCATTTCCTTTCTGTTGTTCCAAGCTGCAGAAGGAAAGGAGACATTCTTGTAGGAAGGTGTGTGAGCGTCTATTTAGCCCTGTGTAGCCCTCATTGTCCGACAACACCTGTCTCCTAATACAAGTAAGAGTCAAGGGCACACACACTGAGTGCTCCTTTGTCCTGGCCTGCCAAGAGCCCGCACCTATAATTTCACTTAGTCCCCATAACAACCACCTGCGCGAAGACCTATTATTATACCCACACTGCTGATGGAGAAGCAGGCGCAGAGAGGTAAGACCATTTGCCCAAGATCGCACAGTGGTAGGAGAGCCAGTTTTTGACTCCCAGTGGTCTGCCTCTAGTTCCAACTATCTGAAATCAGACTCAAGACCTAGGGGTCTCTCTTCTCACCTTGGCTTGACTACACTATTGCTTACGGTTTTTTCACGTTGCAGATTTTTTCTCCTCTTGGGAATGGATGTCTTACTCTACCAGAAAGCAGGGAGAAAGGTACTAGCTAAAACTTGCTACTATTTTTTTTTTTTTTTTTTTAGGTTTTTGCCATAGGGCATGTCCACTCACTGGAGAGAGAGACACAGACAGAGAGAGGGAAAGTGAGAAATCACCCACCCACCCACCCCAGGGAGGATGGCCATGCCATAATCCCATCTCCTCCATTTTCCTCTTGGGATTTTGGGTATGTACACACACATACCAGACATACCAGGTGTGAGTTTCAAGCCATGGAGTCCAGGACTTGTACCATTAGTATTGTACTTAGCATCACTCCACAGCAGCCCATTCTGTGGACCGGGAGTCTCCAAGTAGAGTTCATATCACTACAAGATATCATAGGAGTTACAATATCAAAAAAGCACCTTAATGGTGTGTGTATGGCAGGGGGCGGGGGGGGGGAGGAATGAAAGCTTTTATCTAAGATCTGGAATAAGACAAGGATGCCCATTCTCACTACTCCTATTTAACATAGCACTGGAAGTCCTAGCAAGAGCAATTAGGATGAGAAAAAGAAATAAAACGCATCCAAATTTGAAAGGAAGAAATAAAATTAACTCTTTTCTCAGATGGAATGTTCTTATAAGTAGGAAATGCTAATAGTTTTTTTTAAAAAAAAAAAAACCGTAAGAACTAATAAACCAATTCAGCAAAGCTACAGAATACAAAATCATCACACAAAGATCAGTTGCATTTCTATACACTAACGCTGAACAATCTGAAAAGGGAAGTTAAGAAAGCAAACTTATTTACAATTGTATCAAAAGAAAAACACAAAATACTGAGGACTAAAGATGAAGGCAAAAGACATACACTGAAAACTACCAAACATTGCTGAAAGAAATTAAAGAAGACACAATAAGTGGAATGACTTCCCATATTCACAGACTAGAGAGCTTGATATTGTAAAGATGTTCATACTACTTAAAAGTTCTCTACAGATTCAATGCAATTCCTATCAAAATATCAGTATCAATGGCAGGCCAGCCAGTTGCATGGTGGTTAAGGCAGCTCATCCTACATAGCTGACTATGTGGTTCGAGTTCTGGATCCGGCAGCCTGAAAAACATGCCAGGAGTGTGTTGCATGCATTGCCCCAAATCCCAAAATCTCAAAAGGAGAAGTGAAGGAGAAGAGATTGTGGCATGGCCATATCCCACAGGAGGTGAGGGGTGTTTTCTCATTTTTCTTTTCTCTTTCTGTCTCTCTCCTCTGATGAGTACACACGCTAGAGGGCGTGTGTACTCAAATTATAGATAGATGATAGATAGACAGATAGATAGATAGATAGAAAGATAGATAGATAGATAGATAGATAGAATAGATACTAGATAAATAGATAGATAGATGATAGATATAGCACCTTTTACAAAATGGGGGGGAATCTCAAAATGCATATGGAATCTCAAATGACCCCTAATAACTAAAAGAACTCTGAGAAAGGCAATCTGGAGGCCTCATACTTCTTGATTTCAAGACTTATTAGAGGGCTGGCCCCATAGCATAGCAGTTAAGCCCTGTGCATAGGGAGCTGGGTTCCAGATGGCTGACCATGATTCAAATCCAAGCTTTGGCAGCTTAAAAAATACGCCAGGCACATGTGTGTCCATGCCCCAAATCCTAATAGAAAAGAAGAATGGAGGGAAAAGAATTGTAACAAGACCATGCTCCATTTAAAGGTAGTTGTGCTTGCGCGCTCTCTCTCTCTCTCTCTCTCTCTCTCTCTCTCTCTCCCTTTCTGGAAAACATATGCACCCTCTGACAATTTTCTTTAAAAAATATATATATTCCAAGCTACAGTAACCAAAACAGTACCACATGGGCATAAAGACAAATATATAGACCAATGCAACAGAATAGAGAGCTGAGAAATAAACCCTCACATATACGGTCAAGTGTTCTTCAACGAGAGTGCCAAACTACGCAATGGGGAAAAGATAATCTCTTCAACAAATTATGTTGAAAAGACTGGACATTCACAAGCAAAAGAGTAAAACTGGGGGATCTTTAATCTTATATCATATATAAAAATTAACTCAAAATTAGTTAATGATCTAAATATAAGACTTGATTATATAAAACTCCTAGAAGAAAACACAGGAGGAAAGATTCATATCATTGGACTTAGCACAATTTCTTTGACATGACACCAAAAGTACAAGCAACAACAAAAAAAATAGATAAATGGGATTATATCAAATTTTAAACTTCTGTCCATCAATCAACAGAGTAAAAAGGCAACCTATAGAATGAGAAAGATTTTTGCAAACCATATATCTTATAAAAGGTTAACACTCAATGGAGCCAGCAGGTGGTGTGATGGTTAAGGCACTTGACTCCCACATGGTCAACTGCAGTTGGAGCCTCAGGCCTGGTGGCTTGAAAATCATGCTGGTTGTATGTGTGTGCATGCCCAAGATCCCAAGAGCAGAATGGAGAAGGAACTGCACCATGGCCATCCCCCTCTGGGTGGGGTGATTTCTCTCTTTCCTTCTCTCTGTCTTTTTTTGTCTCTCTCCAGCAAGTGCAGGCATCCTATGGCAAAACCTAATAATAATGATGATGATGATGATAAATAAAGATGGAAAGTTTTGTGTTATTTTACCACAATTTTGAGAACTGACATAAAGAAGAAAAATTGACATAAAAAAAGAAATCAAGGTGAGATGTGAATTCCTAGAGTCTCTGAACTTGGAGATTTAAAGAAAAACATCTATTTTTCTGGGCTGGTTAAAACACAGAACTGTCAGGAGTAGCAGGAAGTGAACAGAGGGCATCTCAAGGTCCCTTCTGGACTTAGAATTTAATGCCTATTTATTGAGAACCTCTTGGTGCATTTGCTCAGCACTACATCAAGATGGAGTTGTTCTATGTGCCCTAAAAGCTTATGATCTAAAAAGACCAGAGAAGTGGGTGAGACATAAAAAATGCCAGAACAATGCAACAGCCTTAATCAGATCGTCTTTGCTTTTCTTTGCTTGTAAGTCACTGGCTTTAAATTTAATATAGTGTCATGTCTCTATTTTTCTTAAAGTTTTCTTAAAAGATCATATAAAGATTTTCTTCCATGGTAAGATTTTTATATTGTATTTTTCTTAAAATGGAGTATGGTACATTTACCCTTCATCAGATGATTGCTTATAACTCACCTTGCTTTATTAAGAACACAGCTAGAGGCTCCTATGCCCCTAGTAATAAAAATGTATTTTCAGGCCCATTCAAACCAATGAAAATCTGAGGTTTTAGAGCACGAGATAATGAAAATTCTCTAGATCGGTGTCTTTTAGCACTTTTAATCTGTTAACAGAGCCTGAGTGTCTCAGATGAAAGGTACTCTAGTGTGAATTGCTGTCATTAATAGCCCTCCATCCAGGTAACTCTTGATTATTCCAATTTCTCACAAATTTGGACACTTTTACTGCCTCTATAACATCTTTAGGGGCTGGGAAAGAAAAGAGACCTGTGTAGTTTATTTCTCAAAATATACACGGAAATATAATTGCACATACATACGGAAAAACCATATCAATAATGCATGAGGAATGACAGAATGCCAATAATAGAACCACTCATTTAGAAAGACAGCACTTGTCACAAAATGCCCCCCCACACCCGCCAAATGGATTGGGAACTTTTAGAGACCACCCTACCAAAAATGAAGATTTATAGCTATCTGGGCTGTTAGAAAGTGAATGTGGATGACCTTTTGAGTAAAGCAGCAGTTGTCTTTCAAAATGGTAAACGTGACCCCAACCAGCACCCTTATAATCTCACCATTTGCAATGTGACCTTACAGCCTCTTCCATGAAGAAGTGGAATCTGCTTTTCCACTGCTTACGTCTGGGTTGACTCTGTGACTTACTTTGGCCAATAGAAAGTTTCAATAGAATCAGGGCCTGCGTCTCAGGAGCCTCGCGGCTTCTACTCCCCCATTTGAGCTCTACCACCTGCCTCAGCACAAGCCCTAGCTCCCTGCTGGTGGAGGAGAGACATGTGCCCAGACCGCCCCATCAGCCGCGCTGACAGCCAGCCCAGCTGGCAGATGTGATTGCTATGCCAGCCACATGAAGCTTGCTTTTAGCAAGACTTGTGCATGAGCACATGACTACGCTCTAGAAACTGCCCTGCAAACATAAGCTAATATTTTCCAAAAGCATTTTTGTTATTGTGAATCCCCGTGTGGACATATTAGAAATAGCACTCCAATGATCATGGGACAGTAAATGATGTAAATTGAAATGGACATTAAAATATTATTTGTACATCCGAACTCACATATTTTATATCTTAGTAGACAACCCTCTGAAGAAAGACAGGTTTAGATGAAAAAAAAACAGTGCAAAGAGTAAGAATAGTACATAAACAAGTCCATTGACCATCAACTCGTGCCTCTCGGGTATAAAGGAAAGTATCTGTTTCTTAGTATAATCTTGATTGTAGGACTTGTACATACTTGAAAGAAAACAAAACACTAAGATGATCAATAAGGAAGGATTCCAAAAAGGTAAGCCAAGGGAGGAACCAGCCCCCATGTTGAATGATATGGTAGCCCAAGGAGGAGGTGGATACGCAGCCAAGTTAGGACTTGGAAGCAGAAAGCAAGCAAGAACCACCCCTGGGCTGGTCCTGACTGTCCTAAGGGTCAAAGAGGGCAGAAATCTGAGGGGAGTCAAAAGAGAGAAGGGACCCGCAGATGGTATCCAAATTAGGCAACTGGATCCCACGTGACTGCATGATTCGAGTCCTGGGCCTGGCAGTGTGAAAAACACACCAGGGGAGTGTATGTGCATGCCACAAATCCCGAGGAGAATGGAGGAAAGGGATTGCAGCATGGCCATACCCCCGAGGGTGATCTCTCTCTCTCTCTCTCTCTCTCTCTCTCTCTCTCTCTTTCTCTCTCTCTCTCCCGCCCTCTCTCTCTGTTAAGTGCAAGTGCCTTTTAGCAAAACTTAAAAAAAAGAAAGAAAGAGAAAGAGAGGAAATAACAATGGAGGTGAATGATACCGTGAGGATCCAAGCATGTGTGTCTCAAAACTTCGGGGCACTGCAGAGCTACATTCCGTCCTTGGGCCTTTTAATTAGTGGGGCGAGGGGAAACCACCAGAAGTAAGGGGAGAAAAGCAAGTTATCAGGGCTGGAGACACAGCACTAATGCAAGTGGACCCACAGGAGGAAGGTCCTGACTTTGCAACCTGGGACCTCCCTGAGCACCAAGCACACGTGTGTCTGTGATTCTGGCTGACACTGAGGGTTGATTGCGTGAGCCCCTGCTGGGGTTGCCTCTCTGTCTGTCTGTCTCTCTCCTTCTCTCTCACTGGAGAAATAAATAAACTTAAAAAGAAAAGAAAGTTGTGAACAACAACTAGATGAGAAGGATACGGACACACTCAGAGGGCCAGCCGGATGGATGGATGAGGAGGAGTTGAGTTCTAAAGAGGTGAAAGGACAGATGTACGAAAAGAAAAAGAGATGGGCTGTCACCAGAGTGCAGCCAAGTCCCAAAATATGGATATTTCATTTATGTATTTTCTTTTAAAAAAATATTTATTTTATTTGTTATTATTTTTTAATTTGACCAGAGAGAGAAAGAAAAAGGGAAAGTGAGAAAGCAAGCCACTAGGTCCAAGGCTCAAACCGTGGCTGGCCATGTGGAAGTCCAGCACCTCAACCACCACACCACCTGCCGGCCCTCACGTATTTTTTATAAATTAAATTAACTTTGCTCTGAATTAAAAAGAGAGGGAGAGAGAGCGAGAATGGTCATTACGACCATGCTAGTGATTTTACTTACCGTGGTACTCAGTGAGCTAGGAGCTCAGAATCAGAGGAATGGGAGTACAAATCTGTCATTTCCCCAGGACGTGTCAGTCACTATGGGAGTATCTCAATCTTTGCATTTTTTCAAATAAAGGGTAGCAGAATAGTCCCCCTAAAAAAATGCCGCTCACATAAAGATTTTGAGCTACCAGTACTTAAAAATACCAGACGAAGCAGGACATTCCAAGCTTTCCTCTCCTTCCTGAGAACAGGAGATAAAAACTGCTATGTAAAAGACGCCCACCCTGTGCAGACATGAACCTGGAACCTTCAGCCTCTGGTGAATATCTCATCCATGTCTCTTCCTCAGAGCCACCACCATTGCAGGCACTGCGCTCTGTTCTCTCCCAGACACCTCCTTTTTTAAAAATTTATTTATTTATTTTTATTATTATTCATACATTAAATCACTATACAACATTTAGATTGTGAAGGGACTTTTCCCAGCAGGATATACACCTCAGTCCAGCCCAGTGGAGACCACCACACACATCCTTGTCAACAGACAGATAATAAATCTTCTCTGTGTCCCACAAATGTCTTACCTCTCCACGTTCACCTCCTTTAATCAGCCACTAAGCTCCAGTCACAAGGAGTGTTCTCAAAGGCTTCTCTGTCATTGCTCTGCTACTTACGATCCTGCAAAGGCTCTCCATCGCACAGAGGATTGAGTCCAGATTTCATGGCAGGATTTCACTGTCTCTTTAGCCTGCTCTTATGCGACATACTCCTTCGTCCCCCATCTGTGCAACAAGTTCCTCAACTTCATTCGCGTTCCCTGGGGCAGCTCGATCCAGCCATACACATGCTGCTCTCTTTCTGTGCACATCGCTCCCCTGTCCTCCACCCTTTTCTGACTTACCCTGACTCCTGTCGGCCTGAAGTCAATGCTTCTAAGAAGCCTTTCCCTCTCTCCCAGGGGTCCCCTCATGCCTGACACGTCCCTGGGTTGGACAGTTAGCAGAATTAGTAGTTCAACCAGGCCACGTCTGGCTGGGAAGCCTGCATTTCCTCTGACAGTGCTCCTTGGCAGACATGTGTCCTGGAGAATTGCAATTGCGGGTTTACATTCTCATTTCCCCAGTAGGCTCCATATCCCTTGAGGATAACGATTTCGCTGACATCGTTTCCCAGTTTACTAACTGAGTGAGTAAATGTGTGCATGACTTGCATGGATAGGTGAGTGGCTATCAAGAGATTTACTCAAAATTCTCTAGGACTGAACTTTAGACCTAAACAGAGAGAGAGATGCTTCAAAGTCTAAAAGGAAGCTAAGGACTATGATTCATCCACGCTGGAAAAGGTTAGTACTGGGCATGGCTTTCAAGCTATAAGAAAGGAACTTCACAGAAGAAACTGCACAAGGGAAAGAAGAAAGAAGCAGAACATTTAAAGAACCCGAAATGGAAAGAAATGTGTTGATTATAATGTATATGATAATGTCTTTGACTGGACCGATATTCAGTATATTTATGATGGGAAAACTCATTTGGTATATTGCAAAGATACACAGTGATTGAATGTAAAAAATTAATTAAAAACTAAATAAGCTAATAATAATAATAAAAATAAAAGAAGAAGCTGCAGACTAGAGGGAAAGGATGGGAGGGTATGGCTGGAAGCGATTATGCAATGCTTGGAGCCTGCACAAAGCTAACGGACTAACTTATCGGGTCAGTCTCTGGCTCACAGCATGCAAAGTCCTTCACACCGCTGTAACATTGGTTCATGTCCTGCTACAGAGGCTGAAACGGCCAGAGGGTGGTACCAGGGATGATAAAATGTCTTACTCTTTATACTTTAGGATGGTCTTCTAATAGAAAGCTTAAACTTTGCTATTCACAGACCCAGGAGCCAAGGGCCAGGAAGGTAAAAAAAATAATAATAAAAAATAAAAAGTTATATGAGAGAAGTGTGTAGAACAGACAAAAGGCAAATTACAGTTCACCATGTCTAAAGAGGCAGCCCCTCCTGGTTCTTACACCTCAGAGTGCTGGCGCAAATTTTCTGTCCCTTCCAGGAGAAACTGGAATCCAGATGCTAATGCTTCCCCTCTTTGTTTTTGTTTTGTTGTTGTTGCTGTTTTTTGAGAGAGAGAATTTTGCTATAGGGCACATGCACTCCCCAGAGAGACAGAGACAGAAAGCAAGGAATCACCTCCAGGGGGCATGGCCATGCTGCAATCCCTTCTCCTCTATTCTCCTCTTGCGATTTTGGGCACGCACGCACATACACCCAGTGTGGGGTTCAAGCCACTGAGTCCAGGACTCAAACCACAGCTGGCCATGTGGGACTCCAGTGATGTAACCATTACACCATCTGCTGGTCCCTTTCTCATCATTTTTTCATGTAGCCATTAACATAATAAAAATAACAAGTATTCCATGGTCCAAACAAAACACAACTAAGAGTTCATTACAGGAGTATCAACATGTATCGCTAAGTCGAAATCCACTTATCCTAGAAACCTTAAAGAGACACTCAGGGAGGAACCAGCAGTTGGCATAATGGCTGGGTCGCTGGACTCCCATGTAGCCGACCACAGTTCAAGTCCTGGACCTGGTGGCTTAAATTCACACAGGGCACGTGTGCGTGCATGCCCAAGATCCTGAGAGGAGAATGGAGGAGAAGGGATTGCAGTGTAGCCATCCCCCTGGGGGATGATATCTTGCTTTCTGTCTCTGTCTCTCTCTTTCTGGTGAACACACACACCCTATAGCAAAAACCTCTCCAAAAAAAAAAAAAAAAAAGAGACACACACAGGGGAATCTGAAATGAATGATCTGAATAAATGATAAGAACAAATCTTATCAAAATCCACCAGGCATGACTATCAATATCATCATCTATATGTTTAGTCAGCATTTATTGACTAGCACAGGCATAAGAGTTGTTGGTCTGGACACGGTGGGAAGAAGCTGAGAAGAATGTGGGACGTTCACAGCTCAAGTCCAGCAAGTACCCAGACCTGTGCTTTGTGCCAGTGCTTTACATGTGAGGGGACTTCAAAAAGTTCACAGAAAATGTATATTATGAAAAGCTATGCATGATTTCAAAATTGTTTGCATCAAAATCCAAAATAAACTCACACATTAATTCTACTTTTTCACAAATATTTTGAAATCCTCTCGTATTTATCTACTTTCTGCCTAGTTGGTGAGTAGTCACTGTCCCAAGCCCCAGCAAGAGGGCCTCAGACCCCAGGAGGAAGAGAGTGCCCTAGGCACTACAGTGAGTAAACGCTAGGAGCTGGTCTCACCTCAGGGCAGTGGCCTCTGCTGCCAGCTGGTGCCTTTCTAAAGGCGCCCTCTGGTGGCCCTGTGTAAAACTGTAGTCTCTGCAGGGTCTAGACTGGTTCACTATTTTTGAGTATTAATCATACACGTACTTTCCTGAAAGAAAGTCAGGTGAAAAGTGTCCAAAGATACCCGGTTTTCTCTTGTCTCCCTAATTCTTTGTTTTAAAAATTAACTCCTGGTGGGCCGCTCTGTGGCCTGGTGGTTAAGGGAGGCAGATCCCACATTGCTGACCATGCAGTTCCAATCCAGGCCCCAGTAATTGAAAAATACACTGGGCACATGTGCGTGTATGCCCAAAACCCCAACAGGATGGGAAAATGGAGGAGAAAGGACTGCAGTATGACCGCACCTTATGTGTGTGTGTGTATGGGGGGGGGGGGGGGGGGTGCTTTCTCTTCCTTTATGCTCGCTCTGTCTCTGTCTTCCTCTGCTGAGTACACATGCATTCTGGCAAACCTGTTAAACCTAACTCCTGTCTACCATTCATATCTCAGCTCAAATGTCACCTCTCCCCTCCCAGTCTGGACTGGCCCCCTCTGACAAAGCAGGGAGCTCTATTTTCCTCTGCTTCACGCACATACTGCATCCACCTGTCTCCCTGACGAGCTGTGAGCTCCATGAGGGTAAGAGAAAGCAGAGTTTCTTTGGCAAACTACCCAGGCTTCCACGGGGTTTAGTTGGAGTTCGCAGCCACCCAGCTCCAAGCTAGGACCCTGACTTGTTCCCAGCAATTAGCCTGTCCCTTCGGCCCTGGTTTAGGAGTGAGAACCCGGCAGAAGACAGCCCAATCAGAGCATGCCTCAGCACCACCACCGACAGGGCTGGGATACATACCTGGAGTGAAGAGGCGGCGTCGAGAACTGCCACTGTCGTGTGGTCCATGTGAGGCAAGTCGCGGCCCCTCTGGAACAAACCAGACCTGGGCCGGCGGCTGGCTGTGTACTATTTAGTTCTACGAATAGTTGAGCTACACCGGCCTAAGAAGGCCTCCGTAGCCACAAACGTGGGTTCTTATAAACAAAGCACAACCTCACTTAGTAGTCTGCTTCCTTAGCACACTGGTGAGTCACAGCCAATCGCAGCCGCCACACTGCAGTCAATCACAGACAGCCCACCCCTTAAACTGTGTTCCCGGCCACGTGGGTTACCAGGCTGTACCCAATCCGCTGCTTCCTTACCTCGTTTCCCGCTTCTGTTTCCTACATCACTTTCCTTGTCCTGCGCATACATGCTATTGGAGCACCTGAGTTCCTCTGAAACCTTTCCAGGGGGCTGCCTGCTGTGCTAATTGTTTTTTGCTCAATTAAACTCAGTTCAATTAGATTTTCCTAATTTTTTTTCTCTTTTAACACAACCAGTAAATTCCTCTTCACTAGTTTGGATGGAGTTGTTGTTTTTGTTTTTGTTTTTTAAAGGCAAAAGAAAAAAAAGTCGAACCGTGTCACGATCCCCTTGCCTCAGCCTCGCCCAGTGGCTGGAATTACAAACACATGCTCCTAGGGACCAGCAGATGGCATAATGGTGACATCGCTGGACTCCCACGTAGCTTATCAAGGTTCAAGCCCCAACTCATCAGCTTAAAACTTACGCAGGGCGCGTGTACATGTGTGCCCATCCTCCTGGGGGGATGACTCCTCACTTTCTCTCTCTCTCTCTCTCTCTCTCTCTGGCGAGCACACACGCCCTACACCAAAAATCTCTCCCCCCCCCTCCAAAAAGCAAATTAGACAAACTCATGGCCCTGCCACAGCCCCTGGCCCCAGGTTGGACTGGAAGAATCTAGGCCTCCTGCGGGTTCCACCCTGCAGTTCAGAGCACAGACCTCGGCAGGGTGTCTCCTCCACCGGCCAGAGCAAGTCTTCCACTACTGTGACCAACAAAACCCTGATACAAAACCTTGCTTGTTTTTTATGCCCCTGTGTCCACAAGGGATTTGCTCTTGGAACACAGTGATGCTGAATAATAATGTGGCTGAGAGAATTGGGAGTTGCTTAATGGAGAAGGTGATCCTCAGTCAGAACCTTAATTTGAACCTATTTCCTTAGCAAATGTACAATAGTGCCCTAGACCTAAAAGCATCAGAAATTCCAAAGTATCTCCCCCAGGGCATTTCATAGCAGAATGTTTGCTAGCGGAGGCTATTCACCTACTCATCTGTTGTTTTCCAAGAACTCCCTACGATTTCTGCTTCAACCCTGGACTTTCAAGAAACTTAGGTTTTAAACTGGGGGAAGGGTGTAGAAAGAAATGATTCAGTCCTTACCTGCCTTTTATTCTGCTGGATAAAATAATCCCCCCCAACACTCCCCCACAATGATCCTTTACTTCTTAAGTTTCTTACATTTTAACTTCAAGTTTCATTTCTTCGGCACTTAAGATGCCTTCGGCTTTTTACCGGGCTTGGTGGAAACCAAGATTTTATTTTTCTCTTGAGGCCCATTCTGCTGAGCTAAAGTCATGGGAGGCAGTGTTAACTCCGGGTTGTTATATGACATCTTTCCAAGTATAATCGGGCTGTGTGGCTCAGGGTCTGGATATTAGATTAAAGGTATGCGTCGCCCTAGGGCAGTACTTGTGAGAACATTGAGAGATACAAACCCGAACCAGGCTGGAGCAGGAAGGAAAATCTGCAAGTTTGAAACCGAGCAAGGACCCCCTAATGTATTTTCTAGGGTTCCTGAACTATAAAGTCCATTTACATTGTAATGGCCCAGAGTAAGGAGTAAGTCTTCAGACTGTGGTTATGATAATGACCAACATGGACCATAAATGAGGGCCATTTGACCTCTAAAACTCTCATGAAAAGGAAAGATAAGGTTTTCATTTCAATATGTAAGTTGTTTTGGGGACCAGCAGTTAGTGTAATGGCTATGTCGCTGGACTGTCATGTAGCCACCGCGGTTCGCGTCCCAGACCCGGTGGCTTAAAACTCATGCCGGCCCGTGTGCATGCGTGCCCAAGATCCCGAGAGGAGAATGGAGGAAAAGGGATTGCAGAGTGGCTATCCCCCCTGGGGGGTGATTTCTCGCTTTCTGTCTCTCTGTCTCTCTCTGTCTTTCTGGTGACCGCAAGAGCTCTCTCAACAAAAAAAAAAAAAAAAAAAAAAAAAAAAAAAGGAACTCCTGAGTTCTCTGAGTGTCTTCCTGGCCAGCAAGGAGGGGCTTGGGTCTGGTGACTGTACCGTCCTGGAAACATGGCCCCCAAGCGACAGTCTTCAATCACACCTCCAACGAACAAAACAAGACTGCCCCCTGCCTCAGGCCGGAGGAGGCGTCGGCCTCTCTGGACTTACCCAAGGGAGAGAAAGAGCAACAAGAAGCAACTGAACATATCGATGAAGTACAGAATGAAATAGACAGACTTAATGAACAAGCCAGTGAGGAGATTTTGAAAGAACAGAAATATAATAAACTTCGCCAACAATTTTTTCAGAAGAGGTCAGAATTGATTGCCAAAATCCCAAATTTTTGGGTAACAACTTTTGTCAACCATCCACAAGTGTCTGCACTGCTTGGAGAGGAGGATGAAGAGGCGCTGCATTATTTGACCAGAGTGGAAGTGACAGAATTTGAAGATATTAAATCAGGTTACAGAATAGATTTTTATTTTGATGAAAATCCTTACTTCGAAAATAAAGTTCTCTCCAAAGAATTTCATCTGAATGAGAGTGGTGATCCATCTTCAAAGTCCACTGAAATCAAATGGAAATCTGGAAAGGATTTGGCAAAACGTTCAAGTTAAACACAGAATGAAGCCAGCAGGAAGAGGCAGCGTGAGGAACCAGAGAGCTTCTTTCCTTGGTTTACTGCCCATTCTGATGCAGGTGCAGATGAGTTAGGGGAGGTCGTCAAAGATGACATTTGGCCAAATCCATTACAGTACTACTTGGTTCCCGATATGGATGATGAAGAAGGAGAAGAAGATGATGATGATGATGAAGAAGAAGAAGGATTGGAAGATATTGATGAAGGATATGAAGATGAAGGTGAAGAAGAGGAAGATGATGATGAAGGGGAGGAAGGAGAGGAGGATGAAGGAGAAGATGACTGACAGAACACTGATGGATTCCAATCCTCCTTTTTAAAAAATTTTTCTCCAGTCCCTGGGAGCAAGTTGCAGTCTTTTTTTCTTTTTTCTTTTTTTCTCTCTTTTTTTTCCCCCCTCTTGTGCTCAGTCACCCTGTTCTTGAGATCTCTTTTCTCTACACCATGGTTCTCAACTTATTTTAGGGGGAAAAACCTTGAGCAGAAACAATGGGAAAAGAATCTCTACCCTTTTCTGTTCCAAATTCATTTTGATCCCTTCCTGTCTCAACAAAAACTGTTTGGAATCGGGAACCAGCAGTTAGCGTAATGGCTATGTCGCTGGACTCCCACGTAGTCGACCGCGGTTCGCGTCTCGGACCCGGTGGCTTACAACTCACGCCGGGCGCGTGTGCGTGCGTGCCCAAGATCCCGAGAGGAGAATGGAGGAGAAGGGATTGCGGCGTGACCATCCCCCCTGGGGGGTGATTTCTCGCTTTCTGTCTCTATGTCTGTCTCTGTCTGTCTGGCGAGCGCACGCGCCCTATAGCGAAAAACCTCTCAAAAAAAAAAAAAAAAAAAAAAAACCTGTTTGGAATCAACACCACCGTGCTCTGTGGGAAAAAAGAAAATCCTTCTTCTGCCTTTGCTCTGCTGGAAGCTGGAGGGTGCTAGGCCCCTGTGTAGTAGTGCATAGAATTCTAGCTTTTTTCCTCCTTTCTCTGTATATTGGGCTCAGAGATTACACTGTGTCTCTATGTGAATATGGACAGTTAGAATTTACCAACATGTATCTGTCTACTTTCTCTTGTTTAAAAAAAGAAAAAAAAAACTTAAAAAAATGGGGTTATAGAAGGTCAGCAAAGGGTGGGTTTGAGATGTTTGGGTGGGTTAAGTGGGCATTTTGACAACATGGCTTCTCCTTTGGCATGTTTAATTGTGATGTTTAACGGACATCCTTGCAGTTTAAGATGACCTGTAGGATCTTATTTGGAACTGACATTCTCTACTGTAATTTTGTTCCTGTTTATTTTTAAATTTTCTTTTTGTTTCACTGGAAAGGAAAGATGCTCAATAAAACTAAATGTGTACACACACACAAAAAAAAAGGAACTCCTTTATTTTCTTTATTTTGATACTAAGAGACATGACAACTAAGTGCAATTCATGGACACGAAACTGAAAACACATAACTTTAAAAGGGTGTTACTGGGATAAGTGACAAAATTTGCACCTCAACTGTAGGTTAGTTGAACGTATCACTTAAATTTCTGATTTAGATAATGTTCTCTATGAAATAAATATAAACGGTATGAGATACAAAGGGGCACCCTGTCTCTAACTGATCCTGAAACAGCTGGAGGGAGAACAGATATGTGGGAACAGTAAATGCCAAAACGAATGAGGTTAATAATTGGTGAACCTAGGTAAAGCTTATTCAATATTTGTATTAATCTTGCAAGTCTTCCATCTTCCTTAAGATTAAAATTATGTCTATAATTATATATAATATACAGAAGAATATATTATAGATAGATGATAGAAAATAAACATATTCAATGCAAAATAAAGTTTAAAAGCCAGGGCATCACTCTAAAAATCCAATCTATTCCTCGGGTATTCTTAATCAATCACAGGGAAACGAAGGCGAGGATGCCAACAGGGTCAGTGAGTTCATTAATCAGTGCTTTATCTGTATTTCTCTTAACTTAAATTATTTTTTTCACTTTTATAAAGCATTTTAGACTACCTTCAACTTAGTGCAGCTAACTTGTACAAAGAGTCTTCAGAAAGTTCAGAGAGGCCAGACAGTGCGTAGCCACTAGTAACACCACACTCAGGAGGCTGACCCACGTGGAGGCTTCTGGTTCATGTTCCAAGACTTCCCCAAACACACCAGGCAAATGCACACCCGTGGTCTGGGGCTGGCTAGACCCGGAAGTGGACTGCAGCTTGCAGAACCTGTTAGGGTACCTCTGTCATGTGTGTGTTCATGCACAAAACAAAAATTTTGAAAGTTATCATGGTAGGGGCCAGCAGGTGGCAGGCGATAAAGGCACTGGGCTCCCACATGGCTGAACATGGTCCAAGTCCTGGACTTGGCGGCTTGAAAGTCAAGCCAGGTGCTGAGTGCATGTGCCTGAGATCCCGAGCAGAGAATGAAAACTACATGATGGCAACGTGGGGGTGCTTTCTCACTTTCCCTCTCTCTGTCTCCCTTCGGCAAGCTCGTGCCCCCTATGGCAAAAAAATCTAAAAAAAAAGGAGGGGGGGCCAGCAGGTGGCATAGTGGCTAAGGTGATGGACTACACATGGTCAACCACGATTTGAGCCCCAGACCCAGCAGCTTGAAAATCAAGTGTGCATGTGTGCCCAAAATCCCAAGAGGAGAATGGAGGAGAGGGGACTGTGGCAATGCCATCCCCCCCGGGGGTGCTTTCTCACTTTCCCTCTTTCTGTCTGTCTGTCTTTCTCTTCCCCGCAACAAGTGTGTGTGCCCTATGGCAAAATCTAAAAAAAAAAAAAAAAAAGAGAGAGAGAGAGAGAGAAATCTAATATAAAAAGTTCATGGTGAAAAACTGCATGGAGGGGGCCAGCAGGTAGTATGGTGGTGAAGGTACTGAACTCCCACATGGCCAACTATAGTTCAAGTCCCAGTCCTGGTGGCTCGCTCTCTCGCTTTCTCTCTCTCGTGAGTGAACGTGCCCTATAGCAAATTAAAAAATTAAATTAATAAATAATTTTTTTTAAAAACTGCATGGATTTCAATTTTTTTCCACCAAAATAAACTCATACTTTAATTCCATTTTTCTATGAAAGTTTTGATGCACTCTTCTATGTTTAAACACTCAATGTATAAAATTCTATCCTCTTGCCTAAGTGCAGCCCACGGCTTTCAATATTCTTGCCTGCTAACACTTAACAAGTAAGCAGGATTAATTTCTGTATAATCTAACTACAGAACTTCTGTACATGTATAAACTTTTCCTAGTATGCCCAGTTGCCTATTTTCTTAGAAAATTCAATTTCCATCACTAGAATTTCAAATACCACAAACTCTTGTTTCTGTCACATCAAATGAACTATTTTACTGTTTAGCTTCTTTATAAAAAAAATTTTTTTTATAGATCTTTGCTCACTGCTAGCTTTTCTATCTCTCTCCCAGTATCTCTTTGATCAAGATTTTCCATCTACTCTGGAATAATCCAGGGGTAATTAGAACTTCTTACCTTCTTTAGCCCAAAAGGAGCCAATTTATCACAAACTGTCAGAGATTCCGATTTTAAATGACCTAGAGCCCAATTACCAACAGAGGCCAGGAATCTTCTTTCCAATTAAAGTGATTGATTTCTTAGCAGATTCAGTAGCATTTCACTTTTTAATTACACTCATTCCGATCAAGTGTGAGAAAATTCTTCCTCGTTTTATTTTTCTTCCAAAGAAGATGATACAACAAACATTAATCATGAAGCAAGACAAAGCCAGACCTGGCAAAGCCTTTGGCAGAATCGGACAAGCCCTAATCTATCAATGGGTCTTGTCGGTGGTTACGGGTCTCAGTGGCTCCCGAAGCTCCACCAGGGGAGGAGAGAACAATTATTCACCTAAGAGCTGTCACACCTTCAGCATCAGCTGAACCGCGATGAGACAGCATTAGGCATATTTCAATAAACAGATTTGCAGGGGGATGAGGAGTTAGGGACACAGCACAATTTTGGCTTTCCTGTGCAAAAAATATAAATGAAGTATTGGAGACAAAGGGGTAGGTGGAGGCTAACATAAGGAACATGGGAACACATTTTTTCTCACTTGGATGGCATAAGAATGATCACATGTTAAAAATTCTAAGTGTATCTATTCCTCCCTGAGAGGGGGGAAGCAGTCCGACAGACAGGTACCCTAACAGGGTCTGCATGCAGCACCCACCAGACCACAGGCACACACGTACCCCCAGAATGCTCAGGGAGGCCCTGGGATGCAAACCCAAGACCTTTCCCATGTGGGTCCACTTGCATTACTGTTGTGCTATTGCCTGGCCCGGAATTTTGAAAGAGAAGAAAACAACTTTAAATTCAGCTGGGGAGCCCAGTTCTTGTGGCACAGTCGATAATATACCAGAGAGCAGAAGCCCCTTGCTGATTGGCTCTAGTCCTGGCCTGGACTCCCACACACACACATCCACCCACTGGCTGCTTTATTTAAGGGCTTGTGGCTGGGGGCCGTACCCAACCCAGCTCCCACGCCTCCACAAGAGCAACGGGGCTTCCTGGTTAGCACCGCAGGAGCCAGTTCCCTGCCAAGGAGCCTGGGGAATGGTGGCTTTGAGTCTCAGGTCACGGTCATCCGAAGGCAAGGCAGGAGAGCTGGAAGTCCAGTTCAAATGGGCAGGGTGCTGGAGAGGTCCCGCCCGGGCCCAGATGTCAGGAAACTACACCCCACCCAACCCCACCCCTGGGGCCCAGAGGAGCCAGTGGGCCAAGAAGTCAAGAGCTTTTGGCACCAAGTAAGGCCAGTTCAGGCCCTTCAGGCCCAGCAGCCCCTCAGCTCCACCTGACTCCAGGAGCACACACCCCATGGCCACTCCTCACATCATACACACACTGACAACTGCCACACTCTCACTCTCTCTTCCCCTCTCCTTCCCTCTCTCTCCCTCTCTAACTCACACGCAGGGCTGTGACAGCCCTGGACCCACTCCTGGACCCCTGAAATATCTCTGGATTGGTATCCAGTGGGTGGGGCCATGACAGGTCGGGGAAGGCAGTTTTCAGCCTGAAAACTCGCTAGGTGTCTGCCCGGGTGCCTAGGATCCTGGCGGGCTGGGCTGGAGAGGGGACCGTGGTGTGACTGAGTGGTGTAGAGGGTACCTCCTCTTCTGTCTCTCTCTTTCCCTCTTCTCATGTACGTACATGTGCTCTAGTATTAATAAACAATTCATTTGGGGTTAGTACAGTTTAGAAGACCCAAAGGAACTTGAACCAGCCTCTTCCACAAAGACACTTGATTGTCTACTTGGTGTTTTTCAGAAATGGTGTGCATGTCTGACAGAAGGGGGTGTTTTAGACAGGGTCTCACTGCCTCATGATCCTTCCATCTCAGATGCTCTAGTAGCTAGGATTACAGGGGCACATCACCAGGCCCGGCTTAGCGTAGGCACAGTGTCAAACCCGGTTCCCCACAAGGCCCAGGCCTGCCGAGTGGCAGCCTCCAGCACACATCACTCAGCTGGGCCTTTCTCTTTGCTTTCAATCTGCACAGAAGGACCAGCCAATTCTGGCCCCTGCAGCCCACCTACCAAGAAGCCTGCACCCTTATCTCCCCTCCCACCTCTCTCCACGAGGTCAGCGGATTATCATCAGCCCATTCCCTGGAAACAAAGGTCAAGGTTGTTGCTCAAATGAATGTTTTCCAGCAACCTGTGCTCCAGAACCTCTCCAAGTGGCTAGACAAGTGATTACCCCTTGTCCATACCCAGTCGTTGACCATTTTCCAAAAGCTTTCAAATTCATCATGGTTCTGGGGGAACTCCAAAATTAAAATTTTTCTCACTCAGGCATGGAATCACATTTGGCACTTTAGTAGAAAATGAAAGTGAATTGTAGACTCAGCTTTTGAGGGGAAAAATGTTAATGTATGTGAGATTGGGCCTGCTTACCTTCCATCGAAGCTCATTGGCAATACTCAGAAAGACCAAAAGGATTCACATTGAGACTTTCCACTTGGTAAGCAGATAAGTATTAAGTGTTCAAAAGGGCCGGGCAGGATGCCAGGTGCTGGAGGTGGAAAACCCTGGTTCTTTCCTTGCGGCGTTATGGAAAAGACAGATAAGCCACTTCACAAAAAGGAACAGAATGTAGATGCTGTGATGGGGCAAGAGTCTCACCCTGCTGAGGATAAAGGAAAAGGATATTGCCTAAACAAGGCTAGAAGCCTGGCTGGTCTTAGTCAGTAGAAGCAAGAATTCCAGGCCTATACGCAGCGTGGGCAAACAGATGCCACATTCCAAGAACCACGGACAGAAGGAGGCCAGGCCAGGCTCTGCAAAGCTCTTAGCTGAGCTAAGAGGTCGAGGGTGAAGGAAGTCACAGTCCAACCGGCTGTGGTGGGAGGGGAGTGAGGGCAGAGGAACATCTGCTGAAACACCCCCAAGGGCTGACACAGCAAAGCTGTCCGTGGTAACGGGAGTGGAAATCAGTGGAGATTTGAGAAACGTGGGTCTGGTGCAGACACTGGGGTTCGCAACTACAAATGAAAGGCTGAGATAGAGGCGCAGAGGTTCACTCTGAGCGCCACGACTATATATGTGTGCATTTAGTTGGCCTTCGTGGGCTGGCTAGCTTTTGCTATGTAAGGTCTCATTGTGGGTATTATTCACATCCTGCCTTGAGTCCTGGTTGTGAACTCTAAATACCCCTGAGGTAACTGGGGGAGTTATTTCAATCTTCCTGCTATAGATGACAGCACCAAGCCTGGGAGGCTGAGACCTGACCAGGGAACCCAACTAACTGGTGTAGATGAGCTGAGAAACCAATGGAGTCCTCATTATGCAATTAGTGAAATGGGGAGATAGTTCAAAACCATCTGATGGGCATGTTTCTACGGTAAGAGGACAGAGTTCATAGAACCTTACGCTGGGGGGTGCACTGGAAGGTGGTTTGCTGATAACATCAATCCCAAAAGCAAATGGAAAGCCATTGCACCACACGGAATCCTTTTAAATAAGTGGATGCCTAAAGACTCAAGTGCTACACCTTTGGTTGAACTAAGTGACCCTTACCAGAATTTACTCCCATCATAAAATGCAAAAAAGACCCATTTGTCTAAAAAGCAGGTAGAGAAAACCACTGACAAGGGCTTAAATGTTTTACAACTTTAATGTTCTTCATGTGGTCAACACAAAATACTGACAGTACATGAATAATGGAAGGAAGACTCTTGGGCAAAGCTCCTCAGCAACTCACAGTATCACTCTGGTCAAACAGTACAAAAAAACAAACAAACAAAAAAGTCAATGGAATAAAGGATTAGGGCATTCAATTAAGAGTTTTTGTTTAACAGCACTGTTAAAAAAAACAAAGAACAAACCAACCAACCTTCTTTTCTACCTATTGAAAGAGTAAAAGTGAACCGGAACTTATAAATCTTTTTAATGAGCAGCTTAAAGGAGCATGGGGGGAGGGGACCACAACTGTTGATATACGCGTAATGCACAACGTCGAGGGTTTAACAAATTCTAAAACCCTCTACAAATATCACTAAGCACCGTATTATTAGAAATATAAAAGCACACAGGTATAACTATGTGGTATTAAAAACAGACCTTGTTATATAAACATATATATGTCACTTTTATCTCTTTATGAAAGTAACAATATAAAGAAAGATCTACAGTTTACCCGTCTGCCTGGGACTCCGAAACGTTCACCAAATGGTCAATATTAACCTTAATCAATAGCTGAGGAACCCACGGGACCCTATTCAGCACCTGGAGGACCCCCACTACACACCCCGCTCCCATTCTATGTGTTCCCGTGACACCAGAAATACCCAATTGCAACTCGCATAATTACATCCACAGGTACATTTGAATACTGAGATCTAGCCAGAAAAAGCAACAGCCAAGATAAAATAAGCTGGAATTCACTAGAAAAGCAACAGGAAGACTTTAAAATGCTTCCAGTTTAAGTCAAAATTAAGGCAGCCATTAGGTCCCATCAGCTTTGTAGAGGTGTAGATGTTTTGCTGTTGTCCTTTGAAAAACATGAAGAATCTATGAGCATTTTCATCTGACAAAAATACCATGTTTGTTAGCTTTTGGTAGCCATTCCCAAGTAACTTTAAATTTTGTACGTTGTTCAAGGCCAGAGTACACACTGGTTAGGGTATGTTTATAGCTGGTGCATCTCTAAAAAATTTTTCATGAACGCGGCCAGCTTCTGAACGTCTTCAATCGTGACGGCATTATACAGAGAGGCCCGGATGCCTCCCACAGACCTAGAGAGACCAAAGATCCAACCATTTAGAAAAAAAGCATCTAATTTGGCATCAAAACAATTCTTTTCTAATCACCTGATCCTGAGAGTTATACCACCTGAGACTACCACACCCAACCTCCCACCTGAAACTCCTACAGGAGGCCCAGGGCTGCTTCTGCCTCAGTCATTAGGAAACACCCATTTCTGGGGCCAGCAGGTGACATGGTGGTTAAGGTGCTGAACTGCCACATGGCCAACTATGGTTCAAGTCCCAGACTTGGAGGCTTGCTTTTGCTTTCTCAGTTTCTCTCTCTCTCTCTCTCTCTCTCTCTGTCTCTCTCTCTCTCTCATCCAATTAAAAAGTAATGATGAGTAAAAATTAAATAATTCTTTAAAAAGAAAAGAAAGCATCCCTTTCTGCTCACATTTAGTTCAAACTATTCACTCCTGGCAAAGACGAAAACGAGATGGGGGGAAAGAAAAGTTAAGTCAGGGCCCAGCCACAATGGCTCAGGTGACGGGGTAGGATGCTGCTGTGTAATGCTGGGGCCAGATGGGAGGCCCAGGGTTCAGATCCTGGGTTAACCTGCCCATGCCAGGCACACCTGTGATACTAGTTTGCTGAAGACTTTGGGGGAGAATTGAAGTATGGTGATACTGTCAGGGGCTCCTATCTTCCTCTCTCTCTCTCTCTCTCTCTCTCTCTCTCTAAATTAACTAATTAATAACTTTTTTTTGGAGAGGTTTTTCCTCTAGGGCACGTGCGCTCGCCAGCCAGACAGAGACAGAGAGACAGAAAGGACGAAATCACGCCCCTGGGGGGATGGCCACGCCGCAATCCCTTCTCCTCCACTCTCCTCTCGGGATCTTGGGCACGCACGCACACGCGCCCGGCGTGAGTTTTAAGCCACCGGGTCCAGGACTTGAACCGCGGTCGACTACATGGGAGTCCAGCGACATAGCCATTACGCTAACTGCTGGTCCTAATTAATAACTTTTTAAAAAGAGATATTTCAGACAAAATAGGTGATTCTGCTTGTTATGTCATTCATGAACCTGCCAGGATGGGATCAGCTACTGGGGTAGGATAGGGTGTCTTGCTGATAGGAGGCAGGGCATCTTGCTGCTGCTCTTCTCCTGTGGGGACATTAATTTTTCAAAGAGCATGTGAGAACTAATCTATCTGATGTGCAGCTAGAGTAACAGTGACATTCTACCATGAGAATGGCGTAGAACCGGCCTCAGTGAAGAGATGGCCAACTCCGTGGTGCAGGTGCTGTTTCAGAGACCTTCAAAGGCCTGGTCACGTCCTGATAAACCCATCGTACACTGAAAATAGTGTTAGGTTGAAAATGCACTTAATAGGGACCAGCAGTTAGCGTAATGGCTATGTCGCTGGACTCCCATGTAGTCGACCACAGTTCTACCCCAGACCCGGTGGCTTAAACTCATGCCAGCCTCGTGTGCGTGTGTGCCCAAGATCCCAAAAGGAGAATGGAGGAGAAGGGACTGCGGTGTGGCCATCCCCCTGGGGGGTGATTTCTCGCTTTCTGTCTCTCTCTGTTTTTCTGGCGAGCGCATGTGCCCTATAGCAAAAACCTCTCAAAAAAAAAAAAAGCATTTAATACATCTAACCTACCAAACACCATAGCTTAGCCAGCCTACCTGAAACACGCTCAGAATGCTTCCATTTGCCAAGGGCTGAGCAACCTTATCTGTTGGGTCTTTGGAAAAGTCATAATGTATTTTTCTATGTTTCTCAATGCAAAATGTGTCATGACTTTTCCAGTGACCCCAGTAACACAAAACTTTTTTTTTTTCTATAGGTATGTGCACTCGCCAGAAAGACAGTGAGACAGAAAGTGAGAAATCACCTCCCGGGGGGATGGCCACAATCCCTCCTGTTCCATTCTTTTCTGGGGATTTTGGGCATGCACTCACATGTGCTTGGCCTGAGTTTCGAGCCGCCAGGTCTGGGACTCAAACTGTGGTTGGCCATATGGGGAGTCCAGCACTTCAATCCACTATGCCACCTGCTGGCCCCAACACAAAACCGACTTTATAATGAAGTGCTGGGCTATCTCATGTAATTCCTTGAAGACTGAAAGTGAAAAACAGGATAGTTGTATTGGAATTTGAAGGACAGTTTCTATTGAATCTGCATGACTGTCACACCATCAGTCAAAAATCTTCTTAAATCAAGAACTGCCTGTAATTTTGATAAATCCCTGAGGAAGTTGTGACTCCATTATACTCTTAGCCAGAAAACCGTGAAGGGCCCCACAGACAATAGGGAAAGGCACTCCCTGTGAGAGCTGCTTCTTCCCAACAAGTTACTGAACTGCTTCTCCAAACTGAGCAGGCGCCAAGATTTGTTTTATTCCACGTGAAAAACTAAGCCACTTGCGTTTTGAGCCGCTGAGTTGGCCATGTACTCACCTATGTCCTTTCAGGGAGATCATATTGAGCTCAAGAGCCTTATCGAGAAATCTCTTTTCTAACGCATCATCTCCTTTGGCGTTGCCAATGCGGAATGGAATGTTCATCTTGCTTCTATTCCGGGGCTCCACGGGACATCTGAAAAACAGGGTTATTGTTTCAGCTACTTTTCTGAAATGTTTGGGTTGTCACTGACAAACCAACAGACTGGGTTGGCACTCTCTTGTATTACTTGTACTTCAGTTCTGTAATCCTTGGTTTCCTCATCTGAATAATGAAAAGTCCAATAATACCTCCATTTCCGACTAGTGATGATGGTTCAGGACTACAACACTTAGGAAGTTTTTGATACATGGCAGCCACACAGCAAATGTGAATGTCTCTTTCTCTGCAAGGCTGCAGAGAAATAAGTTAGTACTAATAAGAGCTGTAAGATTTAAAAATTAAAAACAACAGATTTCAAAGAATTTATCATCCTGTATTGCCCAAGCTATATGACCTTGGCAAGTTACTTAACCTTTCTGATATATTTTCTTTGCCTCATCTGAACAAGGGAATAATAATGGCACCTATCTCAAGTTGTTACGAGGATTAAAAAGTCACTACTTATGGATAATTTCTGTGGGACATTTAAAAATAAAGAGGTGGGGGGCAGCAGGAGGCATGGTGAATAAGGCACTGGATTCCCACATGTACCGTCATTTGAGTCTTGGACCTGGTGGCTTGAAAATCATGCCAGGCACATGTGCGTGCATGCCCAAAATCCTGAGAGGAGAAGGAATTGCAGTGTGGCCATCCATTATGGGGGGGGGGGGGGGGTGATTTACTTTCTCTCTCTCTCTGTTTCTCTCTCATAGATTCTATGGAAAAAAAACCTTAAAAATAAAATAAAACAAAGAGGCAGGGTCTACTTGCCATCTTTAGAATCTAGGCTGGTCCTATGCTTGGCTTTGCCCAAGAGATTGCAACAGAATTACTGTACAACTTCTAAGTCCAGGTCTAAAGAGGCCTTGCAGATTCTCTTCTGTTACCTTAACACACTGCTGCCATGTAATTAAGCCTGAGCTTGCGTGCCAGAGATAGAAATCCAAGACTACAGCCAGCACCAACTGGCAGACAGGTGAAACCATTTTAGACCAGCCAGCTCCCATTGAATCGCCAGACAACTTCAGTTGAATGAAGGATCTCAAAACCGGCAGAAGAACTGCCCAGCTGAGCTCAGCCCATCTACTAAACCAAAAAATCATGAGCAGAGAAAATAGTTAAGATTTAAGTCATTAAGTTTAGAGATGTTCTGGGATATAGAAATAGATAACTGATATAATTTAAAACAGTGTCTGGAACATAGTAAATGCTAAATGTAAGTATCTGTTAAATGTAATATATTTATCTTTTTTATTCCCAGCACCTTGCATAAGGCATATACAGATTCTCAAAAATGATCAGTGCAATAGATATCCTCTCACAAGTTAGACTGGCTCTGGTCAAAAAGAAACACACACACACACACACACACACACACACACAAATATTGGTGAGGAGGTGGAGAAAGGGGAATTCTTATGCACTACTGATGGAATGTAAATTAGTACGGCCAATGTGGAAAACAGTATGGAGTTTCCTCCAAAAATAAAATATAGAACTGCTGTAAGATCCAGCAATCCCACCATGAGCATATGTCCAAAAGAAAATCAGTACATTACAGAGATATCTGCACTCCAATGCTTACCGCACTCAATTCACAATTGCCAAGGTATGAAATCAGTCTAGAGTCCATCAATAAATGGATAAAGAAAATGTGGTTTATATACAAAATGAAATACTATTTAGCCTTTAAGAAAAGAACAAAATCTTGTCATTTAAGGCAACAAGTCTGGAGGACATTTATTAAGTGAAATAAGTCAGGCATGTAAAAAGAAATACCATGTTCTCACTCATATGTAGAATCATATGAGTGACCCTGTCAGGGTCATCAACAAAGATGTCCCTGTTGAGGATGTGGTCTCTTTGTCTCTCTCATAAGAGAAGTAAATAAAATAAACTCGGGCCAGCTGGTAGCATGGTGGTTAAGCCAGCTGGATCCCACATGGCTATGTGGTTGAAGCCCAGACGCAATGGCTTAAAAATTAAGCACAGGAGCCACATGTGTGTGCATGGCCAAAATTTTTTTTTTTTTTTTTTTTTTTGGAGAGGTTTTTGCCATAGGGGGTGTGCGCTCGCCAGACAGAGAGAAACAGAAAGACAGAAAGCAAGAAATCACCCCCCAGGGGGGATGGCCATGCCACAATCCCGTCTCCTCCATTCTCCTCTCAGGATCTTGGGCATGCACATACACGCGCCTGGTGTGAGTTTTAAGCCACCGGGTCCAGGACGCAAACCGCAGTCGACTACGTGGGAGTCCAGCAACATAGCCATTATGCTAACTGCTAGTCCCACCATGGCCAAAATCTTGAGAGGAGACTTGAAGAGAATGGACTATGGTGTGGTTGTCCCCCACACACCACTGCACCCTAGCCCCTGAAGGGGGAGTCTTCAGTTTCCCTTTCTCTCTCTCTTTGTCTCCAGTGATGCACATACCCTGTAGCAAATTTTAAAATAAATAAACATAAAACTTAAAAAGATGATGGGCCAGCAGATGGCATAGAGGTTAAGGCAGCTGGATCCCACATAGCCAACTGAGTGGTTTGCGTCCCAGACCCAGTGGCTTGAAAATCATGCCAGGCATGTGTGCATATGTGCCCAAAATCCCGAGAAGAATGGAGGGAAAGAGATTGCAGCATGGCCATCACCCCAGGGGGTGCTTCCTCACTTTTCCTCTAACTCTCTCTCTTTCTCTCTATGATGAATGCAAGTACCATATAGCAAAACTACCAAAAAAATTTTTTTAAAGATGACCTTATGGAAGTGGAGGATACAAGAGTGATTCCAGAAGCTGGAACAGGGGAATAAAGAGAGGTTGGTAACAGACCAAAATTACAGATAGGCGAGAGGAACAAGTTTTAAGGTCATAAAGCACAGCAGATGTCTTCATAAATATATCTTCTTGTTTTATTGTTAAAAGATGTGTGGGGCTTTTATTTTGGGGGGCTGGTAGATGCTGCGACTTGGCAGGCTAAGGCCACACAGGAGACCTAGGTTCTATTCCCAGCCTGCCCTAAAAGTTGGGTGTCCTACTGTGCACCTATAAACCTCAAACACCTATTAGGAGGTTGAGGCAGAAGGTCACAAGTTCAAGGCTGGCACGGGCAACATAATGAGACCCTGTGTGCAAGAGCCAGGAGTGAGGGTGCGCCACGCTATCAACTCATATGGATTTCTTTCCTCAGGCCCCAATTCACGGGCACGTGGGCAGCCTCTAGGTTTTCTCTGTGACGTCCTACATTGGTCTTGCCGGTGCCTAATTCTGTGCACACTCCTGTGCCCAGGCAGAGTCCTGGGGGAGGGTGTATGCCGAGACATAAAGCCCTTGGTCAAAGAACACACGTGTTTTGAATTTTGTGGGTATTACAAACTTTACTCCAAATTGGTCCAATTTTTTTTTTTTTTTTTTTTGGAGAGGTTTTTGCTATAGGGCGCATGCGCTTGCCCAAAAGACAGAGAAAGACAGAGAAACTGAAAGGGAGAAATCACCCCTCAGGGGGGATGACCACGCTGCAATCCCTTCTCCTCCGTTCTCCTCTCAGGATCTTGGGCACACACACATACGTGCCCGGCGTGGGTTTAAGCCACCGGGTCTGGGACTCAAACCAGTCGACTACATGGGAGTTCAGCGACATAGCCATTATGCTAACTGCTGGTCCCAAAATTGGTCCAAATTTATACTCCAACCAAAAGTATGTTCGCTTGCCAACCCCTCAAATTATCCATCTTTTTCATTTCTGCCAAAGACAGAAAATAGCCCATGATTTTAATCTGTATTTCCTAAGTTGGGCATCTTTTGTCTGTGTGTTAGCCCGCTGTATTTCTTCTGAATTACTTGTTCATGTCATTAGCAAGTACTCACTGTGCCCATTTGGTTATCCTTTTGCATTTATTTGTAGATTCTTGCCTACATTAAGAATAGTAATTTTTATGTGTTGTATATATTATATATATTACATATATATGCACACAAAATCATTCTCATTTTTTATGCTATCTTAAGCTGTACAGGATTTTTAAATTTTTCATGTCATTAATTAACTCTTTTTTTTTTTTTTTTTTGAAGTTGACCAGAGAGAGACAATGAGAGAGAGAAAAAGATCCACCCCCCCACCTGCCGGCCCCACCTTTTTCATGTAATTAAATGTCATTCTTTTACTTTGTGGCTTCTGAGCTTATGGCTTGTTTAAGAAGACCTTCTGTATTTTAGGCTTAAGTCATTCTCTCCTATCTTTTCTTTTAGTATTCTTATAGTTCTAGTCCTTACTTTTTTTTTTTTTTTGGAGAGGTTTTTTTTTTTTTTTTTTTTTTTTCGCTATAGGGCGCGTGCGCTCGCCAGACAGAGAGAGAGAGACATAGAGACAGAAAGCGAGAAATCACCCCCCAGGGGGGATGGTCACGCCGCAATCCCTTCTCCTCCATTCTCCTCTCGGGATTTTGGGCACGCACGCACACGCGCCCGGCGTGAGTTGTAAGCCACCGGGTCCGAGATGCGAACCGCGGTCGACTACGTGGGAGTCCAGCGACATAGCCATTACGCTAACTGCTGGTTCCCGTTACTTTTTTTGAACAGATCTTTTTGACTGATTAGAATTTAGCATGGTGTGGGGCAATCATTTAACACTGCTTTTTGTTGGGATGGACCATCAATGCTTCAAACATTACAAAGGTACTTCTGTTACTCTTATAACTGGACATGCGGTTTTCAAGTAAACATGGGCCCATTTCTGGACGCTTCTGTCCTACTGTTCATGTCTCCCTGTGCTACAGCCACAGTTTAAATTAGTTTTACAGCGTTTTAACAGAACACTTTCCTTTTTAAACAATATTTTCAGCTATTCTTTTATATTAACATTCCCAGATGAGCGTTTGGATTGATTTCTAGATATTTTAAACTTTTGTGCCTACTGCAAATGGAATGTTTTTCTTCATCACATTTGCAATTGTCACTTCTGGAGTATGAAACCACAGCTGATCTTACACATTTAGCTCCAGTTGATCACGATCCTACGCTTGATTTTCTGTTGATTCTTGCACTTTTTCTTATTATTCTTATTATCTTTATTGTAGGAGGGTATGTATGTGTACTTACCAGAAAAGGAGAAAGAGAAAGCACCCTCAAAATGGGGCATGGTCATGCTGCAATTCCTTTCCTCCAGTTTTCCTTCCCATGAGGATTTTGGGCACACATGTACATACACCTGGCATGTTTTTCAAGCCAATGGGACTAGGGTTTGAACCACAGTTGGCCATGTAGGACCTGGCTCCCGATACACAGCTCTTAGCCAACGCACTACTTGGCTGACCTGATTCTTGCACTTTCTATGTCAAAGTCACATTCCTACAGTCTGTGATTTTTGCCATCTCTCCAGTGTAGAAGAGAAGCACAGGCTCTGGGACAAGTCTCCCAGGACATATTCCCTGCACATCCGCCATGTTCACACCTGGCCAACCCCACTTCCCAACTGTACGCAGATCCTGTCTGTGTCTCGTACAACAGGCTTCAGGTTACTTCGTGGGGCTGTGAGGACAATCCGTGTGTTCGTACGTGTAAAGTACCTACAACTCTGCCTGCTTCGTTTTCTTTCAGGGACTTCACTACACCCATCCCAAGTGTCCTTCTCTTTCCCATGGTCCCCATGATATGGGTGACCTCAAATCTACACATGGAATCCACCACTTGGATATTCTTTTTTTTTTTTTTTTTTTAATTGCCAGGGGGCACGTGTGCTCACAGAGATAGAGGGAGAAGGAAAAGCACCCTCCATGGAAAATGGTCACATTGCAATCCCTTCTCCACGTCTCCCTCCTTTTGGGATCTTGAGCATGTACGAAATATGCCCAGTGTTTCTCAAGCCACTGAGTCTGGGACTTGACCACACAGTTAGCATGTCCAGCTGCCTCAACCACTCGGCTACGGACACAGCTCAACATTCTTATATCGTAAAATTAGTATCTATTATACGAGGAGACTTCAAAACTTTCATGGACAATGGAAATAAAGTCCAAGCTTATATTGCTGCAAAAAAAAAAAAAAAAAAAAATGTCGATATCCATGCAGTTTTGAGTGCTGTAAGCCTGAGTTTCGACAATGGTATTGATGCTGTCGTGACACAGAGTTACCCAGAATGCAACCTGGCCAACGCCATCTGCTGCTTTCTGAAGGAGTTCACCAACAGTGAGCAGGGTGCTGGGATGACCACTATGGGACAAGGCCAGCAAGAACCCTTCTGAGATGACTGGCACCCACCACTCTGTCAACACGAAAGAGCTGACTGAAATGACCTCTGGCGCTGCAGCTCTAGGTTAATGAAAATCAAGTTTCACCCTCAGACAAGAGGTAAGAAAGAAAAATTCAGCCAGCTGATTTGGGTTTTAGCTCACTTGCTACTTTGGTCCACTGTCTGAATTATTTAAAACAGCAAGATATGGGACCAGCAGTTAGCATAATGGCTATGTCGCTGAACTCCCATGTAGTCGATTGCAGTTCGAGTCCCGGACCCGGTGGCTTAAACTCACACTGGGTGCGTGTGCGTGCATGCCCAAGATCCCGAGAGGAGAACGGAGGAGAAGGGATTGCGGTGTGGCCATCCCCCCTGGGGGTGGTTTCTCACTTTCTGTTTCTTTCTGTCTTTCTGGTGAGCACACGTGCCCTATAGCAAAAACCTCTCCAAAAAACAAACAAAAAAACCCAGCAAGATATTTATAAATTATCTCATAATAAATTACTTATAAGAAAAAAAAAAAAAAAGAAATCCATGCAGTTGTTTCCTAATTCACATTTTCCACCAACTTTCTGAAGACCCTTGTATGTTAAATCTTGTGTGTTGGGAACATCCTAATTACTTACATAATAACCACAAAAAGCTAAAACGACCATCCTGATAGCCTTGAGATTAAGGGAACTGGATCCCACATGGGAGGCCACAGTTCAAATCCCAGCCCCCACAGCTTGAAAGCTATGCCAGTCGTGTATACGGATGTGCCCCGAATCCTGACAGAACAGTGAAATGGAAAAGGAACTGCAGCACAAGGGATGGACGCGTTCTCCCTCTCTCTTTCTCTGGCAAACACACACGCCCTCTGGCAATTAAAAAAAAAAAAAAAAAAAAAAAAAAAAAAAGAGCTAACACCTCCAGAATGCCGACTGCTATATGCCAAACGCTTTCTAGTGCCTTACATAAAGTAACCAGCACACGCACCTCTGCCCTCAACCCCTACATTCGTCTTCAGCCATGCACGTTCCCACTTAGTCCTCACAAGACAGAAGCAGCTGGCACGTTACCACGTCCACTGTACAGAGGAGAAACCGAGCCTGGGCAGTCAGGTCACTTGCCCAAGGTCACAGGCTAGTACGTGAGAAAGCCCAGCTGCTGCACGACGTTACGCTGGCCCACGTGGGCTCAGCTCGGGGACAGCCAGCTCCACACAGGTGCCGAGGCCACAGCATGAACTGGGTGGCTTTGACAGCTATCTAATCTTGCCTCAGACTTCCTTGCCAGGATCACTGGCAGGCCTGGTGCGACCTGCAGCAAACTGCCCAGAACTGTGCCCCACGGAGGGGCTATCCTACAAATCGGAGGGGTGGGGGAGGAGTGAATCTCCTCTGAGACAGAAACAAGGGCAAAGTTGCTGGTAACTGCAAATTCCAATCCCAGGTCTCTCGGTATTCTTCTTAAAACTGCCCACTGCCCCTCTGGGGCCAATTTACTGAATCATTTCCAAAGTTGGAAAGAAAAGTACAGAATTCCCTGAAACCCAAGTGAGCACAGGACCCCTTGGTGAGCCGCCAGCTGTAAACAGAGGCCAGAGCTAAGTCGGTTCTTGACTTGAGTAACAAGGTCCCACGGGACCTCAGCAGCCTGGATGGCGTTTTCCAGGCAGGCTGCCAAAAAGGGGACAGACTACCCTGAACAGTTTATTGTGAAGAGGACGCAAGGCCGGAGTCAAGGCCATTCAGAAGTGAGTGAGGAGTTGGTGCAAGCGTGGTCAGACTCTCCAGGAGATGACCTGCCTGCCCATTAGCTCACAGGCTGCCTTCCAGGAAGGTCCTAGATTGGGGCCTTGGAGTTAAAGGATTTGGGATGGGACCAGCAGATGGCAGAATGGTTACACTGCTGGACTCCCACGTAGTGGACCACGGTTCAAGTCTCAGACCCAGAAGCTTAAAACTCACACCGAGTGCGTGCGTGTGTGTGTGTGTGTGTGTGTGCCGAAGACCCCGAGAGGAGCCTGGAGAAGGGATTCCAGCATGACCATCCTGCTGGGGGGTGATTTCTTGCTTTCTGTCTCTCTGTCTTTCTCTGGCTCTCTGATGAGTGTACACACCCAATAGCAAATATCTCTCTAAAAAAAAGGACTTCGGGGGTGGGAGAAAATTCAAGAGATTCCTAGGATTCCTTCTAAGCTTTGTTTCTAATTCCTTAGGTATTTTATTCCAGCGGTATTGCCATATTTTTCTTACCTTGAATTGCACACCCTTTTTCTTATATCTCCTGAGAAATACAGGAAGTCAAATGCTAGCAGGAAAATTGGTCTCCCCTCCAAGCTCTTTGGGGGCCACGTTCTTTAACTCACATTCAGGATCTGAGCACTTTTCGGGAGCCAGGGAAGATGACATTCTTCTGGGTATCTCAGGAGCCTAGAACAAGGTTGGCCCAGAGTGGGTACACTCAGGAGCCACTGGGCTGGTGGATGGATGGATGGATAAATGAACTGGTGGAGGTGGGTGGATGTATGGGTGGGTGGGTGGATAGGTTCATGAGCAGCTGGCTGGCTGCCTGCCTGGGTATATAGTAACAGACAGACTAAATATATCCTTAGACCTTTCCATAATCTTTGTAATCCCCAGCATAGCTATACCCTCCAAGCAGCCCATTTTCTTTTTTTTTTTTACATTTTTTCTTAGTATTATTTAATATTTATTTACTATTATTTTTAATTTGCTGTAGGTACAGGGTATATGCACTCACCAGAGAGAGCATGTGAAAGTGAAAAAGCAAGCCAGGACTTGAACTGTGGTCAGTTATGTAGGAATCTAGTGTTTTTAACTAGCATGCTCCATGCTGGTCCCAAGCAGCCCACTTTTTCTCCCTAAACACAGTGTACTTTCTTCCCTCAGTGTCCTTGGGCAGGTGGTCCGTGCATCACTCAATTCACATCCAAGGCACCTGCTGGTCTAAAAGCCCTCCCTTACTTCAAATGCCTTTCCCATGCTCATGCCAAGTTCTTCAGCCCTTGGCTCTGGACTCCTGGGGCCAACTCCCGCTAACTGTGCGTATCAGCATGGGTCCAGGAAGCGTCAGCAGGGTACGTTATCCTCCCCACTCCCACAGCACGGTCCAGAGTGGGAGTTTCCTGGAACCCAGCCCCAGCCTGCACCCACTCTCCGGTGCACAGAACCACAGAGCAGGCAGCAAAGTACAATGTGAATCTCTGCCCCCAGATAACTGGAGGGAAGGGACCCCAAAGGCCAAGGCATCCAGCCAAGCTGGCTCCCCCAGGGCTTACAGCTGGAGAGCTACTGCATGCCCAGCACTCCTGGGCACCAATGGCATTTTAAGGCAAGTTGCTTTCTTTCTTTTTTTTTTTTTTTTTTTTTTTTTTTTAGGTAGATTTTTGCTATAGGGCTCACCAGAGAGAAAGAGAGACAGACAGAAAGTGAGAAATCACCCCCCCCCCTGCCCCGGCGGGGCAGGGAAGGCCACGCTGCGATCCCTTCTCCTCCATTCTCCTCTTGGGATTTTGGGAACGCATGCACACACGCCCAGCCTGAGCTTGAAGCCACCAGGTCTGGGATTTAAACCACAGTCGGCCATGTGGGAGTCCGGCAATGCAACCACTATACCATCTGCTGGTCCTGCAAGTTGCTTTATCCTAGATCTCCAAGACACCTCACCCCTCCACCCCCAGGTGGCTGTAGACATGTGTTAGCAAGCCCTGGCTAAAAATGCACGTCTAAGCAGAATCGAGGTGTTCTGTCTACCACACAAGGCCACTGACTTCTCAAAGAGATTACAAACCCCTACCTATTAGCAGACATCTTTCATTCCAACAAATTGAACCCCAAAGAGGGATGATCCCTCTAAACACACTGTACTGTGAAGGGAAATCCTAGATTGGAAAGCGAGTATAAGCATGCATGTATATGTGTGTAAATGTGTGTGTAAGCACACATGTACATAGATGCACACGTATGCAAGCACAATGCATACACAAATCTGATCTTCATATACCTTCACCCACCCTGAAGGTAAGGGAAAAGCAAATGTAAGTACCCTCTGCTACATTTCCCTGCATCCCGGGTCCCGCACGGTGCTTCACAGCTAGTGTTCTGATGCAAGGCCTGTTGTAGTGGCCGCTGAAGAGGTATACCCACATCCTAACCGCCAGAATCTGTGAATATGACCCATCTGCAGAAAGGCTTTTTGCAGATGTAATTACATTAAAGATCACCAGAGGAGATCATCCTTGATTATCCATGTGGACCCTAAATTCAAAGACAGAAGAGAAGATTCTCTGAGAAGAATCCACATGGATACTGGGAACTAGATATTTCAGGCACAGGAGAAATGAAGATTTTCTACTCATAATTCAGCCTCCAGCAAGCAAAGCTAGTGTGCTATCACTACAGAATGGCAATCCGATTCTAGAACACCTCTGTCTGCTTGCTCCTGAACATTGAGGCTTAACTTCAAGAATTTGAAAGAAACACGCCATTCATCAGATGACAAGAAATCACCGTCGGATCACGAGAAATATGGGAAAACGAGAAAATACCTCTCCTCCAATGGAAAAGAGTAACTCTCCTTCATCCACAAGCAGTTCGGTGAAAGTCATGGAAATGTCTGATAAGGAATTTAGAGCATTCGTAATGTCGAAGCTAACAGAGATGGAAGAAAAGAGAGATAATGAACTGCTAAAGAGAAAGGAGAAAGAAGTTGCCGAGTTCCAGGAGATGAGGAAATTCTTGCAAGATCTAAAAGAGGAATTACACACTTTACAAAAGACTCAAACGGAACTGCTAGAGATCAAGTCTATAATACAAGAAGTCAAAATCTCCCTTGAAAGTATTAAAAGCAGACTAGATCATTCAGAAAATAGAATCTCAGATGTAGAAGAGAAAATGGCTGGCTTAGAAAAGTCCACCACGAAGACTGAGAAAATGGCTCAAAAATTTGAGAATGATATGCGAGAAGTACTGGATACCATCAAACGTCCAAATATCCGGATAAGCATTCCAGAAGGTGAAGAGACCCATAAGGGCATTGATAATCTATTCCATGAAATCCTGCAAGAAAACTTTCCAAACCTAGAGAGGCATTCGAAGATCCAGTCCCAGGAAATACAAAGGACCCCAAATAGAATCAACCCAAGAAGATCTTCTCCAAGACACATTATAAGGTTGACCAAAACCGCAGACAAAGACAAGATACTAAATTGGCAAGAGAGTAAGTTACCTACAAAGGACATCCCTCTAACAGCAGATCTCTCTACGAGCGAGGAGAGAATGGGAAAATATATTCCCTGCAAGAATACTGTACCCCAAGGGTGGGAAGAAAAGACAAGAACCTCAGCACTGGAATTTACCAGCACCAGCAGATCTCAAGAAGTTCTCAGCTAGTGTAAGAGTCTGAGTGGCCAACTTAATCAGAGGACCTGAATATTATTGAATTTAATAGTGAACCAGAACAGAAGATAAAAGTACGACTGAAGCACCTTCCAGAACAGAATCCTATGAAGCAAAGTTCCTTGGCACATCCTAACATTGAAAGTAGTTAGATTATGTAGGAAATTGTGTGATCAATGCCGTGGGTGGGAAGGGAATGAAGAATCTGTGACAATATGGAAGACCCATGATTGTATCACTATGCAGTGTGTAAAGATTGCATTTTGTATTTGATGAAGCAGATGTAAGTTACATTCAATGACTGCAAGATATAGCCACAGCTACCAGATGCGTAAAGAGATCATGGAAATGTGGGTATCACCTGTGTTTGCTATGAGGGTATTTGGATTGATTATCGTTACATGTGAGGAGAAAACAGTATAGAAAGCAAACATAGATACCAGAGACTGTGGGAGGAGAGTGGGAGATGGTAGAGGGTAAGAGATAAATTCAAGAAAAAGACAGAAGAGAAGGGGGATGGTCGAGTTAAGGCAGAGATGAGGGTGATGATCCAGTCACAAACCAAGGGCCACCTAGTGTCACCAGTAACCGAAAGAGGCAAGAAACCAATTCTTCCCTAGAGTCTCCAGAGAGAGCAAAGCCCAGCTGACACCTTGATTTTGACATTCTGACCTCCAGAATGGTGAGAATACATTTTGGTTGATTTAAGCCCCACGTTCGTTATGGCAGCCCTAGGATGCTCCTACAAGACCCATACATTTTCTGCAGCCTCCATGGGTGCTGTTCCAGTGGTCGAGATGCAATCATTCATCATTCAGTCATAGAAGTACTTAGGCAGGCACCAACCCGTGGGTGGCCGATTGCATTCACAGACTGCAAGCCTGGGTGGGCGCTTCTGTCTCATAGCAAGGAAGCAGTGAACTTTTCTGAAAAGGAGAAGGGGGCCGCAGTAGGGTCTATACCAAGGGTCTCCTACAGGAGGTCTTAGGTAAAGTTGAGAGCTTCCTGCAAGTGTTTTCTCCAGGCAATACCCAGAGGAAGAAGGGGAAATGGAGACTCCCATGGGTAAATGGAGACTCTTCTTCAGAGTAATGTTTTTAGTGTAAAAAATGTCATCGCCCTTTGGGACACAGATCCCAAACACTGGGATCCCTGAGGTGGGAGACAGGAGGTGGAACTCACCTTCTCCCTACCCCTTACCCCCGCCTGAGGGGGCTCCAGGCCACCCACACTCACCAGCACCTCAATGTCTCAGGTCCACCTTACACAGGCGCACCGTATACACGGTTTTAAATTACAAGAGGCAAAAACAAACGGGAGATCTAATCCATGAACTTACACGTAGAATCCTTGAGAGTTATCAATAATCTCATAAATCATTTGAGATTTGATGGAGCTGAGCTTCTCCATGGCTGCTGCCCCTCCGTTGTTCTTAATCCACTCCAGGACCAAGCCCACGACATAGATGCTGAAACCAAGATCAACAAGGAAAGAAGATCATTTAGTTCTGCATTGTAAAAAGCAGAAAGACATTCAGCAAATTGTTGTTCGAGATGCCTTATGACAGACTTACAGACATCACGAGCAACAGACAAGCTAAAGCAGGTCCCATACGAAAAAGCACATCAGGAAGAAAGGATGAGGCCAACCCACTGCGAGGCCTGAGGGCTGTCCCATGAAGGAGTTTTCGGGCTGGGTGGTGGTGCAGGGGTGAGACACAGCACTGTGGAGCTGAACCATGTGGGAAGGTCCCGTGTTCACACCTGGATTCGCTCCTGAGGAAGCTGGGCACACCTGAGCTGTGACCCAGGCTGGCTGGGGCTGGGGATGGATTGCAACATCAAGACCCCAGGGGAGTGCTGACTCTCTGGCTCATGAAACAAGTACATCAACTTTACAAAACGAAAAGCGGGGGGCCAGCAGGTGGCATGGAAGTTAAGGCAGTTGGATCCTACATAGCCTACTCCATGGTTCAGGTCCTCCATCAGGTGGCTTCAAAATCACACTAGGAGCTTGTGTGCATGCTCTGAGGGGGCTCCGGACCACCCACACTCACCTGTACCTCTTCCTGAGAAGAGAATGGAGGAGAAGGGGTTGTTTCATGGCCATCCCCCCCGGCGGGTGATTTCTCACTTCCCCCTCTCACTGTGTGTGTGTCTGTGTGTGTGTGTGTGTGTGTGTGTGTCTGTGTGTGTGTGTCTGGCTAGCATATACACTCTACAGCAAAAATTTTAAAAAGAAAAGTGATTAATTAGATTCCTTACTAGACTTCCATCAGTCCCTTCCTGGCCAACTCCAGCCCTAATACTACTGTAGCTGTTCAAACTGATCGTGACACCTGAACGCTCTTCTCTATCCCACCAGAGACAACATCAGCTTGCCCAACCTCCACTCAGAGTTAACTTTGCCTGAACTCCCAGAGCCCCTTGCCCATACCCCCACAGTTTTTTCCTATTTGTTGTTTATGTTTTGTTTTTTTTTTAAGAGAGATTCTTTTTGCGATAGGCTGCTTGTGCTTGCCAGAGAGACAGAGAGGGACCAGCAGGTGGCATGGTGGCTAAGGCGCTGGACATTCCCACATGGCTGACCTCAGTTTGAGTCCCGAACCTGGCGGCTTGCTTTCTCACTTCCCTCTGTCTCTCTATGTCTCTGGTCAAATTAAAATAAATGAATAAATAAATAAAATTTTTTTAAAAAAAAGAAAGAAATCACCTCCCAGAGGGGATGGCCATGCCACAATGCCTTCTCATCCATGATACTCTCGGGATTTGGGGTACACACGCTCATGTGCCCAGTGTGAGTTTCAAACTGCCGGGTCGGGATTCGAACCACAGCCAGCCATGTAAGAGTCCAGCACCTTAACCACTCCACCACCTGCGGGCCCCAACTCATTTGCTTCTTTATTGTACAATTCTGTGTGTCTGTGCTGTGAACTCTCATCCTGGAAGGCCAGAAGCACGCTGTTCAGCATTTCTACCCCACAGCCCTGCTCGGAGCCTTCCACCTGCACAGAAACGGGACAGTCCTGATTCCAGTCCCAGCACTGCCCCTTACTAACAGACTATCCAGGATTAGCCACTTCAGGGATCTAGGCCTCCGCTTTCCCACCTGCTACAGAGAGACCCACCTCCCTGTGGGCCAACCCACTGCTAGGCCTGAGGGCCATTCCACAAAGGATGAGGCCTCTGGCCTCTCCGTACCCCCCACACCTACGTGCAGCTCCAGGAGGTGCTGGGTCCCCTGGGCTCCGAGGTAGGCGCAGGCAATCTGAAACTTGCCAGGGACCCTCTGAGCTGGGAGTGAGAAGAGTCAGAACTGTGTGTCGGTACAACTGTGAGATAAGAGGCACAAACAGCCCCGGGGAATCCCGCTTCTGCAAACATTTGAAAAAAATGGAGCCCCCATCCCGGCTGAGAGAAGCAAGCACCAGAAATGGAGGGCAGGGGAAGTAGGATTTGTGTTCTTGGTTCCAGGAGGCCATGCTGCCCCTGCTCCTCCTGCAGGTTGGAGTCTGAGTCATGTATTCTGTTTTTAGGTAAAGATTTTTACTGCAGAGCATGTGCGCTCACCAGAGAGACAGAGAGACAGAGAGAAAGTAAGTGAGAAATCACATCCCAGAGGGGATGGCCACATCAAAATCCTGTCTTCTCCATTCTCCTCTCAGGATTTTGGGCATGCACACATGTGCCCAGCATGAGTTTCAAGCTGCTGGGTCCAGGACTTGAACCACAGCCAACTATGTAGGAATCCAGTGCCTTAACCACTATACCACCTGCTTGCCCTGAGTCAAGTATATTTTTTTTATTTTTGTATTTACATTTAATCATTATATATCTTTATAGCATATGGTATGGTTCTTCAAAGCATGCACACAGTGCACACCATTCAAGTCAAAGATACTGGGTCATCGGGAAAGTCATAGTGCATTTTTGCACAGAAAAATATGTCAGGACTTTCCTGACAACCAAGTCCATCATCCTCAACAGAAAACTTTCCATTTTCAAGTCTGTTCAATGTTTTTTTTCCTGAGCCCCTCCCACCCCCCAACTACCCAGCCCCTCCTATACAGTCATGTATTTTAACTTCCGGTCTTCTGAACGACCTCTGCTCAACACAGGGCCTAGCACTGGCAGGTGGGCTGCAAATGGTGGTTAGCAGCACCTTTACGATCAGGTAGCCCAACTGCTAAGACACTGCACTCCACAGGCTGGGACCACACGGGAAGCCCTGGCTCCATTCCCAGGCTAACCTAAAGGGTGAGTGGGGTGGCGTACACCTGTAATTCCACTGACCCAGGAAGCTGAGGCAGGAAGTGCAAGCATGAAGCCTGCCTGGGCAACACAGTGAGACCCTGGCTAAAAAGGAGCTGGGCGTGTTGGTATGCACCTGTGGTTCCTGCCGGGAAAGTGAGGTAGGAGGATTGTGACACAGCAAGACCCTGTCAAAACAAAACAAAACAAACAAACAAACAAATTTAATTAAAAAAAAAAAAAAAGAAAGAAAGAAAACTAAGCTGAAGAGCAGTGGATGGTTTTCCCAAGACCACCTAAAAGATCTCTTATCTTTAAAAAGGTGCTGGGATCAGCCCTTGACCTAGTGGTTGAGGGAGTCAGATACTACATGGCCAAATGTGTAGTTCGAATCCTGGCCCAAGTGGCTTATAAAACACATCAGGTACACAGGTTTAAGTGTCCAAAATCCCAACAGGATGTTAAGATGGAGGAGGGACTGTGGGGTTACACACCCCATCAGGAGGGTTGTTCTTTCCTTTTCCCTCTCTCTGGCAAGCACATATAGGCAAACTTTTTTTCCCTAAAGATAGAGATAAAAAGGTGCCATAGGAAGGGCTGACCAATGGTGTGGTGGCTGGATCCCACATGGCTGGGTGGCCGGACCCCACATAGCTCCAGTTCGAGTCCCAGATCTGGCAGCCTAAGAAAACACACCAGGCAGGTGTGCATCCATGTCCAAAATCCCAAGAGGAAAATAGAGAAGGGATGCAATATGGCCATCCACCTTGCAGGTGCACATTCCCTATAGCAAGTTTTAAAGATAAATAAATAAATAAAGGTACTGTGGAGTTGGCCCCAGTGCAGTAGAGATGTGCTGTTCAAGAGAAGCAGGATCCCACATGGCAACCACAGGCTCGAATCCCCGCCTGATCAGACTAAAACACACCAGGCACACATGCACATGCCCATGACCCCACAGTAGAGGACTGGAGGAAGGCGGTCAGTGTGACCGGACCCTGTGGAGGTGCTCGCTCTCCCTCTCTCATGTGGGTGCACACACATTCTGTCGTTAAGAAAGGGACAAAAAGATATTAAAAGGTGCTCAAGGCTCCATGCACAGCTCACTGAAAGCCCATGGGGCAGCGGCAGAGGTCTCAGGGGAAGAGATATCACCCTCCTTGAGCTGGGAGTTGGAAGGTTGGCCTCAAGCTATGCCCTCCCCAGCAGGTGTGGGTGAAGGGACAGATGTGCTGGCATCAGAGCTCCACAGAGATACTGATGGGAACAGCCAGGTTCAGTTGCGTGCCTACCCCTCCCCACCATTTCTTAACACCATGAGTCTATTAATACCAGGACAGGGCAGTGACGAGGGTCACTAGAACATGGGGTCTAGATACGGAATCTAGGAAATGCTCCCAGGGCGAGAGCCTTGTCACAGGAGAGCTGCTGATACTGACTGGCTCGTTCACTGTCTCAACCCGGTGGGCCAAGAACCCAGGAGGCCCGACCTCCTGGAGGCCGCAGAGGCCAAGACGGGCTGCCAGAGTGGCCTCGGGCACACAGCACAGTAGCCTCTCTCAGCTTCCCCAGGGCAGGCAACTCCTGCCCACGCTCTCCTTCTTCACGGGATCTGAGCAGGCAGCAAGCAGACAGCCCACCCCAAGCAATAGCTGCTGGGAGCAAAAAGGGAAGGGAGAGAGGAGCAAGAACCTCGGCAGTGGCTCAGCCGTAGCTCTGGGGCTAAGGACGGACAAGGCAGAGGGACCAGGAGAGGGGACGAAGTAAGAAGAGACCCACTGTGACCACAGCCTATTTTTATTTTTTAAGCCGTTGTTTTTTTTTTGTTTTTTTTTGTTTTTTTTTTTTTATGACCAAGAGAGACAAAGAGAAAGAGAGAGCACCCCAGCAGGGTCCTAACATTACACTCCACCCCCAGATCATGGGCATGCCTGTACCCACGTAGTCAGGGAGGTCTCTGGATGCAAAACTAGAACCTTCTCATACGGGTCGGCCTCATGGAACATTGCCTTTTACCACTGCCCACCATCCGCCCCACCCTACTTTTATCAATCACAATAGTCTTGATGTCAGAGCCACCATTATCGCATCTGACAGATGAGGAAGCCGAGGCTTGGAGAGCATAACTCACCTAAAGTCATAACAGGTGGCTGATAGAGCCAGGCTTCCAACCCACCTGTCTGACTCCGAATCTCAAGCTCTTTCCAGTAGTACCAAGGTCCTCTGGTTTGGCAGGGCCTGTAGGACCTTGTCCGCCATCTTGCCTGCCAGTGGGCAGCTGGGCCATCACACAGCATCACGCTCACTGCTGCTACGCCCAGCTGCCGTGGGAGCACGCGGCACGCGGTGCACATGTGTACGTCTCACCGGCTGCCCAGCCTCCTTGCTGTCAGATGCTCCAGATTTCCCACTTACCCCAAACTGCTCCTCTCCCACGTGGGCAGCCTACTTGTCCCCCTAAAACCAAAATACCCCCTGCTGTAGCATGTGATCCAAGCAGAACCATTGGCGGCACTCGGGAGACCAAGCTTTGTTTTGACCCAAGCTCTGGTATCCCAGTTTTCAAGGGCCTCGGCAGGTCCAGATCCCAGCCCAACCTCTGCACCCACACACGAAACCCTAGTGGCTGCCCTGTGCAGACTCCTGCCCACGCTCTCCATCGTCACGGGATCTGAGCAGGCAGCAAGCAGACAGCCCACCCACGCGCAGGGGCCACCCTTAGCCCTGTGTCTGTGAAGCCTCAGCAAGAGGCAGGTGGCCGGGAGGGAAGCTGGCCGTCCCGGAGGCCAGAGGACATCCCTGGAGCAGAAGGTCCTATCCCACCCCCAGCCCTTTCTCTGCACAGCTCTGATGTGTGGCTCCTGTGACTCTACTTACCATGCGGCCCTTGTAGCTGCCAATTCATTATTAAGGCATGCCTACTCTCAGACAACCTGAAAAGTACAGGGGCCCTAAAATGCTTACGCAGCTTTGCAACTTGGTCTCAAGTTCCCCAATACCAGTTTAACACTTTTACCTAATCTGTGCCTTCACTTCTAAAATGCAAACACCTAGGATAACTGCCTAAACCTGCCTGCTAAAAGATTAAATGTAATAAATCACGGGATGTCCATTCTATGGAATACCATGTAGCTATTAAAAGGGAGGTGGCATGGTGGTTAAGGCACTGGACTCCCACACGGCCAACCACGGTTCAAGTCCCAGACCTGGTGGCTTGCTTTCTCTCACTTTCTTTCTTTCTCTTTCTTTCTCTGCCTCTTCCTGGTGAGTGCGTGTGCTCTATAGCAAATTAAAATAATAATAATAATAATAAAAGAAATCAAACTAAATAAAGACTTGTTTTAAAATGATTTTTTAAAAAAGGGAAAGAAAGGGTAAGCATTTGAGCTGCCCATGGTATATTGCTAGATGGGGAAGAAGAATTGCTAGATGGAGAACATGCTGGAAAAACTCAAGTTCCATGAGCACAGTTCAATATACGGTTTGTTGACAAATGCCAGTTCAGGGTCTGTCAGGACACACAGCAAGCCAGTCACAGTGGTTACCCGGGTGACTCTGCTCCCACAGAAATTGTTGCTAAAAGTATGTTAGTCTCATAAATTTTTTAAAAATGTTTTTCTTTCTTCCATGACATGATAACAGAGAGCGAGAGCAACAGGCATCCCCAACAGGAACTTCTTGCCACGATATTCCCACAGTCTCAGGCAGCCCCAGATCAAGGAACACACGTGCTTGGCGTGTTCAAGGAAGTCTGCAGATGCAACCTCAGCCAGCTCTCACATGGTTGGGTAAGTTCTCACCCGGCCACCGTCTGCTCCTGCTTGTAGAAATTGTTTAAAGCAATACAAAATATCGCCTGAGTGCCAGGGCTCAGAAAAGCACGCCAGAAATTCCCCTAGAAAATACCCTGGCTGCTCTGAAAATTCTGATTCTATAGATGAATTTCTGGAGCTGACAACGAGTGGCACAACTTTTGTCAAGAATCGGTGCAAGTATTGCCAACTTGAGCACTTTTTCCGGAGGAAACTCCCAAAGCTGGTTCCCCTGCACTCCCATCTGTGGACTCCAGGACCCCAGGCGTCCCCCCTCCTGTGGGAGGCCCACAGGTTTAACCTGGAGCTCCCATTCTGATAAGAAGGGTTACCTGAGTTAGCGATTTCTTTGTTTTGTATTTTTGTTACTTTCCCTCCTTTGGCAGCTAAAAACAAAGTTATGCTTGTGGATTCAGTTGGGTTTACTGTGTTTTACTGAAGGGTTTAATGTCACGGTGGTCCTTTATTCCAGCCCAGTTCATTGCTCAGGGTGACAGAGCAACTATGTGAAGGCAGTTTACACAGCATAGTTAAAACAAAGTTCCCAGGGACTGGGGTCATTCAACTCTGACAGAGAAACAAAAAACCAAAAACCCAGAGCATCCTTCAGACTTGGGACCTTTTCAAGGACGTCCACTCTGTGGTATAAAGTCCTGAAGGGTTCTGGGTGCCTTATCAGCCCTTATTCAAGGACCGGTGGGGGCGGGGGTGTCCGCGGGGTATTTTAGACATCTCTGTGTGTCTCCATTTGAAGATTGTTTCCTGGGTGAGCTATAGTTTTCTAGCCTTGAATGTCTAAATACTGCAAGTGAACCCCAGTACCTCAAAAGTTATAGGTCACACAGACCTATAGCTGATAGTTCTCTTCTTTTGGGAAAGAGAAAGAAGAAAAAAAAAAAAAAGGCAAAGCAATTTCCATGGGTTATCTTGGGGTCAGAATACAATCTGGTTTCTTTCACCTTCTATATTTACAAGATTCTAATCATAGTATTAACTACCCAGAGTCGCCCTAAGGCAGTCTCAACTATCTCGGTTCTGATCTGTCCAGGCAGGATTTGCCTTTTCTGCCCTTTTTCTTGCTCAGCCCCCTCCTGCAGGCAAGAGAGGGGGGTGCTGGCTCTCTGTACCTTGTCAGGTCTGGGACCCAGACCGCAGAGGGGCTGAGCGGGGAGGAGAGTCACTCTTCTTTCTATGCCTCTAGGTCAGACTCCAGCCACCTGCATCTCCCATTAAGCAGACTGGCCTGCTTCTCACTGTTCCTGAGACAGGAGTTAGACCCCACTTACAGGTAGATAGAGTAAGGGCCCTGAAAGGATGTCACTGTGTTTTCTTTCTTTCTTTCTTTCTTATTTTATCTACATTTAATTACCGTACATCTTTACAGCATTCAATGTGGACTTTCTAGACATGAGTATACTGCATGTTAGTCTAATCAAAGATATGTTTTTCTTTTTAATGAAATCTCTTTGTGTTTCCTCCATCATCTGGTGAATGTACAATATACCCTTCTTTTACATGTCTCTAAGGAATGCGTGGCTTTTTGCTAATAAGGAGGGAGGTAAGGGTAAGGCCCAAGATGGAGTCAAAGTGGCTAAGTTTTCACAACCAAAACCTGGCTGCACTGGGACTCAAAGCAACCACAGCTAAGGGCAACAGTTTCTATTTAGTAACTATATTTTTTTTTGTTTTTTTCTAGCTTTTTTTCTTCAAAGAATTATTTATCTAACTTTATTTGTTTATTATTATTATTATTCAATTTCATCAGAGAGACAGAGTGAGAGAGAAAGCAGCCACCAGGTCCGGGATTCAAGCTGTGGTCAGCCATGTGGGAATCTAGCACCTTAACCACCATTCCACCTGCTGGCCTCCCTTTTTTAAAAAAAAATTTTTTAAAGTTTTTTGCTACAGGGCCTGCACACTCACCAGAGGGGGGTGGGGAGTGAGAAATCACCCCCTGGGAAGATGGCCATGCTGCAATCCTTTCTCCTGTCTCCTCTCAGGATTTTGGGCATGTACACACGTGTCCAGCATGATTTAAGCTGCTGGATCTGAGACTCAAACTGTGCTGCTGGTCATGTGGGATCCAGTGCCTTAATCTCCACGCTACCTCCTGGCCCCATAACTATGTACTAACAAAAAGTACAGAACACGATGATTTGCTGACCACACAAAGAACAAGAGTAATTAATCACTCAAGACTACCATGTAACTACTGTCTAAAGCCTACTTCCTCATCAGAAAGCCGGCCCATCACTCAGACTACTAGAAAAAAATAAAAAACCCTCAACTCCAGCTCTTCCTTGGCAACTCATTCGGGACCACTCCATGCTTGGGAGCTCTGCTCTTCCTTCCCTCTCTTAACTCTGCTTTGCTATCCCCTCTCTGTGTCTTCATCTTTAATTCTTCATGAATTTCAGACAAGAACGAGCACAGGTGTTGGGTCTGATCACCCTGCACTCCTGTGTCATTCCCATAGTTTTTTTTACCCTTATAATATAACGAACAGCATGTTAGCCTACTCACTACATTTTCAAATGTCTATTTGTTTATTTTTTCCATAAGAGAGACAGAGAAATACATAGACACAGGCACCCTGCCAGGGTCCCCATGGCATGATCCAGCCTGGATCTAAGCTGGCCACGTCATGGGCATAGGGGTGTTCAGAGAGGTCCTGGGACAGAGACCCAGGATCCTCCCACGCAAGTCCCACTGTGCCACCTCCTTCCTCCTCCTGTGACCAGCAGCCCTGACTTGAGTTCTCTTTGCTGCTCAGACTGCCCGGTTCTCATTTCCCAGTGAGTCTGGAGCCGCTGGAGTCTCCACATTGCCTGGAACTCCAGAGCTCAGATGCACAAGTGGGAAAGCAGATCCAGTCCCACTCCCACTCCTAACATGCATTTCAGAAACTTTTGCATCCAGAGTAAAGAGAGTGGGGTTCACAGGTAACCAGAAGTTGGTCCCAGAACACCCTCTACTCTCTGAGAAAATTGGGGGAACACAAAATGATGAGATGCTCTGCATCTATGCAGACATCCAGTAGAAATTTCCATCAGAATTCTAACTTTGAAACTCCTTTCTTTCCCATGGCAAGTTATGCGGAGGACTGTTTCTACACGCTGCACCTGAGGACAAGGAGTACGGAAGAAGTCCTGACCCCCAAGGCCTGACCAACTATACTAGCCTGAGCCCCCTTTATGTTTAAAAGAACATCCACCCAGCGCAGACAGATCCTTGATTGAAGAACTGGACTCCAAGAGCAGTTATTCTCCGGCAGGTCTCCCAGCACAGACCAATGAGCAACTGATCACTTCGCCTGTGAAGAGCACTAAGGTGGTGGGTGTGCATACCCAGGCTCTGGGGCCACCATTGCCTGGGTTCAAATCCCAGCCATGCTGCTTCCTAAAAATATTCCCTGAAAAATGGAAATTAATAATAATAATAATACCTATATCCTAGACTGGTGGGGCTGGGTCACAGGGGCCAGAAACATAAATTATGACTGTTTTACATCATGGTTGCCCTAAAAAGATAAACCCACCAACTCTGACTCTTCCCTCATGTCTACTCCTGCAAAAGCTTTTGGAACTTTTGCAGCTTTTGGAACAACAAGAACAGTAATAATAATGAGATCGCAGCCACCATTTATAAATCATTAAGTTGTAGGTGTAAAGGGCAAAAGGACACATAAATATATATGCATTCTCACAGTAACCCAGTGAGGAGGGTACTACCATTACTCCTGAAGGAACCTGCTATGCTACACAGATTAAGTGACTTGCTTATGGTCACACTGCTAGTAAGTAGTAAAATCTCCAGGTGATTGTTAAACCTTAGGTGTAGTAAAGATGAACACAAAAGAACCCTAGTCTGAGAGTTAAGAGGCCATGGGAAAGGGTAACTTGCTCTCTTTGAAGGCCTACGAAAAAGAGATCAGGCTACCAGAATCACTGCTCACTGGGTTTTAAAAAACCGCATTCCAAGCCAGTATGCTCGCTGTCAGCCAGACAGCTTCACACAGCCCAGCAGGGAAAACGAAAGCAGGGGAGGCCTGTCCTGTGGAGGTTCTTCTCCAAAGCTGTGCTGGTTGTTTGAGATGCAGGTCACAGGATTTCATCCACAAAGAGCTTTTGGGTTAATGGTAAACCACTGGGGCCTGAATTATCCAAACCAAACGAAAAAAATAACACCCCCCCCCCAAAGGAAGCAAGAAGAAAGTCAATTAAATAGTGAACAGAAGGGAAAGAGGAGCAGTGAGCTGGACAGAGAATCTGAGAGAGTACTTGGGGCTATTAGGGTCACTGGCTCACAGAAACAGACTCTACTTTTCCTTCCAAGTTTTGTTCTTTTTTCCATGAGCAAAAAAGACAGAGAGGGTGGGGTGGGGGGAGACACCCCTAACAGGGCCTCAATGCCACGATCCACCCCCAGCTGCAGCCAGTCCTGGATCATGGACACGTGCCCACACCTGGCGTGTTTAGGGAGGTCTTCAGGTGCAAACCCAGAACCTCCCCACACGGGTCACCCTCCCAGAACGCTGCATCACCTATGACCCACTGTCTGTAACCTCCTTTTAAAGTGAGTTCTTCTATGAGAGAGAAACAGAGATAGGCAAGGAAAGAGAGACAGACAGGCACCCCCAACAAAGTCTTTGTGCAGTCATGTACCCCAATCTCGGTCAATGGGCACACATACCTGGTGTGCTCAGGAGGGTCCCTGGACTCAAATCCTGGGTGGTTCCCACACGGGCCTATCTGTGCTACCACCTGACTCCACATGCTGTACTTTAAAAAGTTACCTCTGCTTGGGAACCAGCAGTTAGCATAATGGCTATGTCGCTGGACTCCCACGTAGTCAACCGCGGTTCGCGACCCGGACCTGGTGGCTTAAAACTCATGCTGGGCACATGTGCGTGCGTGCCCAAGATCCCGAGAGGAGAATGGAGGAGAAGGGATTGCGGCATGACCATCCCCCCCTGGGGGGTGATTTCTCGCTTTCTGTCTCTCTGTCTCTCTCTGTCTGTCTGGCCAGCGCACGCGCCCTATAGCAAAAAAAAAAAAAAAGTTACCTCTGCTTTAATGGAAAATAGGGAGATGGAAACCTGTGGCCTCCCGTGTGGGTCCACCATGCCACGTCCCTGATTACCTGAAACACGGAGGCGTGTTGTACAAGGAGCTGTTTCCAGCCTGCACCTTGTACTCCAGGACAGAGGGGCACTCTCTCAGGGCGTATCCCAGCAGGTCATCACGGACGATCACCACGGTGACCCCAGCAGAGCCAATGTTCTTCTGGGCACCAGCGAAAATCACACCAAACTGGAAAAGAGAAAGAGGTGCTGTTTTAGAAGCATTTGCTCATTTTTCATAAATACATGCAAACCCCCCAACCTCTTCCTAGGGCACGATTTTTTCGAGGAAGCAACTCTATTCCTATTTGGGGGGCGGGGGTATTCCCTGCTCTAAAAGAATCTCCACCTGGAACAGCAACCCAGTCCTCAGAATCCCGAGGCCCAAGCAGATCTCTCTGCCTGGCCCTCACCTGGAAGGGCTGACCCAAGCCTCCCAGAGTAAAGGCCTTCTCCATCTTCATATCCACCTTCACTCTGTGTCCCCTTCTACAGCCACGCCAGTCTTCAAAGATGGGACCTCTCCCTGTCCTTGGCAAGCAAGAAATGGAAACTTTATCTACTTATTTCTGTGTAACAGGACAATCTGGAGATGCTAGAATGGGAACTGCTATGACAAAGGGACATAATGGGACAAGATGCCTGAGGAAGTTTTAGAAGATAACGGATGTTCAAAAGAACTTCAGGAAAATCTGCTGTGCAAGACACAAGACCTTCTCTCATGTCACCTCGCGGCATGGTAAGGAAAATTAAGGAGCGGTGGGGGGGAGGGTATATAATTCAGAGCTGATTTTTTTTTTTTAAAGGTTAGTTCATTTCTTTTATTAACTCATAAACAATTACTTGTCTTCTGGTTTGTTGAAACAGTAAGTCAGACAAAATTTGCCACAATACTGTCTGTCAAAATGGCTGGCCATAAAAACCCCAGCACCACATTCATCTGAAGGGCGCTCCAGACGAAGGCGGCTCATTTTGCCATTTTCATCCACCTTATAGTATTTCAGGGCAGCCAGCTTTAACCTTCTTCCTCTTCTGCATATTCTTCTTGGGAGTGGTGTCAGACTTCTTTCTTTTCTCAGCACCACCACGAAGTCTCAACACAAGATGAAGCGTGGACTCCTTTTGGATGTTGTAGTCAGACAAAGTACGCCCATCTTCCAGCTGTTTGCCAGCAAAAATCAGTCTGCTGATCAGGAGGAATTCCTTCCTTATCCTGGATTTTGGCTTTTACATTTTCTACTGTATCCAACGGTTCAACCTCAAGGGTAATGGTCTTCCCTGAGAGGGTTTTTACAAAAATCTGCATCTTGGTGGCGGTCCCACCACAGATGGCGGATCGGAAAGGAAAGCTGATATTGTTTACAATTGGCAGTCCTAATGATAATAAAAAGCAGACTATACACCAAATATGGTATAGCCATATCATGAAATGTTATTCAGACTTTTTCTTTCTTTCTTTTCTTTTCTTTTTTTTTTTTTTTTTTAGGTTTTGCCATAGGGTACATGCGCTTGCCAGAGATGAAGAGAGAAAGAGAAAAGGAAAGCGAAAAATCACTCCCTGGAAGGATAACCACGCTGCAATCCCTTCTCCTCCATTCTATTCCTGGAATTTGGGGCACACACGCACACATGCATCTAGAATGATTTTCAAGCTGTTGGGTCTAGGACCCAAACTGTGATCAACCATGTGGAATTCCAATGCCTTATCCACCACACCACTGGCTGGCTCCTCATTTTTTTTCAAATTTATTTGGCCAGAGTACATGTGCGCTGGCCAGAGAGAAACACAGAGAGAAGGCGAAAGCATTCCCTCAGTGGGGCATGGTCATGCTGCAATCTCTTCTCCATTTCAACACCCTGCCTTGAGGAGCCTCTTGTAAGAGTCTGTGGGTCCTGTTGAGGTTTTTGGAGTTAAAGTGGGTACCAAGAAAGGGAAGCCTCGTTCGTGTAGGTCTCCTGTATATGGATAATCTGCATCTGCCCTTGAAGAGACAAGGCTGCTCCAAGTGTGATGACCGAAGGGGTTCTAAGAGTCACTCTTCAAGGTCAGTAGCTCCCCAAGGACTTGAGTGTGACCAAGGCCATTGTTACCACAGGGCTGAGGACGGCAGGACTTCAGCATCTCAGCAGCTAGTAGGAGGCAACTGTCAGTGGTCCCTGAGAGCAGCCCCGGCACAGGGACTCTGCTATCCCAGGACTCCCACGGCCTTTCCCTTGGCATATACAAAAAAGCCCTGAAGCATCTGAGTCACTGGGTTCCCGCCGCCCCGCCTCCTTCACACTCTACCTTGGAAACATCCACTGGCTTCGAAAGGAAGTTGGAGGACATGTCGCACACTAGTACTGCCCCCTTGACGTCCGGTATAAAGTCAAACTCCACACCGTGCACGGTCTCGTTTGCGCAATAATACACATAGGACGCGTCCGGGTTGAGGCTCCAGGTGCTCGGGTCTGGAATTTCTATCAGAGAAGACAAGTTTGAGGCTTGGCACGGTTACTCTCTTTCCTTAGATAGACTGACTGACACACCCAGCAGTGAGAGACTGATCCCAAAGCATTTTCCACGACAAAGCATCCAACTAAACTTCCATTATCACCACCACTGACATCCTAGAGACACGACCGATCCCATCCCAGCCTTTGACTGTTAGTGAGCACAAACAATCTCCAAATCTTCCTCATGGCTATTTCAGGCTTTTTTTTTGGTCACCTGGTATCTACGTATCCTATGTCCACTGATGGTTTTCTTCCTGGGACCCCAGCTTCCACCCACTCAGCCCATGTGGTTCCTGCAGAACTTGTAAACCCTCAACCCCAGAGGTAGACTGTGACTCAAGCTGTCACAGTGACTGACTCAGGGTGGGACACAGGAGACATGTGACTGTTACTGGGATGCTCCAGCAAAGTCATTGAAACTTGGAACAATATAAGGTCAGGAGCAGCCATAGCCATCTTATAAGAAAGAGAGGACTGGGACCAGCAGTTAGTATAATGGCTATGTCGCTGGACTCCCATGTAGCCGACCACGGTTCGAGTCCTGGACCCAGTGGCTTAAACTCATGCCGGGCACGTGTGCATGTGTGCCCAAGATCCCAAGAGGAGAATGGAGGAGAAGGGATTGTGGTGTGGCCATCCCCCCTGGGGGATGATTTCTCGTTTTCTGTCTCTCTGTCTCTCTGTCTTTCTGGTGAGCACACATGCCCTATAGCAAAAACCTCTCCAAAAAAAAAGCTAGTTAGTGGTCTTTACTAATTCAGTCACCCCATCTACATGGTATCAAACTATTGACAAGGAGAGAAAAGACTTAAAAACAACTGCGGGGGGAAAAAAAAAACGACGCAGACTGCACTGAGCTGGGTTAACCCACCAGTCAGCACTCCACGGCCCAGCTCAGCTCCAGCACTTACGCGTGTAACTCCCGAGTTTGGGATGGACGACATTCACAGTCCCAAACTTCTTGGCTTCTTCTGCAGCCTTAGCTGACCAAGCTCCTGTCACCACATAGTCGGCACACCGTCCTGCTTTCAAGCCAATCAGGTTCAAGGGAACCGCACTGAACTGGCCGGATCCACCTCCTTGCACAAAAATCACCTTGTAGTTGTCTGGCACGGCTCTGGGCAGAAGCAAGAAGGCAGTGAACACAGATTCACTTGATCGAAGATGAGAATGAGTGAGGCTCTATCGAGTGGTTTGTTGGGTGGATTTACTACGGGAACTGCTGTCCAGGCTCATGACTATTCTGTCTTTCCCAATTCAGTCCTGCGACTCATCGGGGACCATGGCATTGCCTACTATGGATTGAGTATCCTCCAAAAATGCATGAGTTGAGACCTGGTTGTGGTGGGATTAAGGGGGTAAAACTTAGGAAACTCAAGCAGCTTACTTGCAAAAAAAAACAAACAAACAAAAAAAAAAAAAAAAAAAACAAGAAAGCAAACAAAAAAATCCAATTAAAACATGGGAAAATGAACTGAATAGACAACTCTCCAAGGAAGACATACAAACAGCCAAAATGCATATGAAAACAGGTTCAACATCTTTTACCATAAGGAAAATGTGAATCAAAACCACAATGAGATACCACTTAACCTCAGTCATAATGGCTAAAAGTAAAAAAAAAAAATAATTAATAAGAAGTGCTAGTGAGGCTGTGGTGAAAAGGGAACTCTCCTACACTGTTGGTAGGAATGTAAATTAGAACTACCATACAACCCAGTTATGCCACTCTTAGGTATTTACCCAAAGGATAGGAAAACCCTCAATTGCAAAAACTCTTGCACATCCATGTTTATTGCAGCATTATTCACAATTGCTAGGACATGGAACCAACCCAAATGTCCAAAAATAGATGAGTAGATTGAAAAACTGTGGCATATGTACTCTATGGAATACTACTCAGCTATAAAAAACAATGAGACCCGGACATCTGATAAAACGCGGACAAATATGGAAGACTTAATGCTAAGCGAAGAAAGCCAGACAGACTTTGTGCGTCCCTGCTCAATCTATACTGAATGTCTGCACTCTATAGCAGAAACTGGAAGTTTGGAAGCTATGGCAGCAGGGAGGGCAACAGCAGATACTAGAGAGAGTAAGGATAAGGGTAATACAGGGGTGGATAATAGGGGGAGGGGAACAGGGAAAAAACATGTTTTGTTTTGTTTACGCAAAACGAAAATCTACTTGCTGATGATAATGTATATGGTAATGTCTTTGTCTTGACTGATATGCACTGTATTCATGCTGGGAAAAGCCATGCTGTTCACTGTAAAGATGTATACTGATTAAATGTAAATAACAAACTTAATTTTTTTTTTCTTTTTCTTTTTTTGCTATAGGGCGCATGCGCTCACCAGACAGAGAGAGACAGAGAGACAGAAAGCGAGAAATCACCCCCCAGAGGGGATAGCCACGCCGCAATCCCTTCTCCTCCATTCTCCTCTCGGGATCCTGGGCATGCACGCACACGCGCCCGGCGTGAGTTTAAGCCACCGGGTCCAGGACTCGAACCGCGGTCGACTATGTGGGAGTCCAGCGACATAGCCATTACACTAACTGCTGGTCCCTAAAATAATTTTTTTAAGTCAAAATAATATACACAAAATCTACCCCCACCAAAAAAAGGGTAAAACTTAATCTGATTATGGTGCTGGAGGAAGGGATCCTTGGGAGGAGATATTATTAATGTCATTAAGGCAGGGCTCCCATGGCTGAGTGTGGTGGGTTTTAGGAGAAGAGAGACCAGAACAGAGAGACTCATGGACACAATCCGCTCCATTCTCGCCCTCATATGACGCCCCAGGACTCAGCAAGACCCCCACCACTGCTGGGCCTTGGACCATAAAACTGAGTTGAATAAACTTCTGCTCTCTCAAATTACCCAGATGTGTGTATTTTCTGTTGTCGGCAATGGGACAGACTAGCACGAAACTATGGTTTCTGCTCAAACAGAAGCTCTCTCCTCTTTCCTGGTAACATCACTCTGCTGTTCCCTTAGGGAGCCACCCCTCGGCCACCCGTCCACAGGGTTCAGCTGCGGCCAATCTCAGCTCGCAGGGATGGGCACAGGACCCACGCTGGACTCTGGCTCAGACTTCCAGGTAAGAGATACTCTTTCTTTTTTTTAAAAGAGATTTTTGCTATAGGGCGCGTGCGCTCGCCAGAGAGACAGAAAGCGAAAATTCACCCCCACCCCACGGGGTGGATGGTCACATCGCAATCCCTTCTCCTCCGTTTTCCTCTCAGGATCCTGGGCACTCAGGCACATGTGCCCAGCATTGAGATTTAAGCCTCCGGGTCTGGAACTCGAACCACAGTCAACTACCTGGGAATCCAGTGACATAACCATTACACCATTTGCTGGTTCAAGATATGCTCTTTCTATTGAGGGAGGGAATGAACTTCAGAAGCTAAGCCTGCAACCACTGGTGGCATCTGGTGAAGCTGATACGTGAGAAAGCAGAGCCAAAAGATGTAGGAGACCTGCCTGGTATTAATTATCTGAACTCCTGAACTACGCCTGCACTTCTCTGCTGTATCAGTTAACAGATCCCTTTTTGGTTTAAATCAGGAACATGGGCTTCTGTTACTTGCAACCAAAACTCCTGAAAGCATCTATGTTCAGACACCATGCTACAGACCAGGTGGACCCTGGGGAGGGACCTTTGATAATGCTCTAGGCCTAACCACATAATCATTTACCAAATATATTGGGTCATCAGAAAAGTAATAATGTGTTTTTTTCTATGCAAAAAATGCGCCATGATTTTTCTGATGACTCAATACATCAAGATTATGAGCAGGGACCTGGCAGCTGGCATAATGGCTATGTCACTGAACTCTCAAGTAGCCAACCGCAGTTCGAGTCCCGGACCCAGTGGCTTAAACTCATGCCAGGTGCGTGTGCGTGTGTACTGAAGATCCTGAGAGGAGAATGGAGGAGAAGGGATTGCGGCATGGCCATCCCCCTGGGGGGTGATTTCTCACTTTCTATCTCTCTGTCTCTCTATCTTTCTGGTGCGTGCACGCACCCTATAGCAAAACCTCTCAAAAAAAAAAAAAAAAAAAAAAAAAAAAGATTATGAGCAAAATCAACTCCAGAAGGGAAAATTGAGATTAAAATTGCAACAGCTCCAAGTGTAGAATAAGACCAGCCTGAGGAAGGAGGCTGTGAAAACTGGACTCAAATCTCTGAGTAAGTTCAGAGCTTGGGAGTCGCTACACAGAGAGCAGTGGCCAGGGAGACAGGGCTCCCACACAGACACACATAGTAAAAGACAAAGCAACATGGCAGGGTCCTGGAGAACACGTGGTCTATAAATACCCGGCTCTGAAACACACCTGGCCTACACTCAGAGCTCAGTAGGGCAGGGCAGCAGCCAGGCAGGTAGGTCTCAGGGGTCTCTAACCGTGAGATTCTGAGCAGCTGGGAGGACCTGTATCCCAAGGCAGATTCCAGGTTTACATTACTCAGATGCAGGGCAGCTAACAAGACCAACTGGATGGAAGGAAACCAAGAGAGGCCTAGGTACAGGGGCACAAGATAGGAACTCGGTCAGGAGAGAGAAGAGCAGGCCAGAAACTGAATGAGGACCCTAGTCTGAAGAGGCTTATAGTTGTCTGGCCAAAGGCCACATTCCTGGGTTTAGGTTCGAAACTCCTGCTCCATAGAGAGCAGAAGCGGTCTATGCATGTGACGGGGGACCCAGCAGGCAGACAGGCTTGTGTAGACAAGCAGATGACCAGTTCTGAACACTCACACTGCAAAAGGCTTTGCTCCTCATGAAATGATGGCCAAGGAGCCAGCAGGTGGCGTGGTGGTTAAGGTGCTGGGTTCCCACATGGCCAACGGTAGTTCAAGTCCTGTACTGGCAGTTTGAAAATCACATTGGCTGTGTGTGGCGTGTGTGCCCAAACTCCCAAGAGAAGAGTGGAGAAGGAATTGCAGTGAGGCCATCCCCCAGGTTCTTTCTCACTTTCCTTCTCTGTCTCTGTCTCTCCTCAGTGAGCACACATGCCCTATGGCAATATATTTATATGGTTACTGGAAAAGTTATGACATATATTTCTATGCTTTCCTATGCAAAAATGTGTCATGACTTTTCTGACAACCATATGTGGATTGATAGACACATAGATATATCACCAAGGTAATTTAAAAAAGAGAATTATGAAGTTAGTACAACTCCAATTGTGTTACTAACATAAGGCAAGAACAGACCCTAAAGTTATCATAGTTATCCCTGACTAGTAGGTTTATAGAGAATTCCAGTTTAATTTGGATGTCTCAGTTTCTTCCTTCACTTTCTACCCTGAACGTACATTATTTATGTCGGCTGGAAACAGCGGTTTGTTTTCAAGGTCGCCACATTCATATTTACATAGGAATGCATCAGATAACAAGTACAACTCTCCCGTTTAAGAATCAGACTTCCTCTGGGTGGCAGTGCAAATTACATAGGACCCTCCATTTACACAGTTCCTGGGATACAGAAGTCTTAAAACTACCCCAAAAGCCTGTGAAAATTAGTTTCTCCAGAGATTCGGATTCAGAAAGTCTGCAGAGGTAGCACTTGAAGTTTTTCTTTTTCCAAGTTCACGGTCTGGCACCGGTAGCACAGGTAGGGGGCGCAGATCAGTGGTGCTGGTGGTCACGTGGGCCGCTGTGGGCTCGCCTTCAGAGTCAACCAGAAAGACACGGGGACACACCCTGGGACATGCCGTCCACTGGCTGGAGGTCTGAGGGGAGGGGTCCCAGAGTGACAGACCCTGTCAAGGGTATCTGCACACGCCCCCCTCTCGCAAGCAAACAGGCATGTACATGTGCTCTTTCTCATGGGAAAAAAAAAAAAAAGCATTTTTAATGTTTCTTTCTCCTATGAGCAAGAAACAAGAGTGAGAGAGACAGGCACCCCTACCATAGCCATCCTGAGTCACGGGCACACGTACGCCCAGCATGGTTAGTGAGGTCCCCGGACACAAACCCAGGACCTTCCCATGGACGTCAGCATTGCAGACCATTGCATTCCCACTGCACTCCCCCTCTACCCTCCTGAGTTTTTTAATATTCTCCCCCACCCGAGAGACTGTGATAGGTAGTATGAGGCTCATATCTTAAGAATCTCGACACTAGATGATAGTTTATTATGCTGACAAAGATGCCTATTTCTTTGCCCCTTAAATCCCTTTCGAGCCAGTTTAACTTCCACAGTGCTGAAGTCTTTCCTAGACATGAGGATTTCACGTCTTTGAAACACTACACAAAATAAAAACACAAACACAGAGAACAAGAAAAAAGTATTATGTCCTAATAGTGAATTTAGAGGAATCTTAAAAAGATTAGTCTTAATTATGAAATATTCTGGGGACTGGCAGGTAGTGTGGTAGTTAAGGGTGCTGAACTCCCAAATGGCGGACTATGATTCGAGTCCCAGACCTGGCGTCTTACTTTCTCACTTTCTCTCTCTCTCACTCTATCCCTCTCTGGTCAAATTAAAAAATAAGTAAGTAAATAAATAACGTTAAATAAAATAATTATTAAAAAAAAGAAAAGAAGGGACACCAGCAGTTAGCATAATGGCTATGTCACTGGACTCCCACGTAGTCGACCGCAGTTCGAGTCCCGGACCCGGTGGCTTAAACTCACGCCGGGTGCGTGTGCGTGCGTGCCCAAGATCCCGAGAGGAGAACGGAGAAGGGATTGCAGCGTGGTCATCCCCTCTGGGGGATGATTTCTCGCTTTCTATCTCTCTGTCTCTCTGTCTGTCTGGTGAGCGCACACGCCCTATAGTAAAAACCTCTCAAAAAAAAAAAAAAGAAAGAAAGAAAAGAAATATTCTGAACAAACAGTGGAGTACAGAAAATAACATAACAGAAACCCAAATTTACAGACTAAGCTTATTACAAAAGCAACATCATTAGGTCTCCCCCCACACACACTTACAGTAATTCTCGCACAAGATTCTCTGTGTTGTTAATGATCTTGGCAAAATCTGATGACCTGTGACTCATTTCTGTGGAAGAAAAGATAAACAACAAAAAGCTCTAGTTCAAAGCCAAATGAATGGAAATAACATGAAAATGTGCAAGTAAGTACTAAAGAAAAGTTTTGTTATGCTGCATTAAGTTGCTGGTCAAGGCTCACTTAATTTAGGGAATGATCCAAGCTGAATTGCAAATTGCAAACGTTTTAGTCTTAGGGTCACAGCAGAATGATTTTTCAAGTGGCTTGTTCACTGAACAAGCTATTCATTAACTCGTCATCAGGTTCTCTGTGTCTCTCACAAACAGGAGTCCGCTTGCAATGGTTGCCCTTTAGGACAAGACTACAAAACCCCACGCTATGACGTCACTTCACAGACATCTAAGTGTCTGCCCCAAACCCTCAGGAATAAGATGTAACAAAAATAAGCAAGAGAGTTAACCCTACTATCTCTTAACACAATACATATTGGAACAGCCAATAAATAAGAAAAGAAAATGAAATAAAGTAAATTTTAGAACTCAAAGGTCCTCTTCCCCAACAAAATGGGGGTAAGAGAGAAACCTAATAAAATACAATATGCAGGGGCCAGCGGATGGCATAATGGTTAAGGTGCTGGACTCCCACATGGCCAACCCCAGTTCAAGCCCCAGACACAGAAGCTTGAAACTCATGCCAGGTATATGTGTGCGCATGCCCAAAATTCCAAGAGAAGAGATTATGGCATGGCTGTCCCCCTTGGGGGGTGATTTCTCACTTTCTCTTTCTTTGTCTCTCTAGTAAGTATGCACACCCTATAGCAAATATTTAGGGGAGGAGGAATTACAATATGCAAGGTCTTGATAAAAGGCTCATGAATTTTTCAGCTTTAGTAAGTGTGAGTCAAAGCACAGTAAAAACTGTAAACTGAAAATTACAAATGTTTGAGAGCACTGTTAGGCAAACATGCCATATCTTCTGATCTCTGAGCCTGTAATTAGCAAAAATCAATTATGCACCGGCAAGCTGAGATGTCTGAAGCTCCTGCCAACATTTATTCTGTTTCCAAAATTGTTTCTATTAAACACAAAACCCAAATTATTACAGTTTAAAAATGTATCTACAGAGGCCAACAGGAAGACCCTGCAGACATTCTGGGCTTGATGAATTTAAATTAGTTCCCTTTCCAACCAGATCATTCACAGAATCCCGAAGTCTTACCAAGAACACTAATGCCCATGCCTTTGTAGTCTAATAATTCTTTCTGTATCTCTAACAACACCTAGGGAAAAAAGAGAGAGAATAGGATGATTTCTATATGCTGAGCACGTCGTTCCCTCTGTGTACAAATCGGGGAGACAGAGGTGTCCCCAGGCCTCTGTCCCCTCCCACAGCCAGTCCCCTTCCTGCCCTCTTCCCACACGGCCACTAATGCAATTTACACACAACTTGAACATGAATTAAGCAAGAGGACTGATGCTGTTACACTTTTCTAAAGTAATGAATTTACCAATTCCCTAGAAAAATCCATCCTTCACAAATCACACTCGCCAGTCTGAATCTAAAGCATAGTACATAAAGTTCCGGGTTCAGGGAATGACGCCAAAAGTATCAATCACGCTCATATTTTATGCACAATTCAATTTTCAGTCTTTTTTTTTTTTTTTTTTTTTTTGGCCTAGGGTGCTAGACGGGGGCGGGTAGAGGAAGAATGAAAAGCCTGTTGTGAGTTAAGATTCATGCCAGGCAGATTCCAAGTTCAAATCCAGAAGGCTCCCTAAATACGGGGTGCAAAGATGCTCCCGATGCAGGGCTGGCTCGGGCTGGGGGTGCTCTAGCAGAGTGCTGTCTCCATCTCTGTCTCTGTCTCTCTCTCACCAAAAAAAAAAAAAAAAAAAAAAAAAAAAGAAAAAAGAAAATCATCCGATGGTGCTGAAATGAGATTAGCAAGACGTTCACGATTGCTGAGTCCCAGAGACATTATTCCATCATTGTGTGTGAGGCATTCTGTGATAAAAACTAAAGAGAGAAAGAAAAGCTCCAAAATAAACACAAAATAAGCACCGAAGGCCCTCTATCGAAGCCTGTGACCAGAAAAGGTCTACGAACAAGGAACAGGTTCTTTACAAGATATCAGCAAAGGAGGACGTCATTAAAACATACTTAACCTACAGCTTGTCTGAAAAAACGATGTTAACAATAAAGAATTAGATAAAATGTCAGCCTCAACAACATTTCAAGACGTGTCACTGTGGGCTGGTCCCACAACATAGCAATAAAGCACTGCTCAGGTGGGGTGGGGGAGGCAGCAGGTGGCATAGTGGTTACAGCGCTGGACTCCCACGCAGCCAACCACAGGTCAAGTCCCAGGTGCGACAGCTCGAAACTCACACAAGGTGTGTGTGCGTGTGCACCCAAAATCCTAACAGGAAAATTAAGAAGGGATAGCGGGCGACGTGACCATTTCCCTGGGGGTGATTTCTCACTTTCCCTCTGTCTTTCTATCGAGTACACATGTTCTATAGCAAAAATCTAAAACAAATGAACAAACAAAAGAAGCAGCAGTGGGATCCCCACAAGCAACCACCTTTCAAATCCCAAGTCTAAATCCCCAGTCCAGTCAGCCCAAAGCACACTGGGCATGCACGCAAGAACCAAAGCGTGATGGATGAAAGGGCTAGAAAGGTCGCGAGGCATGCCCACACCCTGCCCCTGTCTGGGGTGTTTATCTCTCTCTCTCATGTGCACACGCATGCACTCTTATGAATCAAGAAAAAAAATTTAATGTTTTTTTTAAACTGTTGGATGCTTAATATCATTAGTTGACCAAAAAAATAAAACCTTTGTGACTCCTTCTGTTCAGCAAGCAGAAACATTCACCTGGGACAGATCATCTTTGAACTTGTCGGCCTGGCTCAGTAGTGGTGATTAAGGCTGTGGGGTCCCGCATGGCTGACCACATGGTTTGAACCCCCACCCTGGCTGCTTGACAAACAGCGAGAATGTGCATGTGCCCAAACTCCTGACCAGACAGGGAAATGGAGACGGGACCGCAGCACGACCGTGTCCCATTAGGGAGTGCTTTTTCCCTTCCCTGATGAGTGCATGTGCCCTCTGGTAAAATTTTTTAAAAAGGTTTTGTTACGCACACTATTCCCTTGGAAACACATCTATCAGTATAAAAGTTCATAATCAAGATCATTACAAAGAGTTTTAACAACTTCTACCCAAAGATCACAGTCCCCTAATCCAGTGGGTTTTGTTTCAAAGTAGAAAATGTAATCACTTTTGTGGATTTCAACTAACTTTTGTTTGTTTCTTTTGAGGGGTTAAACTTCTTGGTATTTTCCTAATTTTGCCAGAGGGCATGTGTGCTTGCCAAAGAGGGAGGGAGAGAGAGAATAAGAAAGCACCCCCCCCCCATGGCGAATGGTCATACCACAGTCTCTTCTCCTCCATTTCTCTCCGTGGGGAATGTTGGGCATGCACGCACATGTGCCTGGTATATTTCTCAAGCTGATGGGTCCAGGATTCTACCACCAATTCAACAATGTGGGATCCAGCTGCCTTAACCACCACACCACAGGCTGGCCCCTAATTTTCTTTTTTTTTTGTCTTTCTTGAGAGTGGGTGGAGCGGTACCCCAGTAAGGTTTCACCACATTGCGACCCACTATTTTCAGCTCCCCAGGATCACATGTGCCCAGAGTGTTCAGGTCAACCTGGGATCTAAACCAGGGCCTTCCCATAAACCATGGCTCCTGAATCATACAGGGGCACCTTACTGCCTGTGCCAACAGCTGGGCCCACGACTAATTTTTTAAATGAAATAGAAAAAACTAGAGCATAATAGAATACAAAATAGGGTATGTCACAGGTCATTAGACTAAATATTTCATAAGGTTTTATTTATAATTGCATGTGTACACATCATTGTTATGGAAAATATATTTATTATTAATGGTAGGTTATGGCCCCCAAAATACTTTGAAGGCCTCTCTAATTTTTTTTTTTTTTTTTTAGGTTTTTGCTATAGGCACGTGTGCTCCTCTGAGAAAGACAGAGAGACAGAGAGAGGGAAAGTGAGAAATCACCACCCCCAGGAGGATGGTCTTCTCCTCCATTCTCCTCTTGGGATTTTGGGCACACACATGTGCCCAGTGTGATTTTCAAGCCATCAGGTCCAGGATTTGAACCATGGAGTCAGCCATGTGGAATCCAGCACCTTAACCACCACGCCACCTGCTGGCCCAAAGCTTCTCTAAGCCCTTACCACTCAACTATAATAAATCAGCTTACAGAGTCCCCTGCAGCTTACAGAACATTCCAGGGCAAAAATCCTCCCAAGAAAATAAATAACAATCATGTTCCTGAGGACAACCCTCAGTGAGCCATTAATAATAAAGTCACAACAAATTACACAGGGAACAAATACTCGAAAGACTGCAAGACGTGAAAGGGGAAGGCTACAGGAAACCCTTCCACAGTTTCAGTGGCAATCTCACCTAAAAGGGACTATCATGAGAAAAACATAAGCCCTGTTTTCTCAGCTACTGAGCGCTGCCCCCAGAAAAGCAAGATGTCCTTTCCCTTCTAAAATTCTAAGATTCACTGTTCTTACTACAACAGGGAAGGCTCTGTCCGGGGAGTTCCTACTCTGATCAACAATAGACGATTGTAAACTCCTTGGCCATGCCCGTGCTGCTACAACATATCATCGGCTTTACCCTAGTTAGAAAAAAACAAAAATCTAACAGCAGCAGGTGGCGCGTTGTCCACGAGTTCAAAGCACATTAGCTGCCTTCCTTGCAGCTGGTGGGACTGGGGGAAGTCCGGGCGGGGGGGTGGGGGGGGGTTGGCTATCGGGGTTGGGGGAGAAGCCTGAGCCTATCTCCAGGCTGGGACGGCAAAGTGAGTTCCGCTTGCACTTGCACTAGAAGAATTCAGTCATTCCGTTTGCTCCAGAGCGAAGTGAACAGAACTGGGCTACGCAGCCCACTGCCTACTGGAGGTTGAATACTTCAAGTCCTTTAGGGGACCAGCAGGTTAAAAAAAGGGAGGTGGGGCGCGGAGAGAGGAAGACCTCAGGGAAGTGTGGGTTCTGCGGCACAGGAGAGAAAGGCTGAACTGAAGTCTTTAGAATTTACATTTCTGAAAAAGCAGAGTTCCTAAGTGCTGGCTAAACCAAACACTGCGGTGGGGGCGGGGGTGCACACGCAGGCCATCAGTTTGCAATCCCAATTCCCTACGGTTAACTTGACCCACCGCGGTATGCAAAGCCTACCGTTCATTTATGCCCATTCATCATTCACGCACACTGTGTGTCCATTAGTGCATCCGCTCCACATGGCCCAGGCTCGCAGTACTCCTGGGCAAGGTGAACTCAGAGACCCGAGCGTTTTCTCTCCCGCCACCCCGCGACCCCCGCCCTGACCAGGCCAGAAGAGGGCACAGCCCAGAGCCTGCAGGTGCGCTGCACCACCGGGACAGCACGTCCCAGCCCGCCAAGTTGTACACGCCTCCGGCAGTCAGCACCAGGGGCACTGCACAGGCATGCCTCGCCGAGCTCCCTTCACCAACTGCATTCTTCCAGAAGCCCGTTTTCGAGAGCTTCTGCACCGGGCGTGCAGATGGTGCAAACCGCCTGCGTGACTCGCGGCTGGGAGCGAAAATCTAAATGCCCCGCGCAAGGATGCACATCCGCCGCACGCGTGCTCCTGCTCGGCCCGCACTACTGGTGCGCGCTGGCGGGGACTTACCGAACGTGGCAGCTTGGCAGGCCCGGGCCCGAAGTTGACCACCTGCCTCGGGGTGTCCATGGTGCTGCGGTTAGGTAGCTAGTCAGCCGAGGAGACCCGATCGCGAGGAATGCGAGAGTCTCGGGACTGCGGCTGCGCGAGTCTGCGGCGGCCGGGCCCCCTGTCTTCTTCCAGCACTGAGAGCCGGCGCCCCATTGGCCCGTGTTGTCACAAATCCTCCACTGATTGGTTCGCGCGAAGGAGCTCGCTTCGCTATTGGCCGCGCTTCCAGCCAGAGCCCCTGAGCGGTCTCTCCTCCTGGTGTTTGCTATTCCAACCTCGCTTCGATCATTGCAAGGCCGGGAGGAGATTGCACCATCCAGCCAGTCTGGCTGTGCGCCTGCCAGAGACTTGTGAGCGGCGGGAAGAGGTTGCCCGTGCCAACCCACGTTTGGGTCTTCGAACCTAACATTAGGCCCGTTCCAGCCCTCCAGCCCTGACCCCAGCCCCTTGTTTGGCCAGACCCAGAGATGTCGATCAAATCAGTCGCCCCTCCCACACTGCCACCAGCCCCGGGGTAGGATTCTGATGCACACATCTGTTCTCGAACAGCAGTCATTAATATACCAAACTTTTTGAAGAATCCCCACGAACCGCCAGATACTCCAATCGAGACACTTCCCAAAGATGGAAGCACAGTAAAATATATAGCCCCAGCTAGGTGCTACTTTATAGTATGTTCATTCTATTCACTGAGGTTTATGCCTAAAGTCAGACTTGTGTTCATGATATGTATATATCGGCTGTGCTTGCTATTTAAAATATTTAGATTAATTAAGATCTTTAGTGCATCAATAAAATGGGGGGGGGGGGGGGGATAGAAAGCAACCATAGATACCAGAGACAGTGTGGGAGGATGGTGTGAGATGGCAGAGGGTGAGAGAGAGAGAATCAAGGATGGAATAAAAAGAAAAAGAAAAAAAGGCAAAAAAAAAAAAAAAAAAAAAAAAAAAAAAAAAAAAAAAAAAAAAAAAAGATGGAAGCGCAGGGTGAAGATGGGCCAGAGTGATAGTGGATGCCATGCTCATACTGTTTGCACATGGACCCCGAGAACCTGCAGGATGGCGTGATGACCATGGTTCTTGAAGAAGCAACATGCCCTGGGAGACCTGGATGTCCCATCAACACCCCTTAACCCGCAAATCCTTTAAAGTCTCGGATTCTCCATTTCTTCTTTTGTAAAACCAGTGAGCTGGAACCTGGCGCAGGCCCTCAGGTTGCGCCAGCGCTGACAAGCTGTGACTTTAGAAACGTGAGGAGATATTAACAGAAACGCGAAAGTGAAACCCACGGAGAGCTGCAGCCCAAGCCAGAGGAAGGTGGCTCTAGGCCAGACCGGGCACAGAGCCAGGCTGCTCGAACTTTTCCACAGAAATGTCCTTCTGAAAAGAACTCCAGCGGGTTCCTATGGGATTCTAAAAACGTGAGACCCCCTTTCCTGTGAAAAAGAAGTTCTTTTGGAAGCTGAAATTTCATCATGTTTTCTAATACGAATTTTGCATTCTATTTTCATAGTTTCTTTTCATATGAAAATGAAAGCCTTTGAGTAAAATTGATGTGCCAGGAATAAGTATGCACAGCGTGACTACCGGTTTGAGAAGGCTTGTGTTCTGACAGGGTTTTGACTTCTGTGTGTTTTCTGGGGTGAATGCATGAGCAGGAGGGGGCTGGGAAGGTGTGTGTGGCTTTGGGTCTGGGAACTGGAGGCAGTTTCTAGAAAATGCTGAAATGAACAAGGTCATTGCCTTGCTCGGCACCTTCAACTAGAAAATTGCAAAACTGAATCGAGTATGAATCTCAGCCCATAAACTCAGGCATGCAAGAATTCCACTCTCAGATATCCAATATTTTGAATAATAATTTGGTTTTGGGTTCAGTCTGTGGTGCAGTGGTAACCAGGTGTTCTGTTGGACAGGAAATCCAGCGGATAATGCAGGGCACAGGATTCTGAAGAGCTGGAGAAGAGGGGAGAGGGGACCCCAGCATGTCAGAACCCCATGGAGGATGCTTCTCTTCCTCTTTCTCCTGCATATGCATATAATCTTTATTATTAAAATAATAATAATAATTTTTTAACTTACTTTTAGGCTCCTAGCAGTTAATCTACTGGGCAAGAAAGAGCTTTTGTCCTCCCTGGAGGTTTTTTTTTTTTTTTTTTTTTTTTTTGGAGAGGTTTTTGCTATAGGGCGCGTGCGCTCGCCAGAGAGAGAGAGACAGACAGAAACCGAAAAATCACCCCCCAGGGGTGATGGTCACACCGCAATCCCTTCTCCTCTATTCTCCTCTTGGAATCTTGGGCACGCACGCACATGCGCCTGCCGTGAGTTTTAAGCCACCAGGTCCGGGATGCGAACCGTGGTCGACTACGTGGGAGTCCAGCGACATAGCCATTACGCTAACTGCTGGTCCCCTCCCTGGAGTTTTTAACCACAGGGATTTATACAGTCCTATGAGGTGGCGTTGGGAGGGAGGAGTATACACACATCCATTTGATCCTGTGTCCTCAGAAAATATGGCCGAATTGTCCCCACTGTCCAGGTTTATGTGTCTACTTCAGTTCATTAGCTTTCTACTACTTGTGTGTGTGAGTGTGTGTTTACGTGCACATGCTAGAGAGCGTGTGCGCTCCAGAGAGATACAGAGAGAGAGAGGGGGAGAAAACAACCACTGTGGGTCATGGTCACGCCACAATACCTTCTCCTCCATTACTTTCTGTTTTGGGCAGTTTGGGCAGACACGCACATGTCTCTGGCATGTTTCTTGAGCTGCCAGTTCCAGAACTTAAGTCACACCATAAGCCATGTGGGATCCCATCACCTTAACCACCAGGCCACAGAGCTGGTCTCGTTAGCTCCCTATTTCTGTGTCCCACGAGAGGCACAGGAATTTGGGGTAAGGTAGAGTTGGTTATTTTCCCATGTGCCAAGACATGCCATGCAGCCTCCCTGGGGTCTTGCAGTTCCCAAGATGATTTGTCAGGCAGCAGGTCACACATACCCACTGCGCCAGGACACACTGACCTCTGTTGCTCTCTTTCATCCAGCCCAGAGGAATTCCTTTCTTCATCCTAGAGAAAATCCATCTCTTTCCATATGGCTTCCTCAAGCTCTATCCGCAAACACCTTAGGCCAGGGCCACAAACTCAAATGCTTCTTAGGGCTCCTGGAGTACTCGGGGCAGCTGTGAAGACAGTGGCAAATTGAGCACAGACACCTGCTTGTCACAGGATCACATGTGCCCACCACACATTCGTGTTCCATCACCCATGGAATGGTCATTACCAGAAAATGGCTGCTCAGGTAGTTTCCCGCTCTACGTAGCTCCCCAGTGGACTGTGAGCCAAGAAGATGTGTGTCACTTTCACACCAAGATGGTTGAAAACTAATGTGCTTCTCCACTTTTTTTCCCTCCCATTCTGTGGGCTGAAAACAAAAGACTCCAAGGCCATAGGGGATGGTAGAGACACACAAGGAAGGGGCCCGAGGTCTCTGAATCCCCCACACTAGAGGGGCCCTGCATTAAGTGAGAAATCAACTTCTTTTTTTTAGAGGCTTTTGCTATAGGTTGCATGTGCTTGGCAGACAGACAGAGAGAGAGAGACAGAAAGCGAGAAATCACCCCCCAGGGGGGATGGCCACGCCGCAATCCCCTCTCCTCCATTCTCCTCTCGGGATCTTGGGCACGCACGCACACATGCCTGGCGTGAGTTTTAAGCCACTGGGTCCGGGACACGAATTGCAGTCAACTACGTGGGAGTCCAGCGACATAGCCATTACGCTAACTGCTGGTCCCAGAAATCAACTTCTTTGAGGCAATGTCCCCGAAACCTGAAATTCTGGGCATTACAGTGACTCACATTATCTTAGTTACACACTGTTCAGAATGCAACCGTGCAGTTCAGTTCCAGCTGGTCGTTGGTAGGTGGCCAAACAAGGTTGCTTGGCTATCTTCCCATTTTGAAAGAAGAACCTGAAATCCAGATTTTTATGTAAGTTTCCTGATTTTTAAACATCTGAAAATTTAAATTTTGGCTAAATATCGTACAAATCACTTTTTTGAGAGGCAAACCCCAGTTGATCTCCAGACCTGATGGAGCCTACTGGTCACAAGCTCTTTAAAGAACTGTGTTAAAGCTCTCAGCTTCAATTTTCCCCAGTTCTACAAAGGCCATGCTCAACTAACCACTCAAATAAGGGAACTCTTAGAAAAAATTATTAGTGACCCCCTCGAGACCAGCAGTTAGCATAATGGCTGTGTCGCTGGACTCCCATGTAGTCAACCACGGTTCGTGTCCCGGACCCGGTGGCTTAAAACTCACGCCGGGCACGTGTGCATACGTGCCCAAGATCCTGAGAGGAGAATGGAGGAGAAGGGATTGTGGCGTGGCCATCCCCCCCTGGGGGGTGATTTCTCGCTTTCTCTCTCTCTGTCTCTCTCTGTCTTTCTGGCAAGTGCACAAGCCCTATAGCAAAAACCTCTCCAAAAAAAAAAAAAAAGAAAAAAGAAAAAGAGAAACAGACACCCCCAAGAGGGTATTCATGCCACGATCCACCCCCAGCCTCAGCCAACCTGGATCACCATCAGCCTTGGACCCAGCATGCTCAGAGCAGTCCCAGGATGCCAACCCAGGACCTTTCTCATGTGGGTTCAGTTGTTCTCACCCGCCAACTCTTTTTAAGGAAAGAAACACGCCTCAGGCACCATCTTTGTAGCACGTTGGTGCACTGGTATTCTCTGCTCCCAGCCCCGCTGGCTCGTGTCATCTGCATTGCAGTTTTGGGATCAGCCCCCGGGACTACCTTGTACCAAGGTTCTACCTGGAAGCCTGTAAACAAGCCATAGAGCTCTTCTTAACCCCCTGTGCAAAGTCTGCATGTACCTGTTATAGAAGAAGATCTCGTCTCAGTTTTAGAGTGATTTTTGTAGTTAACAATCTGATGGTTGTTTTGTTCTTTCCTTGTCTTTATGGGGCCAGAGAAGATATTAAGAAGACTACAATCTGTATGAAATATCAAATGAAAACAAAAGCCACTTCCCATAACCTCAATGATTAACCCTTTCCCTTCACACATAGCCAAATGTAACAGCAATTTCTCCTCTAAAAAATAATGTTTTTAAGTTCACCTCATTGGAGTCACAATTTCAAACTTGGCAATAATTTGTAGTCTCAAGCCAGAACATTAACGAATGGATTCAGATTCATTCATTCAACAAAGCTGCATTCCTACCAGGCAGGATGAAGAAGAGGGCATGCCCCTCTCCCACCCCCAGCTTCCGATATTCAGTATATTTACAGAGAGTCATTTTCTGTTTTACAAATGTCATCCACTAAGTGAGGCCTACCTGTCCCTATTTAATACTGCCACCTCTCCCTCCATACCTGGTGCTTCTGATTCCTCTTACCCTGTTAATATTTCTGTTTTCCAAGTCATTCATCACCTTTTTAAAAGTTTACTTATTTAGCTACTTATATCATGTAACAAAGAGAGAGTTAGAGAGACGGGCACCCCAGACAGTATCTTCACACCAAGATCCACCCCCCCCCCCAGCCAGTCTGGACCATGGGCATGTGTGTACATGCCTGGCATGTATGGAAAGGCCTTGAGATGCAAAACTGGGCTCATCCTATCTGGTCCAGCACTGCAGAGTTTGTGTTAGCACTGCACCACCAACTGGCCCCACATGAACCACCTACTAACGGGCTGTGTAATTAAGTCACTTACTCCATGTAGTCTGTCTGGTTGGGTGTGAGCTCAGTGAGAGCTCAAGCTTTTCCCTGCTTAACTTGCTTATATACCAAGAACAGTGCCTAGCCCAGGGAAAGTGCCCAGTAGGGATTTGTTGAATGAAAGAATGAACTGATAAATAGTGGCTCTATTGAGATAAGATCCCTAAAAGAAAGAGAGGTCTATCCCAAAGTTGACGTCTTCACCTCTAGAGACAGAAAATGTTTGCCATAATTAATTATCTCCTCTATTCAGTAAAGCTTTTAAAAAAGTTGTATCATTCCTCATGCTAAAATATCTGGTCTGTTCTACCAAAAGCTGCTAGGCCAACCTGTGGTGTGGCAGTTAAGGTGGCTGGATGCGTGGCCCTCTGCATGGTCCTGATCCCTGACCTGGTAGCTTGAAAAGCCACACTGAACCCATGTGTGTGTGCCCAAAATCTATCCCAAGAAGAGAATGAAGGAGAAGGGATTGCAGCATGGCCATCCCTCTGGAGATGCTTTCTCACTTTCTCCCTTTCACTTTGTCACCAGTGAGTGCATACACCTACTAGCAAATTTAAAAAAAAATAAAATAAAAGGTATCTCAACCCATCTACTTCTGTCTGTCTCCACACTGCCTACTAATCCGAGCTCCCATGACTTCCCCAGACTCCTGAGCGTACTCTCTGTGCATTTACTTAGTGCCTTTAGAATCCGGTCTCAAAACTGCAACTACTTCTTTATTTTTATAAAGAATATTTGCTATAGGGTGCATGCTCTCGCCAGAGAGACAGAGATGAGAAAGTGAGAAATCACTACCCAGGGGAGATGGCCACACCGCAATCCCTTCTCCTCCATTTGCTCAGGATTTTCAGCACACACACACTTGCGCCCAGTGTGAGTTTCAAGCTGCCAGGTCCGGGACTTGAACAACAGGTCAGCCATGTAGGAGTTTAGCACCTTAACCACAAAGCCACCTGCTGGCCCCAACAGTCACCTTTGAATAACTACATAAAGTAGATCATGCCACTCCCCCTTAAAGCTCTCAACCAGCTTCACATTCCACAAAGAACAGCAGCCTGATCTTAACAGGCACACCACATCATGCCTGACCCACTCCTCAGTCACAGCTTGGCTCAGGCTTTAACTACTCGTTTCATAACTTACTGGCCTTCACAATACTACTTATTGTCCACCCTGCACTAGAACGTAGGTTCTCTGAGACGCAGAGGCTACATCTACCATGCTCACCTCTGTATCCGCCAGCATCAAGCATATTTGTAAGTTTGATAAATATTTCTCAAGTGAATATACTGGGTAGGAAGACGGAAATAAGCAGCAGGATGGGGGGAAATGAGTATAATTTCTTCAGGATTTCCTATGGTGAACATACAAAACGGTATGATCATCTTTTTAAAAATTGGCTATTTTTCATGCCAGGTGAGTGTGTGTGCATACCCCAAATCCTGAGAGGACAATGGAGGAGAAGCTATTGCTGCATGGCCATCCTCCCTGGGGGTGATTTCTCACTTTCTGTCTCCTTGTCTCTCTCTCTCTCTCCAGCGAGCACACGCACCCTATAGCAAAAAAAAAAAAAAAAAAAAAAAAAAAAAAAAAAAAAAAAAAAAAAAAACCAGAAAAAAAAAAACAAAAACCAAACCAAAACTCTCTTAAAAACAAAAACGTTGGTTATTTTTAAAAGAACAGGGTGAGGCTGAGTATGAGATCACCACGAAACCTTGACGATCCTGATGCTGCTTTGCAAACGCTGAGAGTTTCTAACTGCTGGATCCCAGCCTCCCACCAGCCATGTCTGCTGAGCCCGAGCACCTCCTCAAGTGCTAACACGTTGCTGTGCAGTTAGAATTCTAGGTCAATGTCTTCACTGATGACTGACGCTGCCCGTGGGAGATTACCAAAGAGTTCACCTCTGTTCAACTTGCACTGGATCCAATCACTCTTCTCTGAACTCGTACTGCCACTTAAGATCAAGGCACACGTTAGCAAGTCGCACGTTGTTGACGAGATGTGTTTTGGGGTAGCCCAGGAGGTGGTTGGAGGGGTAGGACCAGGAGTAGTGAACATTTGTTTCCTAAACTCATAGAGCTGGGGGCAATTTTGGAATGTCATCTGGGATCATCTACTCTCACATTCTGAGAACCAGACCTTCTCGGCATTGTCCAGAGGCAGTGAAAAGGAAAAGTGACATTCCGCCATAAATCAGCAGGAAACCATTCCCAGAGGACTGCCTGGGACTGGGGTGGAGGCTTGCAGAACTGAAGTATGGGATGAAAGAGGCTCAATAATAGTATTTATGCTGACTCTGTATACCCTGGCAGCCTTTAATTTGCATCAACAAAATGAAACTCTTGGGTAACATATTGAAAAATGACTCAATGTCTTCAGGCCGCCCCCACCCCCATGTCTCAGATCTCTACGTATGAATAATTTCCCTTCGATAGTTGAAGATGATTAACGAATCCCAAGCAGATATCTTTACATGGTGGAATTCAGGAGCCAAAAGAAACTCTGCTCGGATTCTGCACTCCAAGATGGGAGGAAATCGCTAAATGTGCTTACAAAGAAGAAAGCCACGCGATACCCACTCTTTCAAACACAGGATCATTTTCATATTTAAAACACAAAATACAGTTCCAGCCTCTAGCCTAGCGGTTAAGGGAGCTGGGGTCCAAATGGTTGACCGTACAGTTCAAATCTCAGCCCAGGGGATTTGGAAAATATGCTCCACGTGTGTACACATGCCCAAAATCCCGACAGGGAGGACGAAGGAAGGAGAAGAGATCGTGGAATGGCCATGCCCCATTGCTGGTGCTTTCTCCCTTTTCTCTCTTTCTGTGTTAATAATGTGTGTGTGTGTGTGTGTGTGTGTGTGTGTGTGTGTGTTTATGAGGTATGAACTGGCCCCGTTGTCTAGTGGCTAAGAGAGCTGGATCCTGCATAACCAACTGGGGTTCAAATCCTGGCACTGGCAGCTTGAAAAACACACTGAGCATGTATGCGTGTGTCCCCAAATCCCCACAGAATGGAGTAATGGAAGAGAGGAGATTGTGGCATGACAACTCATTGGGGCTGCTCTCTCTCTCTCTCTCTCTCTCTCTCTCTCTCTCTCTCTCTGTCTTTCTGTCTCTTGGTCTTTTTTGATAAATATATGGACCCTCTAGCAATTAAAAAAGTCTTTTTCATGCAGCCACAGTGGCAGCCACTGTGAAGACACAGAGCTCCACAAGCTAGAGTCATGTGGAGACGGAGGTTCAATTCTTGGTGCAAGCTAAAGGCCGGGCATGGCAGTGTGCACTGTAACTCCAGCAACTTGGGAGACTAAGCCAGAAGAACCATGACTTAGTACAATCCTGTCTTTAAAAAAAAAAAAACAAAAACAAAAACAAAAAAAACATATTTTTAACACGTTTTACATATATTTGGAGGTATTTGTTATTAAATTATCAAACATGCATCACAAATCTCAGGCATTTAGGGCAACTCCTTCACTTTCTGATGAGGAAAATGGCTTAGCAAGATGAAGACATGCTGCGGGCAGGGCCAGGCCCGTCCCCCCACCTGTGGCTTCCCGGGTGTATCTCCCGTCCCCACTGTGACGTATTCCCCACTTGAGAGAAGGGAAAGGTGAAACTCAGATGAAGGATTTGTCTGTAGTCACCAAATATCCAGTCACTGAACTGAAGAAAGGACAGTAAACCACAGCCATTTCTGCTCTAGAGTGTTAAGCACATTGCCCTGTTTTTAAAATGATCTCGAGCTGTCCATAAAGTCACTTAGATTCTCCCCGAAGAGAGCTAGCTCAGGGAAGGGCAGGCAAGCCTGAGCAGTCAGCTGCCATGTAGAAAGAGAAGGGTGTGCGCTGAGGAAGCCATTGCACAAGCGAGGGCCGGGCCTGCCCTGCTGACCTGCAATGCTGCCAGCGCCTGGATACCATGAAAGCTGCATCCTCTCCAAACAGGAGGCAGGGGCTCCACGGAGATTCCTGTAGCTTTTTACTGGTGATGTGCTCCTCCCTGCCAGACCCAGACTTGGTAGGTCCAGAGTATCTCTTTTTTTAAAGACTTTTAAAGGTCTTTGCCATAGGGCACATGCCCTCCTCAGAGAGAGAGACAGTGAGAGGAAAAGTGAGAAATCACCCCCTAGGAGGATGGCAATGCTGAAGTCCCTCCTCCTCCATTCTTCTCCTGGAATTTAGAGTGCACACGCGTGAGTGCATGCACACACACACACACACAGCATGAGTTTCAAGCCACCTGGTCTGGGACTTGAACCACAATTGGCCATGTGGGAGTCCAATGCCTTAAACACTATGCCACCTGCTAGCCCCAGTCCATAATATCTTAAGCAGTCTTGGTGAAGGTGTTCCATTTCTCTCTGCAGGTCTAAGTCCTCTTTTCTTCCCCAGCTAATTCTGGCATTTTGGCATCTCTCATCAGGTTAGCTGTTGCCTTGAGCCTGGTCTTCAATCTTTCTGTAATTGCTAAGTACCATAGGGAAATGACACACCATCCTAAGGATATGGTCAGAGGAGCAACTATAGGTCTGCAATAAAAGGTTTGAAACGTATAGATGACCTAGGGGTCAGAAAACTCTCTCTTCTTTCCTATTTTTTTTTTTTTTTCCTTTTTTGACAGGGTCTCTGAATATTGCCCTGGTTGCCCTCGAACTCACGTTCTTCCTGCCTCAGCCTCCTGAGTAGATGGGACTGTAGGTGCATACCATTGTGCCTGGCTTTTTCTTCCCTGTTTTGTGAACTTGACATGTTTACACACCGTTTTGGTCCCAGAATAAACATCTGATACTTACCTTTGTTTTCTTGATTTCCGCTCATAAGAAAAATGTTAATAGCATCTGATGCTCTATAATGCTTTTTTTATTTTGCCTTTTTAAGTTTTCCTGAGGCAAATATAACAAGCGGTCATTTTTAAGTGTTCATATATTACAGAAATTTTAAGTGTAGGTTAGAGACTATGCAATCCTCAAGGACAATCTTAGTTTAGGAACTGAGTATATTTTTATAACGAGTAAAAATAGATATTTCTATAATATATTTGTATAATCATTCACATAGCTCAAGATCAAATATGTGACAGATATACAGTGAAGATTTCTTTATCTTCCACCCGTCAAGGTCCCACCCCACCTCCACCAATAGCCACTTTTGTAACTTTCCACAATTTGGTTAGCAAATATATGCAAATATAAATATATACTTATTCTCTCCTCCTTTTCACACAAAACGTAGCACATTATATGCATTGTTAATTTTTTGTTTTTTTGTTGTTGTTGTTGTTTGTTTTTTAGGGTTTTTTTTCCTATTATAGGGCCTGTGCACTCATCCAGAGAGAGAGACAGAGAGAGGGAAAGTGAGAAATCACCCCTGAGAGGGAATAGCCACACAGCGATCCCTTCCCCTCCATTTTCCTCTTGGGACTTTAGGCACACACATGTGCCCAGTGTGAGTCTCAAGCCACCGGGTGTGGGACTCCAACCTCAGTCAGCCACGTGAGAGTCCTTAAACACCACACCACCTCCAGGTCCTGTGTCTTGATTTATTTTTTATTTTTTTTCACACAGAACAAATATTAAACATGTTTTTATTTAGAATGTAAAGAAGACAAAAATAATTGGTCATACGTGCACAGTGCATGAACATACATACTTCTTTTTTTGGTATTACTGTGCAGGATTAAGTATTTGCATACAAAATAGCTTAGTGCACTTTTTGAAATAAACCAGTGAGAAGATATTTTTAGTTGTTGTTAAATAATTACTTATTTATTTATCATTATCATTTTTTAAAATTTTGCTACAGGGCACATGTGCTCACCAAAGAGAGACAAATAGAGAGAGAGAAAGAGAGGAAGAGAAACTGAGAAAGCAAGCCACCAGTTCCGGGACTCAAATCACAGTCAGCCACATGGGAGGCCAGCACCTTAATCACACCACCTGCTGGCCCGAGAAGGCCCTATTTTTTAAGTTTTTCTTTCTTTCTTTTCCTTTCTTTTCTTATTCCATTCTTTCTCTCTCTTTCTTTCTTTCTTTCTTCTTTCTTTCTTTCTTTCTTTCTTTCTTTCTTTCTTTCTTTCATTCTTTCTTTCTCTTCCTTCCTTCCTTCCTTCCTTCCTTCCTTCCTTCCTTCCTTCCTTCCATTCTTTCTCTTTTTTCTTTCTTTTCCTTTCTTTCTCTTTCTTTCTTCTTCTGTTCTTTCTTTCATAAACAAGAGAGACAGAGACAGAAAGATAACACTCCAAGAAAGTCCCCACGCTACGATCCCCCAGCCCTCAGTCTCAGCCAGCCAAGAATCATGGGCATGCATGAGCCTGGTGTGTTCAGGGAGGTCTCCAGGTGCGATCCTGGAACCTTCCACGTGGCTCAGCCTCACAGAACATGGTGTTACCACTGCACTACTGTCTGGCTGCTCCCCATTTCTTATGTGACAGTTTGGATAAGACCCTAACAGACATCAGCAGCAGGTGTGGGCAGGGACCCCAACTGAGAGCCAGAGCTGTTCAGGGCAGTTTCTCACATGTTCAGAAACAGGGAGACCCAATTTCTTTCCAAACTACGGATGCCTCTCCTCTTCGGACAATCTCACCATTCTCTTGTTTTCTCCACGAGGAAACAGGAACTACAGCATACCAAGAAATATAAACTAGGGAAAGGGCTCTTTTTTTCTTTACCTGCTATAACATACAGTATCAATACAAATGAAAAATTCATCACCTGTATGAGAGAAGACTTCTCAGCAGTCCAAGGCTCCTGAGCTGATGAAGTTCCCTCCCAGCCAGTGCCCAATCACGGATTTTGCTGCAAAGTTCTGCTGACCTTCTTTTTTTTAATCTTTTTTTTGGAGAGATTTTCGCTATAGGGCACATGCACTCGCCAAACAGACAGAGAGACATAGAGACAGAAAGTGAGAAATCACCCCCCAGGGGGATGGCCACTCCGCAATCCCTCCTCCTCTGTTCTCCTCTCGGGATCTTGGGCATGCACGCACATGCGCCCGGCGTGAATTTTAAGCCACCAGGTCCGGGACGCGAACCGCGGTCGACTACGTGGGAGTCCAGCGACATAGCCATTAAGCTAACAGCTGGTTCCCAGCTGACCTTCTGAAAGTACAATTGTTCCAGGAAATTCTCTGACCTACTGTTTTTGTTTTTTTCCTCAATACAAATAATTAAAGTTCATGATATCACCCAGTCGCAATTCTTTAATGTATTTCAGACACACACACACACACACACACACACAATTTCAAAGGAACAAGCAGGCAGACACTTTTTTTGGAGAGTTTTTTGCTATAGGGCACGTTCTCCAGACAGACAGAGAGAGACAGAGAGACAGAAAGTGAGAAATCACCCCCCAGGGGGGATGGCCATGCCGCAATCCCTTCTCCTCCATTCTCCTCTTGGGATCTTGGGCACGCACGCACATGCGTCTGGCGTGAGTTTAAGCCACCGGGTCCAGGACTCGAACCGCAGTCGACTACGTGGGAGTCCAGCAACATAGCCATTATGCTAACTGCTGGTCCTCCAGCAGACAGACTTTTGAGGAAGGAAATTAGTCCTTTTAAAATATGCTACATCATTCTTCTTTCTCATATTTTGCTCAAGAATAAAAGTCCTGATCTGTTAGAAGACTCTTACATGGTTGTGTTGGGGAAATTTAGACCTACCCAGAGAATTTGTCAAGGACCTCCCACAATAACAACTCCAAGCACTTTCAGACCTCACAACTCAGCTCCAGGTCACCTCTCCCTTCTGTCTTGGGTTACTTCTCTCTTGTGACAGCCTCAACCTTTGGACTAACACAAGCCAAGGACTATTTGATGGTTCTTAGTTCTTTTGCCTTCTTTATGCCCTATTTTGCCAATAGACAGATACTTTTTCATTTTTATCCTTCCTTCCTTCCTTCCTTCCTTCCTTCCTTCCTTCCTTCCTTCCTTTCTTTCTTTCTTTTTTCTTTCTTTCTTTCTTTCTTTCTTTCTTTCTTTCTTTCTTTCTTTTTGCCAGCAGGCACATGTGCTCACCAGAGAGAGAGACAGAGAGAGAGAGAGAAAGTGAGAAAGCACTTCGCCCTTTGGGGATGGTCACACCACAACCCCTTTCCCTCCATTTCTCTTCTCAGGATTCTGGGCACACACACACATGTGCACCTGGTGTTTTAAGAAGCCACCAAGTCCAGGACTGTAACAGAGCAGTCAGCCATGTGGGATCCAGCCTCCTTAACTACCACTCCAGCGGCTGGTTGGCTCCCTTTTTTTTGTCTTTTTCTTTTTTTTTTTTAAAGAGAAAAAAAGAGGAGGGAGGAGTCTGGCTTTTTTTATTTTTTTTTTTTTTTTGAGAGTTTTTGTTTGCTATAGGGCATGTGCTCTCGCCAGAAAGACAGAGACAGACAGACAAACAGAAAGAAATCACCAACCGGGGGGATGGCCACACTGCAATCCCTTCTCCTCCATTCTCCTCTCGGGATCTTGGGCACGCACACACACACGCCCAGCATGAGTTTAAGCCACCGGGTCCAGAACTCAAGCCGTGGTCAACCACATAGGAGTCCAGAGACATAAGTCATTACTCCAACTGCTTGTCCCTCTTTTGTTCAAGAATTACTTACTTTATTATTATTTTGAAATCTTTGCTATAAGACACATACACTCACCAGAAAGAGACACACGGGGTGGGGGTGGGGGGTGAAAAAGTGAGGTCTGGAATTCAAACCACAGTTCACCGTGTGCGAGTCCAGCATCTTATCCACTATGTCACCTGCTGGTCCTCCCTTTTCTTTATTAAACACCCGAGTGCTGAATTGAACTGGGGGAGGTGAAGGGCATGCTATTTCCCCCCTTTGTTACTGTAGCCAAGTGCAGAAGGACCAAAAGTTAAACCCTGTTAAAGAAGTGAGCAAGACTTAAGCAAAGAACTAAAGGCAAACTGAGTAAAAGCCAAGAGAAGCATCATGAACAGCATCCTTCAAGTTGACAGATATTTGAAAGGCGACAGGAGCTGGAAGTGTCTTTCGGGTGTTGTTGTGTAACCCCTCATCTTACAGAGAGCTAGACAGGGACTCACCCGCAAACAACAGCTCATACCAGGGAGACCAGAAACCAGGTCTCTGTCCTTTGCTTTTAGTCCAGTGTCCAAAGGCCATTTCCTGCTGCTCCTTTCTCTTTCAGGAAGAGGAGGCAGTTAGTTCCACAGAAATCCAACTCAAACCAGCTTGGGAAGAAGAAAAATAAACTCACTATGAAATCAGGGATCATTTGTGGCTAGACAAGGGGAGGGCTGCACTCACGTTTTGAGACCCACCCAAACAAAAACCCAGATGCTGCGAGGCTGCATCCGTGCACGTCTGTCCTCTCTCTGCTTCTCTCTTCACATCATTGGTTCACGCAGACTGGCACCCTCCTCAAGCCTGTCATCGTGATCAGTGACTGCACCGTCTTTGTCATTAGAGTAGAAGGGGCTCTCCGGGTCAGATGGCAATGCAATGGTAGTGCAATAGGACCCACGTGGAGAAAGTCCTGGGTTTGTGCCCCAGGACTGTCCTGAGCACGCCATAGGCATGCCCCGCTTCGTACCCAGGGTGCAGAGCAATGGGCTGGAAACAGCCATCAAACCACAATACTGCAGTGAAGTGGGAAAACTTCAATCGAAAGGGAACGTTCTTGGAGAAGAAAGGCAGAGGACTGGAAAGGCAAACACCGTGTATCCACCACACCATTCCTCCTCTTTTACACAGGTCTGCCCAGTGACCTCATCTCAATTTGTTTTTTTAAATTTGCCATAGAGTGGGTACACTTGCCAGAGGGAAAATGAGAAAGAGAGAGAGGGAAAGTGACGAATCACCCTCCTCCTCACCCCTGAGATGTTTTGCTGATATACATTGTATCCCAGACATTCCAGTCCATCATCCACCCAGGTAGACTACTTAGCCCAGCAGAAATTCAAGTTTCAACAGAAAATCAATGATTAACATTTATCCTGACCCACAGTGCTGGATGATATTAGGCAAGCGTGAAGATTTTATTTTAAAATCACTAACTCCTTATTGCTCTGAGTTCCATGACCTCAAATGGCTGAACTCAGAAGACCACACATCACCGGGAAATATTTATCATGCAAGAACACTTTAACTCAGAGCATAGCAAAGTAAATAAGTAAATAAATAAATAAATATCTGTTTTTCTTGCACTCCCTGTCCCCTCATCTCAGATCAAACTTCTGAAATTTTATTTTTCTTAGTTGAACACTTCAAGAAGAATAAATATTTCACCACTTCCCTTTATAAATAAAAATTACACACTTGTTTCTTTTGCAAATTTCTCAATGACCGGGGCCAGCAGGTAGTGTGGTGGTCGAGGCGCTGGACTTTCCCATGGCCAACCACCGTTCGTTCCAGTCCCGGACCAAACAGCTTGTTTTCTCACTTTTCCCCTCTCCCTTCTCTCTCTCTCTCTCTCTCTCTCTCTCTCTCTCTCTCTCTCTCCTGAGTGCACATGCCCTGTAGCAAATTAAAATAATAATAATAATAAAAAATAAAGTTAAATAAATAATTCTTTTTAAAAAATAATATCGGGACCAGCAGTTAGCATAATGGCCATGTTGCTGGACTCCCATGTAGTTGACCACAGTTCGAGTCCCGGACCCGGTGGCTTAAACTCACACCAGGCGCGTGTGCATGCATGCCCAAGATCCCGAGAGGAGAATGGAGGAGAAGGGATTGTGGCATGGCCATCCCCCCCGGGGGGTGATTTCTCGCTTTCTGTCTCTCTGTCTCTCTCTTTCTGGCGAGCACACTCACCCTACAGCAAAAACCTCTCCAAAACTAAAAGATAGAGAGAGAAAATAAATAATCATTTTAAATATATGAAAATACTACTAACAAAACTGGATTATACATGGCAAAGTGATAATATACATAGTACATGAGAAATTTTTATAATTTCATAACAAACAAACATATACCCACAAATATGAACGTAATGAGGTAATCTATAAAAGAATTATGGAGAGCTTAAAACAAATGAAAAGATATGCAACCTAACTAAAAAAGAATGCAAATAAGAAGCTGACACCTGAAGGGAGGAGAATTGATTCTCCCCTCATGTCCCCGATCTTACTTTTTTTTTAAAGAAAGAATTATTTCATTTTATTTACCATCATTATCATTTTGTAATTTGCTATAGAGCATGTGTGCTCAGCAGAGCCAAGGAGATTAAGAGAAAGAAAGGGAAAGCAAGCCTCCAGGTCCGGGATTCAAACCGCGGTCCACCATGCCAGAGTACCTTAATGCCACGTCATCTGCCGGCCCCACCTTGCAGATATTCTAATGTTTCGTTCTTTCCAACATGTCAGGCTGGCTGGGCACGGCACAAATGCTGCTGGCTTTCCTGGGAAGGGATGCCAAGTGCACGTGAGTGGACCAGCTTATCCTGATGTCATCACAATTCCTTCCAAACCCCTCCCAAGGTCAGTGACTGGACCCTGAAGGATCTGAGATGGGTTTAAATAGAACACTGGTTGGTACCAGCAGATGGTGTAATGGTTACGTAGCTGGACTCCCATGTAGTCAACCCCAGTTCGAGTCCTGGATCCAGTGACTTAAAACTCAGGCTGGGTGTGTGCACGTGCATGCCCAAGATCGCGAGAGAAGAATGAAAGAGAAGGGATTGCAGCATGGCCATCCCTCCTGGGGGTGATTTCTCGCTTTCTGTCTGTCTCTCTCTCTCTCTCTAATGAGCACACATGCCCTATAGCAAAAATCCCTATAATAAATAAACAAATAGGACATTGGTTGAATTTGGGGCCAGCAGGCAGAGTAGTGGTTAAGGTGCTGGCCTCCCACATGGCCAACTGTGGTTCAAGCCCTGGACCCTTTGACTTGAAAATCATGCCAGGTGCATGTGTACCTGAAATCCTGAAAACAGAATGGAGGAGAAGGGATTGTGGCGTGGCCATGCCCCTTTCTTACTCTATATATATAGGTTGAATTTACTCAAGGCAATCCATTCCAGAGCCTGAAAATTCCCTCTCCAATCTGTTCTTCAGCTTACATTTTCCCAGGTAGAACATTTACTAGAACTCACTAGAGATTATACATGAACTCAAATGAAGGCATAAAACTACTCCAAATAATAAATGCTAGCAATATTAAATTGCCCCGACTTGAACTATGAAGTACTTCACATTATTAAATTCTTAGGGAGGTATTAAAGTCTAAAAAAAAATGTTCTTTTTCTTAAAGTTTGAGGTCTAAAGAAATTAAAAGTCCAAATGAAGTCCTCTCCACTTTCTCTTAGCCCAGAGTCAGTCGGAGGGGTCTCATTTAATGATGGCGATAGAACCCAGCTCCTGTGGCACCTGCCGGAAAATTTCAGCCTCAGGCTCTCCAGGGTGTCCGCCTGTTGGCCAGTTGTCGGGAGTCCACGATTTCTGAATTAAACTGGGAGAAATCCAGAGAGATCCGTCCTGCTTCTGGGGCCCTGGAGCCCTCTTGAACTTGGCAGATGTCCAAGACTGACTGGGGCCTGTGTTCCTGTGGGGGTGGCACTCTTCGGAAGCTCCTGCTTCTCAAAATCATAAGTAAACCCACCTCCATGTACATTTCAAGATAACTAGATGAGGAGATTTCAAATGTGTACAACACAAATGATAAATGTTTGAGATGGCGGATATATTTATTGTCCTGATTTGATGATTAACATTGTATACATGTTTTTTTCTTTTTTTTCATTTTATTTTATTTATTCTTTTTTTAAAATTTTAATTTGACTAGAGAAAGAGAGAGAGGGAGAAAGAGAGAGAGGGAAAGTGAGAAAGTAAGCCACCAGGTCTGGGACTTGAACCATGATCGACCATGTGGGAATCCAGCACCTTTAACCATCATGCTACCTACCAGCCCCTCACTTTTTTTTTTTTTTTTTTTTTTTTAAGCACTCTGGCTGCAGTACATGGATTGAGAAGAAATGACATTATAGAGGACCAAAAAGGCAGCTACTAAAATGGCCCAAGAAAGATTAAAGATAATTTTCTACACAATGAAAAAGTTTCTCTAGGGTCTCCCTTAAGATTCGATAGAACTGTTAGCTCATAAAATATCCTTTAGGCCTTTCTTTATCTTATAAAATATCCTTTAGGGTCGGCCCCACAGTGGAGAGGTTAAGAGAGCCGGATCTCATATGGCCAACTGCAGTTCTAATTCTGGGCCGGAGACTGGAAAAGCACGCTGGGCACATGTGTGGGTGCTCCAAATCCCAAAAGCATGGAGAAATGGACAAGAAGGGATGTCAGTATGACCATGTTCTACTGGTGGGGATGCTTGCTTTCTCTTTCTCTCTCTCTCGGGAGCACACAATTCCTGGCAATTAAAAGAAAAAAAATCCTTTATAATGAACCAATAACCATGTTTTCCTGAGCTCTGAGCTACTCTAGCAAATTAATCAAACTCAAGGAGAAAAAAGGTTCATTGGGAATCCCAATTTCTAGCTAGTCAGTCAGAAGTGCTGGAGGCGTAGACCTGCCACTGGTGTTCAGTGTGTGTGCGTGGCAGGGCTCCAGCCCTCAATCTGCAGGATCCAGCATTATCTCCAGGCAGATAGTGTGAGAACTGAGTTGGATTAGAAGACCCCAGTTGGCATCCACTGCAGAAACTGACTGCTTGCTGGTTGGTGGGAGAAATCTCAGATGTTTTGGAAACACAGAAGTGATCTGTATTGTGAGAGTCAAAGAAAAAGGATGCATTTTCCTGGATTTGCAATGGAAGAGAACCAGGGGTCTCAAATGGACCAAACATGGAAAACCCCTAAATGATTATAATCTTTGTAAATTGTGGAGATAACTCGGGCTTGTGTTAAGTTATTTGCCTTTTATTTTAAGAGAGATTTTTGTTACAGGGTACATGCACTCACCAGAGAGAATGAGAGAAATCACCCCTCCCCCCAGGGGGAGGATGGCCATGCCATAGTGCCTGCCCCTCCATTCTCCTCTCAGGATTTTGAGCATGCACGCACATGCGCCCCGCTTGAGTTTTAAGCCACTGGGTCCGGGACTCGAACTGTGAAATTTTATGAAAGTTCAGTGATGTAACCATTATGCCATCTGCTGGTCCCTTATTTGCCTTTTTAAAAGTTTATTTCTAGAGATAGAGACATGCGCCCCCCCCCCCCCCACACACACACACAGTAGGATCAGCAGGCTGCAGACCACTCCCTGCCTCAGCAGGCCTGGATCACAGGTGCATGCCTGGTGTGCTCAGGTGGGTCTGGCACACAAGCCTAGGAACTCTGCCATGTGTGTTCAGCCACATCACCACTGCACCACCACCTGGTCCCTGTGATCCTCTTAAAAAAAGGTCACTTGAAAGGTATTGCAAAACCACAGACAGTCAAGAGTCTCAGGTATGAATTTCTATTTTAGCTTAAAGGTCTAAAATGTTAACCTCCAGCAAAAGATTCATGGTAAGTCTATTCCTCTTAGTGAGAGAAGACACTAGACTGTATCTTATCTACTGTATTCTAAATCTGAGCCTTAAAGCCCAAGAGCTTTACTTTGACTAAGATGGGTGATTTTAGAAAAGTTATTGAAAATGTTTTAGTATTCTTATATATTTATTTTTTGAGAGATTTTTGCTATAGGATGCATTCACTTGCTGGAGAGACAGAGAGAGAAAGTGAAAAATCACCCCCCTCCCAGAGGTGATGGCCACACTGCAATTCCTTCTCCCCTACTCTACTCTTGGGATTTGGGGCATGCACGCATATGTGCCTGGTGTGAGTTTTAAGCCGCTGGGTTCGAGATACAAACTGCGGTTGACTACGTGGGAGTCCAATGACATAACTGCTGTGCCATCTTCTGGTCCCTTAATATGGATTTTTTTTAAAAAAATAAATGAATGTAATGGAAAACTGGACCAAAACATTCTGAGGCATTAGCCAATGTAAACTTACAGTTACTGTATTAACTGGGGAAGAGGACAACTACAGAAAGCCATACAAAGCCAAGTGTCCACCAGGCACAGAAAATCAAGGGAAACTGTCCAGCCAGTCACTCATCCTACAAGGAACCTGCAGTTCACTCAATCAGCAGCAGCAGCACCGCTTGGACCAGCTTCTGACCGGATGCTGTGCCTCACTGGTATGCAGGTCTGTTCTTTCATGACAGTTAATGACAATAAATATTTGTGGAATAAATATTTGTGCTGGAGAGAATGCAAAAGGCCACACCAAGTAGAAAGAAAACAGGTTTGGGAGCCAAATCCTGCTTCTACTTTGTGCTACTTGAAGTCCCTAAACAAGTTAATCAGTCCCTCTTAGGCTTCGTTTCTTCTTAAAAATAAAGATAACACATTTATTTTATAGGCCTGCAAGACCCGCAATAATGACATGAATGGAAGTGTCCCCTAGCTGGTATACAAGACATTCAACTCTTATGAAAGGTTCGGGTAAAGTCTGACTCCGATATAAAGAAATCAGACCTATTTCACAAATTGACCTGAGTCTTTTAAAACCCTACCCAAACTTTATCATTTAAGACATGATAAGGTTATCTAGCTTTAAGAGTTTGTGGAGTGTTTTTGTTTTTCTGAAAGAGGTAAAAGCCAGCTCCAAGTTTCAAGGACTTAGAGAACTACCTTTGTAAGACGTTCAATAAACCAACTAGGCTGTCAGGAACAAAGTTAATGATTATGTAATCTATAGGAGGTGACCTTATCTATTTCTAAACTACCTGTTTCTACCCGTTTCTGTTTGTTTTTAAAATTTACACTGGTCTAAAATTTACAAACAGTACTAAGAAAACATCAGGCTCTTTTATCCCCCATTTACTGTCTGTGTCCTGTGAGCAGCAGGCATACCAATGAGTGCCTGAAGTCACGGGGCAATGTCTTGTTTTTTTTTTTTTTTTTTTTAGCTTTTTGACAAGTTAAATTTAAAAGTTCTTAGGTAGATGTGTCAATATGAAATTAAGACTTTCAGCATCACAGAGTTTTTGTTTACTAGAGGGTGCATGTGCTTGTAGGAGAGAAACACAGAGAGAGGAAAAGTGAGAAATCACCCTCAGGGGTTTGGCCACACTGCAATCCCTTCTCTGCCATTCTCTTGAAATTTGGGGCACACATGCACACACACTGGTGTGTTTTTGAAGCTGTCAGGTCTGGGATTTGAACCGCGCCATCAGCCATGTAGGATCCCACCACCAGAACCACCACACCACCTGCTGGCCTATGAAAGGGTATTTTTTTTATTATTAATTTTTAAAATCCAGCTTCTTTTTAGAAGTTTCATTTCTCTCATGAGAGAGACAGAAACCCCAAGTAAGTTCTCCATGCCATGCTGCGCCGAGCCTTAGTCAGCCTGGATGGTGTGCACCCAGTGAGTGTACTAGACCTCAGGACACAGACCTGGGACCTTCTTGTGTGGGTCTGGCAACACGGAGCAGTGTGCTACTGCGGCACCACCAGCTGGCCCCACAAAACGGGTTTATAAAGGGGAATCTAGGGTCAGCTGGGTGTTATGGTGGTTAGGGTGGCCAGATCCCATATGGCTGACTGTTAAGACTTCCAGACCTGGTAACTTGAAAAATAGGCTGGGCACGTGTGCCCAAAGTCCCGAGAGAAGGGATTGCGTAGCATGGTCATCCTCCCACGGGGTGCTTTCTCACCTCCCCCACCTCTGGCTAAAGCTGGGGGTGGACTAAGGCCTGGAGACCTCGTTAGGGGTGACTATCTCTCTTGCTCATGGAAGAAATAAATAAAATGATCTCTGTCCTATTTGTAGTTATCCTTCTAAAATTATTCCTTCTTTTTTAAAAATTATTTATTTAATTTGTTCATTCGTTTATTTTAATTTGACCAGAGAGAGAGAGGGAAAGCAAGAAAGCAAGCCACCAGGTCCAGCACTCGAACCATGGTCGGGCATGTGAGAGTGTCCAGTGCCCAACCACCATGTCACCTTAAAATTATTCCTAATATTAAGAGGTTTTATTATTATTATTATTATTATTATTATTACATCTTGCTTTTTAAAATATTCCCTCAAAGGTTAGTCATTTACTAGTTTTTAAAAATCTTTTACTGATCAAAACTTATTTTATATTTAAAATATATTTTGCTATTCATGACAGAATGTGTGTGCATGCATGAGAGGAGAGAGAGGAGCACTCTCCACAGGGTTTGGTCACACCATGATCCGCCTAGACCTCCAGCCTGCGGCAGCCTGGGCACTCATGCTTGTGCCAGCACATTTCAGGTTGATTGGGCTGGAGATTTCAGTCACCATGTGGGATCCAGCTTCGTGTGAGCAGTGAGTGCAGTACCGAGACTAGTTTCTTTCCTGCAGCAGATGATTCTAGAGATTCAGTCAAGTCGTTGCGCATATGAATGTATTCCTTATCACCCAGTAATATTCCGTCCTATGGACACACCACTATCATCCATACAGTCACCTGTTGGAAGGCATTCTGGTGATTACGAATAGAGCCGCTATGAACATCCATGTGCACGTTCTGAGTGACGTTTCCATTTGTCTGGAGTAACCAGGAGTTGCTGGGTCATAGGGTATGTGCATGTTTAACATTTAAAAAAATCACCGAACCCTTTTTACTGACCGAATATTCTGCATTCTCACCAACTATGAGAATTTTGATTGCTCTGCATACTCATCAATATTCGGTATTTCCTTTTTTAGATTTTAACTATTCTAATAAATGCATACTGATAGATCTGCTGATTTGAAAGAGAAGTGTTGAAATCTCTCATTATACTGTAGTTGGTCTGTACATTTCTCCTTGTATTTCTAAATTTTCTATTATTTTGAAGCAAAGTTTTAAAATTACATGTACATCTAAAAAAAAAATCTGTGACACCTCTTACCAGCCAAGAAGAAATCTTTGCCCTACTTAACGGTTTTCACCTTTGGTTCTATTTAGTCTGAAGTTAACACAGCCACATCTACTTCAGTTAGCTTTTGCCTGGTATCTTTTTTACCTTCTCTTTATAACCTACTACAGTGTTTCAGATTCTTTTTTTTTTTTTTCCAAATAGAATGTAGTGGTCTTTTGTGTTTCTACTCAGCCTTAAGGATTCCAGATTAATTTATCTTCACTTACTATGAGGAAAGAACTTGGTTTTAAGATCTCGAGAGGCTTGTTTTTCCTTTATACAGTTTTTTTTGTTTTTCCCTTGCCTCTTGCTGGATTTAAAAATTCCATTCTCTTTCCTGGAGCTTGGAAGCTATTGAAATGAATGACATGTTTTTGGTTCTCTTTGTCCTCTCGACACGTGGCAAGTCTGAACCTCCCTGCTCTGTTGAACTCAGTCATGGACATGTGACTTTCTTTGGTCAATTAAATGTGAGCAGAAATGACATATGTTACATCTAGGCAGAAGCTTTAAGTCCTAGTATATGCTGCGTCACACTCTCTTTCCTCGGTCACAGCAACCAGTGATGTTCCAGTGATACTCTGCCAGCTTGACCCCCAGGGTGTGGATGACAGAGCAAGGACTCTAGGCAATCTGTCAAAGGCATATACATAGCATGAGCACAAATAAACCTACGTTGTCATCAATCATTAAGATTGGGATTGTAGGGACCAGCAGATGATGAAATGGTTACTTCACTGGCCTCCCATATAGTCAATGGCAACTTGAGTCCTGGATTTGGCGGCTTAAAACTTACACCGGATGCATGTGTGTGCATGTCCAAAATCTCGAGAGGAGAATGGAGGACTGCAGCATGGCCATACCACCCTGGAGGGTGATTTCTTGCTTTCTGTCTGTCTCTGACAAACACTCACACCCTATAGCAAAAATCTCTCTTAAAAAAAAGATTGGGATTATTGGGGCCAGCAGGTGGCGTGCTGGTTAATGCACTGAACTCCCACATGGCCGACTGCGGTTCAAGACCCAGGACTGGTGACTTATGTGCTCTCTGGTGAGCACATGTGTTCTGTAGCAAATTAAAAAATGATAAATAACATTGAATGGATAATTATTTTCTTAAAACAATTGGGATTGCTGGGGCCATGGTGGTTAATGTGCTGGACTCCCACTTGACTGATCATAGTTTGAGTCCCAGACTTGGTGGCTTGCTCTCTCACTTTCTTTCTCTCTGCTTGAGCGCATGTACCCTATCGAATTAAAAAGTAATAATAATAATTCTTTTTTAAAAAGATTGGGATTGTTACTGTAGCATCACCTAACCTATCCTTAGTTATACCCTTAACTTTAAATATATATATATTTTTATCAAAACCTGAAATTAAATACTACCTACGGCAAGCAAGTGGCTGGTGGTTAAGGTAGCTAGATCCCACATGGCCAGTTGTCATTTTAGTCCCAGAACTGGCTGCTTGAGAAACACACTGGGAACGTGTGTTTGCATGCCCAAAGATTCTGAAAGGAGAAATGCAGAAGCGATTGTGATATGGCCATTCTCTATGACGGGTGCCTTCTTACTTTCCCCCTCTCCCTGTCTCTCTCTGCAAGAGCACACACTCTTTAGCAAATTACAAAAAAAAAAAAAAAAAACCCTGCCCAAACAACTAAACACATGATCTATTATATCCTTCCCTTGAACAAAATCTTGAACATATCTTCATCTTCAATTTTCAGTCTTGCCTCTAATCATGTTAAAATTTGGAATTTTAATTGGACTTTTCATATACACATTACTATTTAGACTTTTTCTGACTATAGGCACTTTCGGTGATTACAAAGTGGATTGGTAGGTCACAAAACAAGAGAAGTTTTTCTGGTACCTTTGTTCATCAGTTCCTTTGATTTAAAAACCTTTTGGGGCTGGCAGGTGGCACAGTGGTTAAGGTGCTGGACTCCCACATGGCCCACCACAGTTCGAGTGCTGGTCCTGGAGGCTTGCTTTCTCGCTTTCTCTTTCTCTCTCTCTGGTCAAATTATTAATAGTAACAAATAAAGTAAATACTTCTTAAAACAAAAGAATAAAAACCTTCTTTCATGAATTCATTGTTCAGTTTGCTTAGTAACTCTTGGAGAAAGATTCCGTCTAAGCAATCTATTTCTGATGAAAAGCTTAATACCAATTTGACATGTATGGTGTCTCATTACTTCAACAAATTATTTGTGTACTTACCATATGCCAATTGCTGTGTACTCCTAGGATTCTTACTTTCACTACTCTTATATTTTGCCCCTTCATAGAGCATATTAAGATCCCTCAAATTTCCATCTCATGAATTTAAGCTGCAACTGAATCCATTCTCACTAGATCTTCTTCTCTAGTCCATCTTCTGATTGTTTCATTTTCACGGTCAAAATTTTAATGTCCAGAAACTCTAAATATTTTTTCCCAACATCCTATGCATTATGGATACAATATCTTTATGCACTGAAGATCTTAACCGTATTAATTTTTAAATGTCTTCTGTTTCTACTATTTTCTTGAACAACTTTTCATTTTGTGCGTTTTACATTACTGGTTTTCTTCAAATCTGATTCTTGGCTGTCCATATTTATACAAGATGTCCTAAGTTTGAAGTCTGAAGTGCTTTTCCTCAGTCAAATGAGAATTTTGGTTGACTTTCAGTGAACATGAGTCTGGTTAGAGGCACCTCCAGCGATTATAAAGGGGAGTGGCTGGTCATCACAGCCAGAGAGGGAGTGTGGGTTCCTTAACTTCAGTGCCTCCTTGTGGCTGTTTTGAACAATGCCCTTTCACCTCGCCCAGCATTTTGTGTCAGAACTCCCATTTCAGATGATCATTTTCTTAGCCCGGTGGCAAATTCCAGAACTAGACACTCCAAAGATGAGTGGAATGGCTTAACTGCTCCACTCTTTAATTAATTGGTCCTTCAATACTGTTTTTTATCTTTTAGAAATTCCACACTGTTCATTTTTTGGTTCTCCACTCTATTAAATTATTTTTAGTTTAATATTTTTCCAGTCATTTCAATGGGATTCTGGAAGAGTAAAAGAATGTGTTCAGTCACTTCTGTTAAATCATATATTCCAACGTGTAGTTTATAATCAGAATTTTTAAAAAATGCAATCATCTCCTATTATTCTGATTCTTAGAAAAATCAAGTCTTACTGTTTTCAGATTAGGGACTATTTTGTTTTGTTTTATGTTTTTGTTTGTTTATTTTGCCAGAGGACACGTGCGCTGATGAGAGACAAAGGAAGAGGAAAAGTGAGAGAATACCTCCCAATGGAGAACATCACAGCACAATCTCTTCTCCATGTCTTCCCCCTTTCAGGATTCTGGGCACACTCGCATTATGTGGCCAGCATGGTTGTCAGGTCAACAGGTCAGCTGTGTGATTGGTCACATGGGATCCAGCTACCTTAACCACCAGGACACTGGCTGGTCCAGGTATTATTCTGTTAAGTACCCATTTGGAATTTGACTGATTCCTGGACATAGTAATAGATAGGTAAGCAAAGGTAATTTTTTTTTTTTTTTTTGGAGAGGTTTTTGCTATAGGGCGCGTGCACTCGCCCGACAGACAGAGACATAGAGACAGAAAGCGAGAAATCACCCCCCAGGGGGGATGGTCACGCCGCAATCCCTTCGCCTCCATTCTCCTCTCGGGATCTTGGGCAAGCACGCACACGCGCCCGGCGTGAGTTTTAAGCCACCGGGTCCAGGACGCGAACCGTGGTCGACTATGTGGGAGTCCAGCGACAGCCATTACGCTAACTGCTGGTTCCCAGCAAAGGCAATTTTTGACCATCAGCAATTATGGGTGGATTTAAAGCAGGAGACCAAGCTCCTCGTTACGGTTTCACATCTGACACTGTGTTAAAAAAAAAAAAATCTTGTTTATATACAGATTACATACACTGGTAAACACTCAGTCAAGATATACAGTAATTGCTCAGTAAAGGAACACAGTCCTAACCTTCCCTAACCCAAATGAAAATATTCTATTTCAATTGATATTGCTTTAGGTATAGAAAAGAAAGTTTAACAAAGAGTTCCAATCCGTGTCCTATGCAGTAAAATATCCACATTTATAATTAATAGTTTCAAATGATTAATATATATGTAAAATATAAAAGAATTTTAAAACTATAACTACGTGTATGTGTTGTCTTTTATAAACCTGTGGTCAAGGAAAACGGAGGCTACTGGGTATACTCACTTAACTTCTAATTCCTCCCATCTTATCCCCCAACACTAACAAGACACAATCATTTTTATGTATTTTATAATGTAACCCTTATCCTGATTTATTATAAAACATTTTGCTAGAAAGCATGTGCACTCACAGGAGAGACAGAGAGAGGGAAAGGGAGAAAGCAAGCAAGCACCATCAATAGGGAATGGTCACACCACAATCCTCCTCTATTTCTCCATCCTGTCAGGATTTTGGAATTGTACAAATACACTCGGCGTGTTTTTTAAGCCACTAGGGCTGGGATCAAACTGTGGTCAGCCATGTGGGATCCAGCTCCCTTAACCACTAGGCTATGGGGCCAGTCCCACATGCCAATCTTAAAGATTCAGAATGAACGTTAGTCCACGGCAACTCTGAACAGTCTTCTAGGAAAGAAAAATAAATGTTTAATTTTAGTTAAGCTAAGGTCTCCCTTATGTTTGTTCACAAAACCCTTTCAATATGGACAGGAGAGGAAGTAGGACAAGTCCTTTTTAAACATCAAAGTCCAATGGTCCCAAGGCTGTGGAAAACTGATCTCTGTGCTGTTTAATCTCTCCTTCATACTGAAGCTAATGATGCAACATGTAAACCTGAGAACATCATTTACCCTGTGCATTAGCTCACAGTTTCCTAAGAGCCAGCTCCCATACAATTACCAGTAAGATCTGCTTTCATGGTCCCGGCTGTGACCATGAACATCGTCTGTCACTGCCAGGTGAGATTCCAGGAACTCTAAACTACTCATGTTTGTGGTTCCGTAAGGACACCATACTCACACTCCTGGCTCTTCCGCTTATGCTACTTCCTCCATCCTGAGAATCCTATTCCCTCATCTCTTTATTCACTACCTTTATAGAGAAAATTTAACTAATTTTTCCAGCTTAGCTTAGGTATTTAGAAGACCTCTTTTTAGATAACCTTTAGATGTCTGGAAATTTCTTTATAGGAACTTCCTTAGTTCCTCAGGTTTCCCTCCCTAACACTGACTGAATTCCCTCAGTATCCCATCTGAAACATCCGGTAGTAAGTCACCTCCTTACATGTCTTCCCCTTCACTCTATTAAAGGGCCAAGATGACATCTGGTTCATTTTACTCTAACAACACTCAATCCATGATAAGTGAATGCCAGAGTATTATCATAGCCCTTCTGAAAAGCAGGCAGGGCCATCTAGAAGAATCTGATACTCCAGCTTTTCTCTGATCTCACTTTCAAGTCAGTCTGACTGTACTAAAGGGCTTACCTATGAATGTTTCACCACAGAGGGGTAATTTTATCCAGAGATATATTCACACCCATTCTACTCTGAAAACTCTCCTCAGGTGTGGTAGGGAAAAGATGTGCCTTCTGATAGTCCCATTCTTCTGTACTTCTAGGGGTCATCAGCTTCTCTCCTTATGCTGTTCTTTGCTTAATAGTATCTCCCTTAAGCCAGTTCTTGCTTAAGAGGGAAACAGGATAACTAAGTGAGTAAGAGCATGGGTTTTGGTTCAAATCCCAGTTTTGCCACCTATTTACAGCTGTGCAATTTGTGGAATTCACATAACCTGCTTCCTGACTCCTCATCGATAAAATGAGCATGGGATCAGCAGGTGGGATAATGGTCAGGTCACTGGACCCCCACATGGCCAACCACAGTTCAAGTCCCAGACCCAGAGGCTTGAAACTCACAGAGAGCACATGTACGTACATGCCTGAAATTCCAGAAGGAGAATGGAGAAGGGAATGTGGCATGGCCATCTCCCCAGGGGATGATTTACTTCCTGTCTGTCAAGCACCTTCATCCTATAGCAAAAATCTCTCTAAAATAAATAAGTGAATAAAAAAATTAAATGGGCATAATGGTTCCCTACTTTATTCGACTGCATGGTGAAACACGTAGGTACATGTTTGCTGATTTGGTTATAAATTAGGATATGTCAATGAGTTCTGGCCATGTGATTTTAATTTCCTTTAACCAAATGGTAAAAACTATTCCATTCATTCACCCCCAACCCCTTCTATTCCCCTTACCCTGCTCTGTCATTTTTTTCCTCCCTCCACAGTGTAAGCCCCATGAGGGTCAAGGTTTCACTTTGTTCTCTGTTGAAAACCACAGCAACCAGAATGGTACTGTGCCTATTAGAATCCATAAATACTTGAATGAATGGTGCAAAGTGTCAAAGGGAGATATGTTAACAATCATCGGAACAGAAAGCACAAAACTATTCCTTTTAATGGTTTTCTCATCCCGTATTTTAAGACACCATTGCCATGATGAAAACATAAGAAAATTTATTAAAATTTGAAGGCAAAACATAATTTTGTAAGATTAAGACTTATGTCGAGCGTGATAAAGAATGGATGCTTTCTTGAAATTCAAAATCTGATCCAAGAGTATCACTTTCAGAAAGTTCTAGTGGATTGAGTTTACTTTTATTTGTCTTAGATGAGACAGTCACTATTCTACTTTCTTTCTTGACAGAAACATATTTTTTCAAAGACTCGCTTTTAATTGGCTCATTAACGGAAGAATTACTTTCCCTGATTCCTTTGCTGTTTCGGCTTACAGGAGAGTCAGAGCAGGAACTCAGGTCCTTCCCAGGTTGTTTCTTAGCAGAGTGTTTTTTTGTATATTCACCTGTTTTGGTTATTTTCTCTGAGGATGATCTGCTATTTCTGGAAAATTCCTCGATTTTTTGACTTCCGGTTCCGGAAATTACATCTGCTGAAGGAGAACATGTTCTGGCAATGAACCCTTCAAAGGACTCCTGTCCCGGCTCGGTGGCTGGGCCTCTCAGGTTGTCTTTGGAAGTTATTTCAGCCTCCTGAGTAGAAACTGGCATGGGGAAGGAGTCGAGAGGCAAAGGAATTCTAGCATCACCTGTAATTTTCTGAAACTGGAGGGAAAAACAAAACAGAAGTTCAGTAATGAACAAAGCCAACCATCGAAAAGTAGAGTTCAAAACTTCAATGTTACTCTCTAATTTTATTATTACAACAGTCAGTTGATTACTCAGATTCCCAACTTAGTTATATCTGGGGCTAGGTATACCATATTTTCAGACGTTTTTGTTTTGTGTAATTATTACCCATTTCCCTCACCTTCATTAAAAATAAGAGGGCCAGCCAGATCAGTGTGGTAGTTAAAGAGAATGGATCCCACATGGCCAGCAGCGTGTCTGGGTCCCAAACCCGGTGGTTTGAAAAATACGCTGGGCACATGTGCGTGTGTGCCCAAAATCCCAAGAGGAGAATGGAAAAGGCTTTGTGGCATGGTCATACCCCATGGGGGTGGTGCTTTCTCATTTTCTCTTTCTGTCTCTTTCCAGTGCCTGCACCTTTCAGCAAAAATTTAAAAAGATGTAAGACCCTATTCCCTAAGAAAATTAGTTTCCTTTTTATCCTCCAAGAACATATCAGAAGCATCCCATTTGTAACTGGACTGAATTCTGAAGCTGTCAGTTCCCAAGATAAGTCTGAGATTGGCTGAGATGGGAGGCAGAGGCTCCAAGTGAGGCAGGGGGAGAAGCAGCAGGGACGCCTGCACAGACACGCCTGCCCCCACGCCCATGAACCAGCGACCGCCTGTGTGTTTATACTGCCTGACAGGCACGTCTGGATTACTTATTGTTATCAACCATCTGCATCAGTACTTGTACCTTCATTAGTGTTCCTTCACTGTAAGCTGACTGCATACAAATAGAAACCTAGATGAAATATGAATAGAATAGACATTTTCAAAATTTAAAACTTGGAATACTTTCTCTTTCATTTCTTTCTTTAATAGGATAATCTGCTTTAAATTATAAATTCTCAAAAGAACTTCCAGTTTTCTAATTCACAACAGTATCATGAAATGGCCACAAACTAATCTCAGATATGGAATGGACCCCAAAGAGACTTCTGGCTCCAAAGCATGTGAACTACTAGAGACACAGTGCTATTACTTTCTCTCTGACTTAGCAATTCCCTTTCTGCTAATCTCTGTTATAAACATTAAGTTCTGTTCCATCCACTTACTTGGATATTTTGCATTTGCTCTAGGGTATTTTGTTTTGGCTCTGATTTTCCTTCTTCAAGTGCCTTCTTTTCTTCATTAGGTGGACTACTAACAGTAGAATTCATCTGGGGACGACCTAATAAATGGAAATCTGACTGATCAATACCAGCCATTGTGGCAAGCTGCCCAAGCCTGGTGAAGAGGAGAGAAAGAAAAGAAAAAGGTTATTAGTATCACATTAAAATGGCTTAGATTTCTCCATACCTATAAGCATAAAATACTTCTAAAATCTTAAGAGCTAATATCCTTCTACAGATCACAATCCCTTCTCTCTCCTAATTTCTCAAGCTGTCCCATATTCATGCTCTGGGTCCATATCCAATCATCCATCCTTTAAACACTCCTTGGTCCTGCAATAAGGTATGAAACGCCGCCTGACCTTATTTCCTTGCATATTACCACTCCATTATAAACAGCTGCTAGCTGTCCCGTCTACCACGTACCTAATGCCTCTCACCTCCAGACACACAGCTTACCAATGTTCCTCCACTCTCTAAGAAGATACCTGCTCCTTCCTCTCCAGCACCAACCCAATCACCCACAGACATCACATGATCTATCTCCAACTCTGTCTTTCAGTATCTTCTTCCCACAAAGTCATTTCTGGATGAGAACCACTGGTTTATATCTACCCTGCAGATTAAGTAACAGTTTTAATATCTAGGGCAAGGATAACTATCAAACTTATTTAACAAGCAAAATGAATAAACTGCAGGAAAATTCCTATACATTGCTGAGTATTTTCAATTAGACTTACTTTTAACTTAGCTTTTACCAAGAATTATGCCTACCAATTACTCTAGCTACAGGTTACTCTCTTGATGGACTTCTAGTAGGGCAGGTTTGTCATTTTACATTTCTTCTAAATTATCCATTTAAAAAAATCATGGATATTACTTATAATTACACACTAAATATAGCTGAGGGGAACTATGAAAATTGCTCGAGTTCCTTAGCAAACTACCATTAGAGTCATGGAGGGAGGAATGCCAGAGAGAGAAATGCACTAACCCAGCATCTTTAAGGAGATCCAAGAAAGCATGGAACTTCTGAAAAGAATTCTCAATGCTGCCCAAAACACCTTCATCATCCAGGATCATACTTGTCGCTGACTGTGCTTGGAGGGCTTCAGACAGAGAGAAATTAATGTTCCTTAACTGCGCATTTTCATGTTCCAGCTAGAAAAGAAGAATGAAAATGTGTGACATGATTTTCTCTCAGTGTCATCAAAAGAAAAACCAGTTTTTAAGTATAAAACTAAACACAAATGTTTCAAAGTGCAATTAATTTAATGCTCTACCAGTGAAGACAATGACCACATAACATAACAATTAAAATCTGGAGACACATGACAAAATTCCCTACGTAACTCTTAAGTAGTACATAAAAAGACCCAAAGTTGTTTCACTAATGATTTTTCAAAAACATCACACTTTAACTGGTTAAATTATTTTACTTTATTTCTTCTATGAGCAAAAGAGAAAAAGTGGGAGAGAAAGACAGAGACACAGCAAGAAGGAACTCCAACAGGGTCTTGACACCACAATCCACCCCCAGCTTAAGCCAGGCCCAGGGCAGGGCAATGTATGACCTGGAACACTTAGAGCCCTCCGCACTCACACCCAGACTCCCCTCGTGCATGAGCCTTGCAGAACATTGCATTTTATGGCTGTGCCACCATCCAGATCCCTAGTTGGTTGAATTTGTACAGGCTCAATCTATATTAGAAAATTAGTCACTCAAGGTTTCCCTTAAATTAGAAGGTAAAATATAGAATCTGACTTGGACAAAGCATTCTACAATTCTACTGAATGTTTAGAATTATTTTGCACCAGCTTAATACTTAACAAGCAAGAAGTCCTACATCACACCCAATTCATTAATCGTATGATCACCGGCACTCCCCCACACTTGGCTTCTTGGAGATATTTACTCCCCTGAATGCTCCACCCCCTTGATAGCTATTCATCTAAGACAACAGATAAGCCCGACTCGAGTATTCTCAGCAAGGCCATTTTGTTCATGACACATCTTTTACCTTAAGCAGTCTGTGTGCAAAATTTATCGGATGAGTAAGTGTCCTCTAATCCAGTGCATACATTTTCAAAAATTCCTGTTTCATTTCACCTTATAATAATAAATTTAGATAGAACTCTCTAGCATATGCCTTGCTATTATGTACATTAACGTAATGTACCCTCATAGCTAGACTTTTACCTTTCATTGCATTGCTAGCAGTTTCCGTTATCTCGCACTATCCCTTTTCCTAATGCACTGTCAGGAGACAGTCGCACCACTGCTTTGATGGTACTGTACACAGTGCGAGCCCAACTGCGTTCTCCAATTACAGCACCATGAACGTAAGCTTAGGCCTATCAAAGCACAGGAAAAAACCCCAACAAAGTGTGACTTTTACACGTTAAAAAACTGGCATTTTTGGAATGTAAGCACATAACCACTAAACATAAATAAATACAAAGGTTAACATTAGTGCAACCAATCTGCAATACATTACATTTTTTCCACTTTAAATTTATAAAATGTGTGCATGTGTGTGGCTTAAGAGCAAATTCAAACAAAATTTTTAAATAGGGAAAAGCTTTATTTACCTCGCTGACTCGTTTATCAGCCTTCAGTCTAATTACTCTTTCCTCCTTCAACTGCTTTAAACATTCCTCCAGTTTTTCCTAGTATGAAGAAACAGAATAAATATTATAACTAGTTCACAACATGATCCCCAAAAGCTCTTTCAGCTATAGACCACACCAAGTATTCAGGGGCAGAGCCAGAGGTGGTCTCAGATATGGAGATGAAGTCCTACCACACGTGGTATCAACCTGTGCCAGTGGCAGTGACTACCAAAGCACACCAGATTCCTTTCACTGTCACTCTTTCCAAAATAGATGTGTAGCAGCTCACCATAAAAGTCATATATCATCTACACAAATATACTGTAATGTATTTAACAAGTCAGAAATAAAAACAAAGGCATGAAGAAAAAAATATGTGTGGGTCCCTTACTATAAGAAGGCCTAGAAACATAGTTAAACACAACTGAACCTGAATTATGTCATTGCAATTTTTCTTTTTTTTGAGAGAGAGACATTTTTGCTACAGGGTATGTGCACTCGCTGGAGAGGCAGAGAGAGACAGAGAAACAGAGAACAAGAAATCACTCCCCCGACTGGGGGGGAAGGTGGCCACACCACAATCTCTTCTCTTCCATTCTCCTTTTGGGATCTTGGGCACCACACACAAATGCCTGGTGTGAGTTTTAAGTCGCTGGGTACAGGACTCAAATCGCAGTTGACTATGTGGGAGTTTAGCGACATACCCATTATGCCATCTGCTGGTCCCAAAATATATTCTTTGAAAAAGTAAAAACTAATTTGCGTGTGTGTGTGGGGGGGATTGTGGCAGGCTGGTGAGCTCACCAGAAGCACAGTTTAAGTAGCACCCCTCCGCACCCTCCATGAGGAATGGCCACACCACAATCCCTCTCTATCTCTCTTTCCTTTTGGGATTTTGGGCATCTACACACAAGCGCTCCTTATGTTTCTCAAGCTGCTCACCTGGGACACCAACTGTGTAGTCAGCTATGTGGGATCCACCTGCCCTAACTAAAACTTTTAAATCACTTTATTATATGACAGGCACTGTTTTAAGAATGTTCAGGACATTAACTAACTTAACCATCGAAACCCTACAAAGAAAATATTATTCGCTCTATGTCATTTTACAGATGAAGAAACCAAAGCAAAGAGAAGTATAGTAACACACCTAAGGTCATCCATTCATTAAGTAGTCTAGCCAGGCTCTGAATTCAGAAAAGCTGAACATGGGTGAACTGCTTATGACTTTCAGGAACGAAGACTCTAAGGCCCTGGAAAGTGGCAGACACTACCTGTGGTAGGCAGAATCCTAAAATGGCTACCAAGATTCTCTACCCCACTACCATCCCACCACTACCCCACCCGCGTTACTCAAACACTAATCTAGACACTGCTGTGAAGGAATTTTACAGATGTAATTTAATTAAAGTCCCTGAATCAAATGACCTTAAGACAGGGAGATTATCCTGGATGGATGTGACTTACAACCCATTAATAGGGACTTGCCTTTTCCTAAAAAGTTTTGAAATACAAAAGGAATCAGACATGATCGAGATTCTCCATCGCTGGCTGTGAAGAAGTAAAATGTGACGTGACAAGGAAGGGAGGAGGCCTCTAGGAGCGGACAGAGTCCCCATCTGATGGCCAGCAAGGTAAGGGGGATCTCAGCCCTCCTACTGTAGGAACCGAATTACATCAACACCCTGAATGAAAGTGGAAGTAGATTTTTTACCAGAGCCTCTAAATGAAAATGTAACCTGGCCAACATCATGGTTCAGCATTACGACACTAAGCAGAGAAAACCCAGTCACATCCTGCCTGCACTTCTAATGTACAGGACCGGGAACTAATAAACAGGAATTATTTTAAGCCACTAAGTCTGTAATAGAAAAGTAATATGTGACTAAGCCCCCAGGCTCACAAACAGATTAAATGACTATTATTAAGTCACTGTTTTAGAGTGGTTGATTGTACAGCTGTAAATAAACCAACCACCTAAAATTAGTTTAACCCTGGTTTACGTGTATTGAGGGGTAGAACTCAACTCTATACTGACATTGGGAGAGGAAACTGATCCCATTTCTGGAATAATCTCTATTTACCCTGAGGAAATCATCAGAGATGTGGGCAAAGATTTATTTATTAAAATAATGCCATGGTACTATTTGTAACTATAGGCTAGAAGTAAGCAAAAGCCTTCAAATTGTGATTGGTTTGAATAAAAACACATGCATGTGAAGGAGCATTTTATGATGCCACATAAAAACAATAATAAGGATCTTAATTTGAGGGGCAGGGGAGTGGCGCAGTGGTTGAAGTATTGAAGTTCCACATGGCCAACCACGGTTCAAATCCTGGACCTGGTGGCTTGCTTTCTCACTTTCTCTTTTTCTCTCTCTGGTCAAATTTTTAAAATTAATAACAACAACAAATAAAATAAGTAATTCTTAAAAAAAAGAAAAGACCTTAGTTTTTTATTTGCTAGAGGGGGCATGTGCTCATAAAAGAGAGAGAGGAGAAGGAAAAAGAACCCCTAACAAGGCATAGTCATGCTGCAATCCCTTCTCCTCCCTTTCTCCATCCTATTGGCATCCTGAGCAGACATACCCATGTGTTTTTTTTGTTTGTTTTGGTTTTTGGTTTTTTTGAGAGGTTTTTGCTATAGGGCACGTGTGCTCGCCAGACAGACAGAGAGACATAGAGACAGAAAGCGAGAAATCACCTCCCAGGGGGGATGGCCATGCCGCAATCCCTTCTCCTCCATTCTCCTCTCGGGATCTTGGGCACGCACAGCACATGCGCCCTGGTTCCCACCCGTGAGTTTTCGCCAGACAGACAGAGAAGCCACCGGGCAATCCCTTCTCCTCCATTCTCCTCTGGGCACGCGAACTGCGGTCGACTACGTGGGAGTCCAGCGACATAGCCATTACGCTAACTGCTGGTTCCCACCCATGTGTTTTTTAAGCCACCTGGGCCTGGATTCAAACCACACAGTTGGCCATGTAGAAGCCAACTGCCTTAACCACCAGGCCATGGAACCGGCTTGATAATAAAGATTTTAACCAGAGTTCATGAATGGGCTGTAGGAGTTGTCTACTCATGGTTTTTCTGTGCATTTTTCTTGAGAGATGGTCCAAAAGCTTAACCAGATTCTCTGATGTAGAAGAATATTCAATGATATGACAAAATTTTGGGTAACTTTTTGAGAAAAAAGGGCAGGTGACAAAAATTACCACGGGTGGACATGTACAGGTGATTTTTATTTCCTTTAATAAGTTTTTCATTGTTTTCATAAACTTCTTCAATGAACACGCATTTTTACACTTAGAACATAAGTTTAAAAATTAACAAATTTTGGGACCAGCAGTGGCGTAATGGCTATGTCGCTGGACTCCCACGTAGTAGACTGCAGTTCGAGTCCTGGACCCAGGGGCTTAAATTCACGTCAGATGCATGTGTGGCATGCCCAAGATACCGAGAGGAGAATAGAGAAAGGATTGCGGCATCGCCATCCCCCCTGGGGGGTGATTTCTCGCTTCCTGTCTCTCTGTCTCTCTCTGTCTTTCTGGCGAGCGCACGTGCCCTATAGCAAAAAAAAAAAAACAAAAAACAAAAAAAAATCTCCAGAAAAAAAACAAAAAAACCCCACAAATGTTCTATTAACTTAAAATTCTTTAGTGTTTATTACCAGTTAAAGTCAACCAAATTCTTTTGGTAAAAAAGGTAAAAGAAATTGAAAAATTACTGTATTTATATAATTTAGACTTTTAAAACTGTTACTACGAAAATTCTAAACAAATATACAAACCCACAAACAAAAATCATCACGAGTAGAGAAAGGAAACACGACTGGTTCTAAACAGCACGTCAAAGTACAATTACATGAAACAGTTTCTCCCTCTAGTGGAGAGAGTTAGAACATACCACGTATTTCTGAAAAAATATTCTCTTCCCCATTCTTGTTTAAGAAGTATTATAATTCATGTGCCTTTAAGGAAATATGGAACCAAACAGTTAGAAAGTAAAGTCATTCAATATTCCACTACTTAAACACAACTAAGATCAAGTTAGGGTAACTTTCTTTCCTGTCATATCCCCCTCCTCCTTTAATGAATTAACAAGTTGATTTTGGGGGAAACATAGCTCAAGTTATCTTATGTATCCAATATTTTAAAATTTTTTCATTGATACCTGGATCCTGAGCTTCAGCTGTGAAATAATGCTTTCAGGGACTTAAAATGAAGATTTTTTTGCTGAGACTTCCTCTCTACACTCATTTCTACTCCTATACACCAAGTGTCTAGACAGGTCCAAATGAACAGGATCTAAACATCTGAATACAATTAGGGTCAGAATATTCTTCTATTCCCACTGATTCTGATACACAAAGAGTGAAAATGGAATGGAAGAGAGATTGCAGATCACCTCCGCCTGTATGCCTCTGAATGCTCAGACTGAACTTCAAGAATTAGGGAGAAATGCGCCATCCATCAGATGACTAGAAATCACAGCAGGGTCACAAGAAATACGGAAAAACAAGAAAATACCTCTCCTCCAAGGAAAAATAAAACTCCTCTTCATCTTCAGAAAGTACAATGAAATTCATGGAAATGTCAGATAAAGAATTTAGAATTTTCATGGTGACAAAGCTCACAGAGATGGAAGAGAGACAATGAACTGCGAAAGAGGCAGGAGAAAGAAGCTGCCGAGCTCCAAGAGGTGAGGAAATTCTTGCGAGATCTAAAAGAGGACATTCACACTAGAAAAAAAAAATCAAATGGACCTGTTAGAGATGAAGACTAAAATACAAGAAGTCAAAACCTCCCTTGAAAGTATTAAATGCAGACTAGATTATACTGAAAATCGAACCTCGGATGTAGACAATAGAATCGCTGGCCTAGAAAAATCCACCACAAAGACTGAGAAAATTGTCCAAAAAAATGAGAATAATATATGAGAAATACTAGATACCATCAAATGTCCAAACATCCAGATAATCGGTATCCCAGAAGGGGAAGAGACTCATAAGGGCATTGACAATCTATTCTATGAAATCCTGGAAGAAAACTTTCCGAACCCAGAGAGGCATTCAAAGATCCAGTCCCAAGAAATACAAAGGACACCACATAGAATCAACCCAAGAAGATCTTCCTCAAGTCACAGTATAGCCAGACTGACCAAAACCACAGACAAAGACAAGATACTGAGATTGGCAAGAGAGAAACGTCAAGTTACCTACAAATGATATCCCATCAGGCTAACAGCAGACCTCTCAGGGGAAACAATGTGAGCGAGGAAAGAATGGGAAAATATATTCGAAGTGTTAAGGGAAAAGCAATTTCAACCAAGAATACAGTACCCTGAAAGATTATTCTTCATATGGGAAGAACATTCTCAGATACACAAAATCTGAAAGAATTTACCAACACCAGACCAGACCAGATCTCCAAGAAGTTCTGCAGGAAGTGCTATACCAGGAAAATTAAATACAGTCACACAGAAATAAGAGTTCAAAAACTAAGAATATGGCCAACTTAATCATGGGGACAAATCTGGAGTTGAATATTATACCCCAGAATATTATTGGGAAGATTGGACCAATACAGAAGATAGATTAAGTACATGAGACTGAACTGGTGAAATAGAATTTTATGACTTTTGACTAAAACGTTGCTGATTTTCTTCTAGGCTTTGTTTTTCGGTTTCAAGGATTTTTGTCTTGTCTTGAGCTGCTGATAGGTTCATGTACCTACTATTTGAACAGAATCCCAACCTGTTTCCTGACTTTAAGTTCTAAGCATAGTTCCTTAGCATTTCTTTCATTTATTAAAGCTAAAACTGCTTTTCTTGAAATTAAAAAATATAGAAAAAAAGACATAATTAATGATTATAGTAAGCTATATAGCATCAGCTAGGTGCTACCCTATAGTATACTCATTCTACTCAGAATTTCATGCCTAATGTCAGACATGTATTCATAGATACATCAGCTGAGCTTGCTATTGAAAGTAGATTATTTTGTGAAAAATAATTGTGAATCAACAAAATGTGAGGGTAAAAAGAAATAGAAAACTGAGATAGTGTGGGAGGAGGGTGGGAAATGGCAGAGGGTGAGAAATAGGGGGAAAAATATATATACACATATATATATGAAACTAGAAATGGAAAATTATTGACGATAACATATGATTAAGCCACTAAGCAGTATATTCTGGATGGGAAATCACATTTTGTATGCTGTGACAATGCTCAGTGAATGAATAAATTAATTAATTAAAAACAAAAAATAAAAATAAAAAATTTTTTCATTGAATCAAACATTTCTCATATGATCAGAAAATTCATAACTTTGATTTCTTTAGTGGGCTATAAAATATTCCATTGAGTGTGTTTATTCATTCTCTTAATAATTCCTTTTTGATCAAACATTTAGATGGTTCCCAATGTTAAGAACCATTTCTATGCATGAAGACTTTCTTCTCTTCCCACATAGAATAATTATGTTGTGATCATTAATTTAAGTCAAAGCAAATGATTCTTAAGGCTTTGAGACACTACGTTCCAATTGCTTTACAAAAGACATCTAAGATTTTATACTACTATTAGCAACCAAAGAACTGACTACTTGTATGTATTGCCTCTATTGTAATTATTGGCTTACTTTCTCACTTAAAGGGCAAGATAGTTGAAGAAGGGAGTATACTTACTAAATACTTATCCCCTATAATCTATGCCTACAACAAAGCAATCAATAAATATTTGCTGAAAAGGGCTGACCCACAGCCTAGCAGTTAAGGGAACTGGATCCCATATGGTCAACTGGAGTTAAAATCCTGGCCCCAGTGACTTAAGAAACAAGCAAGGTGTGTGTGTGCATGTGTGTGTGTGCATGCGCACATGTCTAAAATCCTAATGAGATGCAGAAATGAAGGAGAAGAAACTGCAGTATGACTATTCCACACTGGGGAGTCTTTTTCTCTTTCTCTCTGTCTCTCTCTAATGAGCATATGCATATTCTGTCAATTAAAAATATAATGATAAAGAAAATCACTGCTGGGACCAGCAGTTGGCATAATGGCTATGTTGCTGGACTCCCATGTAGTTAACCGTGGTTTGAGTCCTAGACCTGGTGGCTTGAATTACGCCAGGCAGGTGTGTGTGCATGCCCAAGATCCTGAGAGGAGAATGGAGGAGAGGGGACTGCAGCATGGCCAAACCCCCCTGGTGCATGATTTCTTGCTGCCTGTCTCTCTCCGTCTTTCTGGCAAGCGCATGCGCCCTATAGCAAAAACGTCTCCAAAAAAAATTTTTTTTTAATAAAAATAAATTAAAAAAATAAAAGAACGAAAATCACTGCCAATAAAGCTTTTTGAGTGTGTAAAAATAGAACGTGTGGGCCAACCAGTGGTATGGTAGTTAAGGTGACATGAAGGTTAAAGTGGATGGATCCCACATGGCCAACTGCATGGTTCAAGTCCCAGACCTGTGCAGATGATGTGAGAGAATATTTGCTATCTGAACGATGGCGATGACATTCTAAACCACCAAGATCTCTGATGCACCAACACCCCTTAAAAAAAAAAAAAAAAAGTCCCAGACCTGGATGGAGGCTTGAAAAACACACCAGGTGCTATGCCTAAAATCTCAAGAGGGGAATGGAGAAGAAGGAACTGCAGCATGGTCATTCCCTTTGAGGGCGACTTCTTACTTTCTCTGATTGAGCACACGCAACCTAGAGCATAAATTATTGGGTCGTTGGAAAAGTCATGACACATTTTTACGTAGAAAAACAAAAAACAGATTTTCCTGACTAAGAAAATATTTTAGTTTGTATAGCAAGTTAGATGGGTGATCACCTACTCCTGTGACTGAAAAAGGGAACAGGATTCTTCCCTTTCACACACCAGGGGGAGCTCTAAAATGTGCCATAGTTTAGTTTGTTTTATACATATCATTAATTTTAATTAAAAAAATGTAAATCTGGGCCAGTCAGTTATGTGGTGGCTGGATCCTTCATGGCAGACTGTGCAGCTCGAGTCCCAGATTCAGCAACTTGAAAGACATGCAGGGTGCATGTGCATGTATGCCCAAAATCCTGGGAGGCGAACGAAGGAAAAGGGACTGCAGTGTGACCATCCTGCCTGAGGGATGCTTTCTCACTTTCCCTCTCCCTTTCTCTGTCTCTACCACACAGGTCCTGTAGCATTTTTTTTTTTTTAAATATAAATCTCATTTCCATTTTTGAAAACCAAATGGCGATTACCACAGTCATTTTATATCTGTCAAGTTTTACACAAAAAGAAAATCATATTAAATAATTTTAAAAAATTAAACATGGACTTTGTAACACAGACAAAACACACAGGTGCCTTTAAAATGGTGTTTCCCCTACAATCAATTCTCAGCTCTGCATTAAAGTTGAAACAAAATAAGTTTTTGTTTGTTTGTTCTTCTAGTTTTTGCTAGAGGGCACAAGCACTTGCCAGGGCTGAGGAGGAGGGGGAAGGGGGAGGGGGGGAGAGAGGGAAAGAGAGAGAATGAGAAATCAACCCCAGGGGGATGATCATGTTGCAATCCCTTCTCAACCACTTTCTTCTCGAGATTTTGGGCATGGTTGGAGTGATATTCAAGCTGTCAGGTCCAACATGTGAACTACCGTGCAATTGGCCACATGGGATCCAGCACCTTAACCTCCATGACACCTGCTGGCCCTAAAGTACAATATTTTTGTGGTACAGAAATTCGTTATAAAAATGTTTTTTTCTTTTCTGTCCATTCAGTCACAGAATGACATCAAATGTCAGGTACATTAAGCAATATAATGTAGCTTTTTAAATGTATGTTATAAAAGGAAAATATAAATATCAAAACCTTTTACTTTACATTTATTAAAAATGAAGTTACATTTTCCTCTTACAAAAAGAAAGTTCAGCTAGAACTGCTGATTTACTGCTCTGTAAAATAAGAGCCCTGAATCAACTGACTACATTCATTCAGTATTCAATTTGAGTGCGTCATATGATTATTAAGATTCTCCCTAACTCTAATAGTCAATGACTCCAAGAAAGGAAAATATATTACTGATGACACGTTTTGATTTTTATTTCTTAAGAGTTCAAACATCCTTCTTTCTCATTGTTCTAAGATAAAGATAATACCAAATTCGGAGAGAGGAGAAAAAAGAACCCTTGTGCAAACTGGCCGGTGTCATTTCAGAATCAAGCTTTCACAGACTACACTGGACCATCAAAAAGTTTGTGGAAAATGCTATGATTAAAAAAAAATTAGGCATGAATTTCAAACTTTTTTTTTTTTTTGCCCCAACATAAACTTATACTTTAATTCCATTTTTCTACTCTGGATTTTGGGCATGCATGCACATGTGCCCAGCATGCTTTTCAAACACGGAGGTCCAGGATTTGAACCAAGGTCAACCATATAGGAGTCCAGCACCTTAACCACCTGATGGTTGCCACCTGATGGTCCCACCACACAAGACTTCCTAAAGCGCCTTTTACCCTAGTTTGAAACAATCTTATGTCTTTACAGTGATAACTTTGTACCTGTAATGCTTCTTGTTTAAAACTGGTTTTCTCAGGCACTTCATGAACACTTTCTGAAGAATCATCAGCCTCTTCGATTTCTGAGGATGAAGGACTCTCTACTGTCACAGTCACAGGAAAATCTGATCGCTTAATTAAAGAGGACAAGATTGTAAGTAAGACTCTAAACCAAGTACCAAATATTAAAGACATCTTACCAAAGTGATCTTTTTGAAGTATCAAGTCATCATTTATAAATGTCTTTCACTACTCCTTAGCTTAAAATAATCAATAACAACATAGTAAAATGACACTAACTTATTCTTGCTATGTTATATAGAGAATTCTATCAAACATGGTCATAACCGCTATTTAGAACTGCTCACTAATACGGCTATATTATTTATATGCTTTTTCTTTTAATGCCAGAGGACAAGTGTGCTCACCAGACAGAGAAGCAGCCCCCAGTGGGGTATGCTCATACCACAGTTCTCTTTCCTCCATTTCTCCATCCCATCAGGATTTGGGCATGTATACATCCAGGCATGTTTTTTAAGTAGCCAGGGCAAAACATGAACTGCGGTTGATCACGTGGGACCTGACTCCCTATAAGCAGTATTTCACTATTGCACTATGGGATAAGCCCTTGGCAATTTTATTAATTTTATTACATTTATTTCATATAAACCAAGTGAGAAGCCAGAGTAAACAATTTTTCTCAGATCAACTTTATACTACAAAAGAAAAATTTATTCTCCACCATCAGATGCAAGGAGTCTGGAAGTATAATTTTAGAAAGAAAATCCATCAGGGGGAAACTAATAAAGAAATGGAAGAATGATTAGAAAGTCAATATAGCTGAACCTTCTCATCCTTAACCCAAAGCTAGTGCAATAATAATACAATTCCCCTGTCAAGCTTCAGAGCCTCTGGAATGTCATTCATGAGACATTGCCAAACATTTGCAAATAGATCTGGTCACAATCCCATAAAAAGCCTACAGATCAAAAAGAAGAGTAAGGGGGGGAGGGGCTGGCAGGTGGTGTGGTGGTTGAAGGTCCTAGACTCCCACATGGTGGACCATGGTTCGAGTGCCAGATCTGGCAGTTTGCTTTCTCGCTTTCCCTCTCTCTCTGGTCAAATTAAAAAATATTAACAACCAATGAAATTAAATAAATAAATAATTCTTAAAAAGAAGAGTGCTGGGGCCAGGTGGTGGCAGGTGGTAGCACAACTGGACCCACATGGAAAGGGAGCATGTGTGGCCCTAGTGAGGAGGAAAAAATGCTCTAAGCTGAAGCTTTGAAATGGATTTGTTTTGTTCTGATTTAAGAATTGATCTCTCTCTCTCTCTCTCAATCCCTTTCTCTAGCTCTTCCAAAACAACACTTCCTTAAAAAAGTGAAGGACATTCTTGAGTATGATAGCCCCACGTGCTAGGTCAGAAATGGTTGTCAAAGTCACGTCATTGGGCAACAGCTGATTTGAGGACTGGAGAAATGTCCTGTCTACAGAAGCCACCAAGCCTGCAGGTGTGCATATTCCCACAGCACACCATGACACTAGGACAACAACCTGGCAAGTTTCACATAAATTTACTTCAGGGAGGGAGATGTCTTTTGCAAGGCTCTGTTGAATATAAAAGCAGAGAATGTACCCTTCCCTCTCCAACCCCCTACATACACATACAACTACATACCTGCAACTGATTACATATATCACGAGTTTTGATTAATGGAAAGCCCCTAAAGAGATATCAACAAAATAAATTACATTTTTATACAAATGCACCACCAGTTAACCCCAGGAAATAAAATTTACTAGTATTATGCATACTATCCATACATAACTTGTGTATAGAAATAAACAACCTCAAAATAAAGACCCAAAAGCTCTTTTCTGAAGAAAATTGAGCAGAAGTGAGCACAATGTCTTTGTGGTAACTAAACTGCTGAGATACATTTAGTTCCTATGTTCAGGATAGCTGAGGCATCTAGTCTGCTTTTTTTAACTGATGGTTTTAGTCACTGTCCAATTTTACAACACCTTACAATAAGGATGGACTTGGGATTAATAACAGTCCCAAGAAGAAGACATAAACTACAGAGTTACAAGACTAAGATATAAAGACTGGGGCCTCAGCACTGCAGTTCATGCAATATTTCTCACCTGGAGGTAATTTCAGTATCCTCTTGACTCTCACAAGGTTACAGTTTGTTGTGACACTTAAGAAATAATTTGAAACTCCTAATTATTTTTTGGTTTCCTTTCTTAAAGGACTCATTAGGTAGAAACCATTGTGTGAGTCATTCTTTTGCCCCTATACAGACAACCAGAGAACTCCCACATTTAGAAGTGCCAAAATAAAGAATTCTGAATGAGTAAAAGGGAATAAAAACACTCCACCTGCTCCTTTTTGCACGTTCTGCAGTACGCCATGGCAAGAAACCAGACACACCGGGCGGCAGAGGTTCAGGAGCATAATATTCTTTACCAAGAGTGTGTTTTCTTCCGCCATTTACAGGTTTCTTTGTAGTCAATCCTGTGTTTGAGAGTGTTAAACAGAAAGAATCAAGGTGCACTAATGGTCTACAGGTTAATTATCATGTGTGCATATTCTTTTTTTTAAAAGAATTGCTTTATTTAACTTTATTTATTTACTTACTTAAATTTGACTAGAGAGGGACGGGGGTAGGGGGATGAGGAGGGGAAGCAAGCCCCCATGCGGTCAGCCATGTGGGAATCCAGCACCCTTAACCACCACACCACCTGCCAACCCCCATGTGTGCATATTCTTGAAAGAATGCAAATGACAGGAATTTGTAAAATTCTTTTTACATAGGCCAGAAATGTCTTAAAAATAAAACAAGCTATCATTTTAACTAAAATATAAATGAAGTACATAATGCAAAAAACATGCAAAAGAAAAACTATATCCCTCCAAATAAAAGATTATACATGATATATTTCATTAAATATCATACAGAAATATTCAGTTTATTAACTCTCAGAACCTCTTTTATATTTCTGTATCTCAAGCATAGATATACCTATGATTCCTAAAAAACAGAATCTTTCTGTTTTTTCTTTTTTTAAGAGAGAGTTTTTTACTATAGGGCATGTGGGGTCACTGGAGGGACAGAAAGAGACAGAGACAGAAAGCAAGAAATTATCCCCTGGGGGGGATGGCCACGCCACAGTCCCTTCTCCTATATTCTCCTCTTGAGATTTTGAGCATGCATGCACACACACCCGGTGTGAGTTTCAAGCTGCTGGGTCAGAGACTTGAACCACAGCCGGCCATGTGGGAGTCCAGCAATGTCACCATTACACCATCTGCTGGTCCCCCAAATAGAATCTTCTAAATTAGACAAAAGTTTCAAATTAAGATTAATTTTACTGTGTAAAAAATATTGGTTGCTGGGTGATACATGAATCAATGTTACCCTCATTTGATTTTATGGAAAACACAAAAGAAACAACTAAGACCTACTGGATAAAAGAATGAAATGTAGAGACTTAGCTTATATTTCATTACTGAAAAGTCAAGAATTTGGTAGCAAAAGCTAGACTCCACATAATACTTTATTTAGAACAAACCATGTATTAAAACACACATTTGAATACATATCTCTAATATCACTGAAAACAATTTATGGTCATTAAAATGGTTATATAAATCCTTCTAGTCTATTTAACTACAGTACAAAACCTACTTTAACAGTACAGGATGGCATCTAAAATAAAGTATATATGGTAATACAGGACAAATATTTCACATGGTATATCTGACTGATCATCAGCAAATGATCCTATGTGATTTCCCTGGATATACTTACATGCTTCTTAAAATACAGAGGAGGTCTGCCCATTTTGTGCTATTTAATTTTTTCTTTTTTGAGATTTCTGTGCCAGAGAGAGTCAGAAAGCGAGAGATCAACCCCAGAAGGGATAGACACACTGCAATCCCTTTGCCTCCATTCTCCTCTTGGGATTTTGGGAATGCACGCACACACACCCAGCGTGAGTTTCAAGCCACTGGGTCTGGGACTTAAACCGCGGTCAATCACATGGGAATCCAGCACCTTAACAACTATGCCACCTGCTGGCCCAATTTTTGTATTTTAACTTAATGACCTTCAAACAAAGAATGAGCCTGTATACTTTCATGTGTGTATACATTTTCCTTTACTTTTAGAAACTAACACAAATGTATTTTTAATTAAAATAAAAAGAATTTAGTTCTTTCATGAGATTAAAAAAAATTCTAGTGAAAGTTTCTATCTTCTTTCCACCACATATAATTGAAATACGAATGTGACACAATTGACATAAATTATCTCCTATTCTCACTAAAATCTAAGTACAGAGCCAGACACTGATTTGGCTTACCTCTGTGTCTCCAAATAACTGAGGCAAAAAAAAAAAAAAAGGGCCCAAGAAAATTACTCTTAAGGTATCTCAGTGAGCTTAAGAATTTCCACACTCTTTTAATCATGCAAAGTAAGCAAAAAGCTTTTTTTATTCTCATCCAATGACATCCTGTTATATACACCAACTACTGAGATTATAGAACTTCTAATACAAATTTATAGATTTAAATGTTTCTTAAAACACACAGGAGCTCTGCCCATCTTGTGCTGTTTAATTTTTGTATTTTAACTTAATTACCTTCAAGAATGTTCCTGTTATAAAAGTCTGTTTATGTAATTATTTCTATTTCCACTTCTATTAAATCAAAATGCCAATTCAGATCTTTTAAAAAAAATGCTTTACACGGATATTTGCTTTTAATAATAAATAATTAGCGTGAAAATCTCAAAATCACTGTACATATTATTTGATCATCTACTAAACTGTCACTCTTCTCTGAAAAAATTGCTTTTGTTTGATTTCATAAACACTTAACAACTACTATTTAATATATTAACTACTATTTACTACAAACAAGTTAGTTAATAGTAAATCAAAAGCACACAATTTTTTGTTTCGTTTTTTTAGATGGAGTCCCATTATGATGTGATCCTCCATCTCAGCCTCCAGAGTAGCCCTCCAGAGTAGCGGGACTGCGAGCACACACACATTCCCAGCTTTTAAGGTGGGCTGGGAATTGAACAAGAAGTTGTATTCATAAAAACATTTAAAAACATTTACGATAGTATTTAAAAAAATTATTTAATATTCCGGTGATTCCCAATTTTTCATGACTCATCAACTAAACTTTATAAATGCATTAAAATGCATAGTTACGATTCATATAAAAATTTAATATGGAATGAAAAAAGTAAATACCAAATTCTATTTAAACTATTTGAAGCTATGTTTATAGACAACAGGAGGAAAAAGGAAAACATAAATATTACTTAATAGATGATGGAATTGGAAGTGGCTTCTATTTTTATTTCCACTGTTATGCTATTATCTTTATAAAACTTAAAAATACTCAAGCAACACATTCTTTAAAAAATTGTACTGAAATATATATAACAAAATCTTCCATCGTAACCATCTTTTAATTGCCAGAGGGCCCCTATGTTCAAGTTAGAGAGTGAGAGAGAAAGAAAGAGAGAGATAGAGTGCACACACACCCTCCAAAGGGGCACAGTCACATCACCATCCCTTCTCCCCCATTTCATCAGGATTCTGGGCACCCATGCATAAATACTCAGTGTGTTTCTCGATTCTGCAGGGTGGGGATACAAACTGTAGTCAGCCATGTAGGATCCGGCTCCCAGTACACAGCACTTAACCACTGCACTGCAGGGTTGGGCCTCTATCTTAACCACGTTTAAATGTACAGTCCAAAGCTATTAAGTCAAGCAAGAAATTTTTAAATTTCAGGTAGCATCCAAATAAGAGGTTATTTGTTAATTGTTTAACGATTCTTTTTTGTCACCCAGTTCATGTACCAGGCCACTGAATCCTGGACTTGAACTGCATAGTTGGCCGTGTGGGATCTGGCTCCCCTAAACAGCAGGCCACGGTACCAGCCCCATCTGCTAATCTTACTGTATATGCATGTTGGCTAAAGCCACCATAAACCCTTTTTCTGGCAAACTGATTATAATAAAAAATTTTATTTTGTTTCCTCTGTATTACTCCTTATGGTTTTATTGTTTCAAAATTCAGTTACTTACAAGAAAACATTTATATTAAATTTGGCTTAACTTACTTTGTCATGCATTCTTATCACACACACACACATACACAAAGATTATTTGTGACTAAAGATAAACGTGTTCTAGAAAATAAAAGTTAAGGACTCTTTATAAATAATCTAAAAATATCAGTGGAACTAGTCTGTACCAAATTTATATATTCAGAAGAATATGAAATTTATGCCATTGCTGTTAAAGAGGTTTTGTTTTGTTTTCAGAGAGGTTTTTGCCATAGGGCATGTGCACTCGCTGGAGAGACAAAAAAATCACCTCCCAGGGGACAGTGGCCATGCAATCCCTTCTTCCTCATTCGTCTCTCAGGATTTTGGGCAGGCACGCACATGTACCCAGCCTGTTTCAAGCTGCCTGGTCTAGGACTCAAACCACAGAGGGCCATGTGGGAATCCAGTAATGTAACCATTATGCCATTCTGCTGGTCCCTGTTAAGGAGTTCCATAAAGTTGGTTTTTTTTTTCCTCTTAGTATACTAGGTCACAAAATTAGACTTAATTCTAGGCAAACTATTATTTGGAAAATTAAATATACATTATCACAACACTCAGAAAATTATTTTTCTAAAATGTTCCATCTAAGGTCAATAAACTTGTTTGTGGCATTGTTTTATAAAGATTAAATATAAAGGTTTTTATCATTTTTTTAAATTTGTTGGCAGTTGTGTGTGCTCACTGGGGTTCGGGGGGAGTGAGAGAACACTCACCATGGAGGATAGTCATGCTATAATCCTTTCTCTTCCATTTGTCAGGCTTTGGGGCATGCACGCACATGCAAAAAGTGCATTTTTTAAGCCAATGAGTCCAGAACTCTAACCACACAATTAGTCATACTGGATTTAGCCACCTTAACCACCATGGCACTGGCTGGCCCTTTTTTATTATTAAATGTAAGAATTTACCTTATCTAATACCTTTGGGTAAGAATTTGCAAGAGAGAAGAGAACAAAAGGAAAAAATGAAACTGGGAAGAAATTTTATTTCCTATACCATGAAATCATAATTTTTTATTAAAAAAAAAGTTACTGCGGGAGCAGTATATGACATAATGGTTACGTCGCTAGACTTCCACAGCTGTTCGAATCCCAGACCCGGCAGCTTGGAACTCACACTATGTATGTGTGCGTGTTGCCCAAATCCCTAGAGGAAACTGGAGGAGAAGAGATTGAGGCGGAGCCACCCTTCCCCACCATCCCCCTGGGGGGATGATTTCTTGCTTTCTGTCTCTCCAGGGAGTACACATGCCCTATAGCAAAAATCTCTCTTAAGAAAAAAAAAATACACACACACACACACACACACACATATGTATACATATATGGACCAGCAGTTGGCATAATGGCTATGTCGTTGGACTCCCATGTAGTTGACAGCAGTTCAAGTCCCGGACCCGGTGGCTTGAACTCACACCGGGCGCGTGTGCACGCGTGCCCAGGATCACAAGAGGAGAATGGAGGAAAAGGGATTGTGGTGTGGCCATGCCCCCACCCTGGGGGGAGGGGGGGTGATTTCTCACTTTTTGTCTCTATGTTTCTGGCAAGAGCACGCGCCCTATAGCAAAACCCTCTCCAAAAATAAATAAATATTTCTTTATCACTCAAAAGCAATGCGGTAACTGTCATCACAGTGCACACAAACCAACAAATAAAAAGACAAAAAGGGTTACCAATTCTAATAGTAGCTTTTCCTTTTCGACCACTTCCTAGAATTATAGTTTTTTTTTTCTGCCTAGCAGTTCTGGGTGGTTCCTTCACTGATGGAGAAGTTATCCACTGGTACTAGAAGAGAAATAACAAATACTCCACTTCAGTTACAATTTATAAGGGTTTGATCTTAACTGGAGATTATTAAGATATACTAAGGTAACAAAAGGTTTGCAATCTGCAGTTCTGGGACCCCAAATTAAAGAATCATATACCATTATAAAAAACAGTAAAGCTATTTGACTTGACAGGAAACTTAAGATGGTAGAAAAGTACCTCACAATTTCATTTTATTAAAGATAAGAAAAACATACAATGAGACAAATTCTTTTATACCTCTGACTTAGCACTCCTTCCATTCTGGAGAACTTTTTTGATAACTGCCTTCATCACAGAATGATCTAAAATTAAATGAAAACTGAAATTATAGTAATTGTTTTCCAACAATTGGCTATTCCCATTAAAAAATAAAAGCCAATTAATTACTGCTTTTCCCATAAAAGAAAATATAAAATCCACATTATGAAATTATATATCTCTTTTCTCCTTTGAGTACTCTAACTTCTCCAAAAACAAGATGAAAACAGGCTACCTCACACACTGCCCCAGTGGCTTTTATTTTGGCAGCAGCAAAGATCAAATCTAAACACGCTGTATCTAAGGTGGCTCTGGGTATCTCTGGGTAGGAAACCGAAAGCCTGGATACTGCTAGACACTAAGATATTGATAATACACCATGTAGCCAAACCAAAGTTGTGCTA